>NHQK01000012.1:5000-605000 GCA_016864655.1 Phytophthora cactorum
TAGTTTGCTTAAACTTAGGTTAGCTATAACCCACTTCACGAACACATCAAGGTGACGGTGTTCATGGATGGCCTCCGGGTGGGCCCTGCACGCACGCAATTGTTCCGGGTGCAGGCCAGCACCCTCGAAGAGGCGATTCAAGTGGCCCTCCAGGAGGAGTACAGCCATCGCCAGGCACGCACGCCAGCATCTGCGTGGCCAGGGGGCTCTACGCCGAGTGCGAATCGCACAGCCCCCAGTGGACCCGTCCCCACGGAACTCGGGCTCGCCGAGCAGCAGGACATCCGCTGCTACGGCTGCGGAAGGCTGGGCCATATGAAACGGGCCTGCCCCGCAGGAGGACAGCGTAAGCGGTTTCCTCCCAGGCCTCTTGGTCTCAAGGGTTGCTGGCAGAGGCCGCGACCCCGAGGCCAGGGGAACGCAGGCGACCAGTAGGGGCGGGGCTCCCTACTGGGGAAGATCTAAGTCTTCGTGAGCGGTGCGCAGGTGGCGCGCACCATGGAGACTTAGCCCCTGAGAGTCTGTGCACTCTCGAATCGGAGAAGGGCAGCGGTGGGCTGCTTGTAGTACCCGCACGTGTACGAGGATACGAATTCCCTTTTCGTGTCCTCATTGATTCTGGGGCGTCGAAGAACTTTGCACGCCACCAGACGGTTGCTAGCAACAGCAACAAGTTGACCGATGCCTTGAGTGAGAGCAAAGACAAAGGAACAGTGTCAGTGCAACTGGCTGATGGGAAGGTGACCACCGTTCCGCAGATCCACATGGACCTAGCTGTTAAGTTCGAGGACTTCGACAGCTCAGAACAGTTCACTATTCTTGAGATGGACAAGTCTGACTTGATCCTGGGCATGCCATGGCTCGAGAAGCATGAGCCATGGATCGACTGGCGCGGCAAAGCAATCGGTGCAAGCCGCCGTGCAGTATCCAACAGAGCATTGGTGAGTCATGTTCCCACCTCTGTTCGGAACTGGGCTGCCCGCAAGGGCCGCCAGGATGCCGTAGCATCCAAAGAATATTTGGGAGTCGTCGACGTATTGGACGACTCCACGGAAGTGGTGGCAGCAGGAGCTGCACCCGATCGAGCGCGGCAGCCCTGTGCGGGTAGCCCTCGATCCCCATTGGAGTCTAGACCGGTGGATAAAGCTTTGAAGGTGGCAGCGCCAGGTAGCGCCGGCCAGGTGGGGAACCAAGGTCCACAAACGGTCGCCCAGACCTTAACTAAAGAGGAAGACGTAGAACGCGCTTCCTGCGTGGGTATCAGTGTTCCACACGGAGCCGTGAGTGCTCCCGATGTCACCATTGAGCCATCGCACGACGTGGGTAACGAAGTACCAAGTCGCGGTCGCCGTCGACGGCACCGTCGCCGCCGCAAGTCGAGTCTGAATAATATTCAGACTGGGGTCGCTCCTAGCGACTCGGAGTCCAGGGCCCGGGCTCCACTGACTCGGCCGGTCGAAGAGTGTTATCATATCTTCGACGGCATGACCGGTCGTCCCGTCAAGGCAGCAGGCATCCATTTGGAGCCGCTGCCTGAGGTGTCAAAACTCCTGGCCCTCGAGAAAATGGCGGTGGACGATTTCCTGGCCGATCTTAAGGCTGGGGAGATCGCGGAGGTGGTGCTCCTGAAGCCGGAGACCACTCCAGAAGAGTTAAACTCCTCCTCTGTCCTGGACGAAGACGTCCTGGAAGAGATGAAGAAGCGACGAGAGGCACGCCTGGGTTCTAAAGTTCTCAAGAACCCCAAGGATCAGGTGTATCCTTTGGTGAAGGAGTTTGCAGACGTGGTATCTAAGGGTCCACCGTCGCAACTCCCACCAGATCGAGGAGTCCGGCACGAGATCGATCTCGTGCCTGGCACAAAGTATTGTGTCACCCGGCAATGGCCTCTGCCTCGAGAGCAGTGCAAGGTCATCGATGCCTTCTTTGCCGCGAAGGCAAAGGCAGGCATGGTGCGGGAATCGAAATCCCCGCACTCGACGCCAACCTTCTGCGTTCGAAAACCGAACGGGAAGTGGCGTCTGGTTCACGCTTACAACAAGCTGAACAACGTGACGGTGCCGATCCAGACACCAATCCCACGAAAGGATGTGTTGCTAAGCAACATGGCCGGTTGCAACCTGTACAGCTTGCTAGATCTGGTGGACGGATACTACCAGATCCTGATGCGCGAAAGCGACATCCCGCTTACAGCGGTAAGCACTCCGAGCGGCATGCTCTGGGAGTGGCTTGTCATGCCGCAGATCCTGTCTAAAGACCCAGCGACGATTAATCGCTTGGTCACACAACTTTTCAGGCCGCTGCGTGCGTACGCCCAGACGTACTTCGACGATATATTCGTCCATAGCCGTGCCGGGGATGGAAAGACGGCTATGGAGGTGCACTTGGGGCACCTCCGTCGGGTGTTGGAAGTCATGAGCGCCAACAAGCTCTATGCCAACATCGACGAGTGCGTCTTTGCGTCGCCAGAGATCAAGATTCTTGGTTGCTTCGTCAGCAACGTCGGCGTTCGGGCCGACCCGGAGAAGGTCAAACCCGTTGCAGCTTGGCCCACGCCTCGATCCTAGAAGGATCTTCGGAAGTGGTTGGGCTTGGCCAACTACCTCCACAAGTACAGCGCGGGATACGCGGGTCTGGCTAGACCCTTGTCGGAACTTCTGAAAAAGGATTCCGACTGGCGCTGGGAGCGTCAGCACCAGGATGCCTTTGAAAGCATCAAAGCTAGCCTTGAGCAGGCGCCGGTCCTGGCACTGCCGGACGAGACGAAGCCGTTCAGCGTCGTCTGCGATGCCTCCGACTACGCAATCGGTTGTGCGTTGGTGCAGAACGATGCAGACGGACACGAATGAGTCATATCGTTCCAGTCCAGGCAACTCAAGGCTGCCGAACGGAACTACCCCGTTCATGACAAAGTGCTGCTTGCCGTGACGTATGCCCTCGTTAAGTTCCGGGTGCATCTTCTGGGCTCTCGTTCATTTGTGATCTATACAGACCACGCGTCCTTGCGGACGGCGACCAACTCGCCACACCTATCCCAACGGATGGCGAGGTGGCTGTGGAGTACAACTTCCGCGTCGAGTACAAGCCAGGCAAGCTTAACGTGCTTGCCGATGCGTTGTCTCGCAGGCCAGACTATGAGCTGGCCCACATCACCCGTGTCACGACAGATCTTTACGATCGGATACGCATGGCGTATCGGAACGACGAGTCACTCGCGTCTCTCGTGTGATTCCTGGCCGCAGGCAAGGAGGCCAAGTCTGAATGGCTCTCGCCACAACAGCGGTCCCGGCTCCACCTATACGAGTGGCAGGATGGCCTCCTCTATTATCGGGTGGATCCCCATGAGCCTCCGCGGGTCGTTGTTCCCAACGACGAGGATCCAAAGTTTGATATCCTCCAGGAGGCGCACGATGCGCCCTCCAGCGTCCACTTGGGTCGCGAGAAGACCTTCTTGTCTGTCTCGCAGGCCTTCTGGTGGACCCATATGTACAAGTGGATGGCCCGGTACATGAAGACATGTGAAACATGTCAGCGGGTGAAACCCGCGGGGCACGCCTCGGCCCCTTCGCCGTGTCTGCCTGTCCCGGCAGACTGCTGGAAGTCAATGAGTTTTGACTTCGTCTTCGGACTTGCCGCCGACGACCACGGCAACATTGGCATCTTGGTGTTCGTGTGTCGGCTGAGCAAGATGGTGCATCTTGCTCCGGTGCCAGACACGGTCACTGGCGAACATGCTGCTAGGCTGTTTGTGGATGGCGTCTTCCGCCATCACGGTCTTCCGGAGACCTTCATCTCGGACCGTGACCCGCGGCTTACTGCTGCGTTCTGGCAAACGCTGTTCCAATTGCTTGGAACGAGGCTGCACATGTCTACTGCTGACCATCCCGAGACGGATGGCCAGACAGAGCGTGTCAACCGGGTGCTCGAAGACACTCTGCGCAGTGTCTGTGCGGCAGCCCCTCGCACGTGGTTAGAGCGACTCCCCGTGGTTGAGTTCGCACTCAACAACGCGGTCCACGCGTCGACCGGATTCACCCCGTTCTACCTGAACGGGGATGCGTCACCCGCGCGTGCCCCTCACTCTGCGTGGGGGGACTGAGTCTTTGATCTTAAGTGGGAGAGAGGCTCGGAAAGCCCTTTCCTCCCAGGTCTCGGACTTGAGACCTGTTTCCGCAAGGAAACAGGTGGAGTCCTTTATCGACACCAGGTTGAATATGATCAACCGAATCCGTTATGCTATGGTGATAGCACAAGACAGACAAAAGGAGTTCTCTGACAAACATGGAAGAGGAAACGTTAACGTGTTTAAGGTGGGTGACTTAGTCCTACTCGACACTAGAAACCTACCGCTAGACACTGTCAGCTCGGTAGGGAGCAACAAGCTGAAGCATCGCTTCATTGGACCGTTCGCGGTCCTGGCAAGACATGGTGCTTCATACACCATCGATCTGCCTAAGTCGATGAAGACGCACCCGACATTTTATGTGAGTCGTCTAAAGCGGTATCATGGCCCGCAGGGGCCTGCTGCTCCCCAGACGCCACAGGCGTCCCGCGAGGAGGACCCAACTCCTCGAAACGAGACTCAGCCTCAGACGTCGTCGAACGTCCAGCAGCGTAAGGCCAAGACCCACGCGACATTGGTGGACCGTGAGGCGGCTGGTACGCCGGAGGGGTCCCGTGCGGTTGAGCCCCAGCTGGGTAAGCCGAGTACCCACCATAGTCCTACGGCTGATCGTACCCGTAAGAGTGCGTCTCTGTCAGCGGTGCCAGATTACGAAGGGCACCCCGGACCTGTTGAAGCTGGCGGAAAGCCTCATCTACATCGGACGAGGGCCACCCGGCGACCAACCCAATCATGGATTTCCGAGATCTCCCGGCCCAATTGGTGCATGCGGTCCTCAAGCTTCGCGAGGACCCCTCAATTTCCGGCCTGGACGGCAGAATCACCGCCAGTCCCGAGACCCAGAGCGATCTCGAGGGACAAGAACGCGTTGACGGAGACGATCAACCTCCGCGTTCTGCGACTGAGTCACAGTCGCAGGCGGTGCACTCGGCCGAGAGGAGCGCCCCGCAGGAGCTGCCTCGTACTCGAAGTCAAACGAGGGCTCCTCCACCTATCCTCGACCGTAATGGAGTGACCCACTACCACGTGGAGCGGGTCGTCCGCGAGCGGCACCTTCATGGAAAGCACCAGCTCCTGGTGAAGTGGCGGGGATACCCCGACTCACAGAACTCGTGGGAGCCGATTTGAGCGGCTCCAGGCTGACTGCCCGAAGGCTGTCGCAATCTGGGAACAGAAGCGGCAGCAGCTTCGTGAGTAGTTCGGGCCTTCTTGCCCGAACGGGGTATGTATATAGCTCATACCCGCGCTCACCTTGAGCGCTAGAAGCCGCGCGCTTCTGAAAGTCCTTTGGTAGCAATTGCTTGCCAACCAAATGGCCGAATTCAATCAGAAGATCGCGCTGGTCCAGGATATAGGACAGCAAGCGATCTTGTTGGATCTCTCGGGCCTCCTCCTGTGAATAGCTATGAGAAGCTACCCACTTCCAGAACAGCAAGTCGGCGGCGCCCCACGACTGACAGTTCTCGGGGCAGACCCAGGGGTAACCCCAAACGGGATGGAGGCCACCCCGGTTCTTGGGCTTCTTGCACCGAGTCGTGAATTCCTTGAGAGGAATTCGGTGCGGTGCGAGAAGCACGCACCTGGCAGCCTCGATGCTCTCCGTGAATAACGGGTTCCGCTGAACCAAGGTGCGCTCGTACGCACCCTTGGAGGTGTGCCCTCCAATGAGCCCACGAGGAGCAACGAGCTGCTTCAAGTAGAGTACGGCACCGGAGCTGGGCTCTGGACGCCAATACTCTCGCGGGTGCAGCGCTCCTCTATCGCGAGCAGGCGAGCCGTCGCGACCTGGCGAGTGGGACCCCGTCGTAGGACGCCCCCGCACTCGCTGGGCAGCTTGGAAGTCCTCATGCTGCCGGTCGAGATCGTTCAAGATCTCCTGGGGCGCGTTGACAGCACCCTCCTCCTCTTCCTCCTCAGCGTCTGAGCCGAAGAGGTTTTTGTAGGTGTAACCCCCGGTCTCCAGTGCCTCACGGCGTGGTGACCTGGAAGCATTCCACTTCTTGGTGTGCTTGCTCTGTTCGGCTGCCGCCTTGGCAGCCTGAGCTTGCTCACGATCCTCAGAGAACGAAACGTTCCTGAGGACACGACGAGGTTTCTCGTCCTCGTCAGCCCGGGTATCGGGTGCGCCCATGGCCTCGTCGGCCGGACTCATCAGGCAGTGGCCACCGTGGTCAATTCCGAGTGAGTACATGTACTCGCGTCCACCCTTACTCGGCAGCGGAGTACGCTCGCCGGCAGCCTCCTCGAAGTGTCTGCCATCGCGTTCGGCCCTGGCTTCAGCCAATGTGCTAGGACTGTGCTCTCGCACGGCAAAACGCGGGTTCAGGTCGTCGTCCTTCGGCAGCGAAGGTGATCGACCGCGGCGAGAGCTCGCGTCCGTATCCGCTGGCGCGTCACCAGACGAGGTGACGGCCTTGGAGGCCACCTCAGTAGCCTCCTGTAGTGCAGAGCCTTTGCCGCGAGGCTTAGAACTCTTTGTCTGCTGCTTGGCAGCAGCAGACTTGGCGTGCGCTTTCGCGCCGCGAGATGCTCCGACGTGGGGCATGCTGAGGTCGACGTGGAGACCGTTAAGAAGAGCGCGCGTGCTGCTCGGGGCTCAAACGGAAATGAGCCACCGCGGTGTGGCACCGCAGCCAGTCGATGGCTTTCGACTTGGCGAGTGAAAAGTGTGAGACTTTCTTCACTCGCCCTGATTGGTCGGTAAACCGAACCTAAGTGGGGGAGGATGTAACGGGATTACATGGAAGAGTGCCTGTCACTCTTCAGGGGCTCTGTGGTGTGGACACACCACAACCAAGTCATCCACACAATGGCTACATGCCCTCAAAGCCAACCAATTGGATAACATCTAGGATACTCTATAGGTGACTTGCATTTAGTATGTAGATCGATTTAGAAACACCTATAAATACATTGTCTTAAATCTATCTAGTCTTGGTCAGCTGTCCATTTAGGCCAGGGACTAGTGAACCGCCGTTCACTGAGAGTTTGTATACTCTCGGAAGCTCTCACTTCCTCTGCGCAAGGTGCCGTGTGACCCGTCACAGCTGGCGTTGTCGCGGCGTTTCGAAAATGGCTCTCTATAATGCACCTTTTTAACGGCACCTTTAGCACCTTTCCTGTCTAATCGAATTTTTAAATTACCGATCGGCACCTGTTCAGAACATTTCCTTTCTAATCGGATGATATTTTACAGCGACGAGATTGATAGATGACGGGATTCTAACCGGTTAAACTCGACGACACTGATGGTTCATTGGTGAAACGACGCAGAGTAAAGAAGACGAAGATACACAAGCGGAGCAGGCAGCAGGGCGCCGACGAAGACACGCGATGCACGCGAGTGACGATGAGGATGTCCAAGCACGACGCGCACAAACTTCTTCGAAGCTGCTGTGGGGCAGAATAACAGAGTTGGAAGATCTCCAGCGAAAGCTCGGCAAGATGGAAGATCTGCTAGTTGAATTGGTGGAACTACATCAAGATATTGTAGCTCGCGTGAGCGAAGCCATGCGTGAGGCTGTGGCGACGGCGACGGGGGGAACGCAGCTATATCAGCTTGTGGATACCCCCTTTCACCACGATCTTGAGCAACGCTATTCGTGGAAATATGTAGTCCGCAAAGCAACTACGCTCAATTTATTGATTTACGCACTATCGAAAGCTTTCTTGATCTTCTTTCTAATCTCTACCATCTCTGCCCAAACTTGGACGTCCTAATCTTCATCTGCAGCGCTTGATTCATGTAGCAGTGTCTACAGAAGTCGCAGTCTCATTTGCGCAATGTCGTTCTGTGGGATTGATTTGCTCGTCTTCTACGAGCGAACGTGGCGTACATAGCTGTAAGCCTGCGCGATGGACAACATACCACAGCTTACACTGTCCATCTTCTTTGGGTACAAAAGCGGCACCGCTACCACCTCAGGCAGCACACGATGTTGCACCAAGGGTGTCGTCTTTGCACTGGCATTGTCAGTGGTGCTGGAACCTCGGCGCCTTGTAGATTCAAAGTTGAGCAACTTGGCTCTCCCCGAATCTCGATCAAACCACTGTTGAAGCAGTGGTAACGTAAACGAGATCCACTTGGCTTGACAAACGTCCAAGTTGGATGCGACACCAAGCGGGTCGTAGAACGTCACCCAGATCTTGTGCTTGCTCGTATCCGCACCTCTCATTTGGATCTCGATAATCTGCACTATCCAGTGCTCCAGAGCTTTCATGTGAATTGGTACCAGCAAAAAGTTACAGGATGCCAATGGGTAGTCAGGAAATAAAATCTTCTCGTCGGAGACAGACACAGCATCCACGGCATAGTAGTTTGTGCTCTTTTTGCTGGTTCAAACACAGTTAATCTAGGACAGAGACACCACGGCCTGTAGGCACCGTAGCGACAAGAGTTCCTGAACAAAGAATGCATACATTTCATCAGTTATAAAAAAGATCGCCTGCGCAACATCATAAAGCTGTGCACCTTCAATCAAAGTTAAGCAACTTCGAGACGTACCGACGTAAAAGCCAAGATTAGTACAGTTATGCGTCCAATCTAGCGCGAGCGTATCACCCCAGCGGCTAAAGATCTCCCGTTCAGCCTAGGTCTGAAGCACGATTCTGTGGTGAAGCACTTTCCGAAAATGAGAGATGGGATATGACGAAAGAACGCTATTTCGGATTAGTGACATCACGGCCCAGAGAGTGGATCCAGCTGGATACCCGACACTAAAACTCCGGATCAACGCGTCCGGTCACCAGAGCTTCGTGAAGGGATAGGAAGGGCCTCAAGATCTAAAGTCTCTGGTGAAGTACTTACGACATCGAAGGTACGCTCCAGACCCCGAGATCTAGAGGTGGATCTAGGATCTGTGATCCGCTATCTACGATCTACGATCTATGATCTATGATCTATGATCTATGATCTATGATCTATGATCTATGATCTATGATCTATGATCTATGATCTATGATCTATGATCTATGATCTATGATCTATGATCTATGATCTATGATCTATGATCTATGATCTATGATCTATGATCTACGGGTGGTCTACGACCTACGATCTACGATGGGAGCCATGATTTGGAGATGGGCTGGTGCGATCCGACATACGGTGATTACGCCACAGAGGTACAGATACCTGGTACCGGATGACAGCTGAGTGATGGTGAAAGGTGAGGTATAGCGTGCAGCCAGTCTGGCTTGGTGGTCCGAGTTTAGGATGTAGGGAGACCGATCGGTATAGGAACTTAATCATAAATCAGACCGTATTTTGGATTGGACCACACAAGTCCCTTCCTCCACCGAAGAAACCGGAACGCTAGAGCCGCGCAAGGCGTCCGAAGGCTAAGTGGCATACAACTAGCGTTGGCAGTGGTAACAGGCTAATATACTACCCTGTTCACACCACTTAGTGAGTTCCCTTACTCGTGCAAACCTGGATCAGCTGGATTTGCTACTTGGCCAGAGGTTCCCGTACGTCTCACAAACCCTCAAGATCCCGCTATAGGAAGCGGCAAGTACGACGCAAAGGAATCGAAGGACAGAGTAACACACCCGCAAGGCTAACTCGAGGCCAGATCGCAGATCTCGGCCCCCAGATACCGTAAGTCCGAATTATCGCTTGCGATCTGGCATAACTATCGGACGCAGAGTGAAGATCTTCCACTACTGCTCCACCCCATCCCCACGTCTCGCCAAGACACTCGATCTTCGCCACAGAACTCTTCGGAAGTTACCGAGAGGGCGGATCCCGCCCTAGCGACGGGTACACAAGGTGAGGAAAGTTCAGCAGATCACGGATCATCGGGGGACCCCCTCCGTTAGTCGGTGTCTGGGCACTGTTGGAAGTCGGATCGTGCAATCTCGCAGATTTTGCTGACCCCGCTACGCCACAATTCCGACCGTCTGATCCCAGTCGCCCTGCAGCAGCACACCTTCATTATCTTCGGTCGAAGCGAACTCGGTTAGGACCGCCTTCAGACGCTACTGCGTTGCCGTGACCAAGTCGTGCATTCATTAGATTTCTGACTTGTTACGTAGGGATTGAAAGTCCTGTACAGTTATGGTAGGCTAACATTATTTACATTGTTCGGCGCATTAGCGTAGTACGTACCAGTAGTGTCTGCAACGTAGCTGACTATTTGCTTCGTGTCCGTGTTTGTCTGCCCAAAAGCGTCTAGCATGGACAGCACTGAGTCGCTCAACAGGTCTTTACACTGCTTCAAAGCAGCATACAGCGTCTCGGTATTTACGTGGTTGTGACAAGGGTTCTACAAGCAAAAAGCTCCCATTGGTTTAGTAACTTCATTTCTAGAAGCACAAGCTAGCACTCCAAATAGAATAGCAATACTAACCTCACTTGTTACTTTAATAATCCAGTTTGAACTACCTTGAACACCCCACCCGTCAGCTCGAACAACTGCAACTCGAAACATGGCTTTACAGGCGCGATACCGCTCCTTCCACTTGGCACGTTTCCCCGTCGAGCGCGCCTTCTGCTTGCATCCGAGCGTGCACACGTATTTTCGAAACGCGTAGCCAAACCAGTCCGGAACCTGGCGCTCGGGATGGTTTGTACGCTTGCTGTTGTACAACATTGTAGTCTGGCAGCCTCTTGTCCGGTACACGGCGCTCTGCTCCCGTTTAAACTGATCCCAGAACGCAAAGAACTTTGTTCACGCGGTAAACGTCTTGCTAGCGATTCTTGGAACGACGGCAAGTGTTGTGTAGGCAGCGTCTATTCAAAAATAAAGCAAACAGCATTAGAATACGTATTCAATGATAGCATAAGATCGTACAAGCACGCGAAGGGGAAGACGGCTGCGTACGCTCCACGCTGTCGCTCTCGTCGCTTTCGTTGCCCGGGGACACCTTGCGCTTCTTCCTTAGCGGGGCCATCTCGTGCGTGCGGGGCGTCGTATCTGGTGATACGGGAAGCTTGCAAAATCTTAAATGAGGGAGAAAAATCAAGCGCGCACATTACGGTTCAGTTTCAGCGGTTACGATTCAGCCGTAAAATATTGTTTTTGCAAGTTGCGCAACACTTATTGTAGAAGTTGCATTAACGAGTTCGTTCGAAAATGAGCGGCTCCAAGATCTCGTACTTAAACAAAAAAACATACTACTCCGTCCCAAAAATGCTGCATGGACCGATTTTGCTCAGTTTTATACTTAAGTTCACTATAGTAGCAAATCACAAAGAAAGAGACAGGACTTCAGCGGTTCTGTCAGAGCACCTCAAGCTGAGGGGAAGTCGTCCCTCCTTCTCTAGTCGAGCCTTCGCCATATGAGCTGGCTTAAAAGCGTTTCCTCCGTACTCCTGGATGCACTTATCCATCGTGGCCTGAAGAGTTAAGAAGCATGCGTTTATAGTAGCCGGGGGAAGCTCCCAGTACGATGCTTCCACGGCAGTTAAAAGCTCATCTAAATCTCGAGTCATCCGAAGGCGCTGACGAGCCTGAATTGCCGTGAACAGCCCCAAATCTAGCACATTCTAGTCAGGGCTGTTTAGCAGTTGAAAGACCAGCTCAACTCGGCGACCATATTCCTCCACAGCAGCGCAAAACCACTGGTCATCAGTAGGAATATGAGGCGATGCATTATACTGCTGCAATTTGATAGGCGTGCCTTCCTCCACACTCCACGGCCATCTCTGTGAGATGGCCGGCAGCAGCTTGTCAAGCAGCATCTTCCTATATGTCACCTTGGTCACGTTAATTGACTTCGTTTCGATTGTACCAGCTGGACGCCTCTCGCTATCGCGAATCGCAGCTCGCTGCTCCACGAAGGGCCAAATTCCGAGCTTCCCGTCGAACTGTATTCCAGTTGCGAGGTCGCACCGTGGCCGTGCCACCGCCGTCAGAAACATCACGCGACCGATGCAACGCTTCGACTTCACATGTCGCTTGGGCACTTTCTCTCCAGGCAGCAAATAAAATCGCCTCTTCACCTCCGTAAAATAGAATAGCTTTTCATCGACAGACATGAATAGTATCCATCATATCATCAAAAAGCAGAGAACGCTGGTCTAAATGCGCTGTGCACCACGCCATGCGTGCAGCTTCATTTGCCTCAGTGAGCAGGGGGTTGACGACAGTCGTGTGAGCTACGACAGCCGCATCCTTAATGCGACGGTGTAGTGTTGATCTTGGGGCGTCACACACTGCAGCAGAAGAGCGCACCGTACTCCGTCGGTATAGCTCAACGCCACGAAGCGTTTCGAGCGCAGCTGTATAGTCCGTCGGCGGCCGCCCTCTCTTGTCCTTGAACGACTTCGACTTGTAATCACCACTACATGCGAAAGCTTCAGGAGCTCGCTTCCAAATTTGAGAAACGGTACTCGGGTCCACGTCAAATTCATCTGCCACAAAGGCAACCGCCCCGCGGTGCGGAACTCCATGGTCAGAGAGGCTTAGTACAGCGAATACAACGCGCTCACGCTCTTCGTCGGTGAGTTCTTTGGTTTTTGAAGTGGGCATCTGGGAGGCTGGGCGAAATCCTAAATGAGCATCTCTCACTTTTGAATGGCTTGGCGCCAATTTTGCAGGTCTCGGCGAGTATTGCACACCAGTCAAAAGCAGAGCGTATTCTGCGTTCATTTCTGCCAATTATACGCTCTTTTGCGCAATTTGAACGAGTAACGTTGCATGACCCACTTCGGGCACGGTGTTTAAAAAGCTGACAAGAAAAAAAAAATGTTATGTGTCACCTTTGTAGCAATAGATGCGCGAGCTCGCAACTTGCGACGAAGAACTACATTCATATCAAGACACGAGCCTCCTATTACCACTGGCAACGCATGGAGAACTGCTATGCGATCGTCAAGTCCAGATCCACTTTGTCCGTTCTCACCCCTTGCCCGCAATTTGTCAAAAACCAAAAAGGTCGACCTTTCTGGTCCAGCACTAAACCATTTTCAGTGCTTTCCTTTTACTCCGTTCGTCCTCGCTTTCGCCCAACCACTTGTGCGATCTCAACGCTCAGTTTTTCTCTTTCCGTAGCCGCAGCGTCCCAACCCCCTCTACGGAGATCAATTACAGCGTGTACCCGAGCTGCAAGCTTCGCTGATAACGGGACGGCACTACTGCGCTTGCACTTGAGCAGCCAAAAACACTTGGACACAAACACATTTTTGCGAGATTCCAGCTGCGATCCTGCCGACTCAAAGAGTGCGCATAGTACATTAAGGTTAATCTCGTCAGGAACAGCGCGCGGATGCAACAAATCGATATCCCCTTCGAGGTTTTGTCGGATATCCAGGGGCATCTCGATGCACCGGAGCATGGTATCCTCTTCTACAACGCCATGCCGAAACAATGCGCTAAGAAAACGGCATGAAGCCTCTTTGCGCTGTTTCACGTGCTCCAACTGTTCCGTGTCCAATCCCGACCCAGTCTCCATCTCCAAAACTGCTTGGCAACATCAGTAAAAGGCGACGAACCAAATGAAGGTTATCCGTCGAGCGACGTGCCTGATTGCGGCTGCTGTATGGCCCATTGAGCACGATCGGCCTGGACACGTAGAACTTGTGCTGCTGCTCGTCTTCCCATACCACAAGCAACCCGCCGTCTTGGAAATACGAACAACTCTGCGTCAGGCCCAGCGAGGGATCTCGTTTGTCAGAGCCAAGTCATAGCATGGGGGCGTTTTAGTGTTAAACAGACCCGCGATCTTGTGCGGAGGGGTTCCCAGCAGCGATGAGTAGTACAGATTATCCAAGGAGATACTCTTGCCTATCCTTCGCGAGGAGTATTTCGTCTCGAGCTGTGCGCAAACGTCGGCGTACACGTCGCAGAACTCTTCGTTGGCTAGCGCTTTCTCAAAAACGGTGGCGATGGCGTTCTCCAGCTCCTCCACCGTCTCCACGCGCAGATTCGCTAGCTCAGGCATTATTTCCGACATCTTGTGCAAGACCACGACTGGCTTAGAAACTTCGCCTTCAACCGATGTAACCAGAGAGTACCCCTTTCATACCCAACATCGTAACTGGATTTTCACTTTTGAAGAACCAGCATCATCATGGCCGGCCGCATGGACTTGGAGGCGCGTCTGCGAGCCTTGCGCGAGGGAAAACGACCTCCGGCATCACCACCAGCTCCACCTCCACCTGTAGCGACGGCTGCCTCTTTTTCATGGCCCGAAGTGCCGTCCAACCTTGTGAAGAACGAAATCCCCGAGCGCCAACCCGTCCGAGTCGCTGTTGGTGGCGAATACCAGCCTGTACGTCGCGCTTCCGCGAGTTTCTCGGCTGCTCCACCTGTGGCCATTATGAGTCGCTCATCTTCGGACGATTCTGCGCCTTCTGCGAGTTTTCCTACGCCTGTGGGGCCTCCGAAAGCCGCAGAACCAGCTCCTGACCAGGAAGAAGTGCTGCGACTCACAGCAACCCAATTGCTGGGTCCTGACTACGAAGAGGCCGTGAAAGTGGCTCAATACGCCATCGATAATGAGCGCAGACAGATGCCACACACGGCTATTGACGCCTACATCCGGGCGGGGCAGATGCTCATTGAGATTGGCAGAAGACAGGCAGCGCCGCATCTCCAGGACATTGTCAAGGCCAAAGCTCTGGCTTTGCTGCAGCGAGCTGAAGGACTGTCCGAGTGGACGAATGAGGTGCTGGCAAAGGACTCGAGTCAGCAGGCACTAGCTGCAGCGTACCATCAGTCGCAGCAGAATTGCTACAGGTCGCTAACGGAGAAGCAGGAGCTGGTGTCCAAGATGCAGCAGGATAATCGCAATATGAAGGCGAGACTGAATCAGTTGGCACTGCTGACGAAGATTCGAGGACGGATGATGAAGGTGGTGAAGAAGAGACGAGCGAGGAAAGCGGCGGAGGCGGAAGCTGCAGCACAAGCTACGCGGGATATCATGAGTAGTCGCGGAGGTTTCAATGATGTGACTGGGGGGATGGATGACTATGAGGAAGCAGGAGGCTATGAAGGACCAAATAACGTCACTGGATCTGGCTCAGATGAAGACGAAGAGCCTCGTGATCCTCCTTCCCAGCATTATCGCGGGCCACTTTTCCCAGCAACACACGGTTCGCCGCGAGAAGAGCAGAAAGTGGATCTTATCAATGAGCTGCATAATCGTATTGGGCTGCCACAGATTGATCATCTCCGCAAGTTTGAGCCTCTGACAAGCGACCCGAGAGCAGATACCAAGCAGGAGGAACTCCAGTCTGAACTAGAAACGGCAAAACAAGAAGCAGATAAGTTGCGAGCCGCAGTGCAGGAGATGGAGCAGTGTTTACGACTTGCAGCTCAGCACTCGAAGCAGCGCTCAATAAAACTGGAACAGCAGAAGGCGCAGGAGTTCGCGGAAGTGCAGAGCGAGCTAGATCGAGTGCGAGAAGAGCTGGAGGTCGAGCGACGGCGGTCTGCTTCTCTGCATAGTGGCCCATCAAGCTGGAGGTCGTCCGTAGCCTCTGATCCCGGCACGGACGAGTCCCAAGACACTGGCGTGATGCAGAACCTTCGCTTATCTCTCCACAAGGTATTCCGTGGACGCGATGAACAGCCAGGTGGTGCTAATGGCGATCACAGTCGCCGTGCATCCGTTCAACGCACTTCGTATTCACATGACTCCCCACGACATACACAAACGACCAAGGAGCAGACATATGATGTGGACGAAGAGGGCATGGAGGAAGACCAAGATGGCGGAGTTTGGCTGTAATTAACCTCATAAACTTGAGGAACGGCTATTCCTATTTTACGGTATTCAGTGGCGTTTTTGTAAGCGGAGGCAACAGCATGGATGGCTACTCCAGGTGAGCTTTACATGCACGAGTGCACTATCCTGTCTACTCAAGTCTAACCACTGCTGTGGTACCTTATCGAAACTTAAAGAGTGAAGCTGTTAGGTGAAGGCTCGTTTGGGAGCGTATTCCTGATGCGTGAGAAGAAGCTCGGTGGTCGACTGGTGTGCGTCAAGGAGATTTATCGTGCGCATTACCCCAAGAGATCAGCTTTTGCGAGTCGAGCGAAGTCGGTCGATGTGGAGGTGGATCTGATGAAGAAGCTACGGCATCCGAACCTCATTCGGTTGCTGAGCTCATTTGTAGGCCCCTCTCCACTCCGACAGCCACACATTGTGATGGAATATTGTTCCGGAGGAGATCTTCGGACCTATCTCAAGACGCACAAAATGCAGAGGTCTTGCCTGGATGAAGACAAAATATGGTACTGGTTTGTTCAGCTGGCTCTGGGACTGCATCACATGCACCAGCAGCGCGTGTTGCATCGAGACTTGAAGACGGCCAATATCTTTCTCTCTGATGCAGGATATCTCGTTCTCGGTGACTTGGGAATTGCACGAACGCTGAAAATTGGCGACATGGCCACGACTGTGATCGGTACACCGCTGTATATGGCTCCGGAGGTATTGGACGGCAAGGATTACAGCTTCAGCTCGGATGTGTGGGCACTGGGGTGTGTGTTATATGAATTATGTACCGGCAAGCCTCCGTTCACAGCAAATAATACTGCTCAATTGATGAACAAAATATGCCACGTTGACTATTTACCAATACAAAAGGGAGGGAACCTTACAACTTCTCGACTGCCGACACTGGTAGCCTCAATGCTCAGTGCACAGCCAGATCTTCGACCTTCAGTGGATCAGCTTCTACGCGACTCAATTGCTCGCGTTCACATTCGTCGCTACTGCGTGGATCGACTCCGCTCGACAGACATGACGGAGGAAGAACAGCGCGTATTATTCCAGCAGATGACGGTACTGGGAAATGACACGAAGATGAACTCTAGTGTTATTGCTAGTGAAGGCAACAATGCGACAGCCATCAGAATGGACGCGTATTCTAGGCACAATGTTCGGTACGATCGGGACCGGGAGGATCGAGAAAAGAAACTCATCGAACGAGAACGTCAAGACCAAATTCAATTTGCGCTGGAGAAGCTGCAGCAGCTGCGGCTACAGTTTCCTGCTGTGTGTCATTCTGAATTAATTGATAAGGACGCACATCGCACCAACGAAGAGATCGATGAGGTCAAAAGTCCTGCTCTAGCGATCAAACTCGACCTTTGTAAGGCGCCACTTTATGACGAGAAATGGCGAGAACCGGTTCGTGCGGCAAATGAAACCCCTAGGACTGTTGGTCGAATCCAGCAACGAGCATCAGTAAACCTTGGTCGCTCGAATTCCGTCCCCAAAGAACTCATCTTCACTGGGATACCTAGAGTTGGTGTACCCCTCACTCGAATGGCCAAGACGTTTGCAGCTCGTCGTCCTGTGTGTCGTGACATCCGTGCTTTGAGGCGAAAAGAGGCTGCGAAAGCTGCCGAGCGATACAAGTGCCGCCTGGATGCCATGAACACGCCCTGATAGTGGAAGGACAATGAAGTTTATGCTACTCCAGTGGAGTGTGGAGTAACTCCACGCATAAGGAAGAGCGACGGTTGTTCGACTAGACAAATTTAGCCATCTCGATTGTGAGAGTGAAGGTCTCTGAACCACGTGAAAGTTGCAGTTGCCCTTACTCAGATGCTCTACAGCAACAGTATCTGTACCCGAGTACAAAATAATCAGCATCAGACCACTCCTCATTCTTCAATTTACTCGCTACAGCCCTCCTCCAGCCATGCAAACCATCGCCGCCCAGCAGGCCATTCCGTGCTACCCTCCGTTCGCAGCGACCCCTGGTGCCCAGTCCAAGCTCGCTCGATTGAATGTATTTGTCATTTCATGGGAAGACGTTCTCGCTCCAATGTCATTCCTGGCAAAGCGCGTCGGGCTTCAACCCACGAGATCCAGTTTGGAGGCAGCCAAAGCCGCCTACGTCCAGGACCGATATCTACAGCAGGCTCTAGCGTCTGTAGAGGAGGAAACCATCGAGTTGCTGTGCACTGCTGCGACATTGGGGCCTGTGTTCATTGTAACGGAGAAGAGCATCAGATACATGGAGACCGCGTGCGCTGCCTTCTTCCCTCGATTAGCGCATTGGCTGACCAGCGCTGACTTGGCTATGGCTACTAGCTCCCAGCAATCTCGCGTGCGTGTTCTAGCTGCACCTCAGAAATTCGCAAACGTCTTGGAGAGCTCAGCGTGGCTCGCTCGAATGTACCAGGAGATCGTCAAGGTCGCCGTGTGTGAAGCGCACGGCGCTTCGATTGCCGCCGCTGGGGCTTTGGGCCACGTACAGCGATTGCTGCAGCACCGTGAAAGCGGGACGTTGGGATTAGTGATCATCAGCGCGACAAGTACACACCAAGCCGCAAGCCTCCGAGCATTCGATGTCGCTCCCTTTTTGATCCCAAAAGCTGTGCATGTTCCAGGCGGAGATCCATCCAGTGCTCTCAACCTCGAGCACTTCTTCGCCCAACTGAGGACACTGCAAGGATACATTTCAGCCGCTGCTGCACACAACAGTGCGTTCTCAATGTCATTATAAGGCTAGGAACAACTTTATCCAAAAGTTGCAATGAAAACTTGAGCATGAACATCAATTTGACTCGTACTTAGTAGAGTTTTAACGGTTCACTTGTATTATTCCTAGTCTTGGTGTCGTGTCGCCCCCTTCCTCCGTCGCGATGCTGTCGCCCACGACGCATTCTGAGGAGCTTCTGCAGCCGAGCACTAGCATCGACATGAAGTACGTACTGTCCTCAGACCCGCTGGGCAGTCGCCACAAGAAGAAGGCCAAGCGCGCGGGCGCCGACGTGTTCCGCTCCTGCTCCGCCTTCCCCGAATATTTTGCTCGCGTACTGGACTACCGTCAGATGGACTTAGACGCCACCTTCTACCAGATGGTCACTCTCTGTGTGCAGCCCGCTAAGGTCTACAAGAGCGCCTACTACCGTAAACAGACCAAGAACCGCTGGGCCAGGGACGACCCGGCGTTTGCAGTCATCCAGTTCGCCTTCCTGCTCGTAGCCACAGTGGCCTGGGCCATCGCCTTCCGCGTGGACAGCGTTGCCAAGTACGCGTCGCTGCTGTTCCATGCAGTCGTGGTTGAATGGCTTGGCTTTGGGCTCGTCATCTCCACGCTCTGCTGGTGGATCGCCAATCACCATCTCCGTCAACGGAACAAGTGCGTACAGATTTGGATACTTTTTTTTCTATTGACATGTGAAAGGCTGATGTTGGTGCTGGT
Source organism: Phytophthora cactorum (assembly GCA_016864655.1). Lineage (NCBI taxonomy): Eukaryota > Oomycota > Peronosporomycetes > Peronosporales > Peronosporaceae > Phytophthora > Phytophthora cactorum. Next base: position 24,236 of record NHQK01000012.1, read on the forward strand.
TATTTTGTTAATCTGATGACAGTCACGGGATGGGAGATGCGTTGTACGTGGAGCAGCGAGTGGAGTGGCAGTTCGCCTTCGATATCCACTGCAACTCGTTCTTCATCCTGTTCCTGTTTCTCTACGTGCTGCAGGTATGTCGTCTCAAGAACTGGGTATTTGGGGAGATTTTATGGTGCTAATGATTTTGGTTAATTTATTATTGTTGCTGTAGTTTTTACTGGCTCCGCTACTGGCGTCGAATTCGTTCGTGATGCTACTGGTTGGGAACCTACTGTACTCGCTGGGCTGGGGATTCTACACCTACATCACCTTCCTCGGATATATGGGTACGCTGGTTGCTTCGCTTCTGTTGGCTATGGAGTTTTGATACTGACCTGTAGCTGTATCGTGTTGCGATTCATTAGCGCTTCCTTTCCTGCACCGAACGGAGCAGTTACTACTGCCACTCATCGTAATCCTTGCACTCTTCATATCCACGTTGGTGCTGCAGGCGGTGTTCGGTGCACAGATCAACTTGGCGCACATTTCGACAAACTATTATTATGCTCCTTAGCTGTGTGAAAACATCGACACAGCGTACTGAAGTGTTGTCAGTGCAATGTGCGAGTAATAGATGTTTCATGAACTCCGTTGCAAGTGGAATGAAGACGACGTAGTAGCTGATATTCGCACTAGCATCTATTAGTAATAAGGAGCTTCACGCGAGCTCATTGATCTCAAAACCGCGGATATTGAGCTCACGGATTCCTACTGGAAGAGCATCGAGATGAACACAGCCACCGTCGTTAGCGACAGAGCGCCGTCGAGGCTGACGGCAGCAGATTCCTCCGAGGACGAACCAGCAACGCTGCCAGCGGGCGACAGCGAACCGGCCGAGGCGGCAGCGTCAAGCGACGAGTTGGTCACTAACCAGTTCTTGAGGAAGTCGCCGAGGAGCTCATCGCCCGGACTGCGGGTAGCATTGTGGTAGTAGTCGTTCACCGTGAGGTACACGTGCTGGGACCTGTTGACGTAGAACGTCGAGACCTCGTCACTGATGTTCTTGTACACGTCGATGATAGCCGTCAAGTTCTGTTCGACACGAAAAACAAGTGACAGTTAGTAAGGAGTCCACAATCTGTCGTACTACATAGTTAAAAAGAAGAAAACGCACCGAGTAGAAGTCCTCGCCACTGATGAGGTTCGTGAATGGATACCCAAGGATTCCCTCCTCCACCAGCTGGTAAAAGTAGCGCTGGGTCTCGTCGTACATGCTGTTGAGGAAGAGCCACTGAGCGGCCGGGACGCTCTCAATCATGTAGGACATCATCTCGGTCACGGTCAGATCGTTGTCATCACATCGGTCCCAGAGCTCGGCCGCCACCTTGAGGTCCAGTTCGCACGAGCCATAGTATGAAATGAGCTTGCCAGCTGTGTAGTCACTGGGTAGCACGCCGACGTAGCTGTCACTGAGCACCGAATAGCGGATGTTGTTCTCCTCCACCTGCCAGGTATCGGCCACGAGCGCACTTAGCGCCTGAGCACCAAGAGCACCGGCACTGTAACCACTGATGATGATCTCCTCCGGGTTCGGATAGTTCTCCAGAGCCCAGTCAAGCACTGCCTTGGTGTTGTTATAGCCGACCTGGTGCAGAGTCATGTTGTGGCCCAGACACTCAGGCATATCCAGTAGCGCGTACAGGGGGCTGTCCGTAATGTGGTCAACACGGCTACCGATGTGCAGGTCACCGGTGCAGTAGGGCAGATGTACGATGTTGTAGTCGTTAAAGAGGTTCTCGTCGTTGGAACGGTTGAGGACGCCCGTGCTCAGTGGCCTGGCATTGGCGGTGAAAGTCTCGAATATGCACTGCAGACCGAAGGCACATGTGTCGTCGTCGATGCAGGCACCGCCTCCCTGGAAGTACAGCATGAGTTTGGTCTTGCTCTGCTCTGGAGCTGGGAACACCTGGAAGAAGTAGGTCGAGTTGGTGGTGTAGTCCACGCTTGAGTTAGAGAAGTCGTCGAAGGCGCAGCGAGTGGCACCGCCCGGATAAATGACGGTACTGCTGTCAAGCGCCGACGTGGTGAGGTCGTCCACGGCGCACGAGTTCGAGTCGCTCATGACGCAGATCTCGTCGCCATCGCGGATTTGAGCCTGGGTAAGGGACGCCAGCAGCGCCAGCGAACCGGTGAGTGCGAGCTTCCACATGATGGTGATCCGATTCCGTTGAAAGCGAGTGCGCGGCAGCGGGAAGACTCAAGAATGGTGAATCCGCGGAGCAGGGTTGGAACTGGAGCCACCACCTGGACTGCCCCGTCCTGCACAAGGGAGTCAGAAGTTGATGCCCTTCGCGCACCGTTTTCCTCACGGCAAAGCTCATGTCCCTTGCAGTCGGGAACTGCCAAGCCCGGGCTCAAGTCGCTGAAGTTTTCGGGGTGGCCGCAGCATGGAACTGCAGCGACTCACGGTCACGCGACGAGCGGTACATGTATGACGCGCTGGCGAGCCATTTGGCTCGCTGTCAAAGCCCCAGCGCCGCGAGTTGTTTGGTAGAGGATGGTTGGTCCAAGGCTTTAGACTTGGGGGTGGATGGAGACTTTTTAACGTTTTATGATAAATTTGTGGAATCGACCTGCGTGCACCTCTTCGTGACGTTCACATTCAGTTTTCATACTGTACCAAGTTACGGAAATGATCGTGTTGTGATAATGTAGCATGCTGCCTCTGCTAAACCACGAGTGCGCGAGTAGCTTAAGCTCACCTAGCTGCACTTCTTCGCTTGCTTGCTGGAGTACTGTAGCAGCCTTTGGCGTTAAGCTGGGTCCCGATCAAGAAATGGATCAACAGACATCGCTGTGGCCTTTTCACGACGCTGCCAAGATGGCTTGATCGATTTAAAATACCAGCTGGCTCGGATTGAAAGGCAATCTTTACAGACGAAGCGATGGATGGTCTTCCTGGCTTGACGTGCAGTCTGCAGGAGAAGTTATCCTTTGATCACTAAAGCCAAGCAACGCTTGTCGTCGGCGACAACCACGCAAAAAATGTATTTTTAATTCCGCGCTATCGGCATCCCAAGTTGGGATTCCCTGTATATGAGCTTCTGGTCGCGACCACCGAGAAACGTGATTGCCCGCTTTCCAGGCGTGCTGGCTGGAAAAATCGGGCCCTTCAACGGAGACGGGAAGGGCCAGCCTGAAAGACGAAAAGCGAGGTCTGGCCTCGTTGCGGTTGCTGCGGGCTCCATGTGAAGAAGAATCCGCGTTGACGTGTCGGGCGAATCGTCTCAGGAGATTCGCGCAATCAATAATGTGTACATTACAAACACTGGATTCGTAGGTTCACTGCCGCGCAGACTGCGCCCACCGGGATTCACGTCCAATTGCTGAACTTGGAGAGAAGCTCTCTCAGAGCTCTCTATTGTTGGGCGGCCGCACGAATCGATGTTGTACACATGGTTAGAACACAGGAGATTTCTGTCGGCGCTGATGTCAGCACATAGGCGTCACCACCAATACCTGTGATTTATTAGCCACTTTAAAACAATGGACCTACCGGAGATCACAAGGGCTCAGCTATTAGGTCTCCTGAAATTGGGTATGCATCGTGGCTAAAGTGCTGGGGATGGCAGCAAGCATGAAGCACCGGCAATCTATTATAAATAGCTTGAGCTCAGGCTGTCAGTTGACGTCTCTCTCCGCAATGCTGCAGGAAGTCATCGCTCCTACAACGAGAAACCTCATCTAGCAGTAATGCGATGCAAACTGCAACTTAATCCATACAAATCTCAGGTCACAATTCCTGCTCTATGATTGGCTCTCCATGCTACTTTCCAAAGTAACGTTTATGTTTCCCTTAAGTCGTTTTCCTTACGCGCCAAAAAGCTCCTTCATTTATCGCGGGAACTCCGAGCTCCACCTATTTGCTCGCTCCTTCTCCATGTCGGACACGACGCTGAGCAACGTGTTCTGGGGCCACAGCGCCGGTGTGCTGGTGCTCTCCGCCTCTGGTTTGCTATGGCGCAGTCGCACGACCGAGAGCCAGAAGAAACTGCTTAAAGACGACATCGTGACGCTGCTGTGGACCCCCGTGGGGCCCAAGACGCACCACCTCAAGGTCTACCAAAAGGGCGGCAAGTACGTTCGCTTCACGGGTCTTAAAGCACAAGACGTGGCACAGCTCAAGAACCACGTGGAGAGCCACTTTGACCGCGAACTGGAGCAGGAAAAGGTGGCAGCGGGAGGTGGCAACTGGGGCGAAATGAAGTTCGAAGGTCCCAATCTCAATTTCCGCACAGCCAACGCCAGCGTCATGGAACTGCCACTGGAGCAGATTTCCCAGTGCGCCCTACCCGGTAAGAACGAGGTGGAGCTGCAGTTCCACGAAGACGATACGGTGGCTGGAGATGAGGAGACGCTTGTCGAGATGCGACTGTACCTGCCCCCAGGGGACGGGGAGGACGAGGTTATGACGGCCGAGGACTTCCGTCAGGAGGTGTTAGAGAAGGCTAACATCCGCAGTGTCATGGGGAAGAGCATCGTGGACCTGGACGAGACTATCGGTACTTTCCTCACCCCTCGTGGTCGCTATGGCGTCGAGATCTATGGCTCCTTCCTGCGTATGCACGGTAAGACGTTCGACTACAAGATCATGTACTCGAACATCAACCGCTGCTTCCTATTGGAGCTGCCCAATGGCATCAACACAGCCTTTGTCATCAGTCTCGAGGAGCCCATTCGACAGGGTAAGCAGGGATACCCCCATCTGGTGCTGCAACTGAGCAAGAACGACGTGCACATTGATGTCAACATGTCATCCGAGGAGATCAAAAAGTACAACGGCAACATCCACGAACGGATGTCCGGTGCGTTGCCTCAGATTGTCGCCACGCTGTTCAAGTTCATCATCGGCAAGAAGGTCTACACCTCAGGCAAATTCAAGACCCACAGTGGCGACCGTGCCGTCAAATGCGCCGTCAAGGCTCAGAGCGGTGTGCTGTTCCCGTTGGAAAAGTCGTTCATGTTCATCCACAAGCCCACGACCTTCATCCGCTACGAGGAGATCGACTACATTGAGTTCCAGCGCTACGCAGGACAGAGTGGGTCCTCGGCGAGTCGTAACTTCGACCTGCTCGTGAGCTGCAAGTCTGTGGGCGGTGAGGCCGCGCGGGAGTATATTTTCTCAGCTATCGACCGGCGCGAGTTCCCGGAGCTGAGCCAGTTCCTGACGTCCAAGAAGCTGCGCATCCGCAACCTCAAGGAGTCGCATGCTGCTGGTGCGCAGCCGGGCTCGAAGAAGCGCGACTTCAACGAGTATTTAGAGGAGTTAGGACCCGAGGAGGGCGAGATCGAAGACGACGAGGACGAGGAAGACTCGGACTTTGGCCCTGGCGACGCCTCTGGTAGCGAATCAAGCGACTTCAGTGACGAGGAGCTCAGTGGCAAGGAATCGGACGCCGAGGAGGAGGAGGAGGGCGGGAAGGCCTCCAAGAAGGACAAGAAGAAAAAGAAGAAGAAATCGCACAAGAAGCACAAGTCCAATGATGAAGAGTAAATGCTGGAGCGGCAATAGCTGGAGTACCAGCTACTTGAACCTCGCAATATACAAAACACTTTGGTACCATCTTGTTTGTAGCAATGTGTACGGTAACCGTTACTCCTCTTTGTTTTTGTATTAAAGGTGAAGGGTCCACCAGAAGGCCAGTCTGCCAACGTCAGAATGACAATGGAGACGGTCAGGACGCATCGGCGGCCGCGCCGACAGCTCGGACTTGAGGCTCCAGCCAAAGAGCATCTGGCGCAACAAATTGCCAACGTCGTGGCGCTCTCGTTGCAGCAGAATCGAGGCAATGGCGGATTGTCGGGTGGGAAGCAGGGGCTGCTGGCGTCGACACTGCGACTGGCGGAGAAGAACGTGGCTGACATGACAGCGTATTTGCGTCGTCGAGAAGCGGAGACTGCACCAATTGTGGCAAGAAGAGAGGAATTGACGTCCTGTGATGAAGACGAAGATCAGAATGTGTGTGTCATTTGCTTGGACGGCAACATGGAGGAAGAGAGAATGGAGACGCTGCCTTGTGGCCACGTCTTCCATGCTCAATGCATTGCGCAGTGGCTGCTGTATCGACGAGTGTGTCCTGTGGACCGACGGTCAGTGGACTGAATGCGGTGACTGTAAAGTGACGAATGAAAGAAACGCGGCCAGTAATGATGAAAAATAAAAGCAAAAAAGACATTTCAAGAATTAAGAATGAGAACCAAGTATCAACTCGCTCTGGGGAGTGCAACAGCACCGTTCAGCCTCATACCTTACGCTTTTGTTCCACATCCTTACCACGGGAGGATATCGCCACGGAAGTGAAAGTATTTGCCACTGTCCTCAGGTTTGGCATTCGCGATGATCTTGGTGAGACCAGCGACGCTCTCCTCAGTGGTGACTTCTCCCGTGTGGCCCGTCATGCGTGTGACGACGTATCCAGGGTGCAGCGCCAGTGTGATGATCTTGTCGTCCTTGAGGTCGATCGAGAGGCTCTTGTTAAGCATGTTAAGCGCTGACTTGGACGCACGGTAGCTGTATCTGCCACCGGAATCATTGTCAGCGATGCTGCCCAGGCGAGAGGTGATCTGACCCACTGTGGCCGTGCCGTTCTTAGCCGCCGCTAGCTTCAGGTTCGGCAGCAGTGCACGCGTCACGAGGAAGGGGCCGACCGCGTTCACTTCGAAGAGCTTCATCATTTCAGCCTTGGTGACGTCTGGGATGCCGCCTCCGCCGCCTATGCCTGCATTATTGATCAATAGGTCGATGGGCTCGCCCTTGAGCGACTCGGCCGCCTTAGCAATGGAGGGCTCGTCGCTGATGTCCAGTGGAATGATCTTTGATACCGCCAGCTCCTTCAGCTGCAGACAACAAGCCACGCGCAGTTAGGTATGAATGACAAAAAAAACACATCTAACGTTAATGTAGAAACTTCTGAATCGTACGTCGGTGGCGCCTTCGACGTCCCGTGCAGCGGCGATGACCTTCCAGCCCTTGTCCACGTAGTGGCGAGTGAAGGCGAGGCCGATGCCGCGGTTGCTGCCAGTGATGAGAACAGTCTTGGCGACGCCCATGACAAAGTTGGAAAACTTTTTTTCCGGTCGAATTCGAAAGTGACCCAACGATAAAACGGGACGATGGCTGGTCTCACCGCCATGGGAGCAAGACTGACGCAACATTATTTTTTCAGCACCAAAAGAAGCACCCGAGCTGGCCTGCAAGTAGACATGGTATTGGTATTGCACGCGCTTACATTAACTACACTAATAGCTCGCCACGAGCACCAGCGGCAAAAAAAGGCAAAAAAAGGAAAAGCTCGAGCGAGGAAGAGAGTGCCGCCACGAGTAAAATACCCTACTTGCCACTTGTGTCACCCCTTTATCGCGTCGCAGGTGTCCATCTCCACTCGACCAGCTCGAGACCAGCCATCTATAAATCCTCTTGCTGTGAAGGGAACTCGTCCCTCCTCACCTTCACGCCGACAGTTTACTCTTCTTGTTATCTGCTGTCAATGAGGAATCCTGCTGCGAGTTCTCCAATCGACGTTTCCGCTCGTTAGCCAAGTGTGAAGACTCCTCCCCAGCAACTGCAGCCAGCGCACTCAGCTGCATCGTAGAGGAGCCATTAGAAGGAAGACCCGTCGACTCGGACGACGCCACCAGCGACAAGATGTCCTCAATCGAAGAATTACGCGGGAATCCAGATTTGAATCCACCCAGCGAGCTCAGTTTGTCGTACGAAGCGCTCGATGAGAGCGTGCTCAGGTTGGAGAATGACGGGAAGCTGCTGAGGTCGCCCGAGCCGAAGCGAGACAACATGTCTGAGCTCGGCACGCGCGCCATTTTATCGCTAGACGGGACTCTCGGGATGCGTTGCTCGCCTCCGCCCATCGTATGAAGTTTATCCATCGACGGAATGCGCGGAAGCTTGTCCAGCGAGGCAACACGCGGCATCTTGTCAAGCGAAGGCACGCGAGGCATTTTGTCCATCGACGGCACACGCGGGAAAATACCCGACGAGCTACGCGGCATTTTGTTCAGAGGCTTGGGGATCTGGATCTGGTTTCCTGATCCTGAAGAAGCTGAGGTATTGTGACTGGGACTGAGGCGCTGGGAGACTCCCGTGCTACTGGAGCAGGTCGTCACGCTCGTCGAAGTCGACACGGCACTGTCATTGCTACTGTTAGAGACAGAACTCTGCGCATTGACATCTGCATCTCGCTGCTGTTCCTCCTTGATACCAGCTTCACCGAGCCTTCTCCGCATGCCTCCAGACGTGGAAATGTCCTGCTTGCTATTGGCACCTGTATTGTCCATTGTATCCCGAGAGTTCGGAGCTGTCGAAGCTGCTCCACGAGGGCTGTTCGGGCCGTGATCCTGCAGCAAACTGGACAGCTGCTCTAGCGACTGGATACGCGGGAAATAGGCGTTCAATCCCTCGCCAATGGACAGCGGCTTGGGCAGCCCTGTGTGTTGTGCGTCGAATCCGCTGCTGGTCATCGTGTTGTGGGTCTCCGTCGACGCGTACGAGCCGTTATGGTGCATCCCGCCGAAGCCTGACGACGTCGAATGCTGGAAGTTCTCAATACTGGCCACTCGAGGGAACAGGCAGGAAAAACTGTCAATGGATGACACGCGAGGAAAAGCGTCGCCCGAGTTGCCGTCCATGGGCGTGCTGCTCGGAGGCTTGTTGTCCTGAATTTGGTTCGGAGCCTGCTGACCTTGGCCTTGTGTCTGCGCGCCAGCAATGCCGAGCATCGACACGTTGTTGTGGTCGCCGTTAAATACATGAGAAGAGACGTTATTGTTCTGCTGCGGGGGGTGGAGTGGCGGCTGGATGGGCATGGCTCCTGGTCGACCAGGAGCTCCATACCCTGGAGTTGGCTGCTGGACAGGCACCGGTCGAGGCTCCTGCTTGGTCATTGGCTGCATGGGGGCAGAGGGGTATCCTTGTTGTTGTTGCTGTGGGTGTGGCGGTCTCATGGCCGCGGAGTTTCCTGATGCCGCTGCTGCGTATCCAATGGATCTGGCCGTCGCAAAGCGGTTCTTGTCCCTAGAGAGCTCGGACTCGAGTCGTTTCTCGCGTCGTCGCTGGTTGTACTGCTCTCTCTCCAAGTAGGTTTTCTCCAGCTCTGCCAGATCTTTGCGGATATTCTCCATGTCGTCCTTGGACACCTCGTCCTCACGTCGTCGGAAAATGATCTTACCGATGCACTGGTCGCCTGTGTATTTCTTCGAGATGCGCATGGGGTCGCAATTGAGCAGTTTGGATAGAAAAGTTCGCAGCGTGGTGCCCTCAGCCAAAGGTAAGTTGCCCTTCTTGAACTCCTCGATCAGACGGTCGCAATAGGCGCTCTCTTCGGCCGTCCACTTGCCCTTACGCATGGCTGTGGGCGGATTATTGGCCGGTGGAGTGTTAGCGTCGGCGTTGGCTGTGGGGGTCCCTCCAGAGGCTGCGTTGTGCGTAGTGCCGTCCAGCACGTGGGCTTTACTGTCCACGGGATACCCGCCATTGTCCTGTGGGACGTTCGCTTGCATCTGCGCCGCGTACTGCTGCGTCATGAGGCGACGTGGCGCCTGGATGGGCGTCCAGCATGTAGGACAGACCTTGTCCTTAGTAAGCGCGCGTTCGATGCAGCCAGCGTGGAATTGGTGGTGACACGGCTCCAGTAGCACGTCCACGTTGGGGTTGTAGCACATGAGGCACGAGCCGGGGGGTGGAGGCGGCATGAAGGCGCCTGGGGGAGCATCCGGTCGCCCTGTGGGGGCGGAGACGCCGTTGGTTCCTGGGTTGTAGGACATTCCGCTGCTCTGTGGGGGCAGGTAGGAGCTCATGGTGGCGCTGTGGTCGGGTCTTGGAATGTGCAGCGCTTCTCCCGTTCCCATTGGATGATGTACGGATTCACTAAGGAGAGGGGAGAGTGGAGGTTAGTATGGAGCCAAGTGCGGGTGGACCAAGGCGGATATACTGCTTCCTTCCTGCGCGAGCTTACCTTGACGCTTGCCGATACTTCCAGAGAGAAAATAACGGGAAGTAACGAGCGAGAAGCGCAGTTCCCGCCGTCGCCAGTTAAATATAGCGGCCAAGACGACGAATTGCTAATTCGTAGGTTCGTTCAGGTGCTAATCGGAGTTTTTACTGGCCAATTTCATGTTCGGGGTGGGTCGCACTGATTCGTGTTCTTCTTTTTGAAGAGCAGAGACGGGGCGTTTCTGCCTCGGTACAGACAGATGACAGCTCTCCCGCGTCACTCAGTTCTTGGCAACATACTGCTGCAAAAACTTCAGTTCGCTTTGCTGCACACGCGGATGCGCTTGACGTATCCGCGTGTGCTTATTGTGTTCCAGTACATGTACTACATGTCATGTAGTCTATATCTCTACGGCGCTGGCTTGCGGGTTGCAGCATCATGAATTTCATCGTGAAATGGCTCCAAAGGCCAACTCAGAAATGCTTTGATGATCCTGTGGGTTATGGCGTTCGGTCGCACACCGAACAGCTCTGAAACGAGACGAACGTCTCTTTTAGCGGAGAGCGGCTGTAATACTGCCTGTATCGAAGACGGCAGTTGACTGTCAACTTGACTGACAGGGCCAAGTGCCTCGTTTCACGTCTGCAGGTTCAGGTTGAACTACAGCGCGCCAAAGCGGCCAAAGCCTCGGCGTTCATGCACAGCAGCAGACACCAGCAACATGGCAGGGGCCACGATGGAGTTGATGCTGACTCCGACGCTGCCCTCCAGTCGTGCCAGCATATGGTGCGATCTGAATGACTACTGGATAGTCATCTGACACCTTTTGGTATCCAGTGATGGCAATGAATTTACGGTTTGCACAGGTACAATACATGTAGGCGAGGTTTATCATGTGACAGCTTAGACTCTAAGTTATTAAAGAGCTTCTTGGAGCTCTGATGATGTTTGTGTTTGTGTTCAGTTGTTTCCGCTATGTAGCCCTCTCCTGAGGATGAACCAAACTTCGGAAATTATTTACTTGTAGAATACGAAGTACATACATGTATTTCCACTGAAATCACAAAATGAACGTGTTATCTACCGGTATCTTATAAGCAACATGGTTAATTAGCAAATTGGTCGTTGGTAGTAATATCATTCCCGCAGACGTTTGAATACTGAGACAAGGCCGCGCGCCGGCGCGGATGAGCTCTGAAATTTAAGTTTCGACGTTATTAAAACAGAGTGGTTTATTTTACGTTAGTGTTTGCTGATAACATTGTTTTGAGCGGACCAACGCGTATTGCAAATTGGTATTTTTTTCGTCGCATATTCTCGGTGGCGTGAGCTGATGTGTTTTTCATTATCCAGTGTAATAAGTGAGTGTACTATTTGAACCCGACGCATCGTACACTTATAGGATGGTGTTAACTCCTGGAGCCACGTTTTTTTGTTGTTGTTGTGCAGGCCACCGCCGTGATACCTCCGAGCAAAGCGCTGTAGCTTTGCCTGCTAACTCGCGGGTAGTGCGAGCTTGGATGCGAGCTAGCAGAATATAGTGGCATCGTACTAGCACAATACTGGCGCCAATTCTGCCAGCTATAAGATATCACCAATTCGTGCAAATCTGTTGCGAATTTCTAATTTGTTCCTTGAAGGTCGCTCCAGTGGATCAGTGTGCCACAGGGCGACATCCGCCGAGCTGATCAGATCTCATACTTTATTTGTTATTACAGTTCTTTTGCTTGCGATTGCCATCGAGATCTCTATAGTCTACGACTTGAAGATGTGATATGACTGAACCCCCAAAATTTAGCGTAAAGCTGTAAGATATTCGAGGTGTATTGATTTCGAGGTTATTGCTGCATTTTTAGATATTATACTGTCTGAGAATGAATTGGGATCACAGAGATACTCTGAAATAAATTTAGAGAACTGCTGACATTTTTCATACTTGTGTTTGTTGGGGGCCTAAAACGTGGCCCTTGAGACTTGCGTGATGTGTCACGACTACTTCCTGGAAGTCATGAATTTTGGTGGGGTGGGAGTTTTCCCTAGATTCAACCAGAAAGAAGAGACTAGTGCGCTTTCTTTGTGCCCTAAACCTCTTCACTAAAACTACGGTTTTGGTGAGCAAATCGAAACGCTCGAAAGTAATCTGGTGCCTAAATTAGGGCCGTGAAATTTTCGCGCTCGATCACTCCAGACCAAAACCCTTCGTGGTGAGCGGCAGAGCGCACTGCAACAAGATTTTTGTTCGTTATTAACTATGGTGGCGATATGTCGCTCTTTTAGGAGCCCCCCCAGCAGCGAGCGATTTCATTAATCGCCCGTGAATTGTTTGAGTTTCATTAGTACATAACTGCAGGCCACAGCTTCTTCATTCATGTAATTCAATCTCAAATATCGATGTTCGTAAGCTTCACCGCCGCGCAATTGCAGTCCGCTTCAGCTTCACCATCACTCTCGACTAACGGCAACAAAAACTTCAACTAAACTTCAACGTGCGAGCAGCGAAATGCTATCAAGCAGAACCACCGCAACTTCGTAGCTCTTAGCATCATCACGTCTGGAATTATGTACAGGTTCGCAAAACTGTCCGCTTCCCCTGCGCCAAACTACAAACGATTATGGACTTGGAACAGCAGGGGGCAAGCACGAGAGGAAGAAAAGCACATGAAATTGAAAGAGCGGAACGCCATCAGCCTTTGAGGCAAGTTTCCTCTGTCTATGTCTAGATAATGGAGGGTCGGCGAATCGCGCTGGTCTGCGAGGGGCTTCCTATTTGCGGCTGATCCTTGCCACTCAAAGGCGGCACGAGCGACGTCGGGAGTTCTGCAGGAATAGGTTCGCCCTCCTTGGCCAGCGCACAGAGATGCATGGCCACGGCGAATTCATCGGCGTCCAAACTCCCAGCCTTTGACTGGTCGGCGAGGTCCCAGATAGCCCGCAGTGTAACCTGCGAGACTGTTGTTGAGGCCTGCTTCTGCAGCGGCGCCATACAGCTTCCTCCAGCAGCACGTCCAGTGGCATCCAAGGACAATGTGGCAAAGACAGCGTCATACTCTCCCTTGCGCCCAAGCAGCTCCTCCTCCCACTGTAGTCTTCCCACAGGGGCGATGCTGGCAAATGGGTTACTCGAGACGCTTCCATTCTCAGGATTCTCCACACCAGCGATGCCCACGCGCGTGTGCTTAGGCAGCGAGGCCATCAACGCTGGGATATCCTTAGTAAGCATTTCATCGATGTCCTGCAGCTCTCGTGACTTCAGCGACGGGAACTTCGTAAACTTTCGATCAGCGCACTGGCGCACGAAGGCGTCGATTGGTGGGAAGTCTCCCGGCGGCAGGTGATACTTGCGCTGCACCTCTCGGAAGTTCTCACCCATATTTTCCAACAGTTCACGCTGTTTCTTTTCCATTCCAAATACTGCTGGCATCTTGTCACGCAAATGTCCTAGAATACAGGCATGGACCTTAGCTAGTCGTGCGCGCTTCACTAATTCGTTTACTTTACGGACGGCAGCATGTTGCGGCAAAGCTCGTAACTCGTCGAGCAAGTCTCGCTCTTCGGCGTCGAAAAGTGCCTCGGGAGTACTACTACTGCCATCGTCACCGTGTTTCTGACGGGGCTGAGACCAGAAGGAGCCAAGATACACACGCATGACCTCTGGGGTCTTTAGGACCTTGCCAAGAGACCACATGAGCGCGCCGTAGACGCGTAGCAAACGCTGTTGGTCCACTTGATCCGCTTTGTTCAGCACGCAACGCACTTTATCACTTTGGCCCTGCAAGACTTCGATCACACGCTGGAATTCGTCCGAGATATCAAGTTTGTGTGCATCGAAGAGCAGCAAAATGAGGTCGGACCGCTCAGCAAACCAACGCGCCACTTGTGTGAAGTCGTACCCGCGAGCAATCCGCTGCTTCTCACCACTCAGAATACCGGGAGTATCCACGATCGTTAGTTGCCCAAGCAGGGGAGCAGGAAGCTGTGCTACCTCGAACTTGTTGAGGAAGGCTGTCCCAAACATGGATAACCCACCGTAGGGTAGATCTGGTGACACACATGCGGCATTGCCCGGGACTGTGCGTTCCTCCTCTCCATGCATCACAGCGACGAAACGGTCCGTTGTGGGTTCTGGTCCTACACGTTGACCAGGAAATGGCCTGCCCAGCAGGTACTCGATGAAGGAAGTCTTGCCCACAGAGTACTGTCCTATCATGAGCACCTGCGGCTTGGCTTCAAAGTCGGAATCGCTCAGCAGTGGCGAGTGGAAGTCTCCGAAGTCGTAGCGCTTTTCTAGTGGCCTGAGTTTGGTGGCGTAGAGTTTCTTCAGCCTATCGATGACCTCGCGACTCTTAGTTGCAATCTCAGCTCCTTCGCCGCCAGCGTGGAGTTCCGCACCGCCCTTGCCGGGAACGGAACCAGAACGCTGAAATCGAGGACCCGTGGCCTTGGACATAGCAGGCGGAGATCTGGGCAGCTCCAGCAGGAGGAAGATGCTGGTGTGAGCGTCTGTTGGTGTGTGTGGTGACTGCTCGCCATAAAACTGCTGACAACAGGAGTGCTGGTCATTTTGTTGCCGTTGTTGAAGTGGGCTACATTTTTCATCCTTCCAGCAAGATTATGCTGTTGGGGTTTATTAATACCGTCATTGCTTCTAGCTTAACGATGCATCTTCGAAGAAGTGTTGCCACGCCGCTTGCTTTTCGTGTTTTTTTCTGCAAAGCGCTTGAGTTCGTCGTACGTGAGCGCTCGCTCGTCCTCTTCATCGTCTCCCAATTCCTCTCCAGTGGCAATTCCGCTAGCTTCGGGACTCCTCTTATCGTTTCCTGCTCGTCGGTGGTTCCCCATCACTTCATCCCCTAGTGAATGCGCTACAGCGAGTGCTCCTGCGAATTGCCGTAGAGACACCGATTCGCGACAAGATGCACGGCGGGACGGCTTGGTCAGAGAAGAACTATGTCGCTTCGAAGACGGGCTGGTGCCTCCGCCTGGTGTCAGAGGCGCAGGCAGCTCGATGACCCCATCAACGCCACCAAAGGATGGCACGTGTACATGCAGTTTTTGGCGCGGGTCAGACGGTAGTGTAGGAGGACCGTGCCCCACTGGGAGTGGTGAGGCAGCATCGGAGTTTGAAGTCTGTGCCTGGGTTTGAATCTGACCATGAACTCCTCCGCGTGCTTTCGTTGGTGAAGTTTCGTTTGTTTCACCGCTCGCTTTGCTCTGTAGCAGCGCCGTCGTGTACGTCTCTATAGCCTGCAAGAATTCGATAGCGCTCGAATCCGTGATGCCCTGTCCGAGTGCTGTTGCATTCCCACTCGTGGAGCCACCGGAGGATGCGTGCGCCATCGTGTTGTGAACCGAGTGCACCGAGGCCTTAATTCTCCCTAACACAGCATCTCGTTCCTCGATCTCAGCGTCCAGATCATCGCAAGCCTGTTGCGTTTCACGTAAAGCTGCTTCTACTCGCCTACAGTGCTGTTTCTGCGAGGCACGACTTGCTATGCCTTCACGCGCCTTGAAAGTCTCAATCTGAGTGGTGAGTACGGCCACTTGCGTCTGAAGTGCCACTTCCTCGCGACTCAACTCCTCCACACGCTTAAAGCGCTGGAAATTGGCTGCATCGCGTGCCAGTAAGTCCTGAGCTAAAGCCGAGGCATCCTGGAGCCCTGTTCGCTCACGGATAGCGGCAAAAGCTTGGTCGTACTTGGTCATCAAACTGTCCGGAACCGACGTAAGCGCTCGGTCCACACCAATCTTCCAGGATGACAGTGCAGTGACTCGAGACAACGCTCCTGCATTAGCTTTATCTCGCTCTGAGTTTGCATCCAGTTCCGAAAGACCCAAGGGCGAGTTCTGTAGCTCACTGGCGGCCATACGTACTCCCGTTTCGCGACGCCAGTGCTCGATACTGCGCTTGAGTTCCTGGAATTGATGCTCGTACTCGAACTGCTCGCGTTCAGCAGCATCCTGTAGTCGAGCGACTTCATGAGCCAACGATTCTCGAGCTTGAGTTGCTCGAGTCAAGTCCGCTTTTGCCTGTTCATGTCGAGCCTTACATCCACTAGTTTCACGCTCGAGCTTCTTGTAAATGCCGTCGAAGATGATGCGGTCTCGTCGAGCGGCATCCACTCGAGCGAGCAAGTGTTTATTGGCAGAGTCGACCTCATTCTTGCGAACGAGAGCGAGCTCTAGTCGGTTTTCCGCCACACGAAGTCTCCCGGAAACAGCAGCCGCAGCGGCCGCCGCTGCTAAGGGTTTGCCAGGCGTTCCAGCCTCAGCTTCAGCGGCGAACGCAGCTGCCGCTTCATGAGCCGGGATCGGCTGCAGTGCTAGTCGCAAGGCTGCTAGTTCTTGCGTTTTCCGGTGGATAATCTGCTCCGTTTTCTCCACCTGACGCTGTGCCTTGACGAGCTTCCGAGCGAATGCTGCGAGTGTGGATCGGAGCTGTTCGACTCGACTGCGCTTTTCCTGCCCTAACAGTTCACGAGCCGCTCTCGCTTCAATCGATAGTTCTTGTTTGAGTAGCTTATTGTGGTTCTGCAGTCTCTGGATGGTCTCACGAGGTGCTTGCACCGAAAACACTGTAGCCTGAGGCCCCGGCGGCTTCTTAGCTGGGCTGGAAGTTGCAAAGCCATTGGGACCAGCCCCAAGAAGCCCAAAGACGCTTCTCCGTCGAGTTCGCCCAAGAGGCTCTGTCATAGGAGGGATGGGGTCTTCCTCTTCGTCATGATGCTGCTCGTTTGCAGCTGCCAACGTGAGTCCGGCGATGATCCCTAGCGTCGTGTTCGTGCCCAGAAGTCTACTCACAGCATCGGCACTGCCGTCATCGCTCTCAGGTCGAAGGTCTCCGCTCATTATCTAGGCGACTGAAAGGACTCGGGCGTTTCAAGTGGTGCTGTGCACTGTCATTCGTGTATTTTGTTTGACATTATACGTGTCTCCTGCGTGGTGAAATCCACCGAGACATGGGCTCCTCGTCCTCTTCGATCGAAGACAAGGGCGAGCTTGGCACAGACTTTCCAGTACCTCTCTTTCGTTCTCTCTATATCTTACACGCCGCGAGCTTTCATTCAACACGCGGCTGCTGCAAGCTAACTTCCTTCAGCACGCAGCGGGAACGGGGCGACCTTGACGAAAAACCTTCTTGCTCGACTTCTTGATCTCCATGGAGCGCGGTGCCGGCGGGTTTGGCTTGGGCGCAGTGATAGGAGTGACCGTCGGCGTGGATACCGTGACGGGCTTAACCGTCTTCACGACCGGCTTGGCCATTGTCACGGGTTTGATCGTTTTCACGACGGGCTTGGCCACCGTCACGGGCTTTATCGTTTTCACCACAGGCTTCACAACAGGCACGGGCTCGATCGTCACCTCCGGGGCGCTGACGTTCAAGCTGACTGAGACTTCCTGAAGCAACGAAAGTGCAGCCGCACTGGAACGACGGCGTTTGCCGCCGTTGAAGACGGCACGACGAGGCAGGTGGACTCCATACTGAGGGCCATCTTGGTGGCCGCCTGGAACTGACTCGGGTTTCTCCTCTTCAGCATCCAGAACCACAGCCGACGTAGGCTTCGCGGGCGTCGCTGTGTTGACAGTCGACTTCTTGGTTGGCTTGAGTGCGGGGGTCTGTTCAGGCTCGAAGAGCACCACCAGTGGAGCTTTCGGCTTCACGACGGGTTTCAACGACTCTGGCTGGAAGAGCACCACACCTGGACTCTTCTGCTTTGCAGGCGGAGTAGGCAGAGGAGATCGAGGCTTACGGGGCGATGCCGCCTTGCGGTGCACAGGGGAGGAGACCTGGGAACTGGGTTGTGGAACTGGCGCCGTAGTTTTCGCCTTACTCGGAGGGGCGGGTGCTGGAGACTCTGGCTTGCTGGGCGGTGCAGGAGCAAGTGATTTTGGTCTCGATGGTGCAGCAGGAGCCGCGGCTTTCGGTTTGGCAAGTGCAGACTGAGACGGCGGTGCTGGGGCTGGAGTCTTAGGCTTCTCCGGGGGAGGAGGTGGTCGCGACTTTGGCTTGGCTGGGGCCTTTTGATGCTTCTTGTCCACGCTCTTGCCACTGCTGCTGTTGGGGGCGTCTGGCACAGACTTGCGGCCATAGGCACCTTTCAGTCGACCACGCTGCTCTAAGCAGATATCTCCAGGTCGAGCACCAAGCGAGCTCCGCCTTGTCACGTCCGAATTGCGATCAACAAAGCTTGAGCCCAGGTCTGACGGACGAGTGCCCAATGACGCGCGGGAGTCAAGCGAAGCTCGAGAAGGAGTCACAATTCTTCTGCACAGACACATATCGGAGCATCCGTGTTGCTGTTCCAGCGGCTTGTCCCTCTTTTGAAGGCTGCTGTAGTGGTCGTGTTTGAGCAGAAGGTTGATCGTCTTGCCCTTGCCTTCCTTGGTTCTCGCATACTTGTCAGTGTCGATGCGGAGCCGCTTGACGGGGCCTGTGTGCACGATAATGTTGACACCCAAGAGTCTGGAGGCTGCTACGAGCTCCGGGTGGCCGCCCCACGCTCCTGCTTCGCGAAGTCGTGCACAGTACTCGACGACTCCCTCACCAGCCACGAACGGCTCGAAGAAGGCGCGTTCCAGGTCGATGAAGTCTACCAGGCGGCGACGAAGCTCCAAGTGGCGGCGCTCGTGGCCGTAGAGCTGGTCACTAAGAGCTCGGAAGAGGCAGTTGCCGTCCTTGCGGATCGGTGCCACCTCCCAGCCGAGACGGAGGTATTGGCGTTTGTACTGGTCGTCAGTGATCCAGTTGGCGTCCCTGGACGCGACGCTGCTGTCCACGACGAACGAGTTATCGTACGTGACACGCGGCGCGTACGCTTCGGCCCCAGCGAACTGGCGGTGCGCGCGCTGTGCTGCGAGACGCTGGCTGTTGGAGCGTGTCCTGGTTGTACCGCGATCGCGGTTGCGCGCGTGGTTCCGGAGCCACGCGAGCGACATGGTAGTGTTCACCCCTGCAAGATGCACGGAGGGCGCCACGTTTCACAAGTGCTCGACGCAACTCGGTTGCAGGCGAGCGTGACAGTCTAGGAATGAAGGACCGAGGAGAGACCGAGAGAGCGAGCGGCCCGGCGCTTTTTTGGAGACGTGGGAAGCCCCGACGACGGCGGACCAACTGCAAAAAGGCCACGCAACAACGAGTGCAAGGTGCAAGTGACGGAGACCGGAGGGTCAAGTTGCCAATCAAGCTGCACGAGCTGACAACAATTGAAAAAGTTCAGCACACTACCTCTGAATTTGAATACAAGGTTATGTTTTGCTGAGGGCCATCGCTTTTCTAGAGGTTGACTTCAATTAGTTTTGGTCGTGGCTTCGAAAGGTCGCAGCATCAAGTTTGACGAGGTGAACTGGCTAGCGGGTCCAGATACTTTGGGGAAACAATCTGCGATCTGCTCATCTGAGGTTGCCGCTGCGGGTCAACAGACTTGACGGCATCTCGAACCCGGCCTCTCCTTTGCTTTTCATGCTTCTTCGCTTGCTGCATTGAGGCTATCCCACCACGCGGCTCGCTTCGTGCTTGTCTTCGCACCGAAAAACAGGATTGGTGCACATGTAGGCTACTTAATACTTCAAGTAAGTACATAATGTAGTCTACACGATACCGGGGTTCGAGGAAGTAGAGATTCTTGCCTTTTGCGATGAAGACTACCCACACGCCCAAGGTGGAGGAGCGCGGACTATAATAACGCTGCGTGGAGCTCGACATCTCGAGTAGGCAGGTTGGGTTACTTACGTGCGTGTTTCACGATATCCAACCTATCGATCGGTCGACCGTCGTTTGGGTGGGGACTGAAATTAGCAAAAATATCCCTGGTACACTTTAATTAAGCTGCTCAACTTGGCATGTAAGCCCAACATCCTGCCACCACAACGGTACATGTACACGCCGCGAACCCGGGACATTTTCACGTCGCCCGTAGGTCAGCGAGGCGATGGAAGGACGTTGTTACATGTAAGCGGCAACGTCTAAGCTCATGACTCCCCGCCGAGCGCCAAATCGAAAAATACTGGCGAGACTGCCCCTACACGTTGTGAGATGTGAAAAAAGCGAAGAATGGCAAACCTCATTGGCAAAATCCAGACTTCTATTATAGAAAGTGGGCAGAGTGCAGCTTGTGTGAGAGAGCCATGAATGAACAGATCCGCGCGATCGATAGAGAACAACGCAGAGGCAAGTCCCCGCACATACGTCGCCTTCTCGCTCACCTGCTTACATCTAACGCGATGCCCGCAAGCATGAACAGTAGTTTTTGCCTCTTCTGTTCTCTATTGACATCGAAAAACACTTTGTCGAGCCTGGCACAGTGCGGAGCCGATAAAGAGGAGATAGCATCTCGCGCTATAACCTCTTACTGACATCGCAGTTGTTTAGTCTCGATCAGGAGCCAACAATGGAAGATGCGCACCTTAATCAATCACTGCAATCACGATTGATCGAGGAAGCGCTGGCGTGGCCCAGACAAATTTTGTCATTGCTAAGCGTGCTAAGCATTTTCTTCTATTTTGGCAAGGCTGCTTGATACCGCGAGGTTTCTTTCGTGACAAGCGAGGCGGGAAATCGGAGGAATGGTACAGTCCTTGCCAAAGAGTCCTTGAAGTCGGGGCAGCAAAAGAGCCACAAACACGCACTGGATGTACATGTAGGGAAACCAAGACGGGAGGGAACGCTAAACGTACAAATCCGGAGTGTGGGCATTGTTCACACAGCCAGCGGATTGCATGTTGCTTAGTAATGTGCGTCGGTCCGTTTGCTGTGAGTGCCGACTCCTTTAAAAGCGGGCGGTACGTGTTGTGGATCGTGTACCTGGTGGCCTTTACCAGCCTAAGCGCGGCAAGCAGAAGTGAACTGATAAACGAGCACCAATAAATGTAGCGGTGAGAATCGGGGATCACTTCAACAAGCCTCTTACTGAAATCAAGTCAGCCCTTCCTCATTTATTTCAAGCTTCTCTTCCTTAAACTAGAGAATTGGGCTGGTAGTGTAGTGGGAAAATAGTTTTAGCTACCACAGCCAGCGAGCGATAGTATCTCCAGAATATTAGTACTTCTTAATATTGATACCGGTAGTAACTGATATCGGTATGCTAATATTTGTAAATTCCACAAATATCACACTATTGTAAGTAGTAAATACCAAAAAAACCGTGATATCACCTTTTATTTAATATTCCCTCTAAATAATATGGTTGCCCTTGGGGTCCACCGTGGGGGCAAGAAAAGAAAAACGGCCAAGCACAATTTCGAAGGCATGCTGATGACATTTCAATATGGTACAGTCCGTGGTGCAAAACGCGCGAGATATCTAATGACAGCAGTAGGTCATTAGCACTGGATCGGAAATCGATGAGGTATAGCCTCAGGAACCCAAAATTTATTTTAACACGAATAGAATTTATTTTAACACAAATAAGAGTATTAAAATAGCTTGGCTAATGCAAACCTAGTGGGGGGGGTCAACGTCAACCACAAAAAGCCACTGCTACATGTACATTTCACATGACCGCGTCAATAGAACGCTGTTCTTGGTTCTTAAGCTGGCTACCACGGAACCGAAGAAAGTGAGTAGTTATGTTTACATGCATACAATATCGATGCGGTATAGGCACCTAGCGGATAGATCACCGTACTATAGCGTCAGTTTTTTAGGCAAGCGCATTTAAAAAAATGCTCATGAGATTTCCCATTTCGCCGACAGATCCATCAAACGCCAGCCGTTGGTTCTTCCTGGAGGGCCACCGTATCTCCTGACCGCGATGATCGCCTAGCAGGTGCACCCAGAGGATCATTAGGATCATTAGAACAAGAAATACAGTTGCATCAAATTGGATTTGCCGAGGTAGTAAATAGTACTACTGGTAGTAGTAGATGTTCATATTTTAATATCTCAAATTTGAATTGGACATTAGGTAGTAATATTAGCCAAAAGCGTATTGACGATGTAGTACTATCATACCCAATATCCGAACTTGTGGTTACTACCGTATCGACCACCGTTAAATTCGACTGGGCGTTCAAGCGCAAATTTGGTCTACGACTCTCGATTCTGCAGCATTTGAACCACACTGGCGAGATTTGGACCCCTGAATGCTCCCGATCAGGATCATACGTTGGGGCATCTTATCTGAAAGGTAAGAGCGGAAGTCTAGCTTGTTGTAATCGCTAAACTGATTGCTGTCCAGGATATTTGCTGTCACACGACTAACTACCTAACGAACTCACCATAGCGGCGGACTTGTTTGCTGCGGCAGCCACCATCTCACGCGGGACCTATGCCGTGGGGACAGCTCTGTGCTGAGAAATTTCACGGTTTCACCCTAACTACCTCATCGTTTCGGCGAGCGTGGTTGCCATCCACCCAAGGACAGGACTACTGTGCTGCCGTGTGAACCAAATTCGCTGCAGCTAACTCACATACTTACGCGTTCAAGGAAGGTATGATCATGTATTATAGTTGTTTTTAAGGAGGTTGTGTCCATCTTCGCAGCGGAACTAAGGGACTCGAAAAAATCGAGCTTATCGACCAGCGTGCACTGCCCTTTTGGCTGCGCACATGGGCACAGACCTCGATCTCCGCGGACTTCGCCATGTCACGACTCGACTCTAACTTCGAGGGAGTTATTATTCGCAATAATTAGCGACGTTGTACGTGAATAGCAAAATGATCGATTATTGCGATTACTGTACAAAAGTATCAATTATTCGTACTTACAGTTAGTAGCCAGTTGTTGACCTTGATTCCGTCCAACTTGTTAGAATTTATCAATCTCGGTGAAATTACCTGCGTGATGGACTAAACCTTGGATCATCGATATCAAATAAT
This sequence comes from Phytophthora cactorum, assembly GCA_016864655.1. NCBI lineage: Eukaryota > Oomycota > Peronosporomycetes > Peronosporales > Peronosporaceae > Phytophthora > Phytophthora cactorum. Next base: position 47,039 of record NHQK01000012.1, read on the forward strand.
TTTCTGAAGTCCATTCGTTTGAAGTTTGTATGCGTAAAAATTAAGTAGCGAACACCAAATTGGCCTGGCTATATCGTGTGGTCTACACTACTAATGCCACTAATTGTTTTGCGGTTTAAGAGCGTATTACGACATTTAAAGAGCACGTGATCCCTCCAGTCCTCCAAAACTTCGCGCCATGAGCAATAAGTCACGCGCGAGCTCCGCCAAGGAGCGCAGCGTCTTCGGTACGTCTCTAGACGGCGTGCAATCTGCGCCATCCTCTTCACATGTGTCTCAGTTGTTCTCCGTAGCTTTCCTGCGTCCCAACACTCCTGCAGTCGTCACTAACGTCAATTTTCCCGTGGTGTCCTCTTTTGATGCTGTAATTCAAATTTCTCAGTCGGAAACATCCCGTACGATGTGACGGAGGACATGCTCAAGGAAATCTTCTCGGAGGCCGGCTCGGTCATGAATTTTCGGTGCGTTGGGGCTTCAGAATGCTCTCAAAAATGGATGGGAATGTCCATGACGAGAACCTGGAGCTGACTGTGTGGGTGTTTATCATGCCGTTACAGCCTCGTGACGGACCGAGAGACGGGCAAACCCAAGGGCTACGGCTTCTGTGAGTATGCGGACGGGGCGACGGCGCTTAGCGCCATGCGCAACCTGAACGGCTACGAGATCAACGGCCGGAATCTCCGCGTAGACTTTGCAGACGGCGGGGACAAATCCAACAGTGCAGAGAGGAAACGACACGACAATGGTGGCAACACTCGTGCAGGATCTAATGGAGGCAACTTCAGAAACGGAGGAGCGGATGGAGGACCTCCGACGATGGTGACGGGTGAGATGGCGATCCATTCCATTGAGTCGGCAATTGCTCGACTGGGACCAGTTAAGCTCTACGATATGTTGGTGCAGCTGAAGGAACACGCGAGACAGAAGCCGGAGGTGACGAAGAGCATTTTGATGGCGAATCCGGCACTTACTCACGCTATCGTTCAGAGCTTCAAGACGCTTCAGATCCCCATTCCGTCTTCCACGGAGACTCAGCCAGTGCTGCTGGCTCCTCCTCCCATGATGCATCAGCCTCCGCCGATGGCTGGAAGGATGATGCCGCCTCCACCACGTCCACCAATGGGTGGACTCATGGGGCCTGGACCTGGCATTTTGGGTATGGCTCCCCCCGGCGTCCAACCCGCTATGATGGCTCCTCACTCTGCGCCAGCGCCAACCAAGTCTGGTGGTACGCGTTGGAGTGCACGACCCGGACCTCTGGCTACCCAGGGGGCAAGTGCTGCTATGGCTAATAGACCAGGAGCTGGAATCCCTTCTACTAGCCCAATGCACGCGCAGCCTCAGCCAGGCTTGATGCCTACACCACCAGGGCCACCTCAGTCTAGCGGCCCTCCCAGTAGTAACTTGGCCCACGCGAATCGTGACCCTCGACGCGCAGGAAGAGACCCGCGTTTGGCCAAGAGACCGTACCCCGCTGAACAAACAGGACTGATGCCAACACCTGGAGACAACGACCCATCGAAGCGCGCCAAGCCCAGCGACGCTGCACCACCTGGACAATTCGATGCCATTGCTGAACTGGCGCGTGATATGACCCCGCAAAAACTGGATATGCTACCGCCGAACGAGCGACAAATGCTGTTGGCCTTCATGCAGCAGAACAACATTCCGTTTTAAGGAGAGGGTGCAGTAGTAGTACATGTAGGTATCCTTCCTAGCTTTAGTATTCTACGACAGTACTTACGGTCAAATAGTCCCGTGAAATTAGTTGCAGTTTTCAACAAAAAGAAAAATACACCAAGCAAAAACAAAAAAAATATGGAGCTCTTTTATCATCTAAAAGCAGCGAAGTAAAGCCACAACCTAACACGCACCGGAAGGTCTCTACTACCTTGGTAAGCAAATACGCTTCGACGTAGCCCACTAGCCGCCAATCAGGCCATTTACCGCCTGCTCTTGTTGCGCTGGTTGGTGCGTTGGGCCTTGCCGACACGCTTGCCGCCCTTGGCAGTGGCCTGACTCTTCATCTTGGCCTTACGTGCACCGGGGAAGGACGACATGTCGTTCGTGCTCTCCTTGGTGTTGCTCTTGGCGTGGCGACGTTTGCCACCGAAGCCGAACTTTGCGTTCTTAGCCTCACGTGTCTTATTGACGCGCGGCTTCTTGTTAGCGCCGTCACGGTCACCACCATCTGCATGCTTCCGCTTGCCACTGACAATCGAGTCCAGTTCCGTGTCGTCATCGTCCTTAAGGCCGCCGCGCTTGTCGTTGCCTTTACGTTTCTTCCACTGTTTAACAGCCTCGAGTGTGTCCTTCTTCTGCTGGTTGCGTTCCTTGATCTTCTCGGCCTGAACCTCCTTGGCCACCTTGCGGTGAGCCTGTGATTTCTTACGTTCCTCCACAGCCGTGATCTTCTTCTGCTCGTAGATGAGTTTATCCTTCACCTTGGCCATGTGCGCGTCGCTCTTGAGCATCTCGGCGAAGTAGTCGTCGGGCCGCTTGTAGGCCACGCCATCCTTCTTGAGCCGATCCTTGGCCAGACGCACACCGGCCAGTGTGTTGTTGTAGAAGGCCACCTCTCGCTTCAAATCGTCGTGTACGCTCTCGAGTTCCAGAGGCACAGCGCACGTGTCTAGTGTCTCCACCCACGGCAGCGGCTTGGCGTCCCAGTCCTTGACCAGAGCTAGCAGCGCCTCCCTATTGTACACGCCTTTGCTCTCACGCTTGGCATCCTCAGCTTCGGCCTGTGCTTCAGCCACCAGGCGGCGCTCGATCTCGGCCTCATTGTCCTCGCCCTCGCTCTCCTCATCGCTGGAGTGTTCAGCCACAGCGGCGACTGAGCTCAACGCCGGCGTCTCCAGGATCTCCTCCTCGGCGGCATCTTCGGCGCGAACCAGCGCACTCACGGCGCGGCCTTTACGTGCTCCACTGCTCTTACGGGCCATGGTTGCTAGTGCTCGGTGTATACAGACAGAAGCTGTCAACCAAAGTGACGAGCTTTAGAGCAATGGCTAGAATTGGTTGGCCTTGACGTCTGGGACGTCAGTATGAATGTTTCAGTTTAGTGACTATATGAACGACACATTACAAGCTGCTTTAGTGACATAAAGAGTGACTGTAGCCATGTCCACTTCAACTTGCCTTTTTACAGTTGTTAGGACGGGATCTGCCATGCGGTCTCGTTGGTCACTCGGTTGACGTAGTATGTCTGCTGGGTGGTCGGGTCGAACACTTCTTCCCATTGAGCGGCAGTGGTAGACTGCGGAGTGGAGTATGTCTGACTGTCTACGTTGGAGGTGTATGGGTAGTTGTAGCCATCTGCTGCTGAGGACAGTTCGATACTGTAGCTAGAGCCGTTCACGTCGTACGGAGAGCTGCTTTCGCCGTTGGGATAATTATCCAGAGCTTGAGCTTGTTCCTGAACTTGAGAGTAATAATTTTGTTGCCATTGCTCGGTGGAATTGTAGTTGGGGTCTCCTCCGTTCGCGTACCAAGCGACGCTAGGGTCAACCGAAGGTTGAGACTCAGTGTAGCCAGTGGCCGAGTCGTAGGCTGAATACGAGTCCCAACCATTGGGGTTGTTGCTATCATTGTAGGTGTAGTCGGTTGGTGCTGGACTGTAGCCAGACATGTTGTACGTGCTGTACTCGGTTCCGTACCAGTTTGAAGCGCCCATGTCACCAGCGTATCCTGCATTCGCGTAGTAGTCCCCGCTATCAACGAGACCAGCTGCTCCTCCGTCTAGTGCAGGTGAAGTGTCTAGTGTAGTCGAGCCATTTCCATAGTCGTATCCATAGCCTGTTATGTAGGCTGTTGAGTACCCATCATATCCCGTCCAGGCTGCCGAAGCCTCAGCTGGATTAGCTGAAGGGTAGTAATTGTAATTGTAGTATGGATCTGTAGGGGTCTCATTTGCCACCCATCTTTCAGCTGGTTGAGACCACGTGTAGTCTGAAGCAGCAACATTTGACGCTTGATCGACGCTATCAATAGCTTCGTCACCCACAGTAGGTTCTCGGAAGTTGGCTGCATTAACCGCGTCGTCCTGACGTTTCAGCTCCTCCACCTGTTTTCGCTTATCCTCATTCTCTTTTTGCTGCTTCTCATAGTCCTTCGCCCGCTCACGCCGTGCTACCCGCTCACTTCGAGCAAGCAACTTCAGCCTTTTCCACTCCCAGAATCGCTCAGCACTGCTCAACAACAAAACACACAGTCAGCAGCAACTCATGGACTTCCGATCTAAGTAGCAAAAACGTACAGTGAGTGATTAATCCACACGGTTCTCCTCGGATCCAGCGAGAATTCAACCAGGAACATTGCAACCGGGATATCCTCCACCACATCTTCCTCTTCGTCTGCCTTGCGTCGCTTCTGTTTGGGCAAAGGTGCATCATACGTCAGTACTAAGGGGACCACGCTCTCGGTGATTGCTTGTTTTGGGTGAACTTCGGCCAGCCATGTTGCGTCTGTAGCTTCAGACTGAATTTCTGCTGGTACATCGCGTTCAACTCCTTCTTTCCCCCATTGCTCCAGTTGTCTCCACGCACACAGCGCTCTCTCTGCTGGCTGCGATTGTTGTGTAGTTAACCTCTTAAATCGTATCGTTTGTCGGTTGCGTATCCATCCTCGAAGGTCTTCACTAGTCCACACCTCGTTCGATCCTGGATGGAGCAAACCAAGTCCTGGCAACGGAATCCCCACAGTCACATACTCGTCGATAAGCAGGCCAAAGAATCTCGCACGAATGGACAATTGTCGACGCGCCAAAGCATGTAAACTACGAAGTCGTCGCTCCACGGGGGTATCAGAACTCAGAGGTGGTGCCATTCCCAAGGCATTTTTGGCCCGATAAGCCATTCGCTTCGCTACTCGAGCGTCCTCTTGACGACGCAGCCACTGCTCGCTGGTTTCTTTGCGTCGAGCAACCACGAGACGTCTGGCTCGAAGAATGGGGGCTTGAGAGCGCCAGAATGTCTGTATCTTTCGAGCACATCGCTCTCGACGAGCTCGTAAAGCTCTAGCACGCATCTTATCCAGATCTGCACGATCTCGAGCTTCTTGTTCTTCGCGAAGACGCTTGGTTCGCTGTTGTCTGCCCAACGTTTGTAGTGGCACCGGTCGAAGTTGGCCACAACTTTCCTTTGGATGAGACTGAAGCGCACAACGTCCACAGACTCGACGAGGTGGGTCGCCACATGCTTCACAGTCCCACTGAACGGCACCACGAACACCGAAGACTGCGGGTGGCTGCTGATGTGAAGCTGTGTGCTTGTCGTCTTGATCGTCAGGAATACAGGAGGTGCACAGCTCCAGCAGAGGCTCCGTGCGATGAGTTTGCAGACCACCGCGACGATGCAAGAACCCGAAGCACACGTCACAGAACAAAGATTCACTGCTAAGGTGCTCTTGGTCTTCGTTGCTGGCACTTTCGACAGTTTTAATCTCCTTCTGCTGGTTTACCGAAGGTGGAAGCTTAGGTTTTGACTTGATCTTAAGTTTTGGAATGCAGTCAAGACAACGGCGTGATGCGAGCTGGAATTTACACAACCCGCACAGTAGAAGACGCTCCAACTCGTGCTCGCGCTTGATAGACGATAGTGTATTGTCGTCTTCTTTGCTATCATTCAGTGTCTCTATACTCTCAGCTTTTGGAACAGAGTCGTCCTTTGAATCTTCAACAGGATTGGCAACGATCTTAACCTTGTGGTACTCCCCAAAGCACTGAAGACAGAAGAACTCATCGCAGTCGTAGCAAACCCACTCAGCACATCGGTCACAGTCCTTTCTACCATTGCAAGGGGCTTTCAACGTACGTTCAGGAAGAGGAAACGGCACAGGCTCGCATTGAACGTCTTCAGCTCCCAAGATTCGCGGCTTCTGCCATGTTGAGTAGGCCGATCGAGGGTTCATCCAGTAGGGTAGACCCCACGTTGGATCCAAGAATTTCTCGTACGTTTCCTGCATACGACGTCGTAGTTCTCGTCGTGCTAGTAATTCCCGAGCCTGAGTTTGCAGCACCACTGCAGCACGAGAAAGTTCCTGCTTGCGCAGATTTCGCCTCATTTCAAGAATAATTACTTTACCCCGCAGCTTGAAGTGTTGGCGAGCAAAAAGCCTCTGAAGGCATGAAGCGTGACGAGATAATTCAGTCGATACGAAGGTTTCAAATTGAAGTGCCAAGGGCTGCATCGATGAGTGAGGAAGCAGAGAACTCCATGATAACGCCAAGACACGTGCTTCAGTACCATCGAAACGACCCCAGTACGGAGACTGAGACTGCTGAGTCAGTGAAATCTCGCCCAGAAGGCCTATCACTCGCACAAATGACGCGAAATCTAGCGCTCCTTTCGCTCCACCCGTGGCTCTAGCCACCGCCACATCAACATCCACTGACGAAAAGGTTTCGACGCCTTTTGCTCCTTTAGTAACAGGCTTCTTGTTGCGACGAGTTGGAGACAGCGAAGTGCCAGTCTCCACGGCAGGAGACTGCTGGATTTGATGAGCTACTGGGTTTCCTTGCTTCGTGAGCGACCGGAAGAACGTGACAGCTTTAGTACGTTCAAGCTTGGTTTGAAACAGTGTCTTCCCATCCAATTCACGCCATACAAATGGCATTTTCCAGCCACTTGCCATGAGGAACATCATTTGTAGAACTGGAAATGCCACAACATTGGAGTGACGCTTGCCACTATTAGAAGCCACAGCCTTTTGCTTGGTCGGTGATGTTTTAGATCTTGTAGGTGACCGTGTTGTTTCCGATAGAAGCGGGCGCAAGGCGTCTTCAAGACTGAAACTGAGCGACTGCGCTACAAGTTCATCGGCCTTGTGTTGCCTACAGAGTCGGAGACTTTGGTCGCAGAAGCCCAACGTCTCGTCACGTCTTCGAACACTTTGCAGAACTCGTCTCAGGCGTGACGGCAACAGGCAATGAACGCGATACCATTGCTGCATTCGAGCAGAGGCTGCCAGCCGCTTCTGCTTTTCAACGCGCCACAGTTTAGCTAGGCGTTTTGTCCTCTTGTTTTTGAACCAGCGACCGATTCTACGTGCGGCACGTTGACGTTCCTGAATGCGTCTCCATCTCCAGTGGAGAATGAAACGCAGAAGAAGACGCTCAGCGCGTCGCTGTCGAGCCAGTTTTCTGCCATGAATGCCTCGAACGCGCCGCTGGATCTCTGTGGCTGCTTTGCGTCTTTGTAGTACACGAGCTTCCACTTTGTGAGTTTCATTCCTCCACATTCTGAATCTTACTCGCTTTCTCATACGATAGCGACGATAACAGCATTGGATGGCTATCGCTGCCTTGGCGTCAGTCTTTTGAGTAGCTTTAGAGTCACCCTCCTTCAGTTGGATCGGCTTCAGTAATGCCTTTATTCGAGTAGGTTGAGCACTACTACTTGATATGATTCGAACAGGTGAATTTCCAGCTTCAAGCGGGCTTTTGTGCTGCTGCACTTGCTCCATTCGACGAGTTTTCTCGGCAAGTCGAGTCCGTCTAGCTACTTTCTTGCGTCTAGCTTGGGCCATGAGGAATTTGCGTTGCTGGACCCACCGCCGCAAGTGTTTCTGGATAAGCACAGCTGCACAGCGCGAGCGTTCGTGTTCGCGTTGCACAAGTTCCATCCACTCGTTGACTTGCTTACCTCGAACAGCTTCACGTCTTGCTTCAACGCCGAACCACTTGCAGACGGCTTTAGCAATACATTTCGCTGCACGCTGACGTCTCAACTGGCCGAGTAAACGATGCCATCGCATTCGCATAGCGTAAGGAAAAACTGCTCGCTGGGCTATCAAATACCCAGCCCCACGTCTCTCGATCATCCAAACTGCACGTGCTTGTTTCGACATACTTCGCAGCAGCGCAAGCTGCACTCGTTCTTCCTGCCGCTGGCGTTGTCGAGATTCCCTCAGTTTGCGTCGTGCCCGGTACCCTCGATAAAGTTTCTGGAAGCTCACAGCCGCGAACAGCTTCCGTGCATTGGCAAGTGTATTAACCAGTGATTGACCTCGCCATTGTCGGGTACGAAAAGCTCGCTGTAGTAGGATAGCAGCAGCCTGTCGTGCTTGCCGGTACTTGATGGCACGAAGTCGAAGATAGCGGCGCCACGCCATCTGAAGCTTTACAGCCTGACTCGAACGATATTTGATCCGGAAAGCTAAAAGCTGGCGTTTCTGAGCTTGCATAGCGCTAAGTTCCCTACGCAGTCGCTGTGCCTCTCGCCGTCCTTGATGTCCTCGATAAACGCGAATGATTGTCGTCACTGCTCGACACTGAGCTTGCAGTCGCAGCGTTAGTGTGATCCCCCACCAACGACGGAAGAAAAGCTTGAAGAAACGATGTTGAAAGCGAGTCAGTACGTTGCGTGCAGCCTCCAGTTGTCGATCACTTGCGAGGTTCCGTTCAAAGAGGAATTTGGACGGCAGGATCTTCTCGGCGCGAACCAGTTCCTCGCGTAGTTCTGCATCTGCACGTGCCACAGCCTTCTCGGAGCGATGCAACTCCTTCTCTCGAAAGACTAGAGCTGTCTGCATCAAATCAATCGTCTCCTCCGTGTTGGCAGCCAATGTCTCTGCTATGGTCTTGTTGTTGTTGCTGATGTGAACACGCTCGGGTGATGAAGGAGCAGATTCCAGTCGGGTATCAACATTTTTACGTTGTACACTTGTAAGTTTCTTCGGCGATACTCCCTGCACTGACCTAGTAGCTGCACTATTGCCACTCTCATCTGTACGTTGAGCATTCTTCTTTGCGTTTGCCTTATTTTTTCGGAGTGCCAGAAGCTCTCGATACAGATCCTTCGTGTCAGGCTCGGGGGCCGATTGCTGCAGTTGGGTTCGACGCTGCTGCAATACCTGCCGGACAAGCACACCGTCCACAGACTCGAGTCGTTGGCCAGTTTCAATGGCTCGTAGTGTTTCTTGCAACAGCACCAGTCTATCCATGGCGCTGTAAGAGATATTTTGTACATACGCCCCTTCAAGATACTACACATACCTATAAAAAATAGTCTCAAGTTGAAGTGAACATTTATTCTGAACTTGACTGTTTTTCCATAACGACACCTTTTTTATCTCCTATATACCAACTCGCTCCCTTTGGTTAGGTTCCTCGCCATATTCCTTCGTAGGCGACCGCTCACTTGTTTTGTTGGGAGACGTCTTTGTCGTTTTTGCTTTCTTTGGCATCGTTGGCGGGGCGAACCGTTCCGACGGTCTGCTGCTGCTGCTGCTGGGCCCCACCCTCGACAAGGTGGATTTGGTCCATCGAATACTTGCACACGGGTTTCTTAGGGCCATTGCCAAGAATGAGCGGCTTGTCGCCCTTCTGCACACCACGCGAGTAACTGCACTCGGTGTAGTTCTCAGCACCAGGCTTCACGCGGATGTTGTGCAGGACGGCCTCGTCTCCATAGTTTTCGTTCATCATGACGATACTCACGTTCGGGTCCACGCGCTGGGCCTTGATGACCTGAAGGTCCGCGTACACGTTTCGGATGTTGAGGAAGCGCTGGGCGGGGTTGTTCTTGCACGAACCACACGAACGGTACAGCTTACCGAAGTCCTGCGCGAAGAAGCCATCGATGATAACCGTGCCAAGTCCATTGTGCTGGATGATCTTGTCGTCGGCGTAGCGCGCACCACCACCCAGGATTCGTGACACACTGGAGGCATCACCTCCCTTAATGCTCAGGGCGTCTTCGCACACATCATCCCACCATACATTCTGAATAATGCAGTCGTTGTCGTCGCAGTGCACTCCCTCCATTTGGTCGACGCCGATGATAGCGTTTTTGAGGGTAGCATTGGCCTCAAGCTTGAACACGGCCGTGGATGTGCCGCTCTCCTCTTGTCCTTTGCAGGTGATGTTAGAGCGCTCGTAGGTCTTCATCTTGCCGTCATACACTTCGCCTGACTTGATCGTGTAAACGTCGTCGAACTTGACGGTGCCCTTGCTTGTAGGCCACGAGCCATCGGGCATAGCACGACCTGAAACCATCGTGGCAACAACCACGAGCGCGGCGATTGAGCTCAACGCTTGAAGCATCAGGAACAAGAAAGATTAAGGAAACCGGAGGCAGTCTTGTGCAGAATGCAAAATTGAAAGTGAACTGGAGGGCGGACTGGTTCGATGCTGGTGCTTCACGCAACCAATGCATTCAGTACCACATTGTACCAACGTGGGGACGCTAGGGTATTTTATTAGAATAACATATGGTGTTGACGATCTACTGCTCGCAGAGCAACTCCGCGGATGTGACGCAAATCAACCTTTTTCTCACGTCAAGCACACGGGAGATCACGGGTTGATTTGCGAGGTGGCCGGGACTATCCAAGATTGCAGCTACTTTGAAGTACTTCAGTAGCTGCAATCAGAAGTACATGTACATCATGTACTTAAGTAGCCTACATGTACATGTACCATACTCATTTGTACTGGGTTGCAGTGCGTCATGCCCGCACTACCACGATACGTGCAGACACGAACAGATCTACATGCTAATCACTTAGATGTGTCGGTCGCGATCGACGACCTACAGATGATGATCCGTCACGTTTTGAGTCAGAACTTTCGAATACTCAAGGCTATAAATACGGGGCCTTGGTGAACCAGAGCAGAAGAATACAGCGACAAGCGTTGTTGCTTTCTGCTGGAGTGGTTCAGTCTGTACAAAAGCTCATGGGTATTGATATCACCAACATCACAAAGCAGTTTTCGTTCAAACGGTATACGTCTTCGTGCTCTCTAAAGTGATGGATCCCTCGATTCTGCATCTTCAAGATAGGCAAGCTACCGGTACATGCATTAATTAAAACTTCGCAGTATTATTAATAATTAATAAAACACTGAATACCAATTTGCTTCGGTAAGCAAGTCCAGATTGCGAGACACCGTCACATTTATAATTATCCATAGCTCGAAGCTAACGACTACGGTTGCATGCTCTACATAAAGTAGTTATATATTCTTTGTTTTGCCTGTTTCAAACAGTGGTTGGTCTTGCTCAACGAATCACTGCAAGGTGACTCCATTACTACGGTACTAATCGACTTAAAGGACGCTACAACCGGTTGTTTTACCGAATTAATTTCTCTTAATTAATCCCCAGATTTGAGGATGACGGCCAAGTTCATAGCACGCACGCTCTAGACAAGCTGTTACCGTACACTCCTGTTGTCCCGGACAAGGTGCAATGAGTTCTGAGTCAACACCACTTAAACTCAATCCACTGTGCATCTTGTTCTTCAGGTTTCTTCCTTTAGTTTAACCTTGGCTAGCGATCGCTACACGTACGCTCAAAGGCTCTGCGTTTAAAACACACACAATTTCCCACTCGGCTGCTGCTGTTCCAGTTGTTCCTGCTGCTCCTGCTGTCCCTGCTTTTGCTTGCTCTGGATGATATGGACGTCGTCGTAGGTGTACTGGCACACCGGCATCTTGGGACCGTTAGTCAGCACCACAGGTTTCGCCCCGCTTTGGTTCACTCCATAGGAGGAGGCACACTCCGTGAATCTTGCCATGGTAGGCTTCACGTAAATGTTGCGCAGCACAGCTTCATCTCCAAAGTTCCCGTTCATCATGACAATACTCACGTTCTTGCCTGAGCGCTTACTGCGAATAACCGCGAGGTCTGCGTAAATGTTGCTCATGTTGAGGAAACGCTGGCGAGGGTTGCTCTTGCAGTTGCCGCATGAGCGATACAGCTTACCGAAGTCCTGTGCGAAGAAACCATCGACAACAACGGTGCCGTATCCGTTGTGCTGGATCACCTTGTCGTCCGCGTAACGAGCCCCGCCACCGATGACCCTGGACACACTGGAAGCGCTTCCACCTTTGATACTCAAAGCATCCTCGCACACGTCCTCCCACCACACGTTCTCGATCGTGCAGTCCGACATCTCGCAGTGGACACCCTCCATTTGGTTCGTGCCGATGATGACGTTCTTAAGCGTGGCACCGGGTTTGACCTCGAAGACAGCCGTGGATAAGTTGCTCTCGGTCTGGCCGAGGCACGTGATGTCTGAGCGGTCATACGTCTTCATACCGCCGTCGAACACTTCGCCCGATTTCACGATGTAGACTTCAGGAAAGCTGACATTACCTTGACTAGTAGGCCAAGTACCATCGGGGATCGGAGCACCGAACGCAATTGTAGCGCCGATCGCAAGGGCAGCAGCCGAACCGATGAACTGAAGCATGGGAGATAGGGTGGCTGGAGTCGGGTTTGCCTTACAGGAGACGGGAAAATGGGAAATGAGGAAGAGCGAGGAAATGGTGATACCATTAGCCCACCACAGTGGCGGGCGGCGATGCTTACTTTAGGAGCCTTGGTAGTCGTGATTATGCCGTCTTTGATCAAAGCGCCAGGGAAGCAAAGCCTTCCCAAATGGCACACGCAAGAAACGTTGCCCGCGGCGATTTACCGACGAACTTCGTCGGTAATAAATCGCCACGAAGTCGGTAGTCTATACATGTACATTGTTTTTTTCTAACCCTTTCGTGGTCATAAAACGGTTTAATCACACTTGGTTTAATACCCCTGTTAATCACACTTCGCCTGTCTGTTTAACGCGGGTAAAAAAACCTACGTCCAAAACCTATATAAAACCAATATTCTGGTCGGTAAACTATGCCTCCATAAGATAATTGCACCTAAGTATTGTATTTGAAATCGTTAAGGGCATTTCCACGCAGGACAAAATTGTCAAAATAATCTCTCTATATAAGGACTTTTGGAGATGCACACTCCTTCCCAGCAACTCGTCCTTGCGGTACTTCAAGCATCCCCAAGTGAGTACAGTGCTGCTACTATTAATAATTATAGATGCACCCCGTTATGTTCGATTTTAATCCACATTATCTAATACCGCGTGGTACATGTACATGTATACATGTAGATGCGATAGAAAAGGAATCCGATACCCTATCCAATCTGTCAGCAGATCAAAAATTGTTATCTGGAGCCGGATATATTCCATATGAGAGGTGCTATAAACTATAGACGCACTTTAGAAAATCGTACAGATGAACCCCTCGGTAGTAGTCACTAGCATTAGAATACCCGCTGACAGGAGTACAGGTACGAAAGTGGATCCCGAAGTCTAGCAGTTTACAAGCCTAAGTAAATATTCCCTATCACCCCTCACTTGTAATAGGGAAAACAAAATCACCTAAAAATTTCTATTCTGAGGTGCTTAGCTATGGGAAAGTCACTGTTGTGCAGCACGTCCGAAGTAGTACTTCGCTGCTGGCGCCCTTCCATCTCGCCTAATTCCTCTCGCAGCTCTCTCGACATCGTCCTAAGCCCCTGCACATATCGATCTCCCACGCCCGTTGAATCTCCTCGAATAAGCATTCAATTGAGATTCTCCTTAATATCTTCAGTAGAGAACTGTAGCTATTCGAGGGTTACGAAGCGTTGCTCCAAAAATAGACTCCTTGGAGCTATCGACCCCCCTGATAACTCCACTGGAGTTAAGTATTAGAGTATCCCACAATATCCACAGAAATCTATTTCTAGCTTATCCGGATTTTTGTTCAGATATTCTTTTCTCCAACTCCAGAACTACAGTTCTCCAACCCACCTCGTCGTCCTGTGCTTCGCCCCAGTCTCCATCCGTCGGGATATCGCTTGCCGGACAGTCTTCCACTTCGATCCCACAGAAGGCTTCATCGTTGGGCATCAATCACGGGCACCCATAAGTTTACCATTTTGATGGTACAGCTTGTTGTGCCACCCCGTGACAAGAATACCCTTAGCTAGGAATAAAAATTGGGTTCCCGGTGCTATGACTACGGAAGGGCTCATCTGTACCTCATGCTATCATCCACAAGATGCAAGCTTAACTCAGCGGCTGTTTATGGATTTTTTGTCGTATTATAAAAGAATGGCGTTACGGCAACCAGAAGCAAAAAGTGACCAGAAGACAGATAATATATTATAAATTACGAGGCGTTAGCAAAGGCCGCGTGACATCGCAATTTCTAAACTTAGATGTACACACGCGCTGATGTGTATGTCACACACTCATTTGTGTACCACAATGATATGTGGTCTACATGATCAAACGTGTACTGTGACGGGTCACACTGCACCTTGCACAGAGGAAGTGAGAGCTTCCGAGAGTATAAAAACTCTCAGTGAACGGCAGTTCACTAGTCCCTGGCCTAAAGGGACAACTGACCAAGACTAGGTAGATTTAAGACTGAGTGTATTTATAGGTGTTTCTAAATCGATCTACATACTAAATGCAAGTCACCTATAGAGTATCCTAGATGTTATCCTATTGGTTGGCTTTGAGGGCATGTAGCCATGGTGTGGATGACTTTGGCTGTGGTATGTCCACACCACAGAGCCCCTGAAGAGTGACAGGCACTCTTCCATGTAATCCCGTTACATCCTCCCCCACATAGGTTCGGTTTACCGACCAATCAGGATGAGCGAAGAAAGTCTCACACTTTTCACTCGCCAAGTCGAAAGCCATCGACTAGCTGCGGTGCCACACCGCGGTGGCTCATTTCCGTTTGAGCCCCGAGCAGCACGCGCGCTCTTCTTAACGGTCTCCACGTCGACCTCAGCATGCCCCATGTCGGAGCATCTCGCGGCGCGATAGTACACGCCAAGTCTGCTGCTACCAAGCAGCAGACCAAGAGCTCTAAGCCTCGCGGCAAAGGCTCTGCACTACAGGAGGCTACTGAGGTGGCCTCCAAGGCCGTCACCTCGTCTGGTGACGCGCCAGCGGATACGGACGCGAGCTCTCGCCGCGGTCGATCACCTTCGTTGCCGAAGGACGACGGCCCGAACCCACGCTTCGCCGTTCGGGAACACAGTCCTGGCACCGTGGCTGAAGCCAGGGCCGAACACGATGGCAGCCACTCCGAGGAGGCTGCCGGCGAGCGTACTCCGCTGCCTAGTGAGGGTGGACGCAAGTCCGTGCACTCACTCGGAAGTGACCACGGTGGCCACAGCCCGATCAGTCCGGCCGACGAGGCCATGGACTCATCCAATACCCGTGCTGTCGAGGGCGAGAAACCTCGTCGTGTCTTCAGGAACCTTTCGTTCTCTGAGGGTCGTGAGCGAACTCAGGCTGCCAACGCGGCAGCCGAACAGAGCAAGCACACCAAGAAGCGGAATGCTTCCAGGTCACCACGCCGTGAGGCGTTGGAGACCGAGGTTGACCCCTACAAGAACCTCTTCGGCTCAGACTCTGAGGAAGAGGAGGGTGCTGTCAACGAGTCCCAGGCGATCTCGAACGATCTCGACCGGCAGCAGGAGGACTTCCAAGCTGCCCACCGAGTGCGGGGGCGTCCTACGACGGGGTCCCACTCGCCAGGTCACGACGGCTCGCCTGCTCGCGAAGGAGGAGCGCTGCACCCGCGAGGATATTGGCCTCCAGAGCCCAGCTCCGGTGCTGAGCTCTACTTGGAGCAGCTCGTTGCTCCTCGCGGGCTCATTGGAGGGCACACTTCCAAGGGTGCGTACGAGTGCACCTTGGTGCAGCGGAACCCGTTGTTCACGGAGAACATCGAGGCTGCCAGGTGCGTGCTTCTCGCACCGCACCGAATTCCTCTAAAGGAATCCACGACTCGGCGCAAGAAGCCCGAGAATCGGGGTGGCCTCCATCCCGTTTGGGGTTACCCCTGGGTCTGCCCCGAGAACTGCCAGTCGTGGGGCGTCACCGACTTGCGGTTCTGGAAGTGGGTATCTTCTCATAGATATTCACAGGAGGAGCTCCGAGAGCTCCAACAAGATCGCTTGCTGTCCTATATCCTGGACCAGCGCGATCTTCGGAGTGAATTCGTCCATGTGGTTAGCAAGCGATTGCTACCAAAGGACCTTCAGAAGCGCGCGGCTTCTAGCGCTCAAGGTGAGCGCGGGTATGAGCTATAGGCATCAGCGCCCATACCCCGTTCGGGCCATCTTCCCCGAACTACTCACGAAGCTGCCGCCGCTTCTGTTCCCAGATCGCGACAGCCTTCGGACAGTCAGCCTGGAGCTGCTCAATCGGCTCCCACAGGTTCTGTGAGTCGGGGTATCCCCGCCACTTCACCGGGAGCTGGCGCTTTCCATCAAGGCGCCGCTCGCGGACGACCCGCTCCACGTGGTAGTGGGTCTCTCCATTACGGTCGATGAGAGGTGGAGGAGCCCTTGTTCGACTTCGAGTACGAGGCACCTCTTGCGGGGCGCTCCTCTCGGTCGAGTGCACCGCCTGCGACCGTGACTCAGCCGCAGAACGCGGAGGTTGATCGTCTCCGTCATCGTGTTCTTGTCCTCGAGATCGCTCTGGGTCTCAGGACTGGCGGTGATGCTGCTGCCCAGGCCGGGAATCGTGAGAGCCTCGCGAAGCTTGAGGACAGCCTGCACCAATTGGGCCGGGAGATCTCGGAACTCCATGATCGGGTTGGTCGCCGGGTGGCCCTCGTCCGATGTAGATGAGGCTTTCCGCCAGCTTCAACAGGTCCGGGGTGCCCTTCGTGATCTGGCACCGCGGACGGAGACGCACTCTTACGGGTACGCTCAGCCGTACTCTCAGCGGCATGGCTATGGTGGGTACTCGGCTTACCCAGCTGGGGATCAACCGTACGGGACCCCTCCGGCGTACCAGCCGCCTCGCGGTCCATCAATGCCGCGTGGGTCTTAGCATTACGCTGCTGGACGTTCGACGACGTCTGAGGCGAGTCTCGTTTCGAGGAGTTGGGTCCTCCTCCTCGCGGGAAGCCTGTGGCGTCTGGGGAGCAGCAGGCCCCTGCGGATCATGATACTGCTTTAGACGACCCACATAAAATGTCGGGTGCATCTTCATCGACTTAGGCAGATCGATGGTGTACGAAGCACCATGTCTTGCCAGGACCGCGAACGGTCCAATGAAGCGATGCTTCAGCTTGTTGCTCCCTACCGAGCTGACAGTGTCTAGCGGTAGGTTTCTAGTGTCGAGTAGGACTAAGTCACCCACCTTAAACACGTTAACGTTTCCTCTTCCATGTTTGTCAGAGAACTCCTTTTGTCTGTCTTGTGCTATCACCATAGCATAACGGATTCGGTTGATCACATTCAACCTGGTGTCGATAAAGGACTCCACCTGTTTCCGCAAGGAAACGGGTCTCAAGTCCGAGACCTGGGAGGAAAGGGCTTTCCGAGCCTCCCCCCCACTTAAGATCGAAGACTCAGTCCCCCCACGCAGAGTGAGGGGCACGCGCGGGTGACGCATCCCCGTTCAGGTAGAACGGGGTGAATCCGGTCGACGCGTGGACCGCGTTGTTGAGTGCGAACTCAACCACGGGGAGTCGCTCTAACCACGTGCGAGGGGCTGCCGCACAGACACTGCGCAGAGTGTCTTCGAGCACCCGGTTGACACGCTCTGTCTGGCCATCCGTCTCGGGATGGTCAGCAGTAGACATGTGCAGCCTCGTTCCAAGCAATTGGAACAGCGTTTGCCAGAACGCAGCGGTAAACCGCGGGTCACGTTCCGAGACGAAGGTCTCCGGAAGACCATGATGGCGGAAGACGCCATCCACGAACATCCTAGCGGCCTGTTCACCAGTGACCGTGTCTGGCACCGGAGCAAGATGCACCATCTTGCTCAGCCGACACACGAACACCAAGATGCCGGTGTTGCCGTGGTCGTCGGCGGGAAATCCGAAGACGAAGTTAAGACTCATTGACTTCCAGCAGTCTGCCGGGACAGGTAGACTCTGCAAAGGGGCCGAGGCGTGCCCCGCGGGTTTCACCCGCTGACATGTTTCACATGTCTTCACATACAGGGCCACCCACTTGTACATGTGGGTCCGCCAGAAGGCCTGCGAGACAGACACGAAGGTCTTCTCGCGACCCTAGTGGTCGCTGGAGGGCGCATCGTGCGCCTCCTGGAGGATATCAAACTTTGGATCCTCGTCGTTGGGAACAACGACCCGCGGAGGCTCATGGGGATCCACCCGATAATAGAGGAGGCCATCCTGCCACTCGTATAGGTGGAGCCGGGACCGCTGTCGTGGCGAGAGCCATTCAGACTTGGCCTCCTTGTCTGCGGCCAGGAATCACAGGAGAGACGCGAGTGACTCGTCGCTCCGATACGTCATGCGTATCCGATCGTAAAGATCTGTCGTGACACGGGTGATGTGGGCATCTCATAGTCTGGCCTGCGAGACAACGCATCGGCAAGCACGTTAACCTTGCCTGGCTTGTACTCGACGCGGAAGTTGTACTCCACAGCCACCTCGCCATCCGTTGGGACAGGTGTGGCGAGTTGGTCGCCGTCCGCAAGGACGCGTGGTCTGTATAGATCACAAATGAACGAGAGCCCAGAAGATGCACCCGGAACTTAACGAGGGCATACGTCACGGCAAGCAGCGCTTTGTCATGAACGGGGTAGTTCCGTTCGGCAGCCTTGAGTTGCCTGGAGTGGAACGATATGCCTCGTTCGTGTCCGTCTGCATCGTTCTGCAGCAACGCACAACCGATTGCGTAGTCGGAGGCATCGCAGACGACGCTGAACGACTTTGTCTCGTCCGGCAGCGCCAAGACCGGCGCCTGCTGAAGGCTAGCCTTGATGCTTTCAAAGACATCCTGGTGCTGACGCTCCCAGCGCCAGTCGGAATCCTTTTTGTGAAATTCCGACAACGGTCGAGCCAGACCCGCGTATCCCGCGCTGTACTTGTGGAGGTAGTTGGCCAAGCCCAACCACTTCCGAAGATCCTTCTAGGATCGAGGCGTGGGCCAAGCTGCAACGGGTTTGACCTTCTCCGGGTCGGCCCGAACGCCGACGTTGCTGACGAAGCAACCAAGAATCTTGATCTCTGGCGACGCAAAGACGCACTCGTCGATGTTGGCATAGAGCTTGTTGGCGCTCATGACTTCCAACACCCGACGGAGGTGCCCCAAGTGCACCTCCATAGCCGTCTTTCCATCCCCGGCACGGCTATGGACGAATATACCGTCGAAGTACGTCTGGGCGTACGCACGCAGCGGCCTGAAAAGTTGTGTGACCAAGCGGTTAATCGTCGCTGGGTCTTTAGACAGGATCTGCGGCATAACAAGCCACTCCCAGAGCATGCCGCTCGGAGTGCTTACCGCTGTAAGCGGGATGTCGCTTTCGCGCATCAGGATCTGGTAGTATCCGTCCACCAGATCTAGCACGCTGTACAGGTTGCAACCGGCCATGTTACTTAGCAACACATCCTTTCGTGGGATTGGTGTCTGGATCGGCACCGTCACGTTGTTCAGCTTGTTGTAAGCGTGAACCAGACGCCACTTCCCGTTCGGTTTTCGAACGCAGAAGGTTGGCGTCGAGTGCGGGGATTTCGATTCCCGCACCATGCCTGCCTTTGCCTTCGCGGCAAAGAAGGCATCGATGACCTTGCACTGCTCTCGAGGCAGAGGCCATTGCCGGGTGACACAATACTTTGTGCCAGGCACGAGATCGATCTCGTGCCGGACTTCTCGATCTGGTGGAAGTTGCGACGGTGGACCCTTAGATACCACGTCTGCAAACTCCTTCACCAAAGGATACACCTGATCCTTGGGGTTCTTGAGAACTTTAGAACCCAGGCGTGCCTCTCGTCGCTTCTTCATCTCTTCCAGGACGTCTTCGTCCAGGACAGAGGAGGAGTTTAACTCTTCTGGAGTGGTCTCCGGCTTCAGGAGCACCACCTCCGCGATCTCCCCAGCCTTAAGATCGGCCAGGAAATCGTCCACCGCCATTTTCTCGAGGGCCAGGAGTTTTGACACCTCAGGCAGCGGCTCCAAATGGATGCCTGCTGCCTTGACGGGACGACCGGTCATGCCGTCGAAGATATGATAACACTCTTCGACCGGCCGAGTCAGTGGAGCCCGGGCCCTGGACTCCGAGTCGCTAGGAGCGACCCCAGTCTGAATATTATTCAGACTCGACTTGCGGCGGCGACGGTGCCGTCGACGGCGACCGCGACTTGGTACTTCGTTACCCACGTCGTGCGATGGCTCAATGGTGACATCGGGAGCACTCACGGCTCCGTGTGGAACACTGATACCCACGCAGGAAGCGCGTTCTACGTCTTCCTCTTTAGTTAAGGTCTGGGCGACCGTTTGTGGACCTTGGTTCCCCACCTGGCCGGCGCTACCTGGCGCTGCCACCTTCAAAGCTTTATCCACCGGTCTAGACTCCAGTGGGGATCGAGGGCTACCCGCACAGGGCTGCCGCGCTCGATCGGGTGCAGCTCCTGCTGCCACCACTTCCGTGGAGTCGTCCAATACGTCGACGACTCCCAAATATTCTTTGGATGCTACGGCATCCTGGCGGCCCTTGCGGGCAGCCCAGTTCCGAACAGAGGTGGGAACATGACTCACCAATGCTCTGTTGGATACTGCACGGCGGCTTGCACCGATTGCTTTGCCGCGCCAGTCGATCCATGGCTCATGCTTCTCGAGCCATGGCATGCCCAGGATCAAGTCAGACTTGTCCATCTCAAGAATAGTGAACTGTTCTGAGCTGTCGAAGTCCTCGAACTTAACAGCTAGGTCCATGTGGATCTGCGGAACGGTGGTCACCTTCCCATCAGCCAGTTGCACTGACACTGTTCCTTTGTCTTTGCTCTCACTCAAGGCATCGGTCAACTTGTTGCTGTTGCTAGCAACCGTCTGGTGGCGTGCAAAGTTCTTCGACGCCCCAGAATCAATGAGGACACGAAAAGGGAATTCGTATCTTCGTACACGTGCGGGTACTACAAGCAGCCCACCGCTGCCCTTCTCCGATTCGAGAGTGCACAGACTCTCAGGGGCTAAGTCTCCATGGTGCGCGCCACCTGCGCACCGCTCACGAAGACTTAGATCTTCCCCAGTAGGGAGCCCCGCCCCTACTGGTCGCCTGCGTTCCCCTGGCCTCGGGGTCGCGGCTTCTGCCAGCAACCCTTGAGACCAAGAGGCCTGGGAGGAAACCGCTTACGCTGTCCTCCTGCGGGGCAGGCCCGTTTCATATGGCCCAGCCTTCCGCAGCCGTAGCAGCGGATGTCCTGCTGCTCGGCGAGCCCGAGTTCCGTGGGGACGGGTCCACTGGGGGCTGTGCGATTCGCACTCGGCGTAGAGCCCCCTGGCCACGCAGATGCTGGCGTGCGTGCCTGGCGATGGCTGTACTCCTCCTGGAGGTTTACTTGAATCACCTCTTCGAGGGTGCTGGCCTGCACCAGGAACAATTGCGCCCACCTGGAGGCCATCCATGAACCCCGTCACCTTGATGTGTTCATGGAGTGGGTTTCCCACAAGGAATGCAGTGAGCTCCCGCATCTCATGGATGTATTCGTGCAGCTCGCGCTTTCCTTGTTTACACGAGAGGAAGCGTGAGCGCTGGCGGTACTCATAGCTCGCCGGAGGAAGGCGGCTCGAAGCTGTTCACACAGCTGAGCCCAGGATGCAATGCATCCCGGCGTAGTTGCTTCACGCGTGTACGCCCAACTCTTAGCACGGCCGCTACGGTTGGAGAGGGCTAAAGCAACACGGAGTTGCTCGGTCGAGATTAGAGCTGCGTTCATGGCGAGCTCTACTTCTCGAACCCAGAAGTGAAGATTTTCACCTCCCCCCCCCCTTCGTACGGGTTAACCTTCGGCCGTAACGGCTTCTGGTGAGATGGCTTTACGTCTGCCATCGGGGGTTGCATGCTTCCCCGCACGTGGGCGATAAGCCCACGTTTATAAGTGTCGAACGCATTGACGCGTTCGACCTGCTCGGCTGGCGTTGCCGCCACCAAGCTCTGCAAGACATCCATACCGAAGATGCCTGCCATCTTCCGAACGGACTCGTACTGAGAGTCGTTCAGATGAGGGAACTCATTCCGGTCCATGTTGACCAGAACTCAGAGGTTCAAGTAGTCTACCCGCGTTGGCGTGGATTGACTACAAGTGCTACCAAGTGTGACGGGTCACACTGCACCTTGCACAGAGGAAGTGAGAGCTTCCGAGAGTATAAAAACTCTCAGTGAACGGCAGTTCACTAGTCCCTGGCCTAAAGGGACAACTGACCAAGACTAGGTAGATTTAAGACTGAGTGTATTTATAGGTGTTTCTAAATCGATCTACATACTAAATGCAAGTCACCTATAGAGTATCCTAGATGTTATCCTATTGGTTGGCTTTGAGGGCATGTAGCCATGGTGTGGATGACTTGGCTGTGGTGTGTCCACACCACAGAGCCCCTGAAGAGTGACAGACACTCTTCCATGTAATCCCGTTACAGCGGAAGTAAGCGTTGAGCGGGCTGGGCGGGGCATGAAGACCATGGTTAGGCAGCTGGGGTGTCTTGGTGGAAGGAGGGGGTTCTTTGCGACTCGTTAAAAAACACAATGAGTTTGAATGTCACTGTCGCGCACTCTGAAACTGCAAAGGCTGCGATGGTTCGTGTCGAGAAGTCCATAATCTTTGAGGTACTGGAACAATAAATTATGATATTCTAGGCAGATGTCATAAACTATGATATGTGATGGGTCTTTAGCTTTCAATTCATTTATGAATGATATTTTGACCATAATTATTATGGCATGTTAAAACCGGCAGCCTGACTGAGACCAAGATTCAAGGCTTCTATTTACGACAAATGATCGCTTGTTTTGACTACATCGAGATCAAGGTGTCCTAAGCATCCCTTGCTCAGAACAGAAACAAAACAAAACAAAAACACGTAGTTAAGTGATTAGGGATCCAATAGCTTAAAAGGACACCATTACTACGATTCGTACTCAATCCCCGTCACATTGTCCAATGTTCACGCCACTAGTCGTGACGTCCTGGATTGTACTTGAGACCACTGACGAAGCCTTATGAGAGCTAATCGCATGTGCTGCCACCTCAGTGATACCCCCGCCGTCCCACGATACGCAGTAAGAATGCTGTCGCCCTTTGCGGTAGACGCACTTGACCGTTCCAACCTTTCCTTCGAGTTTCTTGGTTCTGCCTAGTACCCGATCGCCAACGGCCATGACAAGCTTTCGGCAGAATTGAAAGTGTGAGCGGAGTAATCGGTGGTCCTTCAGTTACCTGAGAGCATTTTCCTCGTAGAAACCAACTTAGCAGGGTCTGAAGAGCATACTTCCGGAAGTATACGGTAAATGGGTACAGATGGGTGGAAAGATTAAGAAAGGAAATCTCTATTAAAATGGAGAAGTGAAAATGTTTGTCAAAGCCCAGGGATGCCGAATATTGCATTGTTATCTATTGCAGACCATAGCAGACAATAGATTATTGATGGTGGCAGCAAGTGGACCCTCACTAGATAATTGAATAAGACAAACACAGAGAATAGATCATTGATGCAATACCGTGCCAATATATTGAGTGCTTAGCCACTTACGATCACCCCGCGCTCTCCACTGTACGGGCGTCCCAATCGCTAGTATTTTGACGCAAAACAGTAGCATTTCCAGAGTATACGGCTGAAACCTGTGACGTTGCTGCCCATACGTAGTTTGAGCGATACTGATAAATCGCTCGACTATGTTCGACGTGGGCGGGATGGAGGCGAGCAACTCGTACGAGGGCTGTCGTTCATCCAGTCGGCGGTTCTCCTGGATCCGCTTGACGAAGGAAGCGCTCGCGTCTGCTTCCTCCTCATCCGTCGCTCTGTCTTGAGCGCGAGGGTCCACCATAAAGCTCTCCAGGGCAGCCTTCTCTGCCCTGGTCAGACGCTTAGCTTGGCCCTTGAGCACAAGGACACATCCGGCCTCGAAATCGGGGCTGTGAACAATATCAGCTCTTGGGGCTGCATATAAAAATTAATAAAAATATTAGTATGTACTACGAAGTATACAAATATAAAAGACCAAAACGTTCTTACCCCGATAGCGAGCGTACGATGGCATTTCCGTAATGAGGCCGTCAAACCATACTCGAACGTCGAGGAGGTCGACGTTGGAGCCCTGGAGCGCCTTCGACACGGATTCGACGTCCTTGAGCTCGCCCAATAGGTCATGTAGCCGCCGTTTGGATGCTGCGTGCGGCAGCAGCTCCGCCAATTCTTCGTCCTCCGAATCTATGAATGGAAGGAGCTCAAAGTTCTGGCTGGGCGTGGCAAACGAAGACCCCCAGTGAGTGTGCTCGGTTTGAAACCTGTAGTCATGCATAAAACAACTAGGGAACTGATCGTTCAAACTTATTTACAGAAATAGAAAAACTACGTACCGGAGTTTGGCAGAGTGATGTAACGTACGTAGCTTGATCATAACTGCTTGATCGGAGATAAGGTCTTCCGCACACACGCTCACTTGTTGGGAATCAGCTCTGTTGAGCTTGTGACTCGTACATCCGACTAGCGGGACTCCTATTAGGTCTGCGAGGCGGCGATTAACGGAACAGTTGTCTCCGACTAAAAAGATACACTGATCCACGCTCTTGCCATAGTCGTGCGTCAACATTGTACCCAAGAAGGTATGATGAGTTGCCGCAGACAGATCATCAGTCTCGTCGCTGACGAGTGGGGCCATACACAAAAGCGGGCAATGCACTGCCCCGTCCACCTCGTACCACGCGAACACCGCGATAAATTGCTCCGAGTCATGGCTCCACCCGTCAAAGACGAGACCAAATCGCTTGGGCAACTCTGCAGCAATCGAGCGCTCAACAGCCCGAGCCACAGCCTCCATGACTCGCCGGATCGTCTCAACTGAGACAGACTTCAGGCTGCTGTATTTGATATTGCACCGTAACATAGAAAGACGTGTTAGTCATTTTAAAAGTTTTGAAATGATGCATGAGCGTACCGTCGTGCGAGCTTGCTCTCGCAGAACGAGAGCGGTAGGTTGCACTTGACTAGTAATTCCAACCATCCGAATGTGTTTTGAGCAGTCTGGCTCACGTAGTGGACGACAGACCCAGTCTGACCAGGCGTGGCCGCCAGCATCTCCTCAGCAAAGGAAGGACGCTCCCGCCTGATATGTTCCATCAGGTTCGTGAAGCCTGTCCCAGCGACACGCTTCCGGACCGTGCCGCATCTGCAGCGGCAGTACTCAAGGATTATCTCGTCGCAGTGGTCACGGCACGGCCGAAAGTAAAAGTTGGCCACTTGACTGTTGGGGAAGGTGGCGGGGGCGGCAGGACGTGGAGCGGAGAGCATCTTGGAAGTTGGCGGTGGTGTTGGGCTTCCTGTGAATTCGAAAGTGAGGGAAATTTAGATGTTGGCGTCGATGTGAGGCTAGATTTTGAGTTGTCATCCGTCTTGGTTTAACCAGGAGATGGTTGGCGGTAGCTTTCTCCAATATATTATTGAAGTCATTCGCCCCAGTCCAAAAAATAACTGCTACCTATCGGTTAAATGCTAGAAATAGATTATTGCTTAAAATCTATTGCAATAATTGTAGCATCAATTTATTTTTCGGCATCCCTGTCGAAGCCACGCAATTAAAGTCAGGGATCCCGAAAACGCTCTTGTTTTAAGTGACTCAATTAAAACACCTCACATGGCAACTTATTTTAACAACCCTCAAGGGCGCACGTGATGAAAGTGTAGGCAACTTCCCGGTAGTATTTGGGCGTAGTTCATTTGCAGCCCCTGGTTCCCTTTTAGAGTTTAGAGATTCCTTTCATCGCTATAAAACGGCAAGACAGTTGTAATTTACTTAGAATAAAATTGTCGTAACCAGGAAACAGTAATGCAACTTCTTTTTGCTTTTTATATGCGCGATTCATCTAGCACACCTCAGTAGCTTACAAGGTAGGCACTGTGCGCGTCTCAGCCCAGGCGTGCTTCGGCTCCGTCCAAACCTGCACGTTCTCAAACGTAGCGTTGCCAGAAGCCGTCAAAGCAATGCCGTCCGACTTCGTCTGAGAGGCGCACGGGTACACGCGGGCCGACAGCGAGAAGCGCCCGTTCACGAACACCTCCACGCTAGACACATCCACGAACACGTGGAAGCTCAGCTTCTCGCGAGTGGCCTCACACACGTCATTCTGAGCAGCACCCGAGAACAGGTCGTACAGGTAGAAGTGGCCCCACACAGAGTCCGAAATCGGCTTGACGTCGTTGTCAGCAAACACAGCGCAATCGGCAGTCGAACTCTTCGAACGGTCAATGATCACCTTCTTCTCTGCGTCGTCGTACACGATGGTCGTCACCTCATCTCCAGCCGAACTGCGACGAACCTCGAAACCCACCTTGCTGCCGCGCTCGAACTCTGGCACCTCAGCGATCAGCTCGAACGAAGCACCCGTCGAGTTCAGCACCTGCGCCGAACCGTTCACCGACACGCTGGCCACCTGCTCGAGCGCGTTCTCGTTGCGGAGCAACTGCAGGTCACTCAGCGGCTTCACGCCAAGCGTCTTGATAGTCTTGCTCTGTTTGGCCGAGCCGTCGGCGCACGACACGTCCTTCGAGTCGGACACGATCCAGTCGCCCTTGCCGACTAGGTGGTCGTCGGCGTCATAGATATCCCGCACAATGGTGATACCCACCTCACGCGGCACCGACAGGATACCGTCCCAGCCCTGGGGCTGTCCCGTGGTGAAGTTGTTGTCCTCGGTGATCCAGCCGATCAAAACGTTCTTGCCGTCCTTGTCGGTGTAGATGCTGTTGGCATACCAGTCGCTGCGGTCCGACACGCCCACCATCAGAGGCGTGAACAAACCCGCCTCCGGGTCGACCTCAACGCCACAGCCGCCGCCGGAGAATGAGCCCGTAGCCCACATCGGGTATCGGTTCGGGTCACCCTCAGCAGCGAATAGCATCACATTGTGGAGCTCGCCGTCTTCGTCCGTCATCTCACGGTAAATGGTGGTCTCGAAGTTGAAACCCCAGCTTCCACTGTACTCGGAGAACGTCGTGTTCTTCTCCTGCGCGAGCAGGTACCCCTTGTACTCCCAGTTCACGTAGTCTTCGGCATGGTAGAGGAAGATGCGGGGACCAACGTCGTGGATGCCACCAGCGACAAGGATGTAGTTGCTACCTTTAGAGGCGTCGTAGCTGAAGTGCGCATCCAGCGACTTCGAGTGGAACGGCATCGGGTCACGCCAGCCAGTGACATTTAGACCCTGCGGGGGTAGCTCGATCAAAGGCTCGCTGCCCTTCTGCCAGGTCTTGCCACCATCGTCGGTGGTAGCGTACACGACGTGCTCGCCAAAGAGATACTCCTTCTTCCACGAAATGGGGAGAGCGGTGACACCCGTGTAGAACACGGTGTGCTTGCCGTCGATGGCGTTGTCCATCGCAAAACCCGAGAACACACCGAGGTTGTCCCATTTGTCCTCGAACGGGTGAAGCGCGTCCGGGTAGTCCTTCCAGGTCACTTGGTCCTTCGACACGGCGTGACCCCACGTCATGTTGCCCCATACCGTCGAGTTCGGGTTCGACTGGTAGAACATGTGATACAAACCGGTGGCTTCATCGTAGTACGGCGCGCATGGGTCGTTCATCCACTTTTCGCGAGGGGTGAAGTGGTAAACCGGGCGGAACTGCTCGAACAGTGCGGTACCGGGCTCAGCTTCAACGACATCTTGAGCACGAGCCATCTGTGGGCTGAAGACGAGGGCGGTGACGAAGGCACCGAGGGCCAGGACACTCGGGATCACCTTCATTCTTGATTGAGAGTCCACGAAAGTTGGTTGGTCTTGTTGTAGCGAAGGAAATTGAGGAATGACAAAAGCTGTCGGGCAGAAGTGCTCCCACTGCAGCTGGAAGAGCCAGAGGCGGTGTTTATCTAGGATGCAACCCGAGTCGCACAATGCCGCGCCTTGGTTTGAGTATAGGAGGCAGGTGATCAACACATGGGCTTTTGGCCATGCGACGCCACGAACTTGATACATTTGGGGTGCGCTGTTCGACTTGCTTCGACATGGATCGATCGATTAAAATCTCGGGATTGAACTTGTCTGGCTTTTGTACACTTATCACCAAACTTCAACGGAGACCAAGCAGCAACGCGCTTCGATTCCAAACGTCGAAGTGTTTCAACGATGTCCTGCGTCCCGGTAGCTTTCGTTGAGAAGAAATGCCCATTACATCGAGTATCAAACACGAACAGGTGTGCTGTCGGCTGTTGGGACAACAGACTGGTTGCTACTAGCTCGCTTGCAAAGCAGCAGGGTCAATCGAACCAGCTACGTGTACTGTATCCAGAGACGGTCTCCCCCAACGATGAATCTCGGGGTGACGGATACTTGTGCTGTGCAATCTGGCTCGAGCTTCGAAAGCAGCAAACCAACTCTCGATCCTGGATACCTGGGTAAACGATCTGCATGCAAACTAAGCATATGTCTTGGTTACCAATCAAGTAGTGGCAGAGCTCTCAATAGAGTTTTTAATTTAGCAGTGCTTGGACTGCAACTTGCTGTCCTCGATCACCTGGTATACCAGCGAGTTTTTATAAATTTTCTGGTGTTTGTATTCTTTTTTTGCTTTTTTATCTGTCCGGGTTTTCTCAGTTTTTCTTTGCAGTCATAATTTACACTTATGATGGCGGAGGATGCCGTTGCACTAATGCGTCTTCGCAGCAGCGTGACACAAAGCCTACGAAGCACTGCGCAAGTCAGCCACTCAAGACTGTACAATCTCACATGGCCTTCTGTTCTGCCAACGTGGCCCTTGCGGATCCATTGTCGTCACGCTTTCATGTCCAGGCTGCTTCACCGTCAAAACACTTGAGACGCCGACTTGGATCTACAAGCTAGCAACTAAGTCAAAAAGTCGTTGCACACCCGCAAGATGCACACATACGTCGGTAGAGATTCACCACCTCCACGACGTAATAGGCTAGCTCTCCAACGCTGAAGAGCGAGCTCGTAAAATATTCTTTCATCCAGCCTGCGTGCCTGGATACGATCGCGGTGCGTTCCGGAAGTCACGGCGATACTTCCGCTGGCCTCCCGCGTACTTGCGCGGACCACTTCCACTCCGCCACTTGCCGTTTCGGTTGTAGCTGTTCACGTAGTAAGGTGGGCGGAAGGACGGCGTGTTGCCCTGCGAGAACCCCATCTTTTCGAGATCATCTGTGTACTTCGCACGCTCCAGATCGGCACTGCTACGTCCTGACCGGAAAACGAAGTCAGGCAGCTCCTCCCAGCTCATAACCTTGGCATCAGCGGTCATATCTGGCTGCTTGTCCTCCATCTGCTGCAAGTCTGTCGCTAGGAAGAAGCGAATGGTCTGCTCCAACGTCTTCTTCACCTCTGGATCATCCTTCGGCTGAATCGTTTGGTGCCGTCTGCAGTGGAACTCAATACCAATGAACATGCACGAGCCAGGTCCCTCGCGCTCGGAGTCACAAGTATGCGGGAAATAACACGGGAACGCGTGCACTCGCGACACAGGCGACATGTGGTGCAGATTATCCACCAACTTACGCAGTCGCGACTGTACAAACTTGCCCCATTTGTGCATCGCGCTTTCCGTGTCTGCCTGGAAGTTGAACACCATGTACGAACCGTACCGGATGAAGAAGTTCGACGACTGGAAGAGCTTGTCCCATGCACCTGCTTCGCCTAGCGCCTGAATGCCCTCCAGATCGTCTTCTCTCGACTGAACTGCGTTCAACGGTTGGTCGAATGAGGGCATTGACGTAGCCATACATACCACCGCTGCCTTTAGGTCGGACTCTGAGCTCTCCTCTGGTGACGGAGCAGCTGTAGGGAAAGGCTTGGAAATGCCCACAGCAATCTCAGCCATGTACCGTGCACGCCACAATTCCTCGTAAATCACAGAGAACGTGGGCTGCGAGACTTGGACTGAAGAGTTCATGTGCGGATACGCCGGTGTGATGATCGGCATGATGTGCGACCGATCGAAAACGCTCTGACGGGGATCCCACATGTCAAATCCAAGCCCAGCGTCGTAGATCATGTTCAGCATGACGGGCTGGGGCCATTGCCACTCGGAAAGCACTTGGAAGAACCGCACAAAGATCTTTGCAGGCTCTGCGTTCGGGTACAATTGGCACACGAACGCAACCAGAATAGCCCAGCTAATGCCACCCAAGTAGCCCAGCTTAGCCGAGTAAATACCGCGACGACGCGCCCACGCACGAACGGCTCGCAATACGATCCGGTATTCACGACGCCTCGGTACCAAGCAAAGCAGCATTGAGCTGACACGAGGAGCATTCAGAGCCTTCATCGACGTCTCATGCACGCCAACCAGCATGTGATCCGAGTCAATGTTCTGGTTGGACTCCACACTCGACACAGGCAACCGCGCGAAGAGCAGATCCATGCGCACCCCCAAGAACGAGAGCGAAATGAGCGGCACGTAGGCACTGGGCACAGGCGCAAGGTGAGAAACTCCTGGAGTTTGCTCTAATAGACGACAGAACGAACCGAAGAAGTCGTCGTGGGTCACGTGCCAGGGCGCGACACATACAGCATCAATGTCCGAGTTGGGGTCGTCCAAACCCAGACGATACGATCCGGCAAGGAAGAGAGAGCCCTTCGTCAACGCGATATGCTCTTCACTCAAGTCACGCTCTCGTCCGACCATCTTCACCCACTTGGTGAGAAGATCCGACAGTTGTTTCAGTACTTGCAACTTGTGCATGCGAGCTTCGACGGCGTCTGCAGGCGAGATACCGTCCACATAGGCCACAAACGACTGCAAGGCACCTGGGTCCATAATCGGCTGCATTGGGCTCTCCACGACGCTCCCAACGGCTGGGATCAGGTGGCATTTGTGGTACAACACATCCCGGGCTTCGTCCAGATACCCTTCGCAAATGTTGGAGAACAAATTCTGCTGCAGTTGCGCGGAAATCACTCCTTGCTGAGCTGCGTGCTGCACCGACCATGACAAGGCGTTCGACTCTTCGTACTCGCGGTTGGCCACGAACTCGGCCGATAAATTGTGGATCCGGTCTAGCAGCATATAGGCCTCTTCGTCC
This sequence comes from Phytophthora cactorum, assembly GCA_016864655.1. Classification (NCBI taxonomy): domain Eukaryota; phylum Oomycota; class Peronosporomycetes; order Peronosporales; family Peronosporaceae; genus Phytophthora; species Phytophthora cactorum. The sequence continues at coordinate 77,849 of NHQK01000012.1, forward strand.
TCCTCATCGCAGTTCGACAGCATACTCGACAGTTCATCCGGTTTCTGGCAAACTTCCATCTCGCTCAGGTCGCTACGACGATGTGAGTTATTAAAGCGAGACAGAGGACTGTGGCGAGGACTCGGACACGAAGACTCGGCCGTCGACTCGCTGTTGGTATCGTCGCAGTCCAAGAAGTCGTCGTCACTGTCGAAAACCTTCCGAGAGTGGCTTCTACTCCCCGTAGAGCAGTTAACCGCTAAGTCGTGCGACAAATCACTTACTACATCCGAGCCAACAGATTCTTGGACGGTAGACGCAATGGGACTACGCGGTTGAGAGGGGGCCGATGAGCTGGATATACACTTGCTACGCTCTTTCTTGGCCTTAACTGGGCTGCTGTCACAAGAGGAACTAGACAGGGATTCTTGTGTATCAGAATCAGAGGGGGATCCCAACGGCAAAGAGGCTCGACGTAGAAGAACGCGGTCTTTTGACACTGCACGCAGTCGCGGACTCTCACTTCCCGGGCTCGACCCATCGTCTTTCTCCGACGACGAGTTCGCTTCACACAGTGGCGACGAAGAAGCGGAGCAGCTCGACGCCGAGCGAGTGGCACGTTTGCGCGCCTTGAAACTGTCGCTAGAGTTGTGCAGCAGTTTTTCACGCTCGCACAGTTCTTCCAAAGGTGTGAGTTTCTTTGTCTTTTGGTTCGCTATGGGGGAACTGACGGGACTGCTGGCATTTTCTCCCTTTGGGTCGTGATGTTTGCGTCCAGGATGCGACTTGAGCGCCTCGCAGCGTTTCTTAAAGCTCGGACTCTCGACGATCTTGGTGATACTGCGCGAACGGATTTGGCGTGAACCAGGCGTGTGCTGTGACTTTTTGTCGTTTTTGGCCCTGGGGGACGACTGCACAGGTTGGTCCTTGGGTGCGAGAGGCACCGACTTCGGCGGGGAGCGCACCACGGCGTCTTTGAAAGAGAAGGCGGGAGTGACCAAGGGGGCCGGGGCCTGCTGCTTGCTGTTGTCGTGACGCATAACCATAGTGTCGAGTCTCTTCTTGTCTGGGCTGTGAAAATTGCGGACTGCCAAGTAAGTTCCTATGCCACGCTGCTGGTCTTGTCTAAAACGGGTCAAACGGCGGATCCCGCACTCTTTGTTGCCGTTACTGCGACGCTTCCTGTCTCCAATTTGCGCGCTCCGTCGCACAAGCGAAAAACAAACGCCCTGGCAGACGATGGCAAACGATGGCAAAAGGCGTCTCAGTGAAAGTGAAAAAGCGAAAACTTTGCCAAGGAAGTCGATAACCCTAACGCCTCGTGATGACGCACTCACCTTTTAGCGGGTTTTCAGCTGGTGCGGACGAGATTGCAGACCGGGTGCGAGGACGCCGGTGGAGGGGACCGAGCGGAGAGGGCGACAACCAAACGCTGCCGCTGCCTGAACCCGCTGCGTGCGCGAACCTGTGGTCGACGTGGAGGAATCGAGTTTTGAGGCGCTATGTGAGCGGCAGACGCACGGACCCACCCACTAACACCCAGAAAAGAGACAGATGCATACAAAAAGCAAGTCACTCTGGTAGTTCCGGCCACTGTTTAGAGGGACCAGCATTTTGTGCCATGTGGGAGGGATGACCTGTCAGTCAAATACTAGTGTTAGTATGCCGCCCCTCCTATCTTCTCGAAGCCCTCCCCTATCACATTGCGACCTGATGCTGCTCTTCCCTGCTGGGGCTGCCGTTGGGCCGCAGACATTTGACGACAGCGACTTAAATGGCTTCAGTCGGCACTCGTGGCCCTCCATTTTGTATTTTGTGGTGAAGTTAGTAGCGAGGAAGAGCCGTGGCAGCGGTCAAGTGACCTGTGTTCCTGCAGCCCAGTGCTGGTGCTCCCGTGCTGCCGTAACCAGGTACACTTTGAATTATGACGTAGCGCAGGTTACGCTAGCTGAGACACGCCCACTGATTCTTGCGACTGGGGCGGAGTTCAGATCATCCGACCATGCTCTTGAACAGGTTGGCCAGGCATAGACGTCTGAACGGCGGCACACTTCAACTGCAGTGCACCACATCGGAGTCCGATGATCGGACGGTTCCCGGCACCATGACCACGGAAGGGTTCATCTGTAATACTTTGAAGTACAGACATCACCGCCGAATCCGGAAAAGTGGGACCAATAAAGACTGCGAGGTGGCTAGATTCGCACAGGTCTCACATAGATGCACAATGTACTGAGTTAATCTAAACTTGTCGCTAATTGAGAATGCGATGCATTGACATTGATTGACGTAGTTTTCAGTCTCTGGTGTAACTGCGTCCCAAGCTTGCGATGCCCAGTCGCACGTAGTGCTTCTTAGAGCGAGGCTCGCTGGGCATGATGAATGCAGAATGGAGCACATGAACGTACACGTAGCATGCCACTGCAATAAATAATGTTCATTGTCAGCATTTCATTTAGTGCTGTAAACTATCAACCGATGCATGCATGCGCGCTTCCCACTAGACGACACTTTCCCTCCACTTCTACTTTAAGTCAGTACATTCTTCGGTGGGCATCAAAACGCGACTGCACTCTGTAACTATCTCTGGAAGGTACTTGCCTAGTCGCAATTCCGGATTAGGCGGGGATTACTGTAGTTGTCATTGACAAGTTGACAACTTGTCATCTATTATAGTTCTCTTGGCGCCCGCTACGTGGGCGCGTTGGGTATGGTTCGTGGGAGTAGTATGCGCTATGGCGTTATCGTTTCTATTTTTTTGATGAAAATAGTAGTTTCACCCACTCTTTGATCTAACAGGTATTTCATGATGTACATTCCTCACTGGGATAAAATATGCTGTTGGCAGGGATTGATTGTAGAATGGTTTCTTCGGAGCAAATACAGTACCATATTACATTCTCGAAACCCAGACTAATATGATAGTAGTACTATATTTATAGTACTACTATTATATTAATAAAGTGGCTATCGTAAGTAAGCGAAACAATGCAGTACTCTGCATTCCAACAGCTTGGATGGTTGCATTAACGCTGTGAACGCACGCCGATTTTTCTGCAGCCTGCGCCCGTACGGTGCTGGTAACTGGTGAACAGCTTCGTTAGTGTACGTCTCAGCAGCTCCGTGACTTTGGGCGCGATAGCTGGCATCTTCACGGACTTGGGTGAGTTCTTCATAGTGATCCTGATTGCTACATTTAAAATGAAGCTGTATTGAATTGTGACCACCTACGTCGTTGCTGTTGCTCAGGTAACATCCACACTATTCTGTCGTCTGCTTAAGTCATCGCGCCGCAATCGCTTGCAGCCTCCATGCGCTGGATCTCCTTCCTATTATGTTTCAGCAGCACTTGCATTTCTGCACGGAGGTTGTCAGTTCCTGTGCGGAGATTGCTCATCACAACTCCACCGGTCGAGAAACGCGCTCTTGGAGTGCGTCGGAAGGAGCTCGTTCCAGCCAAACTCGGGCTAGTGTTGCAATAGACAAGAAGTAGATGCTGCCAACATCTCGAAACCAACGGAGGATATCTACAAGCTCGCAGACGGCTTCAACCCTCCAGCAGACGACGTCGTTACGTCGAACAAGCAGCAATGAGGTGAATTAGTTCTTTGATCTTGACTCGTCCTCCGAATGTAGCGCTGCAACAGAGACCCAGTCCTCTGTGTACTGCCGCCACTCCTCCAAAACCTTGTAAGCCTGGTCATGAAGAGACGTCGATGACGTGGCGCCGGCAGTGTCGATCTGGATTGGAACCCCGCAAATCATCTTCTCGTCATTGGCTGTCGGAACAAGATCAAGGTGCGGCGATGGGGCAGTGACCGTATTCTGAGCGAACTAAACACCTTGCGGTGTGCATTGACAAGTGACGCATTGCCTGCTGCAACGGTATGTGCAAGCTGCTGGTCTTCATCAATTTCTTCATCCTTATCACCAGCTTCACTTGTTGATGACTTCGTTGGTCGAATTAAAGACTCGACCGAGAATTTGGTTCGTGGGTATCATGACGGTCTCAGTAGTGGTGATGGCATATGTTTCTCGACTTGATGACGGGAAACACCTTCATCAGTAGTGCAGCACTCAATTGAGGCCACTGGCATTCAAAAAAGTACGTCATGCTGGTTCATCTTAAAGCACCACATCTGCGGATGGAAATTCTAGCAACGATGGCGCAGCACAACTAATTAAGAAGAAGAGGAGAAAACGGAAGAAGAAGAAGAAGGCGAGGAAGCCAAAAGTGGGTATAGTGGAGGTTTGGAGAATGGAGACGGCATTAAGGGAGGTCGAGCGTCTATTTCGTCGCCGCAAAACACCTATGAAGATGGCTCACTCATCTGCCAAGCGAAATTGTCGCCGAAAGAGCGACGAAAGAGATGGACTGTCTCTCGCGCTTCTCCGGGTATTTCTCGGAGAACTCCTTACTGATACATAACAGTGCAATCATGGCACCGTGTAAATGCGTCAGCACCATAAACGTGTATCACCACAGCAAAGTGTGTGGCAGCACAGTAGATAATTTTGTCTTTGCATGGTGCGGGAAGCGCCCAAACGAGGTGCAGCTAGGTTGGAACTCGCTAATCAGCACTCGTTGTGCGGACATGTGGCCCACACCAGTTTGCGACTGGCCGACGACACTCACTGAGTGCCAGATCCACCCGGGGGGTCATACCAAAGCGGGTTTCCTAGGAAGAGAGAGTCGTCGACGTCGATGCGGCCGCAGCCGACATGGTGCTGGAGAGCCTGAAGTCGTTCGTCATCAACAAGAGCCAAACGATGGCATGCACTCTTTGCGCGGACGCTGAGCACAAGATGCGGTACCGCTTGCTGGTGTGCAGCTCCCAGGGCTGCTGCGATGCTAGTGCCCTCAAGTGCGCGTGGAGAGGCAAGATAGTTACGTGCCTGGAGACAGAGCACGCATCAATATATCAGTATGGCACTCATAACACAAGCGTCTCGTCCCCAACGCGCAAGAAGCTGTCGTCAACGCAGAAGGCATTCCGCCGCGAGCTCGCGGACAACCATCTCCGTCCAATGCGCATTAGACACGCGCCTTCGCGTAAATTCAGTACCCCATTCGACGACCTACCATTTCTAAAGAGTGTACAAAACTTCGACAACAACTACGACCGCGTGGCCTAGCTCAGGGCGTGGGTCCACGAGCGTGCATAAAACGGTTCCGAGTCAATGACGGAATCATTCACGTTTGGTTGGCAGCTCGACAATGGTGGGTATCTCGACGAGGGCCATGATGCTGAGACTCATGATCCCTCCTGGGAGCTTCATTCTACACTTGGGTGCGATGTACAAGATGAATCAGTACGACTACCCCGTATTGGTCGTGGGGGGATCCGACCGTTCCCGCAGATTCCACTTGGTAGCTCTATTTGTGATCTCCCAAGAGACGCAGCCTGTAGTCCAAGCTGCGTTACTGGTCTTGCGGCGACAGTTCTACTGGATCACTCACAAACACTTACTATTACGCTACGCTATGGATGACTGCGACCAGGCAGAGTGCAATGCGCTTGCCGCAGTGTTTGGCGACAACCCTTCCTACCGTTTTCTGATGTGCTTCTTCCACGTTGTGAAGAAGGTGCAGGTAGCTATTAAGCCTTTTTCCTCGGGTGCTGCTGCTACGGTACTACGTGAAGTCTACGATCTTCACTTCGTTCGGAGCCTAGTGTCGTATTTGGAAATGCTGCGTGCCGTTTTGAAACTCTGGCTAGGCGAACCGGGGTTAGTTGTATTCGCACAGTATATGTACGGACAGTGGTTGTCGGGGCGCTTCGCTACGTGGCAGGTGTTTGTCCTACCAAAACCCAGCAGAAACTTTCAGCGCTTTATTAATGCGGGATTATACGCTACGTCGACGGCTAAAGATGGGCTCGCTTTTGAGGGAGTTAAGTGCCTGCTGCCAAGATCAGTCGAGTGGCGTGCGAGCTATCGAATTTGGAGTGTGCCCGACACCAACCCTCGTCCGCAGGGTGTGGAGTTGCTACGTCGGAAGGAAGTGGGGGGGGGGGGGGGGGGGGGCTGACGATTGGTCCGTGGATGTTGACCGCAAGTGGTGCCCTTGCGACTACTGCTTCGCTTTTGGTACGTGCATTCACGTCCTGTTTGCACTTTGCGCCACTGCTCACGTCGGCAGTAGTGGCAGGGATATTCTCGTAAGCAGAAGTAAGCGCAAACGGAGGGTGCCGCCGTCCTTGAAGGAGTGGGCGGTTCGCGAGCTATTCGTCCAGCACTAAGTTTGGAATGACCCAGTGCTTCGTAGACTACGTTACAGTTTGCAGAGATGTCCGAATACGTAGCCGAAACTGCATTTGTGCTAGTACATGTGAGGGTTTTCACGGAAGTTGTGGTGTTTAGATAAAACTCGAGCTAAATGTCGTAAATTCTATCGAAAAGGTGTAACTACGAAATTATCGTTATTATTTAATGTAAGTAGCTCGCCGTGCGAAGCACAAGACAGGGCAAGTGCGTGAGAGCAAGTCTCCGCACTCCACGCCCACTTTCTGTCTCAGAAAGCCGAATGGCAAGTGGCGCATTGTGCATGCTTTCAACAGGCTGAATGCGGCTACCCTCCCGGCGCAAACGCCGATTCCTCGCAAGGATGTTCTGTAGAACAACATGGTAGGCTGTACATTGTACAGTGCGCTCGACTTGGTCGATGGTTACTACCAATTGTTCATGAGCGCGTGCGACGTACCGCTTACAGCGGTGAGCACTCCGAGCGGTATGCTCTGGGAGTGGCTGGTGATGCCCCAGGGCTGTCGAACGCACCAGCAACGTTCAATCGTCTTGTGACGCAGTTGTTCAGGCCCCATCAGGCGTACGCACAGACGTACTTTGACGATATTGTCGTCCACAGTCGTGCAGAGCACGGGAAGTCCGACGTGGAGAGCCACGTGGGACACTTACGAGCGGTGCTCGAGTGCATGCACATAAGTAAGTTGAATGGCAACTTGGACAAGTGCGTCTTTGGCGCGGAGGAAATCCCTTTCCTCGGGTACTTCATTGGGAAGCGAGATCTGCGGGCAGATCCTGCCACGGTCAAGGCCATTGTGGAGTGGCCGGTTCCCAAGAACCAAAAGGACTTACGCAAGTGGCTAGGCTTAGCCAATTACTTGCACAAGTACAGCGCGAACTACACAGAAATGGCTCGGCCATTGTCGAATCTTCTTAAGAAGGACACACCTTGGTGCTGGGAAGCCGGACACGACGAAGCCTTTCAGGATGTTAAGGAGAGTCTTCTCCGAGCGCCGATACTTGCGCTACCGGACCCGGATCGTCCGTTCAGCGTCGTCTGTGACGCCTCCGATTTCGCAATCGGTTGTGCTTTACTACAAGCAGACGCCGACGGGCGTGAACGCGTCATCGCGTTTGAGTCTCGCCAGTTCAAAGCTGCAGAGAAGAACTATCCAGTTCACGACAAAGAGCAACTTGCCATGAAGTATGCTCTTGTCAAATCCAGGTACACCTGCTAGGCTCCAAGCCTTTTGTGATCTACACTGATCATGCGTCGTTACGCACTGCGACGCAGTCGCCACATCTCTCTCAGAGAATGGCAAGATGGCTTTCATTCTTTGCCGAATACAACTTCGAAGTGAAGTACAAGCCGGGGCGGCTTAATGTAGTGGCCGACGCGCTATCGCGCAGGCTAAACTACGAGCTAGCCCATGTCAAAACAGTGACGTCGTCGGTGCTCGACTTGATACGCATTGCGTACGCACACGACGACATGTGTGTAGCTTTGCTACGTGCTCTTGGGAGCGAGGAGTTTAAGAACTCGGACAAAGAATTGTCAGGGCGCTCACGCGCGAGCCTACATCGATACACGCTCGATGGTGGGCTGCTGTACTACAGCACCGAGCCTGAGGACGCGCCTCGTGTGATCGTTCCTCATGATGAGGATCTCAAGTATCGAATCCTCTGTGAGGTTTACGATAGGTCTGTCGGTGGACACTTGGGTCGTGAGAAGACCTATGGCTCCGTGAGCACGATGTACTGGTGGCCGAAGCCGTACAAATGGGTTGGCACATATGTGTGCTCGTGTGAGACGTGTCAACGGACGAAGTCCTCGCCGCATGTGGCAGCGCCATTGGTGAGTTTGCCAGTCCCTACGGGATGTTGGCAGTCCATCAGTATGGACTTTGTGTTTGGCCTGCCGAAGGATAAGGCAGGCAACACTGGCATCGTGGTCTTTGTAGACCGTTTGAGCAAGATGGCTCACTTAACGGCGGTGGCGGACACCATTGATGGTGAGGGTGTTTTTAGACCGTGTCTTTCGCCAACATGGCTTGCCTGAGGCAATTGTCTCGGATCGAGACCCGCGCTTCACCGCGAAGTTTTGGAAGTCCCTCTTTCAGGTGCTTGGCACCCGTTTGGACATGTCCACAGCGGATCATACGCAGACCGATGGTCAAACTGAACGCGTGAATCGCATTGTGGAGGACATTCTCCGAAGCGTGTGCGCTGAGGCGCCTAGACGCTGGAGCGAGATGCTCCCACTCGTTGAGTTCGCATTGAACAATGCCGTGCATGCCTCGACAGGCTTCACTCTGTTCTATGTGAATGGATTGGCGAATCCTCGCGTCCCGCTGACGCCACCACGTCGTGGCTCTGGGCTTAGTTGGGGAGGGATAGCCGATCGGCTGGCCTATATCAGCCCTGTTGCGGTCCTCAAGCAAGTCGATGACTTTGTCTCTTTGAGACTGAGCGTCTTGCGCCAAGTGCGCGACGCTATGGCTGAAAGCCAAGACCTTCAGAAGGAATATGCAGCTGGCCAAGGCAGAGGCAATGTGGAAAGGTTTGAGGTCGGGAACCTAGTTTTATTGAAAGCTAAAAACCTACCTACCAATGCAGTGTCTGCTGTCTTCAAGACGAAACTGAGACCTAATCGTGGCCAAGAAAGGCCTTGCGTATACGCTTAATCTTCCGAAGAAGATGCGCACGCATCCGGCGTTTTACGCTGTCTTGCTTAAGCCATACCGGGACCCTACTCAGGTGAGCGCCGGATCGGCATGTAGTGGCGGAGCCATGGGAAGTTAGGTGGCGGGGCCACAGGTCGCGGGGCAAACTGCTGAAGACGCAGCAACGAGAATAGCTGACCGTGCAGCTGAGCGACTTGACGCTTCAGGTTTGCGACCCAGTCCGGACTCGGTTGAGGAAGCTGAGCGACTTGCCGCTTCAAGTCCACAACCCGGTTGTGAACCACTTGAGGGGACTCGATCCAGTCCACCCGCAGCTGCATCTCATCAAGATCTACCGCCTGGCGGTGAGCGTAGTCGTCCGCGCCGTGGACGCACGCGTCGACAGGGCTAAGACACTATTCCAGAGGGGACAAGGCGCTGTGACTCGCGGCGCGAGTATCTAGCTGAGGCTCGGCTTCCTCCGGCTTTACTCGATGAGCGTGGTGATCTCCACTATCATATGGAACTCCTTGTGGCGCGGCGTCGTCGCCAGGGTCGTGCCCAGTACCTGATGAATATGGAGATGTTACCCTCAGTCACAGAACTCATGGGAGTTCAAGGTACCCCTCCGTGACGACTGCCCTGACGTCGTTGACGCTTACGACCTGGCACATACGTTGCCAACGCGTCACCAGGGCGTGCGACGGCGCCGCCAGGCGCCAAGCGCTTTTCGCCGCTAGAGCGGGGCGACTACAGTCGGTAGCTGGTCTTAGGCTCTGACCAGTGGCTGGAGCAGCCGGCTCGAGGCATGAGCAGCGGTGCTCGCAGCAGGAGCAGGAGGCAGAGGAGCCTCGTAGTGTTGGGGACGCGGTCCCGAAGGAAGCAGACGCTTCGTGTTTTGCTGGACAAGGTCCAAGTGCAAGCGTCCCGACAGACGCGTATTTGTTTCGGAGAAAACTGCTCAGAGAGCCATCCAAGTTTGGAATTGCGCTGTAATAGCGAAGGTGGTATATCCCGGACGGAATCGAACCACCGACCTTTGGCTTCCAAAGCCAAGGTTCTACCATTGAGCTGTAAGGGCGATACCCGTAAGCTTGGCTGCGTACGGAGCCTTGATCTTGGTATGTGGGCTATGCCCGGGTGGGATTGAACCACCGACCTATCGCTTAGAAAGCGAGTGCTCTACCACTGAGCTATATGGGCAGAGCCTGTGGCTCGGACGAGTCCAGAGCCTTGCTGTCAGCAGCTTTGCTGCTCGTGGTGTGAGAGTCGCGATGGCGAAGGTGCCCACGGTGGTGCACGATCACGGAGAGTGTGAGGACAGCGCTTGGCGCACGCGCCTCGATGGTGTTTGGGTCTGAGACCGCATATGTGCTTGGTGCGCTGTGCGGTGGCGCGTTGTCACGGAATGACAGTGGTGCTTGGTCTTCCGACCGTCGCAGGAGCGTGTGGACTTGGCATTGAGGCAACCTAGGCATCAAGGGTGCACAGTCGACAACGGGCTCGTAGAGCCGAAGTTCTGGAGAGCTGTGTCGTGAGGTGCAGTGACCTCCAACGTCTTAGAAAGACATACCTCGCTGAGGAAGTCCTGTGGACTGGTGAGTCCACATCTTCGGGGGGGGGGGGGTGACGAGGTTACACGAGCTGATGATTACACCAAGTGTGTGTGACACACAATGGGTACGTAGTACCCGGAGAGTTAACAGACTCTCAGTACATAGGCTGAAAGCCATTCGATATGTAGTTGACTAGGTTTGACTATGTTAGATAGTCAAACAAATACATTTACACCGTAGGCGGCTTGGCCGCAATAAAAATAAATAAAACAGTTCTGATTTTTTAAGTGAAGAGTTCTTGCGGTTATTAAAAACTCTTGAGCCCTGGTTTCTGGGCTGTTTCAGGATTCTTATTAAGGAACTTAGTATTAGCAACGCTTTGAGTCGTACGTCTTCCTCTGACGCTAAAGCTACGGCAGCCCCGCTGCAAGTGGTACTTACTGACGACTGAGGACCCAGTAGTTCACAATAGCCCCACCTTCTGGTTGAGAAGCGTGATAGGACGTCTCGACCCACGATGCCCGCCGTGAGGAGCGGTACGGGAGCCACGGTCGACGCGGTAGACGTGAGTCTGACAGTCGCCGTAACGACTACTGCAACACGCCGCGAGAAACGCTCGTTGACGCCTCGGTTAACGACCTAGTAGCTGAATCGCAAGGTCGCGAAGCTACTCGAGGTGGTAGCGAACGTTCGGAGGATGAATACCACGCATACGACGTGGGCGACCAAGATGAGGATGACGACTACCAATTGGACGATGCTAGTAGCGACGGTTCATGGGTCGATAATGACCGCCATATCGCGGCGGCTAATGACGGTGAACGTCGCACAACCGCTGAAGGCACGTACGCCCGTTCAGACAACCGTCAACCACGAGGAAACGTCCCAGATCGCGAGCGAGGCTTCAGCTTAGACCGTCGAGGTGGCGAGCGTGGCTTCGGTCAAGACTCTCGTGGTAGACATGACTTCAACCACAACAACCGGCGCCCACTGTACGGACCGTGTGCGGTCTGCGGTGGGATGAGCCACCCTGCTCACTACTGCAACAAGCGTTGCATGTTCTGCCAGCAGGCTCATGATACTGGTCAGTGCAAACTCTTCCACAACTTCCAAGACTTGGCCAAGTTCGTGCGCATTAAAGGCACGAAGGAGGAGCTTCCCCCTGAGCTCAAGTCTGTCGTTCAAGAGCGCCATTTAAACTAGGCAGCCCGCCAACTACGACTGGGTTGGTCCCTATGGCACTGCCACAGTTAGCCGAACCTTCCATGGACACAGAGTGCATCTTTGCATTCATGGGGAACAGCAAATGGTCTGATGATTATGTAACAAGTGTGAACGCGACGGAAAATGAAAAGGAGAGGAGTCAAGTTCTCGGTGGAGGTGTGGAAGATGTGATGGAGTGTGCTGATGTCGATGGAAGCATCAGTGAGGACTCGTTCGGCCTGGTGTTGAGTGCAGTGCGCGACGAGCCGAAGGGTCACTCCAAGACGATGAGGTTGAACCCTGGGGAGAAACAGGGGTGGTGGTCGGCCAAGAAGTTTGACCGACGGATCAGAATGAGAGTTCTTGTACAAGGCGCTGTGAACGATAAGCGTACGAGGATTTTGCTCGACACAGGAGCTAACGTTAGTGTGATCACCGACACGTTTGCCAAGAAGTTACGACTCCGTGATGTACCTGATCATGGGCGTCGTATTGACATTCAAGGTATTAGCGAGGGCAAAGTGTCGACGACTCGACGAGCGCAAGTAAAAATTACGCTCGGCTGGGAAATGGTCTACGAGTTCGAGATGTGAGTAATGGCGCATAGTGCGGGCGTTGGCGTGGTGCTGGGAACAGACTTTATGATTCCGGTCGGTATCAGTTGGATATGTTCCATGGTGCTGCATAACTACCGAACGAGATCAGGATTTCGCTGGTCAAGACGAAGAACATGCTTGACAGTGGGGAATACGGCTCCCATGTGAATGCCGGACCGTCCGAGCAATTGGACATACCCGGACATGAGTGGAGAGAGTATCGGCTGTCGAAGCGGCAAATGGCGTTGGAGACACATATTCTGTGGGTGCGACGAACGGAGAAGATTATCTCATCAGTGACGAAGTGCCGTCGCGGTCAACTACATCGGATCAAGCTAACCAACGTCTCCTACCGGGTGGTGTACTTCGCGGCGCACGACGACATAGGAGTACTAGTACCAGCAGGTGATCTACCCAGGGGTGATGGCTATGTGCGTGTGGATTCCAAGAAGTACCGATACCGCCTACGAGGGTTGTCGAGACCGTGAGCTGTTTCAACGGGAGTGCGAACTCTATGAACAATGGCTTGCTACCCAACCTCCGTCGGTGGAGCGACCAGACAATCCGGAGCCTCACGGGGTGATGACGCGACCACCACAAGACTCGCTGGAGGGCCCAGGAGATCGTCTAACGTGTGCCGAACGCTAGGATAAGATCATGGAAGAGCGTGAGCGACTCGAGGCCTACCATGCCTCAGGGGCGACAATCGGGGGCCCGGTAGTGGTCCAACGTTCCGAAAGTTTTTCAGACGGCGAGATGTCGGCCTCGCGCGGAGTCAATACCGCGATTGAAGATTCATGCAGACACTCACACGTACTTCGGAGCACTACGAAGGTGGTGCAACCAGCAACGAATATTCGTTTGGAGTCTAGCGCTGATACAGGGGCGCCAGACCTGGTAACGATTACGCTGGAAGGCATATGTCCATCTGACGAGCCGTGCTCGATGATTATTTCGAGTGAAGATTCGGCAACCAGTCCGGAGGTGGAAGATACCACGGATGAGGCGATAATGCCTGTACCGAGAGTCCATTCGGAGGTTAGTGGCGACACAGGAGTATCAGCTCCTGTCACGACAACACCAGGGGCATACGTCCGGGTCAAGGGGTGCCGACCTCGCGCGCAGCGAATATTACGATTGCTGACTCATCGGTTAGCACACATATGCTTAAGGCCATGTTGACGGAGATGAACCCCGCATTGAGTGTTCGTTTAGAGTGTGACGTCGACGCTGGGACGACAGAGACAGCGACGGTCACTTTGGACGAAACATGTGTTTCGGTGGCCCATGTGTCGAGCGTTACCAACTCTGTGGATCTGCAAGAATCACTTCCACCGTTGGCCGCGCAAAGCAAATACGTTCCGACAGTTCATACGAACCCTTCTCTGCTATATGCGAAGCTACCACGCGACTAATGAGGGTTCGTCATGTCGTTTGACGGATCGGCGAAGACCGGAAAGAATGGCGGCTATGGCAGTTGCTCGTGGATATTATGGAGAAATCCCGAAGCGAAGATAGTGATCGCTGCAAACGCTTACCTCTCGTCCACTACGATAAACCTCGCCGAGTACACTGGGATGAATAACGGGGTCAAGACTGCTATTGCGCACGGTCCCAAGGGTTTGGTCATCGTGGGAGACTCGAGGATCGCGATCCAACAATCACTAGGGGTGATCGCATGTCGGCAGGAGTCTCCGCTGGCGTTACTAAATGTGCACAAGGAACTTACGGCAAAGCTCCGGTCGGTTAAGTACCATCATGTAGTGAGGGAATACAACGCTGCCGCGGATTCGCTGGCCACCGAGGCTTTGGAGTCCAAGGTCAGCCGAGTGGTGCTTGCTGAGACTCGCAAATCTGTGTTGGTAGCACTGAATCGCATCCAGGAGGTGATCTACGAGCCGGGCATTTCAGAGGTCCGACCACGTGAATCGGAACATTGTGTACATGTTCTAACCGGTAACGAAGCTTGTCAGCAGAAAACTTTCGAAAATTTCGTGCGAGATGGCATTTCGAGCGATTGTAGCGATTATGGTAATATTGCAGTAATGACTCGACGGCAGCCGAAGACCAGGAAACACGACAAAATCGCAGATGAACCCTCGTTCGACTGCCCAAAAGCATCATTGGGACCGGATAATGCTGCAGAGTAACCGCCGAGGTCTCGTTTTGAGGCTGGAAAAAGAGTGTGGCTCTACATGGAACGCGGCAAGCCAGGCCTGACCAAGAATTTGGCCCACCGGTGGTACGGACCATTTCGTATTAAGCGACAAGTAGATTTCTTCCTCGATGATCGTACTCCGATGGCGATGAGCACGCAGCGCTCCGGGCGAAAGTTCAATGTCAAATGGGTCGGCAACGACGAGCCAACATGGGCACCAGCGTCGAACTTGTCATGCTGTGGTTTACTATACGACTATCTATGTGCTGAGGTGCAGCAACGCCCCACGGACGCTGACTTCACTAAAACTATTCGATACTGGCCGTGTCGGACTTGGTGTCTACACTACAACCGGTCTTAATATCGGTGACGTGGCTGGCAAATACTGCGGAGAGCTGAGCGAGTTTCCGGCTATCATACAGGGTCAACCAAACCAAGCCGTTAAGCAGAATAGCGGCTACACACTACTGTGCAACGCGAAGTCAACGAAACGAAACTATGCGTACGTGGATGCGCTAAAGTGAGGCTCTATTACCCGCTTTATTAGCCACGCGTGCGACCCGAACGCGGCGTTCGTGGAGCAGCAGACCCGCACCCGAGTCAAGGTCCTGGTCAAAACGATCAAGGACGTCAAGCCCGGGGCGCAGATCACAGTCCACTACGGCAACGAGCGCTGGTTCCAGTGCGCCTGTGATGCGTGCTGGCAAGATCCCGGTGAAGAGCGCGAGCAAGAAGACGGCGAGTAAGGAAGGAGCTTCCTCAGTTGTTGCGCATTCTGCAAATAGTCTTTTGAAGGAATGTTAACATGCAAGTAGGTTTTGGTTACGATTTTGAGTTCTGGATCATTTTGAAGAATTGTTTATTAAATCCCGTCTAGCACATTCAAAAACATGGTACGAGCGTGCAAGACGTATCAAACTCTTCGTACTCGTATGCGTTGCAACATACATTAGCGGGAAGCTGCTAAATGTCGTAAATTCTATCGAAAAGGTGTAACTACGAAATTATCGTTATTATTTAATGTAAGTCAAAATTGCCGATGTCGGGAAACGTAACTCCGTTGCGTTTACACGTCTTGATGGGCTCAATCCCGGCAGGCCACGGCATTTCCTTAAGAAGTACGCGCTTCTCTTTCGTAGCAGGATCAGGATAGGTCGTCCGCCCAGCATGTAGGTTCTCCAGACGTTTTTTAACTTCAAGAGAGCTCAATAAATTCTTAAACGGAACAGCTTTCACTGTCTTGGTGTGATAGATCGCGCTACCACTGCTGGTAATGGCGCGTTTTGCCAGATCACGACGCTCCCGCGACCTGGGCACGTGCCACTGCCCGTTCCGTTTCTTGACTTGGTGGCAGATCTTGGAACGCGCGTAGCGGTTGGGGCGGAGGTAGGCCGCAGCCTATTCGACTTTCTCATCGCAGACTGTGGCGCCCGACTTGGCAGCTTGCGGCATCGTATGTGGTTACACCAAGTATGTGAGACACACAATGGGTACGTAGTACCCGGAGAGTTAACAGACTCTCAATGCATAGACTGAAAGCCATTCGATATGTAGTTGACTAGGTTTGACTATGCTATATAGTCAAACAAATACATTTACACCGTAGGCGGCTTGGCCGTAATAAAGATAAATAAAACACTTCTGAGTTTTGAAGTGAAGATTTCTTACGGTTATTAATAACTCTTAAGCCCTGGTTTCTGGGCTGTTTAAGGATTCCTATTAAGGAACTTAGTGATAGCGACTCTTTGAGTCGTACATCTTCCTCTGACGCTAAAGCTACGGCAGCCCCGCTGCACTTGGTAACACTTGTAGTCAATCCTACACCTGAGTCTTACGACTGTACCCTCTGTGACCCTGTGTTCGCGAATTTGCCCCCGGCACAGCAGGACGCGCTTAACAAGCTCATACCCCTGCTTGGCCCTGAGGGCGTCTCTCATCTTGCGTCGCAAGGTCCAGAGGCGGTCAACGCCCGACTGGAACCGTTCTCTCGATTGAGATTGCGCTCTTGGAGCATGTCCAAGAGAGGATGAGCGCCGCGACGGTGGAGGCGTCGGCGACGCGTGAGGGGCTACTAGACCGAAGCCGCTCCTTGTGAGTGTGAAGACCTTCGAAGGGAAGGATGGAGAGAATCTCCTTCTCTGGACCCGTGAGATCGAGATGGTCATGGGATCGACCCTGCTCCAAAATGAGCAACAGCGCGTGGCGCTTGCTATCTCCAAGCTTGGAGGTCGCGCTCGCAAATGGGCACTAACGTGCGGTACGTCCGTGGACGCTGCGTTCCCAACTTGGGCTCAGCTGAAACAGCAACTATCTCGCGTGTTTGCGCCGCCTAACCAGGTGTATCGTATTCGGTCACGTCTTCTGGCAACCCGACAGGGTAAGAAGAAGTTCTTGGACTACGTCCAAGAGTTGAGAACTCTGATCGCCGGGACGGCAGCGGACCCTCTCCCGGAAGCGGTCACGTTGACAGTGTTCATGGAAGGTCTACGCACGAGCGCGGCTCGAACGGAAGTATTCCGTGTGCACCCATCCTTGTTTGAGGAAGCGGTGAGCATGGCATTGAATACCGAACACAACTTCAGGTCGGCTAGACCTGGTTGGTATGCTGGGAGCGCAGGCTCGTCGAGCGGTCCGGAGCCGATGGACCTCAGCTATGCTGAAGACGAAGAAGCAGAGCTTCTCGCTGCGGAGCAGCGCACCAGCATCCGTCGATGCTTCACGTGCGGGAGTACCCGCCATCTGTGGGCGAGTTGCCCAGTGCGCAACCAGCACAAGGCTCCGCCGAGCCAAGCCTCTGGCTCGTCGCGGGGAAACAGCGGCTCCCAGTAGGCGCGAGGCGCCCTATTGGGGAAGGACTGAGTTCTGTCGGGCCTCCGGGAGGCAGAGGACAACAGGACTCAGCCCCGAAGAGAGCTGGGCTCTCTTATGAGAAGAGTGTGTGCAAGCCGGGCTTGCTGGTCGTTCAGGCGAACGTGAAGGGTTTGAGAAGCCGTGGGAAGTCTTGATAGACTCGGGATCCTCGGCAATTACGCCCGTCGCTCTACCCTGGAAGGGAGTCAGTGGTATGTTGAGGCACTGGCAGTGCAAACGAGAGATACCATCTCAGTCCATCTAGCGACGGGGACACTGGTTACTGTGTCGAAGGTCTCTGTGGACCTTGGTGTGAAGTTCTTGGACTTCGATAGCGTGGAAAGGTGTTTGGTCTTAGACCTGGATTCGAGATATGATCTCATCCTTGACATGACATGGCTGGAAGGCCATGAGCCATGGATCGACTGGAAGTCGAAGATCTTGTGTGCCACGTAGTGGAGCTTTGGTGAGTCATGAACCCACCTCTGCTAGGAAATAGAAGCGCTTTTGGCGCGGGCATGAGGCCGAATCGGCCACGGTGCTGGACATTGGGATGTCCGAGTTGGTGAGCAACGAGGTTGCTATTGTCCACTCACGGGACGTACGTGGAGCGGCACGTTATCCGCAGAGCGGTGCAGGTCTGGTCAGGGGCCCACTGCTGTGTCCTGATGAGGACGAGCGTGGAGTGGCGAGTAATCCGCTGAGCGGTACGGATCTGGTCAAAAACCTACCGCTAAGAGCTCCAGAGAGCAGGCATGGAGTGGCACGTAATCCGCCGAGTGGTGTGAGTCGGGTCAATGACTCACCGCTGCGTGGCCCGAAGGCACGGTCGACCGTAGGACGAGGCATCATGGGCGGAGCCCGGGGGATGCAGGTGGAGTGGCACCGATAACATTGAGCGAAGGTCATGGACCGCATGGCTCTGAGCTGCGTGTATCGCGAGACACGGATACCTCCTTGAGGACTTAAGGTACTGTGGCACCTGGGTGCGGCGAAGGTGATGTCACCACGCCGACCTCGTCCGGCCGGTCTCGGAGGAGGATGAGATGTTTGTGACGTCGAGGACGTCGGACGAAGTGGCCAACGTGACGAGCAGTGAAGCTCCACGTGACTGCAGTGACCAATTATACACACTCGTCAACGGGTGCCGATGGCAACATCAGCCTGGACTCCCTCCCCGCTGTGAATGCTCTGTTAGAGCTGGGCGAGATGTCCATCGCCGATTTTGACGAGGCCTTGAAGGCGGGCGGCTTAGCCGAAGTGGTCGTGATACGACCTGAGGAGGAGTTGAACACCTTGTCCGTCGTGGACGAAGCGGTCCTGGAGGACACCAAGAAAGCGCTGAGCGCAAGAAGTGGATCGGCGATCCTTAAAGATCCTTCGGATTCATTTTATCCTGTGTTGCAGGAGTACGCGGACGTTGTGTCCAAGAACCCGCCGATGAGTTTGCCTCCGGATCGAGGCGTGTGTCATGAGATTGACCTGGTTCCGGGAACCAAATAATGTGTCACTCGACAGTGGTCCTTGCCAAAGGAACAGTGTGACGTCATTGATGCGGTCCACAGGATGGTGCCGCCTGTGAAAACAGACGAAAAGATCTACTGTACCAACATTTTTCATATGGATTTGATGAAATACGTGAAATTGATTATGCTGTGGATTATGGAGTAAGAAAGAAGAACACGAGCGCACGCAAAACGACTACCACGAGAGATGAACACTCACTGATACCTTTAGTAGTTTCCTACGCTGCGAATGCAGGTGGTAGACCCGGCAGCGGCGATTCAATCGGTGGAATAATGACAGTGTTCAGAAGTACCTCTCAAGAGGAATATACCCGGGGCGAATTCTTCACTGGAATAAAGATGAACCGACTGACCATGGAGAGACCTCAACGTTGGAGAACCCTCATTGCTAGTGTCAACAGAAGTCGCAGTGGTTAACGAAGGTGGGGACGGCAATAGCGACGTCTCAATATGTGTTAAGGCATACCTCGCAGCCGTTGCGTATTTGACCATCACCATCACTGCCGACAGTGCTGTGAGACGCCGTGTATGAGACCGTACGTATCCGCATAGTCGTCTATTGTGAACTCGGTGATAAGCGCGTTCGACTCGAACGGGGTCAGCGACGCGGCCAAGGTGAGCGATGTGGCCGCCGACGCACCGAAGATGTTCGATGGAGGGACCAGTGCACGGTCGACGCTTGTGTCGTCACTGCGGACACAGTTGAAGTGTATCAACCCTCGTACGTGCCTTCAATCGTTTAGCCGTGCACAGAGGACCAGGTGAACATGGCAGAAGGTGTGACGTACCCGCACATGTCCAGGGGCATCAACTCCGATACGCACATGACGTCATTGACGGTACTGGTCAACTCATACGACATACGATAACTTGCAGGACGACTTGGTTGTCACAACGGTCACCACTTTCGATGGCTCCCATTGTGACAGGTGCAGTTGTGGTGTAGTGATTCTCGTAGATTGCTGACGACCATCAGCGAGCAAGGACAAGACTACCTTCAAGTTGCTCAAGCTACAAACCCTCAGTCATGCGGCCAAAAGCGACCTCGAGGTGCGAGAGACTCGACTCGGTCACTACCGAAGACTCGTCAGTGCTCCATTATGGCCAATATGTCGTTCAAGGCAGGCTGTCCTTATTATTAATAATGGGACTGGCCGGATTCGCATTCAGCGGACAAGAGCTGACGGCCACGGTACGAAGACTCGGCGGCCGTTGGGAGCGACGTTTGGGAAGACACGACGACCGTTTGAGCGCTCGGCGATGGTTCAGAAAGAGTTGTTGAGCTCTGAAGAGTCGCTTGGCATGCGAAGTGGTCCATAACGGATCGTAGTTCCCTTGATATTTGTATACTTGATTAGGATTGCATTTTAGGAGTAAGCCCGAAGGGGCAAACATAAATACAGAACAGAATTTCCACTCAAGCACACGAGCGACGTCCGGCTTCAAGGTAAGCGTCTGGTCAAGTTTGTTTGGGTGTGTTATGCCTGTCGGTGGACTCGAAGCTCCGTAGCGAGGGTTCATCTGGCAAGGCCAAGTGTGTGTGTGGCCGATTAGTATCGGGTGTTTACGGGACGGCTTTATTGTGCCTATTTGTCCGATTGAGGAGTGCGTGTCGCCTCCTATCTATCCTTCCAGCCGAGGTTAACCCTCGTAAAAGACTTACCCGTGCCTGGTACCTTCCGCTGTTGGGACCACGGGGATTTAAGTGTGTGAGAACACCTGCTAGCTTTGCTCGTGCTAGTAGTGTGTTGGTATTGTACTGGTTGGCTTCGGCTCTTTCAGAAGCGGCAAAGTTAGCAACCGCAAGAAAATAAAGAAATTGCTGTAGAATCGGTGTTCTATCGTTCACGCACCGGCGAAGAAGACCAGTACTAGTGTTGGACTGCACAATTTGTTCATAAATTCACCTATTCACAATACAAATACTTTATTTATCGGTTTTTTTTTGGAGTCCGGGGTCCCGCCAAACGCTTCAAATGTAGCTTCATTTGATTAGCAACACATCCAGGTCGCTTTTTACAGGCTCATGGATCGTTCGACTCATGGATCGTTCGACTCATCTTAGCTTCGGTCGTCCCCTGCGAAGGTGGAAACGTACATGTACGCTTACTACAGTATACACGTAGGGAGTTAGAGCCATTTTTGCTTATCTCTCGAATGGGCCACCAACTCGGGAGGACCGCGGGCAATACATGTACACTTGTACACAGTACATTTACTCACCAATGTCACAGCTGAATGATCCAAAATCACGTTTCCAGGTGCATGTCAAATGGACGCTCGGTCACTACCTACATGTACCAGTAGTGGTAGTGGAGTTGTGGCTACGGTCAAGGTTTCGGAAAGAGTCCACCACGTACGTCGTTTCTCAAGCGCGCTTGCCAAAAGCTGGCAAAGGCCTGGCACAATTAAATCAAGTAAGCTTACTCCGTTTTCTGCTCGCTGGAGGATTGATCGTATGGTCGAGCTCCTTGCCGGCTCTTCACATGTCAAGGTCACTTACACCCGCCTGATCAATGATCGGGCTGCTGTGGGGGCATCTTTGAAGCATTTGCGCACGCTTGCATGTAGTGCTCGCATACCCGGACTACGATCTCGCTCCCTGCGAATGTCTGCTAATATTTGGGTTAGTTGGTGACCGCGCTGCGGCGATGAACGTGCTGGTGCGAACAAGTGGCCCGTGCGATGACGTCCTGTGGTGTACTTAATTAAGTGTTGTTAATGCAGTACATGTATTGTGCGTTGCAGCTTTTTTGGCAGTTTTAATAGTAACTCGTACGATTTATAAGTGACTCGCAATCTACAAATCGTGCTCAAACACCACATCAAAGCGACCATACATACTCAAGTAAATATTTACTCTCACCCCTCAGTTGTAAAAAGGAAAATATATTTGGCGAAAATTCCTATTCTAAGGTTCTTAACTATGGGAAATTCTCTAATTGTTCAGGACGCCCGAAGGAATCTGCATGAAACAACAACGACTGTACTTGCTTCCGATCTATATTTTCATGTGCACTCGTAGTCCGCTCACTCATCTGCCTATCTGACATCCAGTAGCATTGGCATA
The DNA here is from genome assembly GCA_016864655.1 of Phytophthora cactorum. NCBI lineage: Eukaryota > Oomycota > Peronosporomycetes > Peronosporales > Peronosporaceae > Phytophthora > Phytophthora cactorum. The sequence goes on from NHQK01000012.1 coordinate 99,693, forward strand.
AACGAAAACTCTTCCAATCATCATTAGGCATTCCCTGATAGTCCAGGTTGCCACCAACCGGATAATAAATGGGCTGTGTAGGAAGGCAAGCGATGGCGAGTCAAAGCGAAGAAGTTAACCGAAGACAACGCCAGCTATATATGTATTACACACTTGGTAAGCTTCACCAACCCTTACAGTACTATTGGCTGTTGGATTGAATGTGCCGAGTTATTAATAATGGTAAACTGATGAGCCATTATATTGGTACATTGCGCGATAGGAAACCCCTTAGACAGGAATAAAAAGCACGTTCCCGACGCTATGACTACAGAGGGGATTGTCTGTATAACGAAAGATTTGTTTCGTGCCTCTGCCAGCCTGGACAGCTGTCGAGTACAGACAATCCTCTCGACCGTGATAGCTTCGGGAACCACCATATTATCACAAACTGGAGATATCACAATCCAGAGTGTACCAGTCTGATGGTACAATGTGACTGGAGCTCGGTGCCGGGCGATTTGAACGGTGCGATTCGAGCTCTGCGGTTCGTTTTCACGAATTATTGATTGTGGAACTGTGGGTACGCGCTGGATGCGTTCGTAGATCCATGGCTAGCCGTGCTTGATAAGCGGAGGAGGCCCGTCAACCAGCTTCGTTCTCACTTCTACAAACTCAACACCAAGGCCACAATGCCGTCGGCCACTCTTTCCCAACCCCCCGCAATAAGCTGTCCAGCGCACAGCAGCTGCAGATATGCCACCACCACGCCGAGAACCCGTCGATCAACCAAACAAGGCCGCATGCAGCAAAAGTCAATGCTGGACTTCGTTGGCCGTCCTTCTGCATATGGTTCATTTCCATATGTATCTACCTTCGATTAGTGATAATTCAGATTGTCATATCACTAGCCACTAACGAGAGGATGGAGGGATATTTGACCTGAGTTTGTATACCGTCGATCATCGGGACCCACCTTTCTATCCTTGTCTGGGGTTTGGGATATCACGGTCAAGAGGATTGTCTGTATCGGTCACGCACCTTGAACTTATCCGCTCGGATGTGTTTCAAAATTGACCTGTACCGTATCAGCCCTTTAGATATCGCAGATATCAAAATCAAACAGGGTTTTCAACAAACCTTTGTATCGCTAATGACAATTGCGTCGTTTGGAGATACGTTATCGCAGGGTTTAGAACGTCTCAGCCAAATCGTTGCAAGCTGAAGTAAATCAAGTTCGACACGTTGCAAATTTGTGCAGAACACGCGCAAAGCGGGCCTCGTCAAGGGAAACGCGCTGTTAATTCCGACCCAACTTCAAGTAAGACCCAGCGGATCAAGACTCAAGCCGGGGCCAACCCGCTGTGCCAGTCGAGGTGTCCAAGTCGAGGTACGGTATTATAGACTGCACGTGACTAGCTGTCCATTCCACAATTCACTTCGCAGCGCCGAAGCTAAGCTTACTCCCCAAGTTCCAAGAGCACCCGATCTTCGGAGACTTTACACCAACCAACCATGAAGGTGATCCCGACCGTCGTGGCCCTCGGTGCCTTTGTCACCGCTCTCGTCTTGAGCCCGGAGACTGCCCGCGCCGATGTCGTGGAAGCTGAGCCCAATACTGAGATCTTCGAGCAGTTCCGCCCGGTATACCACTTCCAAGCCCGCGAGAAGTGGATGAACGACCCGTGCGCGCCGTACTACGACGAGGCCACCGGTTTGTATCACATGTTCTACCAGCTCAACCCGAACTCGACGATCTGGGGCAACATGACGTGGGGTCACGCCGTGTCGAAGGACCAAGTGACCTGGGAGGACTACCCAAACGCGCTCCGTCCGTTTGAAGACAAGTGGGACAACCTTGGTGTGTTCTCTGGTTTCGCGATGGACAATGCTATCGACGGCAAGCACACCGTGTTCTACACTGGTGTCACCGCTCTCCCCATTTCGTGGAAGTTGCCGTACCTGTTCGGCGAGCACGTCGTATACGCTACCACGGACGATGGCGGCAAAACCTGGCAGAAGGGCAGTGAGCCTTTGATCGAATTGCCGCCTAAGGGCCTGAACGTCACTGGCTGGCGTGACCCTCACCCGTTCCACTCGAAGTCACTGGATGCGCACTTCGGCTACGACGCCGCCAAGGGCAGCAACTACCTGCTAGTGGCTGGTGGTATCAAGGAGGTTGGCCCCCGCATCTTCCTCTACCATGCCGAAGACTACGTGAACTGGGAGTACAAGGGGTACCTGCTCGCGCAGGAGAAGAACACGACGTTCTCCGAGTACAGTGGAAGCTGGGGTTTCAACTTCGAGACCACCATTTACCGTGAGATGACGGACGAAGACGGCGAGCTCCACAATGTGATGCTATTCGCTACTGAGGGTGACCCGAACCGATACCCGATGTGGGCTACGGGCTCATTCTCCGGCGGCGGCTGTGGCGTTGAGGTCGACCCGGAGGCGGGTTTGTTCACGCCTCTGATGGTGGGCGTGTCGGACCGCAGCGACTGGTATGCCAACAGCATCTACACCGACAAGGACGGCAAGAACGTTTTGATCGGCTGGATCACCGAGGACAACAACTTCACCACGGGACAGCCCCAGGGCTGGGACGGTATCCTGTCGGTGCCGCGTGAGGTGGGTATCACCATTGTGCGGGATATCTATGACGCCGACGACCACCTAGTCGGCAAGGGCGACTGGATCGTGTCCGACTCGAAGGACGTGTCGTGCGCCGACGGCTCGGCCAAACAGAGCAAGACTATCAAGACGCTTGGCGTGAAGCCGCTGAGTGACCTGCAGTTGCTCCGCAACGAGAACGCGCTCGAGCAGGTGGCCAGCGTGTCGGTGAACGGTTCGGCGCAGGTGCTGAACTCGACGGGTGCTTCGTTCGAGCTGATCGCTGAGGTGCCAGAGTTCGAGCGCGGCAGCAAGGTGGGTTTCGAGGTTCGTCGCAGTTCGGCTGGAGATGAGGTGACGACCATCGTGTACGACGACGCAGAGAAGAAGGTGATCATTGACCGTTCGAAGAGTTCGACTGCCGATTGCGCTGTGTTTGCTGACAACGACGTCAAGCCGATTTCGGACTCTGTGTGGGGCCACTTCTACCTGTACGACCTGTTCTCGGGTGCTGCTCAGAATGACGTGTGTGAGGCCACTCGCGAGAAGCTGAGCTTCCACGTGTTCGTGGATGTGTCTAGCGTGGAGGTGTTCGTGAACGGGCGCTTCTCGCTGTCGGCCCGCGTGTACCCGTGCGCCTCTCAGACGAAGTCGGACGGCATTGCTTTGACGGCTTCTGGCAACGCTACGTTTGAGAACGTGCAGGTTTGGACGGAGCCGAAGCACGCCTGGGCTGAGACGCGCACAGTGCCGACCTTCTAAGCCCTTGAGCTAGCCGCTAACGATGTTCAAAGAGCATACATAAATCGAAAATTGTTATTACATTGGTCCCAATGCTTGTAGCCCTCGAGCGTGCCCTTCATCTCGCGGCCTCCATGGAACTTGACGCGAACCTCCTGGTGGCCAAGTCCAGGATACCTCCACTTGCTCCGTTCGCTGCTGTAATAGGATACGTCTACCATTGGGCAAAAGTTGATGCGTATCAGACAAAGGTGCATCCATCGACGATCATGAGCAGGGAGTTGGCGCGAGAGTGTGAATGCCATCTGCACGTGGAGCTCCCAGGACTTCTCAAAGGACGTGGAGTCCATAATCCAGTGCACCAAACCCATCCAGGTCATGCATGACGCGGAACGAGAACATCGACGACGTATTACGTCCCGACGCCGGTGCGTGCTGTTGGAAGAGCTATGATGTCGTAGAAATAACATATAAACGCGTCGCTTGTCTGCCACCTGGTATCGCTCCTTTCAGGGACGACGTCGTCACAGAAAGCGACTGCGCGGAGAAGGTTGTTGGCAAGAAGTCCGGCTACTACTCCAAGATGCTGCAGGACTAGATCATGCACGTCGTCTCCAACGGACAGCAGTGCTAAAAGACAGCGGCATCGCAAAATCTATAGTAGTAAACGCATGTAAATGCACATTAGAAGGTGTTGTTGAAGCGATTTTTTCTGGTGATACTTCTACTTCGACGACTGTAACGCTACGTTTATTTGGTGTGTGTGTGTGTATGCTACTGATAGCATGATGCTTGTTGCTCTAGGCATCGCATTCTCGTTTACTCGCCCTATGCCGTGTTAACAACCTTCCCGGTCTTTTGGTGGACCTGCTTGGTAGGCACCGAGCGTTTGGCCGGCCACGCGTGCTTGGGGTCGGTCCACACCTGCACCTTCTCGAAAGTGGTCTTACCCGACGCCGTCAACGAGATGCCCTCCGAGGCCTCACCACACGGGTAGATACGAGCAGAAAGAGCGAAGCGGTTGTTCACGAACACCTCCACAGTCGACACGTCCACAAACATGTGGAAGTTGAGGTTCTCGCGCGTAACCTTGTACGTGTCTTCGTCCGCTTCCGAGTCGTCCGCCTGCGAGTCCGAGTCTTCAATCTCCTCATCGGCCGAGGCAGCATCCGAGTCCGAAGCATCGTTCAGATCACTGATAGACTCAAAGACATCGTAGAGGTAGAAGTGGCCCCAAACCGGGTCAGACACAGGGGTCACATCGTTGTCCTTGAACATAGCGCACTCGGCGTTCGAGCTGCTCGTGCGGTCGATGATCACCATCTTCTTCTTGTCGTCGTACACGATGGTCGTAGCCTCATCGCCGTTCTTGCTGTGACGCACAGTGAAACCCACCTGGGTGCCGCGCTCGAAGTCCGCCACCTGGGCAATAATCTCGAACGACTTGCCCGTGGACTTGAGCGCCTTCGACACTCCCTTCAACGTCACACTGGAGACTACCTCCAGAGTCTCCGGATTACGCAGCAGCTTCAGGTCGCTCAGCGGGCGCACCTTCAGCGTCTTGATAGTCTTGCTCGGCAGGGTCGAGCCGTCAGCTAACGAGACGTTCCGAGTGTCGGACACGATCCAGTCACCCTTGCCGACCAGGTGGTCGTCGGCGTCGTAGATGTCACGCACAATGGTGATGCCAACCTCACGCGGCACCGACAGGACACCGTCCCAGCCCTGAGGCTGTCCTTCAGCGAAGTTGTTGTCCTCAGTGATCCAACCAATGAGCACGTCCTTCCCGTGCTTATTCGTGTAGATGCTGTTAGCGTACCAGTCGCTGCGGTCCGACACACCGACCATAAGGGGGGTAAACAGCCCCTCATCAGAGTCCGAGCCAGCGCTGTCGCTGTCGCTGCCGGTAGCACCGAAGGTACCAGTGGCCCACATCGGGTACCGGTTCGGCTCACCTTCAGCGGCGAACAGCATCACGTTGTGCAGCTCACCGTCTTCATCCTTCATCTCACGGTAGATGGTCGTCTCAAAGTTGTAGCCCCAGTTGGCGCTGTAGCGAGAGAATTTGGTGTTTTTCTCCTGGGCGAGCAGGAAACCCTTGTACTCCCAGTTCAAGTAGTCTTCCGAGTGGTAGAGGAAGATGCGCGGACCCTCATCGTGGATACCACCGGCCACTAGCAGGTAGTTGCTTCCGGTGGTGGCGTCGAAGCCAAAGTGCTTGTCCAAGGACTGTGAGTGGAACGGCATCGGGTCACGCCAACCAGTCACGTTCATGCCCTTGGGTGGCAGCTTAATGAGCGGCTTGGTGCCCTTCTGCCACGTCGAGCCACCATTGCTGGTGGTGGCGTACAGCACGTGCTCGCCAAAGAGATACTCCTTCTTCCACGAAATGGGGAGGGCGGTGACACCAGTGTAGAACACGGTGTGCTTGCCGTCGATAGCGTTATCCATCGCGAAACCAGAGAACACACCGAGGTTGTCCCACTTGTCCTGGAATGGCAGTAGGGCATCCGGGTAGTCCTTCCAGGTCACTTGGTCCTTTGACACGGCGTGACCCCACGTCATGTTGCCCCAGATCGTCGAGTTCGGGTTTGACTGGTAGAACATGTGATACAAACCGGTGGCTTCATCGTAGTACGGCGCGCACGGGTCGTTCATCCACTTCTCGCGAGCCAGAAAGTGGTAAACCGGGCGGAACTGCTCGAAAAGCTCAGAACCGGGTTCAGCTTCCACGACGTCAGCGCGGGCAGTCTCCGGGTTGAAGACGAGAGCGGTGACGAAGGCACCGAGGGCCATGATGCTCGGGATCACCTTCATGCTTGAAGAATTGAGACCGTGTTTCTGTGGAGTGGCTTCGGAGCTGCGAAGAAAATTGAGGAATGAGTGGAGGTTGACATTCCTCAACGAAACTGAAGTCGTCGGCTGGTGGTCACCTGAACAACCATTTTCTGTGCGGGGAAAAGCCAGAAGTTACCAATACATACAACAGAAGGATAATGCCCGTTTTGTGAGCTGCACCTCATTTTCTTGTTGCCTGCAGAGAGCGCTGGCAATGCATCACTCTGCCAAACTTTGGCGGTATTCTCGGCAAAAACAAATGTTTTCATTCTTATATTTTATTATACATTTTTTAAAAAAAATACTTAAGAAAAAAACGTTATATATTTGCAAACTCCACCAATTCGACTCGGAGCTGTACAGCTTGCCATGGGCAATAATTTGAAAGATACCAGTTAGTTGGTAGTTTCCTTGTGTAGATGTACTCCTGACGATTTGATGATATAGGGAATACATTTTAAGAATGCAGGTAGGGGTGAATGAAAATTGGAGAACGAGCATATGCCGTATTTACCTAACTTATTGCGAGAGCAACAATCGTGCGTCGTTTACGGCGCCGATTTGGAGAAGAGCCCACAGCGTCTGGAATCGACTCTGGTGGATAATGAGCTCGACCTGCATAACAGTGCTGTGGGTCCAACGAAACCGGGTGGTGAGTCAGACTTTCTATTTAGATAATTACAAGATGTCTGAAAAGTCCGTAACCCGGTAAGCAACGCCGGAGTCTTGCGAGCCCGGTGGCTGCACGTAGTCCACCCCTTTTAGGGGTAACTCTCTTGGGAACACCTCTAGCATCTCCAGGCAAAGTGTTAGTCTGGTGCCTTGGAATGTAGATATAGACGTTCCCTTTTTGCCAGCGCCTGAAGCTGGCGGAACAGTGTTTGATGGAGCTCTTTCGTGCTTGCTTCGACCGAGATTTCCGCTCTCTCTCTCACACACATATTGCGAGAGCAGTCAAAATTGCTGGAGGAACCAAACAGTTACTTCTGTATAGATAAGTTTGTGCTGAGCACCCAGAAGAATGAACATTAACGGAGATTTTTGTAAAGTCCCAACCTGCCAATACTGCAAAACGATTTTTGCACCTTCTCAATTCAGTTTGTAACACCGAGTAGAAAATCGAGGAAGACGTACCCTAGAGTACACGTAACAAATGCAAATGGCGGCGTCACGTTGCAGGGGTTCAAAGCCGAAAGTTGATCCTGCGAGTTGATTTCGCTGATAGAGCACTCCCAGGTGGTGGCGGGGAAGCAATGCGCCCATATTCTTCAACGACAGCTGATGCAATCTAAGCTTGCCAAGGTGGCTACGGTTTAGATCACCCAGGAGGGGCTTACTATATATTGTAGTCACCACGCGTTTTGTCCTATTCGGATCCTAAATCGACCGTTATTACGGGAATTATGCTCTATTTACCTCAAGTTAGTATATAAATCCCTCAGCTTACCCCTTATTAGCCCTAACACGTCGGTGGCTGTATTTCTGTCAAAGTCAGCCAGCTGGGGTATTTAGCTGCAGTCTCGTGCATGTAACGATAATTGAAGGCGTTGATTGGTCAATCAGGCAAAGCCGGTAGATTTATATGTAATTCGACCAGAATGCCCAAGTAGCAGACGGCATTCTGAGGGATTTATATATAAATCGACCGCGATTTGGTAGTGGCAAGTCGCTTGAGAGTGAGTAAATCCGAAAGGACAAAAGAGCTGGTGTTCACAATAATACTTCGTATTAATACATGCATAGCGGCCACCGGGTTCCACTGGAAAACCGGCACTGTACACATACGACAAATCAGACATCTTGTAGTTTAAATACGTAATAGACTACACCTTTTCCAGAGCAAACCGAGACGTCAAGCAAAGCGAAGTGAGATCACGCTTATTTATGTTCACGAAAATAAGATTGGGCGCAAACTGGGTCGTTTTAGTTTAGGCAGTTCCACAGCAACGAAGATTAGCTCCGAAGCAAGCGAGATTCAAGGGCCTTACTACCTATCTCCTAAGTTCCGTATTGCATGTCCTCCATCTTGAGAGTATCGGCCATAGCGCGCTGGCAATGCAACGCCATCGACGTGACAAGGTGGCGGTTAATGCAGCGAATTGAGGAGTTAGCTGCGTCTTCCAGAAGCGTAATTCGCGCTTCTGTCAACGACAAGAACGCGCCTTGGTCGAACATACGCTGCAGATGCACCGCCAAGAAGGCCTTCACCTTGGCCTTGAAGACACGGAAGCATCCTGCACATCATAAGGAGCAACATACAGCTTTAGCTATTTTTTCATGAGATATACATATACATAAGCTAACTTTACCTTCGATGGGGTTGAGCATCGGGGAGTAGGGACCCAGCCTGAGCAAGACGAATTCACTGTGCTCTCCAAGCTCTTCCGCCAACCGTGTCTCAGTTTGGTTGTGCGCAGGAGCATTGTCGAGCACAATGATCACACTCTTGCCGCCGTAAAAGTTGCAGTACGTCTCGGAGTTCTTGACGGCTTCGTAAATGCTTTTAACAAAAGCTGCATTCATATCCATCCGAATGCTTCCCCGCTGGAGCTGATACAGCACCAAACCATCCTCCACTGAAACTGTGCATTGAATTTGCAAGTTTTTCCCCTTTGAAGGCGTCGTTTTGACAACAGCTCGTTTGCCCTTTGCTGCACGGCCTTGCGAGCGCATACAGAACAGGTTGTAGTTCGTCTCGTCATAGTAGACGATGTAGTCGCCTTTTGCTTGGTGCTCCACAAGCTGCTGAGCAAAGAGGAAACGTTTCATCTTGTTAACCTCATTTTTGCATGTTGTAGGCTCTTTACGAATCTGTACAATACAAAGAGAGAATTAGTGTCGACCGCTTAAAAGTACCTCCACTATACATACCTGCTTCAGCGTAATTAGCTTCGTCGCCAGCTTGGCGCTGATCGTCGATGTCGACAGCTCGACGCCGAACTCCTCCAGTACCTTGTCCGCCAGCTGCGTGAGTGTCAGTGTGCACTCAGCGTCGAGGTACCCCTCCATCGCTTTGACAATCTCGTCGGTGCACTTGACGACACTAGCGCGAGCACCACCTCGTGCTGGGGGGCTTGGATCGCCTGCCTTGCACAGCCAATACGCGGCCGCTCTTGACATGTTGTTGTATTTGGCCACAGTGAGCCAGTCATCCCCCCTCTCAAAGGCAGTGAGAACACGCTGGCGCTCTTCTTGGGTGGCGAGGCGCCGTGGGGGTGGCGTCGACGGTCGGCTGGGCTGCTGGGGCATCAGTGGCGGCGGGGAGGCGAAAGCTAACTGATCATGGCCGCAGCACCTTGAAATTCAATTTGGCTGGCCACTGAAATGAATGGTCTCAGTAAATGAATAGTCTTAGTTGCTCCGGAGCAAATTTCACTTGATTTGGAAGCCCTAATCTAACGAGTCCCTGCTATGACTATTTTAGGCACAGTCTCAGATTGCTTCGCTTGACGTCTCGGTTTGCTCTGGAAAAGGTGTAGTCTGACTCTCTCTCTCTCTCTCTCCCTCTCTCTCTCTCTCTCTAAGGTTGTAGATCGGATCCGATCTACAAACCATAACAAAACCAGCTCGAAATCGTAATACAGTAGCAAGGGTTAAAAGGGTTAGCATTTTTACTACGTATTATACCAGTAATATATAACTCGTACGATTTATCGAGCACTAATTAGCTACAAATCGTACTCGAGTACTATTCGTCCAGCGTCTATCTGTGCGATCAATTATTAATTATCTCATGCACGATTTAGCACATCGAACACGAATAAGCATCAGTTTGGCACTTTCTAAAAGTGCCAAACCGCGCGATTTGAGCAACTCCCATTCAAAGCCTCCATGATGTACCACTAAGTACGAAGACTAATTAGTGCACGAGTTAGCAGAGCAAATTGAATGCAATAGCTTTTAACCCTTTTAAATCAGGCTCTTGACTTCAACATGCTAACCACCAAATCTACATGGGATCATTCGGTTGTTCGCTTGCAAGGATGGGCACGTGGCTGAAGCAAGATGATAACGAGAAAAGATACCGGTAACAGAATGGTTGCATACACAGTGAGCGCTCGTCGTCTCTGTCTCAACCTTTTTAATCCGTTTGCAGGCCGAACTACCAAAAAAAATTTGTGCACTTGCGCGCGACCAAATTGGAGAACTGATCATCCTGCCAAATTCTTAACCACTCGAACGCAAGAAATTTGCGGTGGACGAGTTGTGGGAGGTGGTTGTATTGACCGAGAGATACCGCTCTTCTCTATTAATTGTTTGTTTGTCGGCAGTGTTAATATTACACTAGCAACAGGCTTCTTGAATGCACCAGCTATACGACTTGGCAGCGTTCTCATCATCAGGAGTTTACATGTACGATGCGCACAGCACTTCGACAATCATTGTATTGTCTGATGGAACGTCCAGGGCTTTGAGTCCAGGCTGCTGCGCTGTAATAGCCTGGTCTGAAGCCGAGAAGCATGCATGTTGAAGCTACAAAACCTGTATTGCAATGCAAGATTACGAGTGTATACTCGGGCTTCGTCGATTGAATGGCACGGTCATGTTGGTGACAATGCTGGCTGAGCAGAATTGATATCTTTCCAATCCCTGCAGGCGCATGCCCATCAACGGCGCACGTTGACTTGACGACGAATTGCCGAGGTGGCGGCGAACGAGAAAACATTGGATAGCACCATGTGATCTAGTGCCCTCATAAACAGAGGCGAAGTTACATGCTCTACGACGCTGAGAAACGCAGTCTTGAGTCGCATAGGCGTATGGTAACGCAGTATTTGCCCATGGAACGGCTTGATCAACGACGTTGCCGCTTCGTACGAGTCCGCAGATGGCAGTGATAAGTGTAAGCAGCGTAAACTTGAAGTAGCCAGCAGAGCTCGTTCCATTTGAGTCCAAATTATCTTCTCACTGTTGTTGCTGTCAGCGCCGGAGTTGATGGTCTCAAGCTGAAGACTCTTCAGGCATTTAGCGTTGGAGTGCAATAGCAATACTTGGAGCTGAGCAGCAGTAGTAGCGTTCAGAGATTCCACAAAAAAACCCAGCTTCTCTATCTGGCATCGATCCTCTTCAAATGCTTGTAGTACAGGTGACAAGTCACTCATGACGTTACCAGTCACGTTCAAACTGACGAGATTTGGACACGCACGCAGAATTGTCTCCAGGGCTTGAGAGTTGAGCCCACACAAAGGAACATCCACACAAGTCAACGAGCTTCCTAGAAGACGCAGCAGATCCACCACGCCTTCGCTTTGCTCCTGCAACCCGCGATAGGTTAACGACTGCAATCCTGCCCTCGCTGTTACTCCAGATATTCTTCTCACCTGCGATGGCTTTGAAACTTGATACCTTACTGCACTTCTAACCACCCAACCGAAACCATATCCGGGAATTAAAATACACAGCCAGTCGGTAAGGCGCACCATCACCTCGTACTCAAAGCCACTTGGTTGTAGAGTTTCTGGTAGCAACTGTGGCCATGCAGCAGAACCACCCGGGTTTGTCCATGCCTGGGCACCGTCAAGAAGCCGAACGAAAAGGCGCTCGTTTAAAGGCAATTCGCACTCTTCACACCCTTCACCCTCTGGTAAACGTCCGTCTTGCAAGAGCACCACGGTTCGTCCAGGATGAGGTGAGTCGAGCATTGCTGTTAGTATTTCCACAACATCAGTTTGCAGCTGCAGCCCGGAAACGTCAAAGTGCTCAAGTTCACAGCCTGAGTCTACGTGGAATACAGCCAGGAAAATCCAAGCCCACACCAACCGAGAGTTCGAATGTGCGCCACGAATGGTGTGCCCAATGGACAGCTTCATTAGCCCCGAGGAATATCGCAAAGCAGAACAGAGAGATGCCACACAGTTATTGTCAATCCCCACTCGTGTCAGGTCCAATGATCTCAAAGGCGAGGACGGTGCCAATACTCGTCTAGCAAACGACTGGAAACTCTGCAAACCCGCTGGATTCCGCAGCGAGTTGAAAAACACCCCGGGCAGCATCAAACTGCTAATTGTTGACGAAGGAAGTGTGACGATCTGTGCCAGTAGTTTTAAATCTTCCGACCCGTTCAAGAAGCGGCAGTTGTGGAACCAAAGCTCCGTGATTTGAAACTCGATGCGCGGATACTCGTCCTTCTCCTCCCTCCACGCCTTCACGTCCAGATACTCGCGTAACCCATCCGCCATACTGCGGAGAATCGAAGTGTCCACCACGTTATTTGCCAATCTAAAGCAAATTTCAACGCGTTGTCTCTCTCTTTTCGAGACGGACACTCTCAGACTCTTCATAAGCTGCCAGTCCTCCTCCAATAGCAGCTCTTTGTGATCCATCTGCAAGAATTGATATAACATTTGCACGCTCTCCAGCGTCGGCCTTCCCGTCGACAGCGCGAATCTCGGCTTCGGCCCAATGTCGTACACCGTTTCGAGGTATTTCTCGTCCTTGAAGTCCGTCGGCCGCAGCACGGCCGGCCACCACAGAGACTCGACACTTTCCGGCCATCGACATGACGGCGTTGCGCTCAGTTGGCAGATGAGTTCGAGTAGCGCCCGACGTGTCTGCAGCTGCTGAGAGAGTGATAATTTGCCGGTCTGGGGCAGCGGCACGTTGGGCTGACTGAGAGTGGCGATGTCTAGACGCACCCAGCAGTCGGTGGGGGACAGCGGCCACGACCGGCCAACGGCAGCGCCGAATCCGGAGCGACACAATCTGCAGGGACTGGAGACGGTGAAGTCGGCGCTCTCTGATGAAGCGCGGGCCGCGTACTTGGCCACGAGCTCCGTTGCGTCCTTCAGAGATAGCGACGTCATTTTCAACTTGACATTCTTACCGATTGAGACATTTTTCCAAAACATTCAAGCGTTTTAACGCTAAAACTAAAAAAAGTTGTTGTAGTAAAAACGTGCCTAAAAACCACTTTTTAGATTTAGCAGATTATGGCCAATGGGGATTTATCTTCATACTCGAATCAAGTGAGTCAGCGCGAAGGCGAAGCATGTCGACCCCCAAGGCGCGGAAGTCCATCAAAGTGGGCGGCAATGTGGGCGTGCTCACTGGCCGCCGCAACCGCCAGGAGACCATGCTGTCCATCCGCAAGGCCAAGAAGGAGGACGCCTACGCCACGCGCCGCAACCTCAAGGCCAACCACCCGCCGGTTGCCGCTCAGACCGCGAGTCGCAAGGAGCTGCTGCTCAACTTGGCCTCGCGCTCCCAGGCGCTGCTGCTCGGTGCGACCAGCAATGTATTATATTTTATCGCTATGTAATTAATTGTTACTTATTTTGCCGCAGGGATCCAGCGGCTGGACGCGCTGACGAGGCAAAAGTCCATGCGCGCCTTCGTGTACTTGCTGTCCAGCGGTGTACCTCCGCTCTTCGACGAGAACGACTCGCAGCACGAGGGCCTGTGGCACACCATCCTGGCCGCTTTACCCTCCTTTGTGGCCATCCTGAACGAGGACCTGCCAGACGCCAATGCTGTCCAGCTGCACTCGGACGCGGCCTTCGCACTGCGCTTCATCTCGTCCATGGACAAGGCCAGCGCCGTGATCGCGTCGGGTGCCGTCCCCAAGCTGGTACAGCTCTTCCAGTCCGGCATCTCGGAGCTGCAGATCCAGGCCGCCTGGTGTCTCGGCAACATCGCGTCCGCTTCGGCCGAGTGTTGCGAGGAGATCGTCAAGGTCTGCCCGCCCAACATGGTGCTGCCCCACATCCGCATGGCCACGCCGTCTCTAAGACGCGCGGCCGTGTGGCTGCTACGTAGTCTTGTGGAGTTCCCGGACGTCATGGATAAGAGCGGCGTAATGGGACCCGACACGAAGCGAGAGATGATGGAGGTGCTGGCCAGTATCATCCTACAGCTCTCGAACGAAAAGGTGAGCAACTTCGTCTCGGCCAACGGCCAAGCAGGCGAGGCGATCAAGTTCAAGAAGGCAGCGGCCATCGCTCCGTGGCGGATCTTTGAGGTGCGTTTACTTGTTGTTGTTGGGTTGTAAGGTATCAACATGAGTTTGGCCTAACCGAGCCTCGTCTGACGTAGATCAACACGGGCAAGCCGGCGCCGAACGATATCGCCGTCGTGCGCTTCGTACGCGAAGTGGATGAGGCGACTGTGGAGGTCATGGATGTGGACGTGAACTTCGAGACGGGCGAGAACATGGTGTTCCAGGCAAAGAAAGCGGACATGCGCCCGCTGCAGGTTGTGGACGATGCCATTGGCGAGGATGATGAACTGGAGGACGAAGAGAACGATCTATTGGACGAGCAAGTACTGACGCTCTGCGATAGCTGCTGGGCGCTCGTCGAAATGACGCTGCACAACAGTGACGTCGTCGGTGGCATCGTCAACGCCGGTCTGTGCCCACGACTTGTGGAGCTGCTGTACATTTCCCAGAGCAGTATTATCCTCGCGCCGGTCCTGCGACTACTGGGCAACATTGTGTCTGCCGAGATCTCGTACTCCCAGGCGGTGATCGATGCTAAGCTCCTAGAAGTGATCCCGAGCGTGATGACCACAACCAGTCGAGCGGTGCGCGAGGAAGCGTGCTGGATGCTGTCCAATATTGCTGGCGGCCAAGAGGAACAGGTAGTTGCTATGATGAACGCCTCGGGAGTTATCACAGGGCTGGTGGAGCAGATGTCGTGGGCAGAGTACGGCGTCAAGCGTGAGGCCACGTGGGCCATGTGCAACATCATCGTGCGAGCCAACGTCGAGTTCGTCAAAGAAGTCGTGCGGATGGGAGTACTGCAGTCATTCTGTCCGCTTCTTGACGAATGGGAAGACCCGATGGTGGAGCTTGTTATCCTAGAGGCGATCGAGAGCCTGTTGCAGAAAGACCCGCAGGAAGGCCGCATAGCGGTCGAAGAGAGCGGGTGCCTGACCAAGATAGAGGAGCTGTCCTACGACCAGAACGACGACGTCAGCAGCATGGCGTCGCAGCTGATAGACACGTGGTTTGACAATGAAGGCGACGAGGTGGACGCGACGCTAGCGCCGGCCGTCGTGGGGTCCGAGCAGACCGGCGAGGCACTCAACTTCCAGCCTGTGCAGAGCGACGTCCAGTTCAACTTCAACCAGAGTTGAGTGATAGCAAGTTTCCCCAGAGCGACGATAATTGGCGAAGAAAGCCGTTCGTACGTAAGAGACCTTTGTTTTCTGTCGTTATTGTTTAGTGTGAATTTCATTCGTGAGGCTTTCAACAACTACAACAGTATCATGTGACGTGCCGTGAATCTCAGCGTTTTAGTCAGTCTGACGAAGGGAAGGCTCTGATGCACGGCCTCTGCGCAGAGTATTAATACCACATGCCATGCGGTCTCGAATCGTAGCATGATGTGTCAACCGTACAGAGCAGCAGCCGCGGCGGCGCCTCGACCAGCCCTTGCGGCGATACGGAGAGAGCGAGCCCGACGCCAGTGACTTTATGCACTCGTGAGACGACCGGCGGGGATCGGTCTCGTGAGTCATGCGTGCACACGTTTTCCATTGGCGACGAGTACGCTGGCGGTGCATTGCCTTGAGGACACAGCACTACTGGACATTGCGGCAAACTGCTTGTCTGCTGTGGCCCACCTGCTAAAGATCGATCAAAAGATCGGCCATCATCTGGTCGTCCTTCAGGAGTCACCCGTCGGAAAGTATGCTTCGTCCTAGACTGTATGCTTCTAGCTAGTGGTAATCTATCGAGGCTGCGACCGCAGAGCATTCGTCGTAGCAGGACAATGCTGCAGCGCGGGTACTGACGCCAATGTACAGTTGGATATACGCGAGGAGACCCAATATCCACACTTTGCAAGCCTCACAAAGCAATAAGCCACCAAAGCAAAACTACAGTACAAGTAGTTTCGCTGCGCTGCTTGCCGCTCTCGTGATCGTGTATAATAGAGTTTGCCACCAGGCTGGTGACCAGCAGAGCGTCAAGTCGATGTCCAAATGCCTGCTCGATTAAAAAAAACTGGATTAAAATGCAAAAACGGTACAAAATACTTTAAAAATTCACTTGAAATTTCAGACAAAGAGCAATAGTTTCTTCATAGATAACGAAACAAGTCACCACGAGCCAAAGCACGTGACTAAGGGAGTGAAGGAAGTGATGCCTTCTCATGTACTTCTATGTTGAACTTGTTGCTGTTTAGCCGGGCAGCTACTTCCAAAGTCGCGCGCTGCTGTAACCTGCCCTACTTGAATCAGTTTTCGTTAAATGCACTCCTCACAAAGTTGCCGCTTATATGAAACGAAGAGAAAAACGTCGAGTAGCCAGCAATAAGAGCTTACACTATGCCTGTTGTTGCTGGTCAAGTCTCCTATCATTGCAGCAATCCTTTGTGTCAAAACTGGTTTCCGTTTGCCTGGTCAGTGGTGATCCTGCGTGTGAACCTCTATTGCCCTGCTCATTAAAAGCAGGAGAGACTTAGTGATCCACAGCCGAAGTTCTGCTAGCATACTGAATGACTTTTGTCTGCACTCCGCGTACTTACCCAACAACAGAATAAAATCCAAACACGCAACTGACAAGAATCTTGGCTCGTAAACTTACAAAAAGTGCTCATAAATCACAAATTGGCGACATTCTGATGGTTGATGAGTGTATTCGTCGCCCCGCGGGTAAACCGAAGTGACTTGGATTTTGTAAGGCCAACGGTAATTATCAGCACCCTTCTACGAAAAGAATGCAGGTCAGGTTGCCCTTGCCCGCAGCCCTTGTCATTTTGCAATTTGCCGCCTTGTGCGCAGCCGCTTTCCGTCGTCCGACCTCTCCCGCCCGCCAGCCAGCGTCGCCCTCCCCCCTTGAATGGTTGACCCCCCAGACTTATATGGCCGAAACTCATGCGTGGACACGAGCGAACTGAGGCGAGCGTCGTCTCAACAAGACGAGGCCGCGGCCGAGGAGATGCCGCCATCCTCTTCTTTCTCTTACGCTGCAGCGCACACTCCTAGAGCCAGCGCCGGCCGCGCCAAGAGCGCAGAGAACAAGAACCTATTACTGATCGACGATGACGCCGTCAGCGAGCGCCGATCTTCGCACCGCGACCGATTCATGAGCGACGCTGAGCGTCTCGTGGCCATGGACCCGCGCAAGACCCGCGAATCTTTTGCCAAAGTCGATCACCGAGAGGACCAGTGGGCCTGGCACGAGAAGCCTGTGGCCACTATCCTAGAGGGCTTCGAGGTGGAGGCCAAGCTCGGCCTGAACACCGAGAACGCCCAAAAGCGGCTGGCCGAGAACGGCCCCAACTCTCTGGAGGCAGAGAAGAGGGCCCCCGTGTACATCATCTTCCTGCTGCAGTTTACCAACGTGATCATCGGTTTGCTGATGGCTGCGGCCCTGGCCTCCATCGCCCTGCAAGAGTACGTGGAAGGCCTGGCCATCATCGCCATCGTGACGCTGAACGCCGTCATTGCCACGATCCAAGAGCGCAATGCCAGCAACGCCCTCGAGGCGCTGCAGAAGATGACGTCTCCGCAGTGCGTCGTACTGCGTGACGGCGGCCGCCAAGTCCAGATCCCGAGCGAGCAGCTCGTCGCCGGAGATATTGTCGTGTTGACGACTGGTGACATTGTGCCGGCCGACATCCGTCTCATCCACAGCTCGGACTTCAAGGTCAATGAGATGATCCTGACGGGCGAGTCCGAGGATGTGCTCAAGAAATACGACGCCGACATGAGCCGCAGCGAGAAGCTGACGGCTGACAACATGGTGTTCGCCTCCACGTCCGTCGCAACTGGTAACGCCACTGGTGTTGTCGTGGAAACAGGGATGAAGACCCGTGTGGGGTCCATTGCTGCCTTACTGCAGGGAGGTGGAGCGGACGGTTCCAAGCGTCCCAACTGCTGGCGCCGCTTTGTGGACAAGTACTACCCGAAGATGACCCCGCTGCAGGAAAGTCTGCACAAACTGGGTGTGTTCATGGGCACAGTCGTGCTGGGAGTGTGTGTGATCGTCTTTATTGTTGGCATGGTGCGCGGTAACGCAGACCCGAAGAACCCGGAACGGTCTGTCACACTTTATGTGGTCATGATCGCCGTCTCCCTCGCTGTCAGTGCTGTACCTGAGGGTCTCCCTATGGTGGTCACGATCTGTTTGTCCACGGGCACAGCCGACATGGCGAACAAAAACGTCCTCGTCCGCAAGTTGGCTGCTGTAGAGTCGCTGGGTGCCAGCTCAGTCATTTGTACGGACAAGACGGGCACGCTCACTGAAGGCAAGATGACGGCCGTCAAGATGTGGAGCGACTCAGTCGTGTACGACATTACGGGCACGGGCTTCAACCCGACCACCG
Organism: Phytophthora cactorum; assembly: GCA_016864655.1. Taxonomy (NCBI): domain Eukaryota; phylum Oomycota; class Peronosporomycetes; order Peronosporales; family Peronosporaceae; genus Phytophthora; species Phytophthora cactorum. The sequence continues at coordinate 118,136 of NHQK01000012.1, forward strand.
GTGACATTCTTCGCGACGGTGTGAGCCAGATCAAGGCTCCGTCTGTGTCTGTCCCAGTGCGCACGACGTTGCTGTCAGCGGTGTTGTGCAGCAACACGAGTTTGCAGCAAGAGGAAAGCGAAACCGGTGCACCGATGTGGGTCCCAATGGGCAATTCGTCTGAAGCCCCGCTCGTTGTCGCTGCCGCTAAGGCAGGTATCTGGCGCGAGGAAGCCATGAAGACGTACCCGCGACTGACTGAGGTGCCGTTCTCGTCTACGAGGAAGATGATGATTACAGTCAACGAGCTTCCTGCCGGTGAGCCACGCCTGGACATGCTCCAGCTTCCTGCCAAGACGATGATGGTCGCGAACGTGAAGGGAGCTCCCAACTACATTGCCAAGAACTGCACCCAGTTGCTGCGTACTGATGGATCTGTCACGCCGATGCACGATCGTGAGCGTGAGAATATCTTGGAGGCCGTTGATGCTCTATCTTCGCAAGCGCTTCGCGTCCTTGCAGTTGCTATTCGGCCGCTGGACAGGATGCCTTTTTCGGACGACGAGGAAGACGTCGAGGCAAAGTTTGAGGCCCTTTGCACGCCTCTAATCTTTGTGGGACTCGTTGCCTCCATCGATCCCCCTCGAGAGGGTGTGAAGGATGCCATCCACACGGCTCGTGAAGCCTCTATCCGGACTGTTATGATCACTGGCGACTACCTCAAGACGGCAGTGGCTATTGCTCGTGATATTGACCTGCTCCCTGCTGTCGCTGATGCTGAAACTCAAGCTGTGGATTGCGGTGTGCTGCGTCCACGTCAGAACATGTATCTGCCTGATGCTGAGCTGGATGAAATCACCAGCCAAGTCTCGGTGTTTGCCCGTGCTAAGCCAGAAGACAAGATCGAGATCGTCAAGTCTCTGCAGCGTCAAGGCCACGTGGCAGCCATGACCGGCGACGGTGTCAACGATGCGCCGGCGCTGAAGGAAGCCGACATCGGTGTGGCCATGGGTATTGCCGGTACCGCCGTCGCCAAGGGTGCTTCAGACATGATCCTTACGGACGATAACTTCTGCAGCATCGTCTCCGCCGTCGAGAAGGGTCGTGAAATCTACGGCAACATCCAACGCTTCGTGTGCTTCTTGCTGTCGACCAACTTTGGCGAGATTACGCTCATTTTCACTGCCATCGCTGCGGGTATGCCCAATCCGTTGGAGCCGCTGCAGATCCTGGTGCTCAACCTGTTTGCCGACGGTATGGCTGCTGTGGCACTGAGTCTGGAGAAGGGTGATGGCACAGTCATGTCGGAGCGTCCGCGTCCCCGTTCGGAGCGCATCATTTTCGGCCGCCTTTGGGTCATCGTGCTGTCGAACGCCTTACTGATCGCCTTTGGAGCTCTGATCGTGTTTACGTGTGGTCTCTACTGGAACTTCGACAACATTTTCCTCGATGACATCACTGCTGGCATCGATACGGACGAGGGTGAAGAGGTCTACAGGAACGTGGTGTGCTCGCGCTGGATGGGGCTCGGCAACGGTCGACAGGCTTACAGCAATTGTGGAGCACGATCTCTCAACGGCACGTACCTTTTCGACGAGAGTATCCGATCGCTGGACTACTACGAAAGCGATGACCTGCTCTGCTATGGTGGCGACTACGAGTGCGTGTCTGAAGGTACGTCACGCTCTCAGACGATGGCCTTCGTGTACATCACGACTATGGAGATGCTCCGTGCCTACACCGCTCGTAGCTTCACCAAGTCTGTGTTCAAGGACATGTTCAGCAACAAGTGGATGCAGATGGCTGCTGTAGGCTCGCTGACGCTGACGCTCTCAGTCACGAACATCCCCGTCATTAGTGATGATCTCTTCGGCTTCTCCCACATTGAATGGTACGAGTGGATGTTCTCGATGGTGTTTGCGCTGGTCATGGTGGCGTTTGGCGAGACGCTCAAGTTCATCTACCGCAGTCGCGATCGCAAGAAGGTTCGCAAGGCTGCTGAAGAGAACTACGCGGGCATGGTGGAGGAAATCCGCACCTTGCGTAACCACATCGAGCACCTCGAAACGAAATGGGAAACGGAAATGCACCAGCTTCGCATTCGCGTGGCCGACGACCCTCCTGCTACATTTTCTCCAGATGGCCATTCGACTCTCACGTCTTCGTCATCGTCTGGCTCGAGTGAGGAAAGATCGCTCACGAAGCCGCTCTAGGAGCTGGTGCCTCGATCTCTTTGTGTCTCTTTTTATTCATCTGAGGTGAGAGATGCAAATGCATATTTGCGTGGGGAAAATAGGCAGGTAGTAATGATTTGGTAGCTAATGCTAATGAAGCTCCTGTTTGGATGGAAACTTGTGGTTAAAATTTGTTCGGACGACATCCTAACACGAGGAAAAAGAAGAAAAATCGGACATTCCGCTAGCTTGCTGAGGCTTCAAGTCTTTGGTCACATGACGATGGTACCAGGGTCGGGGATACTGGCTGAGATGGCCTTGTGCGGCAGGATGAGGCCGCCGTTGATAAACTTCTCGTCCTTCACCTGCACGTCTTCACCGACAACAGTGATCCCCTCAATTCGGCACTTGACAGTAGAGCAAAAAAAAATATCGGCGTAAGTGTTTATTAAACGTCAGTCCATAGCTACAACCACAAAAGAACGCACCCATCGGCCGATCGTGGAACCCCATCCGATAATGCTTGACTGGATCCACGAGTTGGCGCGCACCGTCACGCCACGAAGCAGCGTCGTTCGGCTAAGTCGAACACCTACAGACACCAATAAAGCTATTAGCACACACACACTCTTGAGCTACTATACCATCCAATCGCACCGTCTTCAATAACGCATCCAGGTCCGACCACAACGTTGGGTCCAATCAGACATCCCTCGCCGATCACCGCCGTGGGGTCCACCATCACGTTGCCAATGAACTTGGAGCCCGTGGACAGAGTATCTGCGTTCGTTCGTCCCACGTAGTCCAAGTGCAGACACATGCCTGAGAGGAAATCCTTGGGCTGGCCGATATCCATCCAGTAGCCTGGCAACACCATCGAGAAGAGATTTCCCTCGGCTGCCATCTGAGGGAAGATCTCCTTCTCAATGGACGTCGGTCGCAGCTGGATGCGGTCCAGCACCTCTCGGTTAAAGATGTAGATACCGGCGTTGATCTTGTTGCCCACGTACTCCCTCGGTTTCTCCACGAAGCGTTGGATCTGCCCGTCACCATTGGAGATCACCACTCCGTACTTGGACGGCTCGTCCACTCGGGTTACCATGATGGTGCCCTCAGCTCCGCGGGCCTTGTGGAAGTCCAGGAAATCTTGCAGTCGGTACTCGCAGATGACGTCGCTGTTGAACACGAAGAACGGATCTCCATCGTCCAGCAGTTCACGAGCCAAGGCCAATGGGCCGGCGGTGCCTAGCGGCTCCGTCTCATGGGAGCACGAGATCTTGATTTGGTACTGTAATAAGTTAATAGCGATATAAGACCATCACTCTGACATATTTCGTCTTCTCCAAGGGCTTTAAACCTTCTTCTCCATGGACTCGAGCGCCGCCAGCATCACCTGCGGCTGGTAGTTGACAGCCAGAATCACCTCCGTCACCCCCACCTGCAGCATAGGCATTAAATTATAAAATTTTCAGGCCATAAAGATATTTTAATAAGAGATCCGTCTGACTACGTCTCTGGCTGCCTACGCACCGCCACGAGCGCCTCGATCTGGTGCATCACGATGGACTTGTTGCAGAATTCCACCAGGGGCTTGGGGCACGACAGTGTCAGCGGCCGCAGCCGCGTACCGAAGCCGCCCACAAGGATCAGCGCCTTCATCTTATCGGGTCTTTGAAAAAATGCATGACAGATCAGATCCCATTTAAGTACGAATTGGTGTGTGGTACACACCGAAAAAACTACCTGGTAGTTGAAGGCAACTTCAACTTTGATGAAGGTCCCAACTTTAGCCATTGACGTGCCTCTCACCCCCGAGACCTGAGTATATCACTGAAAATAGGCTCAAGGGCCTTGACACAAGAGAGCCATGCACCTTGAGGTGACGGATATGGGTGGCTTTCCGGAGTTGCAATTGCCATTTGTCGCTGTAGAGCGACAATGGGGACCAGCACCAGAATCCTGAGTCTCGTCGTGGCGCTTGTAGCGCTGGTTCAAGGATGCATCCACGACACAATCGATCACAAATTGGTCGACAGTCACCAGCAGTATGGAGACAACCACCCGTTCGACGCTCGCAGACGGAAGCTCACTGAGGAAGACTCGACCAACTTCCAGACGTACGAGTCTACCACCTCCGAGAACGCCTACCAACCGATTCGGATCACTCCTTACTACGACGAAGCTACGCTCAACCTCATCTCAGAAGAGAAGCGAGCTGTGCTTTACAAGGTCATCCCCGACGCTATCAGTCGCTTTAAGGCTGCGTTGCAAGTCATCCCGGTACAGGGAAAGCTGGCAGCTCAACACACGTGCAAGACCCAGTGGATGACGTCGCCTCCTATTTGCAAGACGTTCATCGAGAATGAAAACTGCCTCGAGATGCCCATTCCAAGCGAACATTTCGGGGCTACTCGGTTCTGCAACTCGTGTCCTAAAGAAGGCTGCGCAGGTGGAAGTTGCGCTTACACTGACGCTCAGGGCGTTGAGAACACCGACTTCCTACTCTACATTCGTGCGGCGACGACGAACTACTGCGGCTCTCGCACACTGGCCTATGCATCATCGTGTCAGAAGGACCAGTACGATCGCCCTACCTTTGGCATGGCAAACTTCTGCCCCTCACAGATCAGTGCAGCGCCTGAAGACTACCAGTCGCAAGTCGCGACTGCCATGCACGAAATGACGCACGCTCTCGGGTTCTCAGCGCAGTTCTTTCCCTACATGCGCTATCCTGACGGGACTCCACGCACCCCTCGCGACTCAAGCGGGAGGCCACCAACGCACAAGACGGGAACGTGCCCCAACGGTTCCCCTATCGACTACTACGTTGAGCCTAGTACGAATACAGTCAAGCACTTCACTGAACGAGGCCACGTCGTTGCCAAGATGGTGACCCCCAACGTGGCTGCGTTCGTCAAGTCTCACTTCGATTGTGACTCGCTAGCAGGAGCTGAAATCGAGCAGCAAGACGACTCCGGGTGTCTCGGATCGCACTGGGAGGAACGGATCTTCGAGCCCGAGTACATGACGCCCGTCGACAGCTTCCGGAATGTGTTTAGCGCATTGACTCTCGCTTTCTTCGAGGATTCCGGTTGGTACCGTGCGAACTCGTCGACAGCCGAGCGAATGCACTTTGGAGAGAACCGTGGATGCGATTTCGCCTCTGAGAAGTGCATCAATCCGAGTACCGGTGAATCTGTAGCATCCGATCACTACTGCACGAGTAATAGTGCGGAGAGCTGTTCGGTTGACGCCTCGTCACGCTCGGTCTGCACACTTTCCAGTGGCCGATCCATCCCAGACGACTATCGGTACTTCGCTGGTGCACCAACAAAAGGTGGTGATGACTTTGCAGACTTTTGTCCGATCAACGTTGGCTACACGTACGGAGACTGCAGCAACCCCACCAATCTCGTCTTCCCTGGCTCAACAAAGATCAACATTTTAGGAGAATCCTACTGCCCCAACTGCAAGTGTACAGCTACGACGCTGCGCAGTGCCGACTCGACCAATTGGATCGTTAACTCACGTCGACAGACTGGATGCTACGCTATGCGTTGCTATGACAATGGGAGCAGCAATGTCAGCAACAGTATCATCGAGTTCACGATCCCACGCAGCAAGGCCAATGACGCCATCCAGGTGAACTGCACCACCAAAGGTGAAAAACTATCGATCCCTGGCTTTTCTGGATTCCTCACTTGTCCAGACCCGAGCATTATCTGCGACTCCGATGAGGCCTACAACTTCGTGGACGATACGGGAACAGGAGGAACTGGAAGTGGCACTGCTAATCTACGCTCCACAAGTCAAGCAAACACTTTACGCTCCGAGACATCATGGACTATTCGCTTACTGGGGTTGGCCTTGACGGCTTACCTTTCCACTGAGCACGCACAAGTCGTATTTAAAAGTTTTTGAAAACTAGAAGTTGTCTTAGTATAACGTAAAAAAACTATCCTTATGATTCTTTTATCTCCAAAATTCATTGAGACGCTCGTTGAAGAGCCAACTATTCACAAAACTATGGTGAAAAACCAGAGCATATTGCTCGAACTCGACAGCTCCGCTAGAAAGCAAAGGCTGGGTCGGTGGCTCACTTGTCCGCAGCTGTTGAAGCGTAAATGCCACGATAAACCGCGATGGAGCGTCTGGAAACTTTTCTTGAAAGGCACTTTTACCTAAACGATGAGCTGATTCAAACGAGTCGGTGAGTGCTGCTGTGCATTGCTTTGCTCTCGATAGCGTCACCAACCCGTCTACAATATTAGAACTTTGCTGGAACGCGGTTTGTATTTCACTCTCTTTCTCGCGCAGAAACGAAAAGCGTTCTTTGATTCCTTCGTCCTCGTATTCAGTTGGAACTTGAGCCAAAAGCTACGAATCGATAGAAAACGCGAGTGAGTTCGTCGGATTCTCTTACTCAAAAGATTCAAATCACTTACCTCTCGAAGCCACGAGGGCAAACTCGTTGAAAGCTGCCAGCTACCCACTGGGCAGCAACGTATTTGGTTTTCGTTAGGAGCATGCGAGTCCGGCTTTTCATTGTCGGGGTCTTTATCTGCTTCAATCGGATCATGTGATACAAAGCTGCATATCCCGAAAGAAGTTGGACATTCTGTTGGTTCAGCCTCCAATGCGTCAGTTTGATTCTTGTCACTGATTCCAAGCAGCAAGTGAACCAGTTGACTAGTCACGTCGCTATTCAACTTCATTTCTGCTTCTTTACGAACAACATCCACTTCCGTTGTATCCACGTCGGTACTCAAAGCTACCGCGGCAGTAGACGAAAGTTTTCGCACGAAAGAGTGGCGAAACGTATAGCGGCCGAGTAGGGTTCCTTGTGAGAACAAAGCGCTTGGACGGAGGCCAGAGCATGATGCTTGCAGTGGGCCTACTACGTGCTGGAATAGTGCTCTCGAGTTTGCAGTGGGCAAATTAGGGTACACCGTGCTGGTTAGGGGGTCCTCACTACTGTAAACTTCACGGACCACCGAGTTAAAACTCTGATAGCGACTGCCGCTAAGGAGAACAACTTGCTTCTTTATTTGCGGTTCCTTCTCAGTCACAGGCTCATCTCGTTGCCAATTAAATAGCAGTTCAAGCAGACGTACTACGTCCTGTTGATAGAATCCAAACTTTCGACGATACGCGGCGTCCATGCTAGCTTTCTCCCGAATATTTTCGAGAGATTCGTCAATCAGCGCCTCAGTTGATACCAGAAGAAGTGTTGATAACTTCGGTGTTGCCAGTAAAGCTCGAAGAGCTTCCCAGGTACATTCATGAATACACGAGCCTCCCAGTTCTTGGATCGGAAGTACGAACAGCCCAAACACGCCAAAACTGTGGTACAGAGGCTTACGCCACCTCACTTCGTCGCCCCGCAGACGCTTGGAAGGAGGGAGAAGCAAGTTTTGGTACTGAATGTGAAATTTTGTCAGCAATTCCCGAACACTGACATTCTGCTGATCCTTGCCGTCTTGGTTATTGGCGGAAAGTTGATCGCTTCCATTCGTCAGTAGAAGATGTGCACCGTGTGCTAGACTCTCACGAACACCAGGAGCATTCCACGTGGCTCGGTACATTTCGCGAAACCGGCTAAGAATGATGGCAGTCGTCGGGTCTTCACTATCAATGAATGGGCTCTGTGAAGTCACGTTGTTGCTAGCATACACCAATGCTTCGTGGATATGAACGTTGGATTCTGGGAAGAATTGCCCACCCAAGTGTACTGTCAAGTTGAGACCAACGAAGGGCATCTCCACTGTATTCTCCGCTATTGCGTGCCACAAGTGTGGCTTTTTATCGCCGTTATTCATCATCGCTGGGATTCTGAGTGGCCTGCTATCGTTGCACAGCGCTACAATGTCGAATTGCTGTGAAGATTTAGCCACCGTTGTAAAACTAGCTTGAAAATGCTCTGGATGTTGAATATTCTCAAATAATACGCGATAGTAGTGCCCCGATCGCAAATGTGTGATGAAAAATGAATTCGTTTGATCAGCGAAGAAGCGCTGGAAGACACGGCGGCTCTCGTGTGTCAAGGGATTCTCCACCAAACACACAACATCGGCATCTCTGTCGACTTCTAGGAGGACCACAGCACACCAATCGTCTACCCATCCAACAACCGGTCCGATCAGTACTTTGGGCAGATTTTCACTTTGCTGATCTTTGCCAATTCGGTTCATTTCCACGACGCTGCTTTGGCCGCTCTCCAGCCTTAAAGCTACGAAACATTTCGTGGTGATCACTTCTTCCAGGTGTTCAAACTCGAATCGATCGTGGAGAAGTCCGCTCCTCTTTGGGATCATTAATTTATGGGGTGCAGCAGAAATCGCCCCAACTGTAAGCTGTTCAGCTTCGGTTCGCAACTTTGAGTCTTTCACACGCATCTTAGCAAAGCAACGCACTGGATTCGCACCACCAAGCACGATAAACTTGCGACTTGGCTGCTGGACTTTCCAGTCAAATAACTGCGACAAAAGGCGTGTTTGTGCTGGACTATTCGCACTCCATGAAGTTTCAACCTCGCCAGATAGAGCATCAATAGAGATTTTCGCTTCCAGTATAGCGTCGTCTATGAGTGGAGCCTCCGAGCAGACCAAAAGTAGTTGAATGTTAGCGTTCTCCAGCGTTTCTTCAATAAACTGCCACTGCACGTTGCTCAGCGGTTCATTTTCACGCGCCTGAGACCCACCAGGCTCCAATCTGCTGCTTCGCAAGTCCAGCGCGAGAATACCAATACTCCCAATTTCGAAGAGAAACTCTTCTCCTCGTTGCGGGGCTAAAAGCTGATTGTAACTTACTAAATGTTTCTCCAGTTTGGCCTTTTCAGCTTCCAAAGCACGAAGATTCTTCTCCACGCGTCTCGCGCTTTCAATGTCGTGTCGTTTCTTCAGCAATTCCAATTCCTCGGCAGTTTTAGGGATTTGATTCGACAGCGCGAAGATCTGAGCTGTGGAGGCCAAAGCTTTCTCCGCGATAACCAGCATTTCAGCCTGTTCTCCAATGCAGAAATGATAAGCCTTGTTCAAACTTCACAAGAGTATTTAAGGCTTACCTCGCGTTCAACGAGTTGTTTAAAATCATCATCCCAAAGCTGCCGCTGATACTCATGATAAAGGCGTCGGGCGCTTCGCGTGACAGTACGAATGGCTTGCATCTACAGTCGACAGATAAATAAAATGTTAAAATACATCATGATTTGCGAGTTTAAACAAATATTTGGTCATTTACCCGTAGTGTCGGCTGTTCGTGGTCAATGTAGAACTCATCACGCGTAGTAAATCGAGGGTAAATGTCGGCATCATTCCACATCATGAGGTTGCTGGCATTCGCGAGTACAAACCTCAAGTTAGGCGACAAAGTCCACTGCGATCTATACGCTGATCGGAGAATAACCATTGCCTTTGCCTCCATCATTGACCAGTCTGTGGCATCATTTGTCAGGCCTTCTCCGTGGAGTAAAAGAAGTTGCACGGCCTTGTCGAACATTCTCTCCATCGCGACTTGTCCTCCCAGATGCAGCACGGTCTGTGTCTCTCCCTGCTCAACTCGCTCCCGAACGTCCTTCCACAAAGTCGTTTCTCCACTCTGTAGATCGTACACATTATCTCCACTCACAGCCACGACGTTCAACCTGTTCCCGTGCTCCAAGCTTTGGGTCTGAAAACTTGCTCGATTCCTCTCGACATCCCCCTTTCGAACTCCCCCAAATGTCACTGTATAGCGTTTCCCCGGCACCAACCGATCGAATTTAAAGATAGCAGGTTGATCAGCTTCACATTGTACTAGAACTCGATACTGTGGCACCTCCACCATGGAATTCGTGGCAACGTCCAGAGTTGACACATGGGCCGTCACGACTGCGCGTCGATTCACTTCCAGCAGCACCCGAGCACATTGGAACTCCACTTTACCCACAACGGGGCCTAAAACCACCTTCATATCTACAAAATAATGCCAAAACACAAGTAAAAATACGGTGTATACACACAATTGAAGTGGACTGGAAGAGTACCCTCTCGAGTGCTAATAATCACGTTATCGACTGAAATTTGACCGGGACGAAGCACGGGCGGAGGTCGACAGCGCGTACTTAGTGCTTGTAAGGATCGATGCATGTCCGCCAGCTCTTCCTTGAGCATCGTGGGCTCCGTCTCGCCGCTTGCAGCATTCCCCATGGCGATGATACAAATCTAACGGCGACTCTCCAATTGTCAAGTTGAAGTGGATCTATTGTGAATATTGTGTTGTGTGCAAACACACCACTCGTGCAAGTGGTGAAATTTCTTCCCAAAATCGCTGATCATGGCGCTGCTGGACAAGAGGAAGGAGGTGTTGCGGCTGTACCGCCAGATCCTGCGCACTACGCACATGTTCCCGCACCGCAACGAGCAGGGTCAACTCTGGTCGGACGTGCTGCAAAAGAATGCGCGCATGGAGATCGAGCAGAACCGCTACGAGATGGTAGAGCACCATGTGCCCATCCAATTATGACAATAGAAACCCTAATGTTATATTTGAATATATATTTTGAAATAGGACGACGAGACCATCTCCAAGCGCATTCTTTTCGGCTGGAAGTGTCTGCAGGAAGTTCAGGAAAAGGTAACTATGGTTTCGTAATTACGTGTGATACAAAACCTAACGTTATTTTTTTGTTTCTGTTTTTTCTTCTTCAGATGATGGAGAAGCAGCAGGAACTGTCGAACATGGCATCGAACCCAGACAGTGACAAGAACCACTAAGCAAGAAGAGGACAAGGCAACAGTAGCAGCCCTCATGGAGCTGTTGCAGTCGTCCTGCCAGCTTGAAATTGTTGAAACAATGTCCAATTACCATGTTGTGTTGTGGGGATTGATACATTTTGTGTGGTCATCAAGAATTTGGTGAACAGTGGACCCGGATTGCAGTGTTTGACGCTTCTAATGAAATATCACAATAGAGGCATGAAATGCTGGTTGCTACTGAACTCGAGGTACAGCGTGAAGAGCACGTGCAGTGACTCGTAGACGTTTTTGTGAACTGGGATGTCTAGCAGAGCGCAGATGACTCTTACATACTGCTCGAGTCCCATGTCCAGATCTGCACCAGGTAACGTCGTCTTGCTCAGAAGCTCCTCGAATTCTTCTGGCCACACCTGCATGAGGCTCTCGATGTCGGGCATGGTCTTGGTGTAGTGAACTTGTGGCGGCGGTTTGGTGCGATGCAGATCAGCGATGGATTTGATCCAGCGGTCGATTTCTCGTGGAGCTTTTTCTGCGTTTTCGATGCTTCGGACGACAATGTCACCGTGTTTCTTCTTGGACGTGGAGCGGAGCTGTAGGTCCAGCACTGTGGCATCAGATTGGCTCAGACTCGGTTCGTCCAGCATCTTCAGGCCCAATTGATCGGGCTGACCATCAGGACGCGGCACCTTCAAGAAGGCGTCCATATCCCCCACTGCTGGGATATATTCGGGAATGAAACACTTGAGTCGCGTCTCCAGTTCGATCTCCTGAGCCTTGAAGCGTCCAATGTACTGGAAGAGTTCTCGAATCTCATGCGAGACCTTCAAGTGAGCATAGTCACTTTCCTTGTATCCTCCAGCATTCGCCATCATGGCTGCATGGTTGGAGCTCCCACTGCTCGCAGTCGTTCCATCGCTGTTACTTGGTGGGGCCGTAGATGAAGCTGCATGCGAGGTTGACTGGGATTCCTCTCCTTCATCGTCGTCCTCGTCCTCGTCGTCGTCACCACTCTCCGATTCATCTGAGGAACTCGCTGACTCCTGTGCAGGCTTCCGTATTGGCTCAGGGCGCTTCTCAGGCGCTGCAACTGCAGGTTTTGGCGCTGGAGTTGGGGCTTCTACTGTGGTTTTCTTGCTCTCCATTGGTGGTGGCTGGCGTGCAGCAGCCGGTGTAGGGTGACTCTCCTTCATCTCTTGTCGAGCTTTGGGACTCGGTTGGCCGTTGGTGTCAATGCTATCGCCTGAGTCGCTGAGATCCACTTCTTCATCGAACGGATTGTTCTTCATCTCGCTACCCACTGGCGTCGAGGTAGGGGCACTACTCTTAGCTGTAGCTTCCATAGACACACTCGCAGGTTTGTCCATAGAGGGTTTCTTTGGGCTTTCGACCTCTTGAACACTCTCGGACAACTCGAGCGCTTCGTCGAACGGTTGGTTCTTCAGAGATCTGCCTCCTCCAGCCAGTTTCTTGGGCGAATTAGGGTCCTCGGACAAGATGCTGCCTTCTGACTCGCTCAAGTCCACCGCTTCGTCGAACGGTTGGTTCATTAAAGCGCGTTGCGATCCCCCAGTCTTGACACCGTCGGAGGCTTTGGCACCGGCGTCTTTGGCGTTGCCCTTGCGGTCGTCGTCGGACTCGGACATGTCTTCCTCGCTCGAATCCTCGTCCTCCTCGCTTCCACTGTCGGAAATGTCTTCGTCACTGTCATCCTTGCCGGAAGCGTCGTCATGCTTGGCCTCTCGCTTCGACATGGTTGGTATAAGGTTTATCGCCTTCTTGGCTTTAAAGCTGAGCTCCGTAGCGTCGCGTAATGGATCTCGTTTCGGAGACTGCGTCCGTTCACGAAAGTTTCGGAAGTTTATTGAAACTAAAAAAAAAAAACTTGCATCATGCAATTGATTGTTAATTAACGTTAGTTAGATCTAGCGGTTTTAGAATTGATGAAGTTCTTAGCCGCGAACACTGCCAGCTTGTTGATCCCCACTTGGGCGTACGGGAGGACGAAAGTGGGGAAAATGGAGAAGACGTGCGGCATATCGTCGTGTACGTCGATCTCCCAATTCGTGACGCCATCGGATTTGGCTTTAGCTGAAAGACGAGCACCGTGCTGGAAGATAAAGTCGAGTTTGCCAGTTTGTAGGAAAACTGGTGGGAGGCCGTGGAGGTCGCACTGAGCCGAGGAAGCGTCCCCCCACTGGCTCGGATCGGTATAACTTGGTTGGTAGGTGGAGCTGAAGGCTTTACACATCCCACGTGCCAGGAAGCAGTCCGGGGCATCAGGTTCGTCACCTGTGAGGTCGACGGCTGGAGATAATAACATGGCAGCGAGGGGTAAATGCTCCGGGTTGGACTCGCGTAGTCGAAGTAGTATCGACATGACGAGGCCTCCACCGGCACTGTCACCTGCGAGGATGATCTGCGATGGCGAGAGCTCTTCGTGCTTTAGCAGGTAGTTCTCGTACAGAGTCACGGCATCCTCCGGTTGAGTTGGGAAGCAGTACTCGGGAGCTTTGCGGTAGTTGGCGAGAAGCAGGTCGACGTTGAGGTTTCCGGTACTCAACTTGCCCAGCTCCTTCTCGATCGTGGAGGCTAACGCAGCACCGAGAGGGATATAGAGTCTCGGACTGAGGATTGAAAACCCTCCACCGTGCATGTAGAGCACCACCAAACGTTTGGCTTTATTCTGACGAGGCTGCTTGATGCGAAGCCATACGTGCTCCAGTCCGTTGAAGTGTACAGCTTCGAGGCTCCGATTGAGCCGGCGACAAGAGAACCAGCCGAGAATGGACCCCAGTACGTCGCTCTGAGCTCGGATCCACTGCGCGTGCTTCTGGATCACCATTCGTTCGCCGTACGACTCGGTGCACTCGTGGATCATCGCGTGGAGAAGTTCAAAGCGCAGCGACCAGTTGGGGAATTTGGAAGTGCAGCCTCGCATCACAAAGAGCACGAACGCCTTAAAGAGCGTGGCGGTGATGCGAAGGAACAGCAGAACCGATTCCCAAGGAGTTCGACACATTCCCATGAAGAGGAAATGGACTACCGCCACTGCGATAGTGATACCAAAAGTCATGAGCAGTAGCGTCTTGTGCTGACCGCTGTCCATGAACACACCCTGTAGCACCACTGCCAGTACAACAAGAGCTGTCCGATGCTGAGTCTTGAACGCGATCATTTGTTGAGAGCCTCGGTGTTTGGATACCAATCGAAGAATGCCATGGAGTCCATGCCATGCGATGGTTTAACGCGCGCCTGTCCGATTTAGAGAACACCCTGACGCTTGACAAGGATTTCAAGGATCTCTGCGGCTGTACAAGATACCAAAGGCGCCGATATGCTTTGGTGCGCTGGTGTCGTAAAACGACTGCAAAGGACAGATAACGTTAGGTTGGTTTGTTATGGCTGGCCGTGTTATCATAATGCGTTAAGATACATAGCAACTACCCACGCTGAATGAGCTTCTTCCTATCGAAGCTACACGAAAATCTGGTAGTGCGCTCTTCCTATTGTACAGATCCTAATCTTGCGCTTGCTACAGCCAACTCTGAGTGATCCAACGTTCCGATGCCAAGAATCACTAGAAAAAAATGTCCGTCTAGCAGGCAGCCGTGGCTCGACCTTTGTGAAAAACAGTTTTGCTCGGGAACTCAACCGGAACAGCCCGTAGTGCCGGTGCCTTCGGTTTGGGCCGGCCCGATACTGGAGACTTCGTTTCTGAGTCGTCCTCTTGCCCCTCGCTGGATGAGGTTGCGGTGGACGCATCAGACGACGTCGACACGGAGGTCGTCTCGACAACAGGCTTTAAGTTGCTGGTTGACGGCACATGAACGAGTGAGAAGAGCGTGGCGCCACTAACACGACGCTTGCCTCGCTTGAACAGGACTTGCTTTGGGAGCAGCACACCACACTCTGGAAGGTCTTCTTCCTGGTACAGGAATGCCTTACCCTCACGCGGTGGAGGCATGGCTTCCACAACTTCTTGAAACTTGACATTCTTCCTAGACGGGTCGTAGCTTTTGTTCGACTTCTTCGTCAGGTCTTGAATACTCACAACTTTGGTCTCCTGAACCTTCACGCTCTTCTTGTCAGGACTATCGAACGCCTTCGTGGGGGATCGTACCCGTTTGTCAGTGGGGGCGACTGTGTATTCTTTTGGCGCGATGGTCTTTACGTCTTCGTTAGAGTGCAGACTGCTGTAATGGTCGTCCTTAAAGAGCAGATGCAGTATCCGATACGGTAGCGGTGGCGGCGGGTTCTGCTTGTCTGTATCTCCTTCATCGTCGTTCGTCACTCGCAGTCTGCGAACGGGGCCTGTATGTACTACTATGTGGATGTTGAAGAGCCTCGCTGCTGCGTACAGCTCCAGGTGGCCACCCCACTCGCCGTCCTCGCGCATACGAGTGCAGTAGTCGCCAACTTGTTCGTCGACTACGAAAGGTTGGAAGAGCTTTTCCTCTCTCTCGATGAACTCCACCAGTCGTCGTCGAATATCCTGGTGGAACAGCTCGTTGTTGTACAGCTGGTCGCTGATCGCTCGGAACAGGCAGTTGCCGTCCTTGCAAATGGGGACGATAGTCCACCCGAGCGCTGTATAGTGCTGTTCTACCTGTTCGTGGCTAGTCCAAGGTGCATCTCGCTCCACTACGTCGCAGTGTGGCGAGCCGTATTCAACCCGAGGGACATACGAACAACCCGACTCGGTTCTCTGCTTGGTCTTCTGAAGCTCATCGTCTACTTCTCGTGCGGCTGTCGCGGCGTCCGCTGCCAGGTCGGCTCCATTATTGTCGGTCTTTGAGCTAAAGCTAAACCAGGAACGAACTCCCTTGTGAAACCGTCGTTTGCTGCTGCTCTTTGAAGACGACCGAAGACTGAATCGAGCGCTCAGTCTCGTCGTCATGGTCGATCCTAGATAATGCTATTGGTCGTTGGGGAGAATTCACAAATGGATGAAAACCCCGCATGGGTCCCAATACGGTAATGGCAGAGGTAGCCGGCAGCTCCGTTTCAGCTGGATCCATCCAGAAACGTATATAACGCCCCCACACCCGCTCAACGAACGCCAAAACCGTTTGTGGAGAGCAATGACCAGCTGCTCAACTGCGTTGTAGGGGGCTTCTAGCATGGGATGACTACACTTAGCTAGCCACGACCTCGTAGACACCATGCCACACGCATCAGTCGGCGCTATAAAAGACGAGCTACTTTAGTAAAGACGGCGAAGTCCTCGGCCAGTCGAGCTGGTTTCTCAACCGTAACCAGATCATTTATTCTGACTCTACGATCGTCGATTATTTCGCTGCCGATGTCTTGCGAGCAGCGCTCCTTGCAGCCTTCTCGGCCTTGCGTAGTAGACGCTGCTCTTTCTTGCTCAAAGTTCTGTCACTTCCAGCTGCTGCTACCTGTAACTGTTCACCGAGACTGTTTGCCAGCCTGTTAACTTCTCCGTCTGCTGTATCTGTAAGCGCGTTTGGAACGACACGCTGCTCCGGCTGGTCCCCACTTGTGGATTCTGACGCAGACGCATGCGTTTGCCATCGCTGGAGGATTGAAAATCCAACGCAAACGCTTAGTAACCGAGCGAAAATCCGACAGGAAAACACACGCACCTTAGCGAAGTCTTGGGCGCGAAAGCCGTCGTAGTCGAGCTCGATTGGAACCGGCAGAGTGTCCGGGTCCATGGGGTCTCTTAACGCTCGCACACTGTCGTAATGGTCCTCGCCGTGGTACGCCACGTGAACGAACCGCGTGGGCTTGAGACGGTCGCACTCGATCACCATAATCCGTGCGCTTGGTTGGTCTTGGTGGACGACCACATACACCTGAAACAACCGAGCCGCAGCGTATAGCTCCTGGTTACCGCCCCACGTGCCGTCTTCCCGCATTCTCTCGCAGTACTACACCGCAGCAAATGCACATGAGTATCTTCAACGAGTGCACTTTACCTTCCGTGCAACTGCAACCTTCTCGAACTTCTCCTCGTCTTCCATGAACGGCTCAAAGTCTTCGCGATGCTGCTCCAAGTAGCTCACGATTTTCTACGACGACACCACGCTATATTAGCAGCTATCGACCAGCCTCGCATCACTTTAAGAGCCCACCTCCCGAGCTTCCTCGTGCTGGTGCTGGTCTCCATAAAGCTGGTCACCTAGTGCGCTAGAGAACGCGACAAGGAGCATCTGTAGTCCGTGAGCCCACTACTCCACCTATGGGCACGAAACACTGAGCTATACGCTATCTGTTTACCGGAAGAGGCAGTTACCGTCGGCTTCCACCTCCTGTCGCCAGAACGCAATGCATGACAAGGTGTCAGAATGCACCATATCGGAGACTGTGAGCAATATCCCCAATTCCTACGTGCAATTTACAGCCGACGTCCGCCAATTGCCTCCGCATGAGCTTAATAGTGTCGTCGTCCACCACATAGGACGAATTCTTCTGCTTCTTCTTGGGCTTGATGGTCTTCACCTTGGACGCGACGTCATCCAGTCGCTTGCCCGTGGCGGCCTCAAAAAATACTTTCTGCACGTGAAACAATAGAGACAGAGTTACAAGATACCAGTTTGCAGGATGCATTGCCTACTACGCAGCACCAAGGACTCGTACCGGAGCCTTCTTGGCCAGCTTCTTGACGACCTTGGGCCCCATACTCGCGCAATATGAACAATCCAGCTCTACCTACAAACTGTAGATTAGCAAACTTGAATACCACCTATAAAGTTCACTGGTGCTTTGATTAAGTATACACAACTGTTTTGCCCAATCAGCATGCGCACTTATCGCAAGCTCCTTCGCCAGTCAAACAGTGTTCAACTTCGCGCATAATGGTCGAGACCCGCCGAACGTCGCGTCGCCTCCAGGCTAAGGCCACGACCGCCTCCAGCCCGTTGCCCTCTCCGATGAGTTCACCCGCTGGTCGCGCTCCCGCGAGGAAGTCGCGCCGCACGCCGTCGCCACGCAGCCGCGCCAAGAAGCTGCAGGAAGAGAATGAGACAGCGAACCAGGAGGAGGCGCAGCAGATCCCCATCGTCATGACGGACGAGGAGCAGGAGAAGGAGCTGGAACTGGAACAGGAGGACCAGGTGGAGGCCGTTGAGGTGGAGCAGGATCAGACAGAAGAGAAGAAGGTTGCAGCTCCAGCGGAGGTGGAGGAAGAGGAGATTATGCTGCTGGATGATGACGAAGAAGAGGAGGAAGACGACGACGATGATGAAGACGTCGACCAATACGTACGTTGGCTCTGCTGTATGGAGATTGGATCACGGTGTCTAGTACTAATGTGTGTTGGCTGTTTATTGCTGCAGGCTTCTCTTGCTGCGTCCGGTTTGAACCTGTCTTCAAATTCTGCGTCGACTTCCACTGCCTCTGCGAAGCCGTCGGCGGCTGCGCTGCTGAAGCGGCGGCTGGTGCCGAACCAGTTGGACAGCGGTGCCTCGCAGTACCAGGAGTTCTTCAACTTCGAAGGCTCGAGGCGCTCGCAGGCGGCGACGTTGCGTGCCGACGCGCGGGCTGCAGAGGAGGCCAAGGTGTTGGCTGCGGGTCAAAAGGCTGTGGCCCACTCGGACAGGCAACGCGCCGAGTCCCAATACAAAAAATCTGCTGGACGCAGATGGTTCAACTTCGAGTCGGAGGAAATGACCGACGACTCGCGCCGCGACTTCGCCTTGCTGCGTATGCGTAACTACCTGGACCCGAAGAAGTTCTACAAGAGCTCGGACCACTCGCGCGCGCTGCCCAAACACTTCCAGATGGGCGAGGTGATCGAGGGCGCGCACGAGTTCCACTCGGCTCGCCTCACCAAGAAACAGCGCCGCAAAACCTTCACGGACGAGATCATGGCGGACGAGGCCGTGGTGCAGTACACGCACCGCGTGGCCGGCAACATCCAGAAGGCACGCAGCAACCAGAGCCGCAAGAAGAGACGACGCAACTAGAAAGTGGTTGTGCTTCTACTGAGCAATATAGATTTCCATGCGTACATTTTCCTTACCGGTTCTTGCCTGGATGGAAACCGGCAGCCGTTGAAGATTGTTCACCGCAGATGGGTTAGTTTACGGTGTCGGCCTCGTTAAAGATTTGAAGGTGCCGCCGTGAATAGCTTCGTGCTGCTCTCTCTGGAAGCCTTGGAAACACTTCAACACCGGCGTCGCTAGCGTCACTTGAGCTGCTCGGACGCGTCTTGTGGTGCTTGGTGTCCGTCCACTTCAACATCCAAGGTGCACTCGAGTTGAAGTGAGACCTACAAAGTACTTTGCTCATTTCCAGACTTGCCAGCAGGCACAAAATGGTCGCAGTGACGGAACAAATGAAGCTGAGAGCTCAATGGACCATGCTGAAGCGAGTCTGGGCTGACCCGGAGCGACGGCGCTTGATCGTTCGACTGCTTTTCGGTGGTGCGACCGGGGCTCTTACAGTGGCGATTCTGCACGTAACTTTCAAGGGCATGTGCAGTACACCGTGGGAAGCTGTGCGTTTGGTAGTGCGCTTGGTCGCCATCGTTGGTTCGACCATCGTCGGGTTCGTGGCGCGTGGTTGCAAGCCCAAATTCAAGAACTGGACGCTCAGCTTTGAGATCTTACGAGCTGTCATCCGAGAATGCACTCGAGCTCCTCATGGCGAGCGCATGGTGGTTGACACTAAGCACGCGCGTGTGATCCGTTCACAGAGTGCTGCCTTTGGTACTGCCCTGGGGTGGTTCGCTTGTCGCCAGTACGGCCGGCGTCTTGAACCGGTGCACGCCAACGGACTGGAGCATGTTTGGCTCCGATCCGCAGCTCCATCAACGCCTACGACCAAGTGCTTCGTAGTGCTCTACGTCCACGGCGGTGGCTTCGCAGTCATGAGTCCGAGACTCTACATCTCGTTCGGAGCGACTCTCGCCGTCGCCATCGAGAAGGAGCTCCGTCTACGACTTGGCACCAACGAACCTGTTCAGGTCGATGTCTTCCTAGGCAACTATCGTAAGGCACCGGAGCACTGCTTCCCTACGCCTCCTGAAGATACCGTCGCTGCGTACAAGCATCTACTTCACACAGAGGGCATTCCTCCGGAACAGATCATCCTCGCGGGTGACAGTGCTGGTGGTGGCCTGGTGATGTCAACTCTGCTGAGGATGAGAGACGCGAGCAGAGCGCACTTGCCTCTAGCCGCCATCCTAATCTGCCCCGCCGTCGATCTGTCGGAGATCGAGACGCAGGGCGACTCGGAGGCCAAGTCAACACATTGCATTCTGTCTCCAGAGATGATCGCTGCCGGACGACGAACCTACCACACGACGGCGTCGGACCCAACGACGTGGGCGGACGCTTCGTCCGTTCACTGCGATCTGCGTGGACTTCCACCCGTGTTTGTCCAAGCTGCAAGCCTCGACTACATCTACCAGCACTCCGTTGGATTGGCACAGAAGGCAGAAGCTGATGGAGTGACCAACTGGGAGCTGGACGTGCACGAAGACCTGCCGCATGTCTTCTCTATTTTTCCATCCTACGTGCTGCCGTACGCACAGATCGGCGTGCAGAGGGCGGCAGCGTTCGCAGCCAAGCATTTTGCCAAGGCTTCCAGTGGTGATGAAACTACTACGAGTGCGGACGTAGTTGCGACGGCAGCTTAGCTTAGTTGTTTTGGACGTGGAGAGCATATGAAGGGGGTAATGACAACTTCAACTTGTATGTAAGGTTACATGTAGTTCACATCGCAGCTTACTATGCTGCCATTGCGGCGGGGTTGAAGCCGCTGTTGGTCTTCAACGTCGGACGCAGTTGTCGGACTATGAATGCTGCCGTCTTCTGGATGGCCACATCGGCGTGCGGCAGGAACCACGCCGGGAAAATGGGGAAGACGTGGGGCATACTCTTGTGTTGGTCGTATTCCCAGTTGGTGACACCGTCCGCTTTAGCTTTGGCCAGCAAGCGCACTGCGTGTTGGTGGATGCTGTCGAGGTCTCCGGTCTGCACGAACACTGGCGGCAGGTTGCGGAGGTCGCAGTGGACGGACGAGGCATCGCCCCACTTGCTGGGGTCCTCGATCGACGGGTGGTATGCTTTCAGCACTGCGTTGCAGCATTTTGGGGTCAAAATGCAGCTCGAGGATGGAAGTTCATCGCCCGTCAGGTCGACGTAGGGGCACAGCAGAGCAGCACACAACGGGAGGCAGTGAGGCTTGGTGCGACGCTCTCGGAGCATCGCCGACATGATTAGCCCGGCGCCGGCACTGTCACCGGCAAGAACAACTTGAGACGGGTCCAGGTTTTCATGGTACAGCAAATGTTCGTACACCTTGACGATGTCTTGAGGTTGCGTCGGGTAGCTGTACTTGGGTACTTTACGATAGTTGGCGAGGAAGATCTCCACGTGCACCTTGCTGGCCGCTTCGGGGCCAAGTTGACGGACCAGTTCCTTCTCGATGAAGTTGCACAAGGCGTTGCTGAAGTGGATGTACAGTCTCGGACTCATGATAGCGAAGCCGCCTCCGTGTGCGTACAGCATGACGAGCCTCTTGGTGTTTGGCTTCCGGGGCGTCTGAGACCGCAGCCAGATGTGCTCCAGCCCGTTGATCTTTACCGGTTCGTAGCGCTTGCCGGCCTTCCGACAGGCCTTGCGACCCCAAAAAGTGCCAAACCACTCGCTCTGCTCGCGGACGATGGACGCGTAGCTCTCGTCCCCGAGTACGCGCTCACCGTACAGCTCCATCCCCACGCGAATGAAGATGCGGAACAGCTCGAACCTCAGCGTCCACTGTGGGAAAACGGGCTTGAAACCTTGAGCGACGAACTGCAGCACGGTCTTGGCAAAGGCGTACAGCAGACTGCCGAGCAGGTAGGCGCCCTCCAGCGGGTTCTTGCACAGTCCGCGCATCGCAATGTGCAGCACCTTGAGTACGACCGCGGCGCCGGCACCGCCGAACAGCAGCAGCATGAGCTTGTAGCGCTGGTGCGGATCGGACAACGCCAGCACCAACACGGTACTCATCGCCCACGGCGTCGTCTTGAGTACGGACTGCAAGCGATCGAACTTGGCGAGCATGGCACTGCTGTTGGGGGGGTTTTCAGAGACGGAAGACGTCGCGGGGACCTCGCACAAATACAAATGTGCCCGTCGGCTCCGAGGAGCCCTCGCCCTCCATTGGCCTTGGCCGCGAGTGAGCCTCGGCCTGCACAGCTGGTGGGCGAAGCCATACCGACGGGGACCCTTTTGCATCGTCTGCACAGCGCACGCATGCTGATGAATCCCACTTCGCCGTGCCATCAGGAGGGAGCACAATGCCAAATTGGCATTGGCAATGCTGGGCCAGCATCCAGCTTCGACGCTTCATGATCTCATTGAACGGGATCGTCGTGCTCTTGCTGGGCGCACGCGACGCTGCCTATACCTTCGCCATTTTCGTTCAATTTCACGTACTGCTGGACGCGTTGGTCATTGTTGTCATCACCGCCGATCCGTTGGTGTTGGCATTTTCAATGATGTCGCAGCGTGGCAAGTGGATGGTGGGCCGCGCGGCATCATGCGGCGCCTATGGCGCTGTCATGCGCGGCAACATCCATGTCACCGCGGACACATGGGTACCTCGCGTGTGGACGACCGCCAGCCACGGGATCTGACCTCGTACAGGCACTCGAGTCGAGGCCTATGTTGAACCGCTATTTGATCCATTCACGCTGTACGACCAGGAGTGCTGCCGTCCTGCACAAGACGCATACACAAACACAAATGTAGGGAGGAATACAAACATACACGTACACGTTTGCTTAGGTGCTCCACGGCAACCCGTCGAGCTGCTGTTCATTATCTCCTTGCTTGGAATATCTAGGCCTGGGCGCGGCGCTTCTCCGCCGCGGCCACAGCCTTCGCGAGACTCTGCTCAAACGGCGGGTAGCACACTCCTTCCTCTGTGATGATACCAGTCAGGTAGCGGTTGGGCGTGACGTCGAACGCCGGGTTGAACACCGGGCAGCCCTCAGGCGCAATACGCACGCCGCGAATGCAGGCGACCTCGTCGGCGCTGCGCTCCTCGATGGGGATGCCCATTCCCTCGAGGAAGTTGAGATCGATGGTGCTTGTAGGTACGCACGCGTACACCGGCACTTTGTTCTCCTTGGCGACCACCGCCAGCTTGTACGTGCCGATCTTGTTCACGACGTCGCCGTTGGCTGCTACACGGTCAGCGCCGAACAGCACCACATCCACTTTGCCGGACAGCATGAGGTAGCCCGCTGCATTGTCCGCGATGAGGTGAATGGGCACGCCCTCGCGCATGAGCTCCCACGCTGAGAGGCGCGCGCCCTGCAGACGCGGACGGGTTTCGTCCACCCACACGTGGACGTTCTTGCCCTGTGCGTGGCACTCGTAGATGACACCGATAGCCGTGCCGATGTCCACGGTCGCCAACGCGCCGGTGTTGCAGTGGTGTAGGATGTTGGCACCGGCCGGCACGATTTCGGCTCCGAACTCGCTCAGTCTCTTATTAATGGCCACATCCTCCTCGGCCAGCGCCTGTGCGACCGTCAGCGTGTACGCCGCCAAGTCGGCGACGCTCACGTCCGTCTGCACCTTAGTACGGAGCTCCTTGACCACCCGCTCCGTCGCCCAGGTCAGGTTGACGGCCGTGGGTCGAGCGGCATCGATGGTGGTCTTGGCCTGCTCCACGGTCTTGAGCAGATCCTCCTTGGTACTGCTGGCCGTGGCCTGGAAGTTCTTGGCGGCGATCGCCAGGCCGAACGCGCCGGCCGCACCGATGGCGGGGGCGCCGCGCACCGCCATGTCCGCGATGGCGCAGGTGACGTCGTCCACCGTCTCGCAGCGCATTAGCACCAGCTCCGTCGGCAGTTTGCGCTGGTCGATGAGCTGCAGGCCGCCGTCGGTCCACAGCACGGATCGCATACGTTCGCCAGCCATCGTCGTCTGTCGGCTGGTCGCTTGTCAAATGTGGCAAGTCGGACTTAGTGCTGATCCTGGGATTGGCGGGGCGCGCAACGATCTTGAAGCGATGCAGTGGACGCGCGAGCTGAACGACCTGCTGAACCAGTGCGTGTTCGCCAGCGGCTACGACTTTGAGGCGTCCAGCGAGCTGTTCTGTCAACAGGCCACCAAACTGCGACTGTGGAGTGGTGACGGGGAAGTGGCGGTGACGGCGAACCAGTGTCAAGAGCACTGGATGGCCTTGAACCCGACGGAGGAGGACGAAGAAGAAGAGGAAGCAGATAAAGGAGAAGGGCCCGAGACGCGCAGGGATGAGAGTAGGGAACAGCGTGTCGTTGATGCTATCGCGGATGAGGAAGAGGAATATGTTGTTGTGCCGGATGGAGGGCCTCGACTGGAGTTGTCGCTGTCGGACGCTGAGCTGGATCAGCTGCTGAGCACGCTGCCACCTAGGGAGGAACCTGAAGCAGTTGACGGTTCTTCGTCTGCAGACGCAAAGGTGGTGAGTCCTCGCAGTGAGATGCAGTGGGTGCTGGCGTTCTTGACTGACCCGGACGCGATCGCTAGTGTCGACGTTGAGGCCAAGAACTTGATGAGAAGTCGTGAAAAGAACGACGACGACAACTACCAGGGATTCCTGCAAGACCTCCACGAGGCGAATCTAATGGCACCAGCGCCGATCAGCGCAGTTGATGGACATTCTGAGCAACAACATGGAGCAGACAAGGCCCCCGTTAATAACACCGACGATAGTGATCAAGACAGCAGCGACGAGGACCAAGAGGAATGGGAACGTACTCGACAGGCGATGAAACACTCGATGAAGCTTCAGTAGCTCCCCAAGATTCCTCGCGGTAGTCATAAATAAATGGATCATTCTCTAGCAGGTGCGTTTACCACTTTCGTCGCTTGTTTTGTCGCTTTGTGGGGGCAGATTTTGCTGTAGTCGCGCGCTCCTTTATCTTCCGTTTGGCATGTTTTTCTGGTTCTTCCACATGCATCACACTAGTGTCGAGCCCAATCTCTTCGCTGAGAACCTCTAGCCAAAGCAATTGCTTGTCGCTGAGTCGGTCACGAGGCCCCTTGACTTCCACTAGCTTCAGGTGGGCAACGTAGCTGTCATCCTTCAACAAGTCAAGAACATGCTGCAGCGGTTGCTCTTCAAGCTTGGCTTCTGAAATGGTCATCTGCGAATCCTCCTCTTCTAGTGACTTTGTATACAATTGGGTCTTCTCGTTCATGTTCAGCTCCTCATCCATGCCGCAGAATGCGTGAATGTTTAAGCAACCATGACTATCAATTGCCAGCTGTGGAGTTGGCGACACAGGATCATTTTTAGGTTTGGAGAGCTCAATTCTCAACAGAAGGAGGTCAGGCAGACCATTCTGAGCCTGATGGAACTCCTTTGACGTGGCCATGTAGCGCAGTAGATTGGCAAGCTGCGTTCGCCCAATTGCTGCAGTAGTAAGCAAATGATACTGCAACATCGCAACGTCGTCGCTTGGCCAGTGAACAAACCGACTCACCTTTCCAAACTCGGAGTTCCATCTAGTCACAAAAGTTGTCAACAGCTCCTCCATCGTCCAGTCAGACTTCACTTGAGCTAATCGACGCTCGATGAGATCGCGTCGACTTTCGTAGAAGACGTCCGCATAGCCGAAATCCAGAGGAGCAGACTGGAACGGCGTCTGGAAGACATCCGGGATACTTGCATACAGCACGTCCCACATCAAGATACCGAACAGATTCCCAAACACCATACCTTCCGAATGGACCCCGTACCATCCTCCGAATCTCGCGTTCTCTACGGATATTTCGTCTACACGGTGGTGATCTCGGTAGTATTGCAGAACGAGCTGTTCAACCGTGCACGGCTCATCGTCGAAGCCCACGAACCGCGACTTTTCTCCCGTTTGACGGTTTAGCGGACGACCCACGATGTGGTTCTTGCGGTATTCGTAGCTGACGTGTGCCTCAGCTGGTACCGCCTTCTCTTCGTCATCTTCGTTGTCCATGATCGGGGCAATCAGGCTGGTTCCAGTACTTTGAAGCAGCAGATCAGCAGTGGACAGTGACTCAACTCGTATCCTTTCGTCACGCTCTTTTCGACGATTCAATCGATTCAAACGCCTTTGAATTGCGATTCGGTCAGCCGCAAGCACGTGAGGATCCTCCAGAGCATTCACGCACGTATCTCGAGCTTGATCTGCGCACTTCAAATGCTCCAGATTCAAGGCCAGACGATCCCACCAGTAGCCGCGCTTTCGCTCAAGAAACGGCGCAGTTAGCAATTCATTTAGCAGCAAGGTGGCAATCTGGTACTTTCGCATCTTCTCGTACAAACCCACTGCCGTGTGTAAGATTCGAACCAGATGATAGCCGGCATTGCATTTGGAAAAGAACACGGGAATACCCGACGTGGTGTATGCAGCCGCCTTCATCCACTTCAAATAAGCCTGCAGACAGCCTCTGCTAGCCAGCACCAAGTCGTCCAGCGACTGCATCTTTTCGATCTCGCCGTAAAATTGATTCCAGCTGCGCATTTGCCAATTCGCAGACGCTTCATCCTCAGTTTTTCCAGGTGGAGCAACAACAACACACTCGTCTTCTGTCTCTGTGGACTCTTCGTCGTCATAGAGTATGAACAAAAGCCTCTGAAAGGCTAGAAACACTGGCGGGGCGTCTGAAAGCATCCACTTGAGCTCCAGATCCGGTTCCTGGTACTCCTTCTCTGGTGTCATGATTCGAATACACTGGTCAACGACGTTCATGATGCGATGCAGCTGGTACGCCACTTCATAGCTCACGTAGGCCTCTGAGGACGGGAAGACGCGATGAGAGTTCAGCACCTCGGCAGTAGATTCATCATCACCACTCGAACACTTGCTCAATGTATACTCTGGATACGCCACTTTCTTGAAAAACACCATCAGTCCCGGCCACTGCGTCGGTTCCTGCCTTAACTTATGCGCGGCCAAGGCAACCAGTCGCGCCTCATCCTCCAACTGTGGAGGCATCAACGACATCGCGTTGAATGGAGGCGTCGAGACGAAGTAGAACAGGCGGTGCAGTCTCAGCATCAGATCCCTTGCGGCTGGGGTCATCCTCAGAGCCATCACATCGGAGCTCTTCCTGCCTGTTAAAGGGTAAGATTCGAGCCAAATCTGCTGCATGAGTTGAGCCGCGGGGATCCTGGAGCCGTCGATGCGTCGCTGGGTCTTCACTACCTTCTTGATCGCCGTCATAAGCTCCGCCTTGGCGATGTGTTTCCTACTGCCTGTCATTTTCTTATATAACGCTGCGAGTTCGGGCGCCGTAGCGCACCGCTCAATTGCATCGAGTGCAGTCTCCAGTGTGGCCAGTTCCTGGCTTGGAGACTGCTGGGCGATACTTTTAGCCGACGAAGTGATGGGGAAGTGCTGTAGGAAGCCAGCGTCGATCATCACGTGGACGACATCCTGTACCTGTTCGTTGATTGGATGCTGCTCGTCCTGGACGAAGTAGCGAAAGAGCGACGTGATCCTGTACCAAGGGCCTTGACGCTGTAGTAAACGCGCATACAGTTGCTGCTCAAAAGGTTTCAAGGCGGTTAAGAAACGAGATCCTATGGCGATTTCCTCCGAGCACAAGAGCCCACGGAAGTCCTCGCGCTCGAACAAGATCGTGGACAGAACGAGGGTGAAGTGACGTGCGTATGCGTCTTCCCACGGCGGTTCTTCGTCTGTACAGGCGTCGTGTAGAGGCTCATCCTTGAGCTTAGTGTCCGCATCCATGACGAGTGCGGAATTGACTTCACAGTCACTATGTTTCACATTAGTGACATATGTTGCAATATAAGAGTACTACTCCCCTTCTTTCCGCAACTTTCCCTTCAAAGGACTGGTTCGGCTGAAATCGAGAATCGCAGGACCGAGAGTCGATCAGAATTGAGGGGGGAAGTCATGGCCACTCCACCTCCGGTTAAGGATGTCGTCCCTCCCAAGCCCACCAAGTCTCGACGCCAGAGCAATGGTAACGGCAACTTGACCAACTACCAGCGCAAGGTCATCTGCGAGTTCTACCGCAAGAGCGGCGGCGTCATGTCGCAAAAGGACCTGGCGCAATGGACCAAGCACGAGTTTGGGCTCAAGAAGACGCCGGCGCAGTCCACGATCTCGGGGATTCTGCGTCGCCAGCACGAGTTCATCAACATGAGCTCACTGGAGCTAGGTATCAAGAAGCGGCGCGTGGTGCAGCACCCGCAACTGGACTCTGCGCTGGCCAATTGGGTCATTCAGATGGCTGGAAGGGGTCAGACTGTACAGGGAGATCTGACGAAGGAAAAGGCCAAGGAGTTCGCCCACATGCTCGGGATCCCAGACAGTGAACAGCCAGAGTTCTCCAATGGATGGCTACACTCCTTCCAGCTGCGTCACAACTTCAGTTTCCGCAAGTTCAACGCCGAGCAGCACCAAGCAGCACAGGACGACCCACGACGCAGTGCTAAGGTGTTGTACTGGACCAATATGGAGGCGCTAATGGCCGAGACGGACAAGTACGAGCCCAAAGACGTCTTCGCAGTGGAAGAGACGCCTGTGCTGTACACGATGCCGCCTGTGCAGAACGCTCTGGAGGAAGGAAGGATGCGCTGCAAGAAGCGCTTCGTGGTGTCTCTTGCAGCCAACGCCGACGGCTCCGAGAAGCTCCAGCCGCTGTTTGTGTCCCACCATGAACATCCCAAGTGTTTCCGTAAGAAAACGGCCGAGCAGCACGGACTTCACTACTTCTGGAACAACAAGGCGTGGATGACGGGCGTCATTTTCTCTCGCTGGCTGCAGCGTCTGGACTTTGCCATGGCCAACCAGAAGCGCCGCATCTTGCTCTTCATCAACGACATGCCGTCGCATGTGGTGGCGCATTTGGACCTCAAGAACGTCGTGATGTTTGTGCTGAGTCCTGCCGTCTCGCAGATGCTCAACCCCATCACGTCGCGTGTGGTCACGACGTTCAAGAAGCGCTTCCGTCGCTACCATCTGCGCCACGCTATCGACAAGTCCGAGACGAGTAAGAGCACTATGTTCGACGTGGATGTGCTACAGGCCATGAAGTGGGCGGCGGCCAGTTGGGACGAGATCA
The DNA here is from genome assembly GCA_016864655.1 of Phytophthora cactorum. Lineage (NCBI taxonomy): Eukaryota > Oomycota > Peronosporomycetes > Peronosporales > Peronosporaceae > Phytophthora > Phytophthora cactorum. The sequence goes on from NHQK01000012.1 coordinate 147,050, forward strand.
CGACCGAGACGATCAAGCGCGCCTGGGTCCCCACGCAGCTGGTGCGTAACCGGGTGACAATGGACGAGCATGTGCTCATACAGGAAGAGGAGGAAGTGCTGATGGATACGGAACTGGAGCACCTGATGCTGTTCCTGCGTCTATCGAACCCTGTACCCATGATGGAGTATCTGAACGACGAGACCATGTCGGATTACCCCGTGCACGAGGATAAATTCGACGTCGTATCCAGTGTCTGCGAAGTGCCAGAGGACGAGGTTGACGAATCAATTGAAGAAAGTCCCGGCCGTACTCTGTCGCTGCAGGAGAAACTCAAGGCGTTCCGAGATGTTCTCCACGTGCTGAAGGACCGAAGCGATGCGGACGATTCGGCTCTCAACGCCATTCGACGAGTGCAGGATGCGATCCGAATGGAAGGCCAGAAGGAAGCAATGGGCGCCTTGGGCTCCAGTGGAGACACGAAGAGCGTTTTCGACCTGGACACGGCTGTAGGTGCCGACAGTAGCAATGGTTCTACTTCGATGACGTCGCTGGAGGTCGACAGCCAACAGCACATGGATGCGTCTTCCCTGCTGGACTCGACGGAGAGCTCTGCTCTGTCTGCAGCCTCCGCGTCGCTGGCCGAAGGTGCTGGAGACCACACGAGCTCGATGCTGAGTGGAGCGGCAGATGAAGATCGCCCACACGTCAACGAGAGCTTCCATGCTGTGATCTGAGCTGACTTTTTGACGCGAACCTCGGTGGGCTAATTGATTCATGTGGTTTTTATATTTTCACAGACTTATGCCGAGTCCAGGAAAGAATGCACTTCCCTTCTAACTGCACTTCCATGTTCGAGTTTTTGACCATTGTCTTTAGTAGGTTTTCTCCTACTTCTGCAGTACCAGCATTCGGTACCGTTCCTTCTTCTTCTTGGTCAGATCCATGGCCAAGCCAGAGCCGATGGTCTGCAAGATGGACTTGTGTTTCCGCATCTCTCGCGTTGTCTGTTCCCAGCGACGGAATGCCGGACGAAGCTGTCGCGTTCGAACCGTGTGGATGAACAGCAGAAAGATGACTCGATGTCTCTCGAACTCCGTCACGTGGCTCCATTTCTCCACAGCCATCGACAGAGTGCGTCGTAGGAATTTACGCATCAACCGCTTGGAAGCAGCTTGGACTCGACGTTGCTCCTCTGTGAGCAGATATCGTAGCGCATAGTCAGCAGCTTCGGCGACGTCGTTGGCTTTCCAGTCGGCGATGACGTTCGTCAACGTGTCCACGAGTTGCGTACTGGCGTCCAACTCGTTGCGAGTCTCTTCGCCTACGTGGATGGCATGCAGGTGGTCCAGATGAGCTTGAGCTGCAACGAGAGACAGCTCCAGTTCATGCAGGCGAGACAAGAAGTGCACGCGACACTGACACACAGAGTCGATCAGAGCTAGAGAAGTGATCTCCTCTTCCAGCTGCGGTCGCGAAGTTGACTCATCAAGGCCATAGGCGACATTGCCGAAGGTGATCAACGCCCAGTACAGAACGCGAGACTCCTGACGGTGATCTAGCAGTGCTCGTTGTAGCAGAGCGAAGCCGCTGGCCTCGGCGATCTCCCACTTGATGCTGGCTAGGAATAATATTGAGCAAGTTAGTCTTCAAGCATTGAGCAAAGGATGGGCGAGACTGGAACTTACCGTTCTCGTACGAAAACACCGCGAGGACGTAGCAGCATTCCCCTACAACCGCCGCTTCGTGTCGATACGACTCGCTCTCCAAGAGTGAAAGCACCAGCTCAACACCTGAGCAGGACTCAAACGCCACTTTGGCGGCTCCGTTGTCACTCAGAACAACTCCCACCAGCTCCAAGCACAGCAAGACAACTGGAAGCTCTTGCGAAGACTCTTCTGCCTCTCCAGCTCCATCTTGCTGAACTGTCTCGTTGTGAGAGCGCAGAAGATCGCAGAGTACTTGAAAGCGTGAAGTTTCAGTGACGAATCGCTGCGTACTCGCTTGCAGACGACTAAGTTTGACAAAGAGTCGAAGAGTGAGGGCGATAGTGGTTTTCTCGTCAGGAAACCACGCGATGGACTCAAGAAGCAGTTCCAGTCCTTGGCATTCCAGTAGCTCCTGCTCGAGGCTTAGCTGGCTCGAAGCCCTCGGTTTGCCTCGATCTCCGCGTATCCCGTCCGTTTTGCTTTCCCATTCAACTCGATCAGCTTCCTCGCTCTTTTCAAGTTGTGCGTAGATCCACTGCACACTGCGAAACTGCGTCTGTGAGTCTGCTCGCTGTTGTCGCATCCGTTTGATCGCCTCCTTGACACTGGAACAATGTCGAAGGCGCCAGGCAAGAGAAACTTGCTGGAGAGTGATGAACCTCACGGCTGCGCTCCATCGACTTTTCTTCATTCGATTCACCGCTCGACATCGTAAGGAATACATCGTGTCATGCTGAAGATCGCCGACGTAGTGAGCGCTCTTGGGTCCGCTGTAAACAGGCTCAAATGGATCGTGGTGCAGTGTGTCCAGAACTCCGTGATGGCAGATTTCAACCTCGTAATGGACAGGAAGGCCGTGCAAAGGCAGCCAGTCTCGTGGAAGCTGCCAATACACTTGCACACCAGTGGAAGCAATGCACGAGGTCAATATAAACGGCTCCGGGGGTGCTACAGACAACAAACAGAGGGTTAGAAGTGAGCTACTGTAGATGGTCAAATGCTGACAGACCAAGAAGATGAACGTACTTACGAGTGTAAGTGCCGTGTTCAAGATCGGTTTAATGTACCAACACGACAGCGGCGGTGGCTCCTTGGGGCCTGAGAACTGTTGGATACCAAGCAGCTTGCCACCACGCGTGAATACCCCGCAACCAGCTGACCCGGTCTCTGTTACGCGATCGTATTGTAAATGCTGCGGGTTAATGGAGTTTGGTGCGAGTCTGGCGAGTTGTCGTTGATAGAGAGCCTGGGGTTTACCGTGCGGATGGCCCACGATTTCGAGATGTTCGCCCATTCGAAGGCTTTCCGACTCAGCACATCCCAACTTCCGGTCGTTCATCTCGAAGCGAAGTGGCCGAACGTTGTCACCTGCGGCTATCACGAACTGGTCTTCGTTCAGAGCACACAGCGCAAAGTCGAAGTGGGGTTGATGAGCCTTTTTCGTTAGCGACTGAGGCTGTATTGTGGCTCCATTGAGAGGCTGCAGTCGTGCAGAATCCTCAGGCATCTTGATACCAGCGAAGAAAGTGTCGGCAGCGAGCAAGATGGGGAAAGCTACGCGTTCATCCGCGTAATTGCATGTTACTTGTGCTGACCGAGCCATGATCTCATCAGCGAGGGTCTTACCATCAGTAAGAACGCATAAGATACCGCAGAACCGACCGATGATCCCAGAGCCGTACGGGTTCCCCTCGGACGATATCTTACAGACAGCCTTGCGAAAGTAGAAGGACTCGATCTCCAGGTCGTCATCATCGTCGTGGGGTTTAGCACGTTTGGACATTGTACCGGCAGTGCCGGGGCGTGGACGGAAGAACGGCGGCTTCTGTTCGGATCGCTCGCCCGTACGTGTGTTGAGGTAGTAGAACACGCGGTTGTCTGGATCGAAGAGCTTCATGTAGTTCTCGCGCACGAGTTGGCGGATGGTTTTCTGGGCGAGAAAAGCTCGGACAACCCGCTGGATGCGTTGAGCGGCCTCTTTAGGCGACAGATCAACGCGCCCTCGAGCGATGTCGCGGTCCCCGGGCAGGAATCGAACGAGAAGCAGCGGCTTCTCCCACGTACTCACATCGGTGAGTGTGTTGACGTAGTAGTGCTGCTTGCGAATGGGGTCGTAGTGCTTCTCGTAGACGCTGAGAAGCAAACGTGCCATGTGTTGACGACTCAGAAATGCACGAAATACGTTCTGTAGCACGCGTGCAGCACAGTCTTCTTCGTGTGCTCTCCATTCGTCCACTAGCGACGTCTTCGGATCGGACGGACCGCCTGCTGCTGTCCTGCGTCTCCCGTTATTGCCGCTGCCTCCTCCTCGACCTCCTCGTCTCCCAGCACCACGCATGATGAACCTGCTCACAAGAAGTTAATCAGCGTTTGCAACGCTTCACGACCGCTTTGGTCGAAAATGGATCACAACCAGCTAGGAACAGACTCAATAAATTGTCGGTATCGGCGTGTTTTGTCATGTTAGAGCATGTCACCAAGTAGTTTAGGCAGTAACGAGGCGCTGTATCCGGCGCTCGACCGTGTCGAGCTGCTTGCGTAGTGAGCGACGACGGCCCTTCTTGTCTCGACCCTGCTCGTTCGACAGCGAGTCGTGGAGCGATTCCACGCGCACCTGCAGGTCTTGTAGTGATCCGGAGACCAACGGCGAGTGTTGGTCACAGAACACGTCTTCGTCGGTCTCTCCACGGGCTGTCGCACTCTCGCGACATGATTCGCAGAGCAGCACGTGCATGCGGCAGTAGGCGCAACGGGTGCCGGATAACGTATCGTGCGGCACCTGGCAGCGCTCGCATTGTCCCGTGACCGTCTTGTCCTCAGACGCCATGGTCACGCGCTGGTCGAAGACGAAGTTCTTGCCCTGGAAGAGACCTCCGCCGTCCGGGAAGCGCTCGAGGTAGCGGTGGATGCCTCCTTCCAATTGGTATACGTTCTCCAGTCCCAAGTGCTTGAGATAAGCCGAAGCCTTCTCGCACCGGATGCCACCCGTGCAGTACATGAGCACTTTGCCCTTCTGCAGTAGCATGGGCAACTCGTCTCGAACCCACTGCGGGAACTGTCCGAAGCGACGAGTCTTGGGGTTCAGCGCCCCCGTAAAGTGGCCGACGTTGAACTCGTACGTGTTGCGGACGTCAATGAGAGCGATTGACTCGGGGTCTGAGCTCAATTGTTCGGACCGGAACTGTTCGGGGGTCAAGTGTTTGCCGCGTATACTCAAGTCGTAGGCGTCATCTGGCAGTTCCAGAGCCACAATCTCCGCTACCACACGCACTTGTAGCTCCGGGAACGGCTCCACCTGCGACGAGCTGGTCTTCCAGTCCACGTCGACGAATTGCGGCTGCTGCTTCATGGCATCGACGTAGCTCTGCACATTGGCGCTAGAACCGCCCAACGTTCCGTTGATGCCTTCGAGCGCGAGACGCACGCGACCGGTGAGTCCCAAGGACGAACACAATTGTTCGTGGACCGCTGCAAAGGCTTCCAGCTCCTCTTGCGTCTCGCAAAGACGCACGTATTTGTAGTAGAGCACGACGACGTACGCGCTGTCCTGCCCCATGGTGGTTGACTCCTTGATGCCGATATCGAGATGTGACCTACGAAACGTGTGGAGCACACAAGAGACAGGTTCGAGGGATCAGATCATGGAGCCGACTGAGATAAAGTGGCGACGCGAACGGCTGGAGCTTTATGAGAAGCTAGAGCGCAGTGCCGAGAATGGTCTAGATCGTGAAGCAGTCCTCGCGTCCAGGTAGTATAGTGGTGTGATGAGCTGGTACTATAGTGATCTCGGTTGACCATTTTCTCTGTGTAGAGAGCTCTTCGACTTTGATGCATCGGGTCAGGCTATTCCGAAGGAGTTCACGTTCCAGCATGACGACGATGCCGTCACAGTCGTGTGCGCGGAGATTCCACAAGCTGCTGCGCAGCAATGGGGGAACATTACGTGGGAAGTACTGGCGGCTCTGCAAGGAGGAGCTACAGAGAGCAACGACATGGTGCAGACTCAAGCGGTGACGAATTTGAAGGACGTGTACGTGGGCGACCAGAGCATCATGCACGTGACGCTATTCTACACGTCCCATCCCGACGACTTGGCTCCGAGAAGAGCAAACGAACACAAGTCCGAACGCCTTGCACGCGAGATCTCGTTGTTGCGTGAGATGGCGACGCAGTTCGAGCCGATCCACATGGTCCCCGTCAATGTGGTGCTGGCTTCGTCCGGGGCGATTATGGTGCTCTTTCAATGCGTTCAAGGTGAGGGGAACCAGACCGAGCAAAAGGTAAAGAATGCTGCAAGCGACGCAGAGTTCGGCGTGGACTTGCTGCGCCAGGCAGCACAGAAGACGTTCCCGTTCGTATCCAAGAAGAGTCCGAACTCGATCATCCACACGACACTGGTGCGCCTGATGTCACCCGACGCTTTCGACGAGGCTGCGTTGACTCGAGTCCGTGAAGCGTGCCAACGCATTTCGCAGCAACTGACCAATTCTGCCACCTCCTTCGTCGTGGACAAGCTCTGGTATGTGGATGAATCGCACTTCATTCGTCCTACAGGACATACAACCACCGTCTCGCTGGGGTGTTAGGCTGCACAACAGCAAAGGCAACATGCAACAAACGTACAGAGAGTGCGACTGGCGAAGTATACGCACCGACATGTTACATCACTGAAATTGATTGTATACACGTAGCTTACATGTATACAAACCATTTCATTTCAGTTTTTAACAAAATGAGCTCTTCAGAGTGCAGCGAGCAGGAAGCGCAATGGCGCCAGCAGCGCGCCGGACTCTACGAGGAGCTCTACGAGGCTGGCAAGAAGGCGCTGAACCGCGAGGGTGTGCGCAAGACAAGGTGCGTCTGCCGCGATGGGCACGTGTCTCCTGTTGTGTCCTACCTGATTGAAACCTTTCGCTGTAGACAGAACTTCACGCCCGGCCCGACGCTCGAGTCCAAGCCGTACATGTTCCCCACGGAGAACGATGGCGTGGCGCTCATCTGTGCCCCCATCCCCATCGAGATGGCGGAGCGCTGCCATGCTGTCGGCAAGGAGCTGACGGATCTGCTGCCGCGCGAGCCCGAGACCGGCAACGCCGTGGCCTGCGTGACGCCCCGCGAGCTCATGCACGTCACGCTGTTCCACACGTCGCACCCGGGCGATCTGGCCCCGAACGCGAGGCTGCGCTTCCCCCAGGACGTGGCACAGCTGAAGACAATGTGTACGCGCATCACGCCGTTCCGAATGGCGCCTGTGAAGGTGCTCATGACCTCTTCGGGCGCCATCATCATGCTGTTCCAGTGCCTTCCGGCCATCGAGATACTCAGCGATGACGTCGTCAACGCGCACGCCGAGTTCTCGGTGGACCACATCCGCCGCGTGGCCAAGGAGACCTTCTCGTACGCGCCCAAGACGGACACGCGTGTCATCATCCACTCGACGCTAGGTCGTGTGCTGTCGCCTGACATCCACGACGCCGACTTGGATCGCCTGCGCGCCCGGTGCGACGAGATCACGGCCGAACTGGCAGCCGATCCGCAACCGGCCCTGTTCGATAAGCTCTGGTTCGTGGAGGAGACCCATAATCTGTCACCACAGGGTCCTAAGACCGAAATACCGCTGCTCGGTGGCGTATAACAAGCAGGGTTCTGGAAACCCCGGGTTTTCTGGGAGACATGGTTGGGTAGAAGAACGTAGAGGCCTTTATTGTCCGTCACCTGCTCTTGTTCACCACCTTCTTCCTCTGCGGCCAGCTGCTCGTCCACGTAGCGCACGACAAGTTGACGCATGTCCATGGCAGAGATCACGGACGTACGACTTGTGGTTGGGTAGCCAAGGGTAATCACTGTCGAATGATGAGTCAGGCCGAGGAGACGAGATGCCCCAGAGCTCAACAGGAATGGCTTCAGCTCATCAATCATTGGACTGGTCTAGCCGCAGAAGTTGCGCCCTTTTACTAGTACAACATAGCGACGCGAGGTGTATGGTGAATTCCTCATCAGGTCACCTGGGTGCTGCGCGTCGAATTTGGCGAACTTACGGTAGTATCTGCACTTCGGTGCTGTGGCTGCAGCGAAACGAAGTCATTTTTTCGAGGATCAACCCTCACAGTGTATAGCAGATCTGGTCCGCAGCGACACGACAGTTGCGCGCAGCAGCTCTTCGAGACTTCCGCCGCCTTGAGACCAAGATTCAAAGCCTCAAGTTACGACAAATGATCGATTGCTTTGACTACATCGAGATCAAGGCGCCCTTACTCAGGAAAACCAGAACAGAAACAAAACAAAAAACCACATAGTCAAGCGGTTAGAAAAATTCTCAGGGATCCAATAGCTTAAAAGTTAAATGGACACCATTACTAACGTTAGAACCAGACCTTTTCGCAGAGCTCCGCGTAAGTAAGCTACCGGCATGCAGTTTGTTACTGGTATCCACGACGTGTTCGTAATGATAATTAGGCGCTGTATTCCTCCGTTGCAGCGATTGCACTCGTGCTTACATAACATAATAGCGGGTCTTGAGCTACGGCTTCGTTTGCCTCTCGCTACTCTCCTCGATGCTCTAAACAGGTCGACGTCTGGAATCCAGACTATTGTCCACTTCAGCCACGAGGGTTCTTCGTACGGCAGACTGGGTCTACGCCGTTGATGGATACTGGACAACCGTAAAGTCAGTTATAACTCGACACTCTGCATGTGGCGAAAGTCCGTCGCGTACTGCGGTTTGTGCCCGGACGACGACAAGGAAGACGTCGACTGCTCCATCTTCAGCTCGTTCTGCTGCATCTGCAGACCGGTAGTGTACGACTGCGAGAGCAGGTCCACAAGCTGGTCGTGGAGCTGACCAGTCTGAGAACTGGCGAGCTTGGCTCGCTCCTGGTTGCGTGTCCACAGATCCTCGAGCAGAGCACTGACCTGTTCCGCCAAGTCTTTCAGCAACGAACGTTGACGCGACGGCACTGAAGTGCGGGGCTGCGAGTCTGCCACAATGAGCGCGCCGAGCACAATCCCATCGCGTGCACGGAACGGCACACCCATGACAAACCGGAGATTGGGCGCCTCGGTCACGAATAAATTAGTGGACAGAACGTCATCTTGTCTCGCGTCCAGCACCGTCACGACCTCGCCATCGTCCTCCTCTTGATCGTCACCGTCGATACTGACGTCTTGAGTCATGGACGCCTTGCGAGAAGGGAAGCGCCGCATGATCTCTGCAGTGAGCGAGTGCGAGATAGGGACCTCGCTCACATCTCGGTCCCTTACAAGACCAAAGCTAGACTTGATGAACTCTCGCTGTGCATCCACGAAACTAATCGTGGACAGCGAACAACTCGCGTGTTGAGCGGCCTGCTTGGCTACAAGGTCGTAGATGTTCTCCTTCCCCGAGTCCATAATGCCGTACTCAGCCAGACGGGCAGCTCGCTCTTCATCCACGGATTTCCCCACTCGAGACCTGGCCAGCACCATATCGGTGTGAATCTCCTCTTCAACGTCCTCGTCGAACTCTTCGTCTCCCTCTTCAAGCTCATCAAGCCCTTGGTAGTCCTGCAAGTTGAGGTCTTGTAGCTTGAAGTCCAGACCGACATTCGAGTCGTGGAACTCCATTCCGTCGTCCTCGTCGGCCTCGTCCAGTTCACGCATGTCAAAGTCGCAGATGTCCTCTTCCTCGTCATCTTCGCCGTCTTCGTTCTCCTCTTCTCCAATGCCGTCCAGATCCTCGCGGTCGGAATCGGGATCCGCCTCGGAATCGTCAAAGTCGTAAACCGATTTCCCCGTCATGCGACTAGGGAGGCCTCCCTTGATAGACAAGTCGAACTCCGAGTCGTGGAAGTCCATGAGCGACAGCTCCGAGAACCGCTTGTAGAACTGGTCGCTCTGGATCACAGCACTGCTAGGGGACGACGGAGAGGACGAGCACACGGACGCCACTTCAATCGCCTCGATCGAGTCGATATCCACACTGGCGTCCACTTCGGGCTCTTTCTCCACTTCTCGCGACATTTCTCGCACCACCTCGACGTTTTTCTCCGTGTCGCTGTCATCTTTGACCTCAATATCGTTCCCTTCCACGTCGTTCTCGCTCTCGTAGTCGTAGCGACTTCCACGTGAGCTGCTCACAGTCGTGGCGTTGCTGGCGTTGCTTGGCTTGTAGAAACTACCGCCGAAGCTGCTCCCACTGATACTCAACGTCTTGGAACTGCTGCTCTTACCGAAGGCTCCCAGGCCACGACTGCTGTTGAAGCTGCTCGCTGTACTTCCAGACATATTCGACAGCGTTCGGTCTGGGTTGGTCGACGCATGGGACGACAGCAGACTCCGCGAGTCGTAGAAGTCCGTGCTGTCTCCGCTGCTAGAGTTCGTGGACGGCGGGCGACTGTACTCGTCGTCGTCCTCAGGACTCCGCGGCGTTGCATTGCCACTGCCAAGACGACGACGAAGCGCGTTGATGCCGTTCACTGGCGTCCTGGGCGGCTGCGCTGCTGCTGCTATCTGGCCTCTGCTCTGTCTCTGGTTGTCTTCCATGCCGTGCTCGCAGTTGATACAGATGCGGAACGGACATTTACCAGCTTTGCCCAGTTTGATCTGGTGGATCTCCGAGCATTTAGAACACGCCACGTCGCCACATAGACGGCAGTGGTGTTTCCTCCTCGACATGGAGAACTTGCCCTGACACACACAGCAGCTCTTCCTAGACTTGACCCAGTTCTCGGATGTTAAGTACGGAGACTCACGTAGTCGCATGACCAGCAGCGCCGTGTTCAGTTGCTGGAACGCCGTCAGGTACGACAACATGTTCATCCGTCGCGTCGTCGTCACGCCATTGGCGTCATAGCAGCTGAATTTGATAAGAACTTCGAGGACGTTGTCCCCCGCAATGGACGAAGCGATGGGGTACACGACAATCCCCGAGAACTGCACGAGCGCTCGAGCCGTCATCACAAAGTTGGCTGGTTCGGGAGACGACGACTTGGCTTTGGACTGCGACGGCGTCACGATCGGTTTGCAGTATCTCGTGACCGCCGGGTCTTCGATCGAATGATGCGAGATGATCCCCACTCGCTGGTCCTCGAAATCCTGGGCCTGGTTGTGCGCCATGGGACCGCGGATCTGCGCGCGACGGATGGTGGCGTACTCGGCCAGACACATGGTGAGTCCCAGCTCCTGCGCGCTCTCGGCGCCCTTGCGTCGCTTGCTACTGTGCAGTCTGGCCGCCTGACGTTCGCGATGTCGGTGCTTACCGCCGAATTTCAGCGAGTTGGACGCCGCGCTGGCGTTCAACGCCGCACCGGAGTTGGTGCGTGGCCCGCGTCCCTTGATGGACACGTATTTCACGGCGTACTGCTCCGTCTCCGCTCCGCTCTGCGAGCGCGAACTGGAACTGATGGACGACGACGTGGACGAGCTGCGACCGGCGCGTCCGCTCGGGAGACTGCCGAAGCTCGTGAACACGTCGGCCAGCTGCACGCGCTCCTCGAACAGCGCCGCCTGGACGTTCTGGAACGTGTCGCGCTTGGGGGACGCCATGAGGCGCATGAAGTCATCCAGTGTGGCCCGCACGCGCGTCGTGGCCAGCATCGTGTGCATATTGTGTGGCAGCTGCGCTGGATCGGCGGGCGTCATGCTGGACACGCGGTCCATCGAGTCTGCGCGCAGCTCGTAGATGTTGAGCGAGCCACGCGCCGTGACGAACTGCCACTTGTCGGCGTCCGCCACTGCGTCCACCAGCAACGCGGCGGCGTTGGCGCGTGCGTCCAGCAGCAGCGCGTCCTGTTGCTGGTCGTTAAAGTTCAAATACGCGTCGGGCGTGACGCTGTCCGCGGTGCCGGCGGCGCTGAAGTTGGAGCGGCCGCTGCTGCTCGCCCATTGCTGCGTGTCCTGAGCGGGCGACGTGGTTGATGGTGTTTCGCTGGGGCGCGATGAGGTGGACGACGCCTTGTGCTGTCGATGCTGCGGTCGATATAAAGACCCGTAATTGACCATTCTAGCGGACGGGCGGATCCACTCAGTGGACGCAATTCGATACCTGTAAGTTGCCTTTTAAGTGCCTGTTGCAGTAGTTGCCTGTTGATACTTTCCGGCCGAAAATGCGGCGGAAAGTGGCGGGGGGAGGAGGAAGCTTTCTCGGCCCCTGTGTCGGTCCTGCGAAGTCGCTCGAGCCGCACTTGCTCGAGTCGGAAACTGAGCGCCAGAGCGGCGGCGAGGGGAGAGTCCAGCTGGAGCGTTTGTATTGCAGCAAATTGACTTCGAGTTTGTAAGGCGGGAAAGGCTGGCCAGGGTTGTTGCACGTGACCCCTATTACCCAAAAGAGCAAGAGATGTGAAAAGAAACTCATTTTAGACGAAATGGGCATTCGCTGCATTTGCCGAATTTACATGTTTTCATTGGAGCGCAGGCATACTGGTCGTACGGCACTGCGAGTTCCAGGAAGGTTTGCTATCACGGATAAAGAAAAATTACATGTATAGTGGTAAAGCAGTCAGTGCGCTCGTTTTGGGCATTGTTGCCACCGAGATACAGAGCCACTGAGATGGTAATGTACAGACCCGGCAGAAGATGCTGCTTCCGGCTAGAATGGAGCAAGCTAGGTTCCGAGCAGCACGTCAGTTGCTCGCTGCCCTAAAATATCGGTGAAGCAGAGGCACTGCGAGAGTAATGCATTTGAACGATGTCGTTACTGGCATTCGGGGTGCGGCGTTCTAGCACGTCATTCCCCATTGAGGCCAGCAACAAAAAAGGTAGAGCACAGCTTCTGCGGCAGCTTCTCCAGCTACATCCTCAACATTACTGTTATTAATAGGTTTTGCTTTCGCAAACCAACCGAAGCTTTAGTAGCAGCTCTCGGAGCTGTTGAAGGTTAACAAACTCGAGCACTTACGTTTCCAGTTTGCAGGTCCATTTTGCGGTGATTGCTTACTAAAAGAGCTGTTGACGAGAGACCTGGCAGAAAATACCCAAAATTCACAATGCAACGTCGAGTTTAGGTCGAGTTCAGACCTGCTGCTTTGCTCGCGCCGCCATCAACGCTGGCCCTCTTTGGTCCAAAGTTTGGAGGCTTTCGCGCTCTCTTGGCTGGATCGCGGCCTCGTCGTGCGTGGGTTCGCGAGGCTTACGGAGATGCATGAGAGACCCTACGACAGTACATGCACTCGCTGTCAGCTTGAAGAGCTCCCCACGCTGTGGATAGCCGTGCCTCGACAGACACCGTACGTACTGTTTACAAATGCCAGCGGCTCTTCCTCCTAGCGAAAGGTCTTTCCCGTTCAACTGCAACGAGCTCGTAACGTGGTGATGAACCTCATCATGAAGGCTGGTTGGATAGATCAGTCACGGCAGCAAAGGACACACTTCAACACTCGTACATGTAGTTCGGGGGGGGGGGGACTTCATCCCCCCCCTCCCCCCCCCCACTTCTGCAGGTCCTTCCAACTTGGAAGTTCCAAGAGGACCAGCATCGGTCCCACGTGCAGATGAGCCTTTGCGAGATGCGGACACATGACGAAATTGGGCTGGCGATGGGCCGAGGGCGGACCACCCCGCGTCAAGGCGTTGCGCAGCTGGTTGATCGCACTGCCGGTTGAATTTTCGTCAGCAGACGACGCCGATGAACGAAACAATGGAATCGAGAGTGCGCGTGACGACACCAAGCTACCATTATCACTTCCAGCGGACGAGTTGCAAAGGGCTTCGTAATGGAGGGAACTATTTCAGACTCTCAATATCTGATGTTCAGAGTGAGCTCTCCCCGCTGCCAGAAGACATTACTTCAGAGTGAGCTCTCCCCGCAGCCGCAGCGGCGCTGGGCCACACCATATTGCAATCAAACACGAGCACCATCTCAATGAGAGGACGAGGGAAGCTGCTACGCCGGACGAGAGCCTGGGCAAATTCAGTCCATAGACAAAGTTTACTCCAATTGTAGTCCCATACAGCTTTTTGACATGGTTTTTGGTAGTTGAAGAGGCACGCCATGAACCATGCGACCGTTGTTCGCCGTCACGGCCAAATCGGTCGTAGGTCGCGAACAGGATTTTCGCCTTATTCCAGAGCACGCAAGCGCATCGTGCTGCTGCTTGATCATTGCTCTCACCTCCCGACGACGGAAGGCTAGCGTTATCTCCCAGGCTTCATGCCTCCGAAATATGTAAGCTGTTGCTGGATTCACTAATGTGCTCGTGAGCCTGTTCCGCTTCATCTGAAACGCCGGTTTATGCCGCCTATTCTAAGGTCGAGTATTTGATAGCATGAGAACGGGCCTCGTGCTCGGCCTGGACGGCGCCGGCAAAACGCTGCTGCTCCGACAACTCATAGCACAGGTCGTGCGCAAGCAGAAAACTGTGCTAGAGCGAATTGTAGCGTTCGCTTCAAACCCCTGTAGTACATGTAGCTACAGCCCAGACAAAGACGAAGAGTTCAAGGACGGAGACTATGTCGTTGACCCTAACACGCAACCGAGCGTGGGCGTTGAGCACTGGTCGCTGCCGCTCGATGGAGGGAAGGCCTGCACGTTGAGAGAGGTCGGTGGACAACTGCTGCCAATGTGGCCGTCGTACTTCGAGTCCTGCCACTTTTGGCTCTTCCTGGTCGATGCCAGCAACGCCACCCAGTTAGCAGCCGCAGCGATCGAGTTCTTTTCCATCCTGAGTGTAGACGAAATGAAATACAAGCCCAAGTTATTGGTGATCAACCAGATCGATGCCAGCTTCGTGATCGACGACACCATTCTGCAGACGTATCTGTGCCTTGACCGCCTTCTTGCTGAGCCGGACAGCGGCCCAGTGCAGATCGTCAAGACCAGTGCTCTCACGGGGGAGAACGTCGCGCAAATTCTCAAATGGCTTGGCCATGCTGCCAGCAGTGGCCTCTTCTCAGGAAACAATCCTAGCATTGGTCTTAGCGGGTTTAGCGGTCGTTACCGAACGCTAGGACGGCAGAACTCGGCTAGCGATATGCGAGTACATCCCATCGTGGACTAACCAAAGAACCTAGCGATCAATGTGACGGCCATATATTTTTCATTAGTTCCGCTCGCCTTCGTGGCAGTACGGGTATTCATCACCGAGGGTGGTGTTAGCGGCCATGCTCGTTTCGGCGGACTGGAACAGATGGAAGTGCTGCAAGTCACGACTGATGTTGCCGATCGCGATGAGAGCGCAGTAGATGCCGAGCACAATGCTGCTGATGATGGTCAAGTGGCATACAAAGCGATCACACTTGCCTCGAAACGTTTGCGTGGCGATCGGGTGTACGCGGAGGTAGCACAAGCATGGCATGATCATACACGAGACGGTGACTGCTGTGGCCCCGATCAAACTCAAGATATCCGTGAAAGAAGATTGAAACATGATGGCGAGGAAGGCCTGCGACCACACCGTGATCGTACGGATCAAACCACTGCACAACCTGTCGGAGGCTGTGTAGGCTTCGCCTGCGTAGGCGTGGTCGCCATTATCACTCGGAGGTGGCGACGCCGCTTGGAAGTACGGAGTGCTATTGCCGTACAGGAAGCCTTCTTCTTCAAGAATGGGCGTCGTAGTAATCTTGGGTGGGGCAAGCGTACCGATGGCTCCTGTGTTGGCGAGAATCGGCTTGCTCTGTCCCGACGTAGCATTAGCTTTGGCGGCGCGTAGACTCAGGGTTTGTTGGAGCACCTCGTGGTCGGCGTCTTTGCCAAGGATATAGCGCTCCATGTCGAACAGAGTGGGGTTGAGCAGCAATGGGAATGCGATAGTGACGTGGGCCAGCATTAAAGCTGAGGCGACTTTTCGTGCCAAGCTTGCTTCTGGCAGCTGGTCCAACAAAGTAGCAGGTGCAGTGCAGCCAAACTGATAGTACGTCACGACCCCGATGAGCATGTAAATAGACGTGATGAAGAGCAACGTGAGCGACACCAAGTTAGCTAACCGAGCTGGATCCGCGTGCTGCCGCTGGATGGGCGGGATGATAATGGCGGTGCCCGTGGCGAACATAATGGTGCCGAACGTCTGAATAGCGTGGTCGGTCTGAATCTGCGTCTCTCGTGGCGACGGCTGGATATTTTGGAGGCTGTACCCGATGCAAATGACATCAGCAAGTACAGCCACGAGGCCGCCCATGTAGGCCAACGGAGCAGCAGCTTTCAGCGTCGGGATCAAGATCACGGGCATTACGCCGAGACTCATGACGATGATCCAGTGCGTCGGGCTCCACTGTTCCCCCGCTACGGTGCCCTCGAAAATACACGGCAACAAAGTGGTACCGCCAATAATGAAGAAGGCAATGGGGCTCAGAAAGCACGCGCCCCACTCGGATAGCAGCACGACGCGGCGTCCGGTTTCTCCAAAAGCGAAATAGCCGAGATCACTGAAGGTTCGCACGTTCACAGGCGCCACCATCAGCGACTTGCTAATTGCGACGCTGCAGTGACAACGTGTAATTGCAGAAACGTTAGTAGAGAGAAACATTGCAGTGCAGCTTCAGTAGGTCTCTAGGTGTGTCATTATGGACCTTGCGTGAAGGTTGCAGGCTGAGATGAAGTAGACGCCCATGGCGGCCAGCACGGGCCCGGCGGCCGCAAAGATGGAGCCGAAGCTCATGGAACCCACGCCGAAGGTGGCGCAGAACAGCAGCGCCACGCACAACACATCGTCGTTCCCCGACATCGTTCAGTACTTCAAGATCCGATGCTACCGAGATCAGGATCGCGACCTTTCAAATTTTTGGGTTGGTATTGTAATTTATAAGTGAGTGACTCGCTCAATAGCGCCAGATTGGCAAATATCACAACTTCTGTTTTTTTAAGTAAGCGCGAAGTAAGCGCATCCGGCCATCCTATTGACAACCATGGTCGGTTCCTCTCCGCCAAGATTATTTCAGCAGCGCGCAGCTTGAAGTGTTTTGTCTGAGATTGCGCGAGTTCCGCTGTCTGATGAGCAGTAAGGCTCCTTAAGCTGAGGAAATAGCGGTATCGCCCCAGGTCGTCTTCAGGAATTCTATCGATGGAGTACTTCGCACCCCGCTGCCCCATCGGGTTGAAATCGGCCGGTAGACTAGAACACTGGACGGGTTTAGATACGGTCAGCGGCTGGATATCCCGTTTGGCAAGCCAGGTTCGTGTCAACAACAAAGCGACCTTGGGATCACGAACGAAGTTCGTTCAACCTCGACAACAAGATTCGCGCCTATACTGTACTCTTAAAACTTGGGCTCTGCAAGCAGAAAAAAAGTGAACTGCACATGATCATGCTGCTGTTTACGGTGGTGGCTGCTACTTGGTAGTTTGAACTCGAGAACGAAGCTTCTCGGGGCGACCACGAACGACCAAGAAGGGTCTGGACTCACAAGGACCAGCTTAAATACTAAGAAATATCGCTGTCGTGACAATTAAGCGCTCACTAGATCCTGCAGTGTGCAGCCGCGGCGTCGCAGCGATGGCCAAAATAGCTGAGTTATTCCAACATTGCAATACTAGGAGTACATGTTATAGGAGTACTAGGAGTACATGTTGCGGTGCCGATGGCACTGGCTCACACTCCGAGGACGGTAGTCCAGCCATCGTCAAAGGAAAATTGCCCAACAGCGATTCGGCCCATATGAGCGCGTTGCTTACGGTCTAGCTTTTTGACAAAATTTGTCTAATAACACCGACACCGAGTCACGGCACGCGACTGGTGTTGTTTTCCGGGGAGAACCACATGGAATTCCACGCCGAACGAAGAGCGCTTTCGGTTACAGCGATGAACGGCGTCGGCTTCGTTTCCTGATGCGTGTCGCCGAGTCGAGGCGATGCTGCATAAGAATGTCTTGGCCTGGAAGGGCACATGGAAGTTGAAGTCGTAAGACTAAGTTCGCTCTAATAGGCACCGTGCGTACCTAAGCGCACGACGAGCCAATCGCGTGTTTCGTTAGTAGGTTCGCAGAAGCGAATCCAGTCGAATTCGCCGAGTGAGCCAATCTCAAAGTATACAAAATCTCATATACCGACCGACCGCGAACGCGCGGAGGCAAAGTCCCCGCCTCCGACCGGGCGGATCCCATAGTGAAGCCAAGTGATTTGATGCGGGGAAGACGGCCAGACCTAGACCGTGCAAGAATCGGGCCGAAGGGTGGTTGCTATCACAAGGTTAATCCTCCATCAGAATCCACCTCTACGATCAAGCTATGTTGTTAAATTCGGGGGGCAGATTCCCCGACCGACCATCTGTCGAGCGAATCGAAAAACATACTTTCTCGAAGTGATTGTCAGCTGCATAAATCGACCAGCCGCCATGCCCCGGCGCATTTTTTTATAACCGCCTCAGCGAGCACTTGATAGCCGACCGCCAGTTCCCATTCTGCTTTCAAGCGTTCACCTGGTTTCGTTGACATACCCTGAGGCAATGCACTACTGCCCCATGG
This sequence comes from Phytophthora cactorum, assembly GCA_016864655.1. Classification (NCBI taxonomy): domain Eukaryota; phylum Oomycota; class Peronosporomycetes; order Peronosporales; family Peronosporaceae; genus Phytophthora; species Phytophthora cactorum. The sequence goes on from NHQK01000012.1 coordinate 165,109, forward strand.
ACTCCCAGTCGTCGTCGTTTGCCGTATCACCTGCACTGCAGCCGCGCGTGCTCAGCCACAAGCGGCGCCGCAACGGGGCGTTCACCGCGGCCAGCAGTCCCGTGAAGCTCGAGGAAGAGTGCGACGTTGGTCAAAGCAGCGCTTCCGAAAGCTGCTGCACCACCTCAGGTGAGAGCTCAAGCGACGAGAGTGACAGCAGTTATGAGGTTGAGGAAGACATCGAAGAAGAAGAAGAAGAAGAGGCGCTGGTAGCCGCCAAGCGACGGCGCCGCGCTGATCTGGACGGTCTCAAGAAGTCAGTACGGCACATGGAGGCGCAAGTGGTGGATGCGTCCGTCCAGCTGAGAGACCTCGCGGCGCTCGTAGCGCAGGTTGTTGCCCGACGCCAGCACCAGCAGCTCCACGCATAGATCATACGCACAGTTCATCCAATGACTCAGGCCGCCTGAAGGCGCTCCCCTAGTTTATAACGACCCGGCGATGCCAACGCAGAGCGCGGCGTTCGTCGGCGTTCGTGCCCAGTCCATAACCGTAATCTTAATTTGAAGGTTGTTCTGCATCTCGCCGCCTCCTTTTTCATAATCTTAGCCCCTCCCTCCCTAATACCTTTAGGGAGACCCTAATACCCATGTAGCCGCGAGTAGAAAAGCTAAGTATGCTCTTCACATTGCCGACACCACCTTCAGTCATCACTATGCAAGCAACCCAACACTGGCCACAGCATGACTGTCGAACAACGACCAGCGAGCTTCCAGCGAGCGCCGTCTCTTCTGCAGCTGGTCGGGTTGGCGGCCCCCACCATCTTGACATGAATATGGTTGGATCCAGTCAAATGTCGCGGTCGGTCGGTGAAGATGTCTACAGGCATTTGATATCAATGGTGATTTCTGTACATGTTTATTTGCTTACAGTTATTAAATAACGTTACCGTTATTACACAGTACCGATATCGCTACGTAGTGGCCGATGCTGATTATAATATGGACGATTGTCGGGTCGGCAGCCAGTTCGGCCGTGATCTCGTCGCACCGGGCGCGCAGGCGATCCAAGTCGGCGTCGTGGATGTCAGGCGACAGCACACGACCTAGCGTCGAGTGGATGATGACACGCGTGTCCGTCTTGGGCGCGTACGAGAAGGTCTCCTTGGCCACGCGGCGGATGTGGTCCACCGAGAACTCGGCGTGCGCGTTGACGACGTCGTCGCTGAGTATCTCGATGGCCGGAAGGCACTGGAACAGCATGATGATGGCGCCCGAAGAGGTCATGAGCACCTTCACAGGCGCCATTCGGAACGGCGTGATGCGCGTACACATTGTCTTCAGCTGTGCCACGTCCTGGGGGAAGCGCAGCCTCGCGTTCGGGGCCAGATCGCCCGGGTGCGACGTGTGGAACAGCGTGACGTGCATGAGCTCGCGGGGCGTCACGCAGGCCACGGCGTTGCCGGTCTCGGGCTCGCGCGGCAGCAGATCCGTCAGCTCCTTGCCGACAGCATGGCAGCGCTCCGCCATCTCGATGGGGATGGGGGCACAGATGAGCGCCACGCCATCGTTCTCCGTGGGGAACATGTACGGCTTGGACTCGAGCGTCGGGCCGGGCGTGAAGTTCTGTCTACAGCGAAAGGTTTCAATCAGGTAGGACACAACAGGAGACACGTGCCCATCGCGGCAGACGCACCTTGTCTTGCGCACACCCTCGCGGTTCAGCGCCTTCTTGCCAGCCTCGTAGAGCTCCTCGTAGAGTCCGGCGCGCTGCTGGCGCCATTGCGCTTCCTGCTCGCTGCACTCTGAAGAGCTCATTTTGTTAAAAACTGAAATGAAATGGTTTGTATACATGTAAGCTACGTGTATACAATCAATTTCAGTGATGTAACATGTCGGTGCGTATACTTCGCCAGTCGCACTCTCTGTACGTTTGTTGCATGTTGCCTTTGCTGTTGTGCAGCCTAACACCCCAGCGAGACGGTGGTTGTATGTCCTGTAGGACGAATGAAGTGCGATTCATCCACATACCAGAGCTTGTCCACGACGAAGGAGGTGGCAGAATTGGTCAGTTGCTGCGAAATGCGTTGGCACGCTTCACGGACTCGAGTCAACGCAGCCTCGTCGAAAGCGTCGGGTGACATCAGGCGCACCAGTGTCGTGTGGATGATCGAGTTCGGACTCTTCTTGGATACGAACGGGAACGTCTTCTGTGCTGCCTGGCGCAGCAAGTCCACGCCGAACTCTGCGTCGCTTGCAGCATTCTTTACCTTTTGCTCGGTCTGGTTCCCCTCACCTTGAACGCATTGAAAGAGCACCAGAACCCCCCATAATCTGTCACCACAGGGTCCCAAGACCGAATTATGTAGTCAACGGCGTACTGCAATGATCGCGGGCGCTTTCCTAGCGACCCTTAACCACTTTAGCTAGAGGAAATCACCACTGTGTACCATGCATTGGGGATATATAATGCCTGTAGACATCTTCACCGACCGACCGCGACATTTGACTGGATCCAACCATATTCATGTCAAGATGGTGGGGGCCGCCAACCCGACCAGCTGCAGAAGAGACGGCGCTCGCTGGAAGCTCGCTGGTCGTTGTTCGACAGTCATGCTGTGGCCAGTGTTGGGTTGCTTGCATAGTGATGACTGAAGGTGGTGTCGGCAATGTGAAGAGCATACTTAGCTTTTCTACTCGCGGCTACATGGGTATTAGGGTCTCCCTAAAGGTATTAGGGAGGGAGGGGCTAAGATTATGAAAAAGGAGGCGGCGAGATGCAGAACAACCTTCAAAATTAAGATTACGGTTATGGACTGGGCACGAACGCCGACGAACGCCGCGCTCTGCGTTGGCATCGCCGGGTCGTTATAAACTAGGGGAGCGCCTTCAGGCGGCCTGAGTCATTGGATGAACTGTGCGTATGATCTATGCGTGGAGCTGCTGGTGCTGGCGTCGGGCAACAACCTGCGCTACGAGCGCCGCGAGTCTCTGCAGCTGGACGGACGCATCCACACCTTGCGCCTCCATGTGCCGTACTGACTTCTTGAGACCGTCCAGATCAGCGCGCGGCGCCGTCGCTTGGCGGCTACCAGCGCCTCTTCTTCTTCTTCTTCTTCGATGTCTTCCTCAACCTCATAACTGCTGTCACTCTCGTCGCTTGAGCTCTCACCTGAGGTGGTGCAGCAGCTTTCGGAAGCGCTGCTTTGACCAACGTCGCACTCTTCCTCGAGCTTCACGGGACTGCTGGCCGCGGTGAACGCCCCGTTGCGGCGCCGCTTGTGGCTGAGCACCGCGGCTGCAGTGCAGGTGATACGGCAAACGACGACGACTGGAGTCCATAGGGCAGTAGTGCTTGCCTCAGGGTATGTCAACGAAACCAGGTGAACGCTTGAAAGCAGAATGGGAACTGGCGGTCGGCTATCAAGTGCTCGCTGAGGCGGTTATAAAAAAAATGCGCCGGGGCATGGCGGCTGGTCGATTTATGCAGCTGACAATCACTTCGAAAAGTATGTTTTTCGATTCGCTCGACAGATGGTCGGTCGGGGAATCTGCCCCCCGAATTTAACAACATAGCTTGATCGTAGAGGTGGATTCTGATGGAGGATTAACCTTGTGATAGCAACCACCCTTCGGCCCGATTCTTGCACGGTCTAGGTCTGGCCGTCTTCCCCGCATCAAATCACTTGGCTTCACTATGGGATCCGCCCGGTCGGAGGCGGGGACTTTGCCTCCCGCGCGTTCGCGGTCGGTCGGTATATGAGATTTTGTATACTTTGAGATTGGCTCACTCGGCGAATTCGACTGGATTCGCTTCTGCGAACCTACTAACGAAACACGCGATTGGCTCGTCGTGCGCTTAGGTACGCACGGTGCCTATTAGAGCGAACTTAGTCTTACGACTTCAACTTCCATGTGCCCTTCCAGGCCAAGACATTCTTATGCAGCATCGCCTCGACTCGGCGACACGCATCAGGAAACGAAGCCGACGCCGTTCATCGCTGTAACCGAAAGCGCTCTTCGTTCGGCGTGGAATTCCATGTGGTTCTCCCCGGAAAACAACACCAGCCGCGTGCCGTGACTCGGTGTCGGTGTTATTCTTTCCAGATTATTTCAGCAGCGCGCTAGCCAACCTTCAGCAAATTATCTTCGGTTGAGCTTGAAGTGTTTGTCTGAGATTGCGCGAGTTCCGCTGTCTGATGAGCAGTAAGACTCCTTAAGCTGAGGAAATAGCGGTATCGCCCCAGGTCGTCTTCAGGAATTCTATCGATGGAGTACTTCGCACCCCGCTGCCCCATCGGGTTGAAATCGGCCGGTAGACTAGAACACTGGACGGGTTTAGATACGGTCAGCGGCTGGATATCCCGTTTGGCAAGCCAGGTTCGTGTCAACAACAAAGCGACCTTGGGATCACGAACGAAGTTCGTTCAACCTCGACAACAAGATTCGCGCCTATACTGTACTCTTAAAACTTGGGCTCTGCAAGCAGAAAAAAAGTGAACTGCACATGATCATGCTGCTGTTTACGGTGGTGGCTGCTACTTGGTAGTTTGAACTCGAGAACGAAGCTTCTCGGGGCGACCACGAACGACCAAGAAGGGTCTGGACTCACAAGGACCAGCTTAAATACTAAGAAATATCGCTGTCGTGACAATTAAGCGCTCACTAGATCCTGCAGTGTGCAGCCGCGGCGTCGCAGCGATGGCCAAAATAGCTGAGTTATTCCAACATTGCAATACTAGGAGTACATGTTATAGGAGTACTAGGAGTACATGTTGCGGTGCCGATGGCACTGGCTCACACTCCGAGGACGGTAGTCCAGCCATCGTCAAAGGAAAATTGCCCAACAGCGATTCGGCCCATGTGAGCGCGTTGCTTACGGTCTAGCTTTTTGACAAAATTTGTATCAGTGGAACCGTCGTCGAGCCTTTGATTTTCCGTATCAATGACGGAGATGGTTGTAAAAGGATGGCGGATTCGCTTACAGATAATCCCCTCGGTAGTAATTTCTAGGCTCGGAATACTCCCTCAACAGCAATAAAAAAGCGGACAAGCAAGTAACATACAAACTCAGGTTAATATTCTTCTCACCGCTCTGAGTTGTCAAAAGGAATATAAATTTGGCGAAAATTTCTACCTTCTTTGGAAATGATCACCGGGAGTTAATATGATAGGTCAAGAGTTTTTTGTCTCCCAAAACTTTATCGAATGTGAAATATAAATTTGCAAAGCACATTCATTAACTGTAGCTACGGTGAAGAGATGGTAGAATCGAACAGCAGAGCACTGCCACGGTTCGCAGACTTCAGCAGTGCAATAGCAGACTCGTAGAGCTCCCTGCTGGAGAACAGGTTGACAGGCAGCTGCTTCGCTCTCCGGAGCTTGGCTTTCCCTAACGTGGTAGCTTGTATAGGTTGCCACCCTTCTCCTCCAGCAGCTTCAGCATGCAAGCCTGAAGAGAAAGACATATGTCTTCCACGGTGTCGGCTTTCAACTTGCTATAGGCTTCCACCACCGACGCTATGAGGGCGCCGATGCCCTTCCTTGGCAGACGATACTGAATGCTCTGTATGGACGCGAAAACACCCAGGTCGCGATAGTTGAGGTCCAGTGAGTTGGGAGCTTGGCATAGTAGTCTGATGTTCCATCCTCATTCTGTGCCAGCCTTGACGACGTCTGGATCTGTTGGCGCCACGTGCGGCTTCGCATTATCTTGCTGCGCGAATATATTCTGTCGACGATCCTTCCTCGGCCACTTTGCTTTGATTGCTGGGAAAACCTTTGTCAGAAGATAGTCCTAGTACACGTCGTGGTTGACCGTTTCGATATCACGAGTACAAAGAGTGCCCTTGGCTCTGTTCTGGCTTCGCCGCTTGGCTCACACTTCTCCGTGAAAGACCATACACCGACTTTTCCATTCCAACGCTGCTTACGATACGGGTCGTACCTAATATGACATGTATAAAACAATAAAGGTCATTCGCAAAACGAAAATATAAAAAAGATAGACACTTACCGTGGGCGTGCCAGTGCAGCCAAGAATGTTGTCTTCGAGACAAAGCGCTTGCTCTTCCAGACACGCGGCGGGAGCCCTTCGCCGTCGAAAACGAGGTAAGAACGCCTGTTTATGCGGTCTGCGTATAACCGCTTCTCGTCTACGTACACAATGTTGTGCATGGGCTCAAAATACAAAGTCGTATCGTCAATGAACGACAAGGCGTGCTCCACACGCCGCATCTTGTTTTCGCTGGTTAATGCCGGCTCAATGAACGAGGTCCGGCGCGTAACCATGCCCTCCTTGACCGCTTACCTGATTAGATGCCTGGAGAGTCCTGAGGCTGAAATACGTCTCTCGACAGCTCGATCTTCGACGGGAACGCTTGCCAGCTTCTCACGAACGTCATCGCGGTTCTTGCGTTTACTACCCCTATTCTGCTTGATCAGACTGCACCACTCGTCACCCGTGGTGCCTGCCGCCACTACTGAAGCAAATCGCTCTTAAATTGCACTCACCCTAGTCGGGTCACGGCCCACAAGGGTACCAACCCGTGCATAAGCTCCGCGGGGAAGTTCTCCATTATGGCTGAGCTTCAGAAGCTCGTCGATGATGGCTTTGCGCTCTCTATCGGTAAGGTTGGGCTTGGGCATGCAGGGAGGGCTAGTAATGAAGTAGGCAGGCGTGGCGGGTGACCCCCCGGGTAGTGCTCGGGACTTGGTGTGCTAAACTGAAAATGGCGGAGGCTAGCTGTGGCCGTTTGGCGCGAAACTGGTGGCTATGAAAAGCGGAGGCGATGGGCTTTCGTTTCGTCCAATTAGATGCTCTTTCCGATAGCTAGCAGCAGAGTTATTGGTCAAAAAGTGAGTTTTCGGTGATCATTTCCGACCAGAGGAAGTACATGTATTTTGGGGTGCCTAACTATGGGGAGTTCTAATTGTACTGGACGCCCGAAGCAATCTGCATGAAATAGCAACGACTAAACTTGTTTCCGATCTATATTTTCGTGCGCACTTCTCGTATTCCTCTCACTCATCTGCCTATCTGACATCCAGTAGCATCGACATGAACGACAAACTTACCAATCTACCATTAGGCATTCCCTGAGAGTTCAGTTTGCAATCAATCGGTTAGTAAATGTGATGCAGGGGGGAGGAGGGGGGGGGGGCATAACGCCAGCTATATATGTACTAAGCTATACCACTATTGGCTGTTGGGTTGAATGTGCCGAGTTAATGGAAAGCTGATGATCCGCTATTAGAAGTCTTTAGCAAAACCGTATAATCGAGAAAAGTGGGTTTACCATACTGAATTTTTGCCTGACCACATCGACGAATCGATAAATGTGAACAGGTAGGTCGGTTCGAACCCACTACTTGATCAACAAATTCCTGTACTTGACCAACTTGTTGTAATCGTGTAAAATTAGGCATCCTCCAGATAAATAAATCAAAGTGGAAGGATGTAACGGGGAGAGGTATGATTGTGCCACGAGGCCCAGTGCATCACATCGACTTTTCAAGCATCAGCAGTACTAGTCACTGCATTCGCAACGACAGTTACCTACGTGCCAACGAACAGAGACGAGAAATCAAGTGAAGCGAAGCAGTTTGGGTGATGTCGAACGCTGGCTTTGCACCGCCTCCACTGCAGCAGGTTCGACTAATGCGGCCCATCGACCATCAAGCCACGGCAATATCAGAAATGGTAGATGATCTGGATGTGTCGAATTGAAAAGTGCGGTATGCACATCAAACTACTTTTTCATTACGCAGGAGAGCTGCTCGAGCGATGAGGTGGACACCGACAGGCTGCTGGGTCATGACACACTGTCCCGACATTCTTCTTGTATGGCCATTGCGCCGTAAAAGTAACTGCGTGCAGGGCACGCAACGCTTCTTCGCGCTGTTCAAGCACGTGAACTTGCGCTGTGGCGAGGTGGCCGCCCATTCTGTTGAAGACAGAGGTAGATAATGCCGTCATGTTTAACGTTGAGCTCGTGGTACCCGGCATGAGTGGCACTATTCGACTGCAGCACTCGCCGAACTACATCCGGACACATGCTCTTAGCGCGCCGTACTTTGGTCCCGAACAGCTTCTGTCACGCATAGTGCGCGCCGGAAACGCGTAGATCGGATTTGGCAGACATCTACATTCTGTAGGTTGACAGTGGTCTACTGTAGGTACACAACAGCTGCTCAATATCGCATACCTTATTGCACCAGCTACCCGCCACTCGTCAGCATGGTTGTGGGGTTTAATTTGTCTAGCTATGCAATCTGCCTGTGTACGTCATAAGGACATAAGTGCATGATCTCCAGTGTTGTTCTCTAAGAGCGTGGCCAAGATTAGATCTATCTCATCCTTACCTGAACGGAGATCGCTAATACAAAAGATTTGAAGATCCGACCTGGTACGTAGGTGCGGGTATATGAGTGACTAATGATGCAGTTTAGAATAGGAAGAAGGTAGATATAGGGTAAACATTAATCAGAGTTGAATTTTCTTGGAAGTGCGCAAGTGTTCGTCAGACACAAGGAATCGGGAAGAACTTTGGCCCTGTCAAGTGTTAACAAGATACAGGTAGACGGAACTAGCTACGTAGTGTAAGATCTGGATTAATAGATTGGCCAGACTTAGCTGCACTAGTATTCCCTATTTTCGCGTTCAAGCCTACTCGATCGACCAGACTTTGGTGCTTGGCTGGTGATCGTATCGACCTTCATGCTCAAAAATCCCGCTATCGGAAGTGGCAAGCTACCCAGAAAGGAAACACATCCACTAGGGCAAACCTCAGGCTTCAGATCCAGTCCAGGTCGCTAGATCGGAGTTGATCAGACACTTCGTTCTAGATCGAATACTCAAAGACAGAGCAAAGAAGTTCCGCGCTGTCCCGCACGTCCCGCGTCCCGCCAGAACGGTCCAGTCTCCACTCGTTGAACACCTTCGTATCCCCGAGAGAGCAGATTCAGCCCGCCGACGGGTACACAAGGTGAGTCCAAGTTCAGCTGATCACGGATTACTGGGGGACACCCTCCGTTTGTCGGTGTCTGGGCGCAGTGTGTGAGTGCTGATCGGCCCCAACCAAATTTTGGCTGATCCCGCTACACCACAATGGTGCGTGTGCCCGGATCTCTTGGGGACTCCGGATCTCACCGTGAGTCCGTAGAAGATGTTCAAGTGAGGCAAGAACTACGGGATGAGGTGTCGTCGCAGATCGGGTCGACAGCGGTGCCGCTGAATGAAGCAAGATCCGCAAATTGGCAGAGTCCTGGAAGGAGCTCTGTCGACAGAAAACGAGAGGAAGGTTCAAATCTAGATCCAGATCTAGAAGAAAAGCTTCGATTTCCTCCCCAGATCCCTACGGGGCCCCCAGCAGATCACGATGCGAATCGTGGTTTGCAGAACTCTGGAGGGAAATCTAAAGAGTTCAAAGCTTCTGCTTCGGAAGCACCCAAATCGATGTCCACGAAGAAGAAGAAGAAGTCGAAAGTAGCCCAGAAGAAGAGGGGAGCGCCCGAGTCCGACGAAGAAGGAGCCGGATCACGCAAGATCACTCCAATTTGGAAAGATAACACGTTAGAACGAGCCTACCATCGGAAGGCGTTCCAGGAACTTTTGAACAACGACACTGTGATGAAGACCCTCCAGCTACGACAGATGGGAGACCCGAAAAGTCAGATAACAACGCCGTCAGCGACGTCAGATAAACTAGTGGTGGCGAAGAACCTGTTTCAACTCCTGAAGGATGCGGGTTTCGTAGCTGGAGCGTTCGATGCGGACGATCTCTTCGACTTTGATATCGTGTAGAAACACGCCAAAAATCTAATAGTACACTTCCACACCAATAACACCCACTAAGTCACGAAGACTCAATAGGATTAATGTGAGTAATAGACCTGAAATCCCATTGCTACTCTTCCAGGTTGGCTATGTCCCCCGTGTACCGTGTGTCCCGCTGGCAAGCCACCGAAAACGCAACACTACTAGCCACGAGCAAAGGCTAGAGTGTTCTCTCTCTCGCAATATATACCCTGCAGTCCCTATAAAGATAGGGTACCGGACTTGTTTCAGACATGATACGGGGGTGCCGGAGCCACACTCCGAACGATAAGAATGTATGGAAGTCGTACAAGCTCCTCCAACGTGCAGCGAAATCGCGCTAGTCAAATACACGGCCAACTTCTCTCTGTCTCTTGGCCCTGCCAGGGATAAACACTTACTACCACCAGTAGGAGTGCTCACCGACAGTCTTATGCAATCTACCGGAACTATCCCGCCACTACCGCGTACTCACCGATAGTCGGGCATGCCCTTGTGCGGTTAAGAGTAAATGCTGTTCTGTTATTCGAGCCCGAAGGCTCTTAATGTAATATCTAATTCCTACTATCTACCAATACAAATATCAGTATAAAAGGTCCGTTTTTATCTTTCCAAAGCATCAACGATCACTCAGAGGGTCGTCTGAACTCGAACCGTCGCCACCGCCCTCTTGAGGGTCGTTGGGTCTTGTACGGTCGTTACCGTCAAATATATCAGTCGGATAGGCCTTCACAATCGCCACCGACCACTCACCCGTGGACCTCGAACACTGTATCCGTCGAAACCGCGTTGCCGAATAATCCGTGAAGACTTGGGAGGCGGCGGCTTCATGATAATTCCGACCGCGCGTCTTTGAATCCACGTCGCACGTCTGCCACGTCTCACCCATCATCCCTGCAGGCATCGGGTTGAAATGACACGTAGCATCGTCACCATCTGGACTTGGGCCAATCAGCACGAGTATTCGCCACTACCGTATTTTGGCCCTATATTGTTCAGCGAATCTTGTGACAACGGTGGCGACACGTTCTTTCGCACCGGTTGACCAGCAATGCTTTGGTCTCTCGCTTCAAGCGCAAATCGCTACACCACATTGACATCTACGATGTCCGGTCGGCCTCGTCGGAGTTGTACCGCCGGTTGAAGATGTCGATCGGAGAAGATCCTGCGGTTGAACCATCGCAGACTTCTCCCCGGAACGGTGCCACAGAGCGTCACTCCGAATCTTCACAGTACGCATCAGCTACGTCTGAACCCGACTCGGACCTCTCAGTGGCACCCCAAGGTATGTATGTGGGTCCCTCCGGGGGCGAAGATACTGTGATCACGTTTGAAAGAAAGGACCATGATATCTCCAGTACCTCGTAGGGAACCTCAGATCGAAGCCGATCAGGAGACCGATGGTTTCCTAGGAGCCCGATCATCCGGTGAGTTGGAGTCCTACTTCCAGACAGCCATGGATCGGCTCCTAAGAGAACGGCAGGTCGCACCGGTCGCGTCCAGACCTGGTCAGCTGAACCGTGTCGGAACGTAGGGTGTCGATATGGAGTCGGTGGGCTCCCGACTCATGCTGAAGACGCTGGAGAATACGACCTGGACCACTCGACCGCTAATTGAGTCGCTATAGTCACGACAGCGGGAGGATCGGGATCCTCCCCGATGATACAGCGAGCCCGGATCTCCGCAATGTCCGACCTGAAAGAGTTTACGGGGAGAGACCAGGACGAAGATCGGGCCCGATCATGGTTGAGCAAAGTCAAGTCGGCATTTCTCAGAGACCAAGCCTAGGATGAAGAGAAGTGTCTGACTTTCGTGGACCTACTGTCAGGACCGGCGAAAAACAGGTATCGACAACTTAGTCGATTGACGCGAAACAAGTGGAGTGATTCGGTACAAGGTTTCCAGACCCAATATTGTGGGCTGGGGGTGGCAATACTATCATGCTCGCAAGAGATCAGGCGAGTCGCCGTTGGATTGCCTCTATCGCTTGGACGTCGCCGCTCTATGCACCCGACTGAAGATCAAGGATGGTGATCAGAGAGCGCGACGTGAACATGTAGAACACTACATCGAAAGTTGGGCGATCAAGAACTAGCGGATCAGCTGACGTTGCTCCGTATCACAGACGCAGAAGATCTAGAAGAGATTCTTCGCGCGCGAGATCGCGCCAAGACTAGGCAGAAGCGATCGGCGTTCGGATCGAAATATCGACAGAAAATAGCCCCGTCAGCACAGCCGCTTCAACTAATAGAGCGGTACGTGCAATTCAGGCACCTCAGCCCGTCAGGATATGAGGTATCGGACAGCTCCGCCAGGTTCGACGCCGAAGGCGACCTGCGTCAAGTCTTCTTAGCTTTGGTGGGAAGAAACCGATTTCCTGCGGGGAACGACTCAAGCAGAACGAATCGGCAGCCGCCGGATCGACAGTCGCCGAATCGCGCCGATTTTGGCCAAGACACTAGAGTTCTCACAACGTACGCGACGGATCATTCGACCAACCGCGATGTTCACACTGTGGCTCGCGCAAGCACAACGACGTGGGGTGTTGGAAAAACCTGATTTGCCAGAAATGTGGTCGAAAGGGACATCTCTCAAAGTTCGTTTGCCCAGGATGCGGTGACGTCCACGAAATGGGCAAGTGCCCGATGGAGAAGTTCTACAACCTGATCCGCCAGTGGTATGATCCGGCTAAGCATGACGCCATCCTGCCGGAATCGGCTCAGAAGATGTTAAACTAGGATGCTCGCCGGGTTGTAATCCGGTACGAGCCGAGCATTCGACGTTCTGCATCTATGCATTTGTGGAGAAGAAGTCTAATACAAGATCCGATCGATCCGATAATACACGAGGCCTACGTCGTACACCGACTGCTGCGATCGCAAGTCTGCGGGTAGATAAATACCGCTGATCCGAGGTGAGATGACTTTAGATCTCTTGCCAGGGGAAGCCCGAGGGTTTTGGAAATATTATGCTCCAGGGACGTGGTTTCGACAAGCTAAGGTGACGGGAAAGATCAACAATGACAAAGCGTTCATGCTAGACAGTGGCGCTGAGGTGTCCATCATCGACACCCCTTTGCTCGTAAGGTGGGGTGTCATGTGGATATCTAGAATGCGGTGGCATTGGAGAGAATGTGTATGTCACTGAAGGACGAACCCGGGTCAAGATCACGCTGGCTGGATCGTTGGTATATTGCTTCGACATTTGAGTCGGAGATCCGGTGGGTCAGGGAGTCAGGGGGCGATCCTGGTCATGGACTTTATGGTACCGACAGGAATACGACTGGATCTGGCGGAAGTCAAACTCTGTCTACCCGACGAAATCAGGATCCAATTGAACGGCCGCCGTCCACTGTATAACAACAATGGCAGCTCGGTGTTGTTGGGTGAAGGAGGCCGGATCGACCCCGGAGAATCGACCGAACTGTCCGTCAAGTTACGCGCTAGGGCGACTGGCGAGAAGTTATGGGTGACTCGAGGAGAAAAGTGGGTACCGACTCTGATCCACGGACCAGGGGCGACGAGATACTAACAGATCACCAATATCGGGGACCGAACGATAAACTTGAGCCGGAGCACGGACGTCAGGATGTGGCTGCCTGCCGATCGAGTACCACATCAGGTCGGATATGTCATAGAGGGGTCGCGACGCTATGGGGAGTGGCAGAATTTAGCTTTTCAAGCCACGACTGAGGTTCACTCCATCCCCGGGGACGTACCTGACCCAGGACCGTTGGTAGATGATCATCCGGGTACCCGACCCCCAATCCATGTGTCCAGATCTGCGGCGTTAACAGATTCGATAGCGTTGTCTGTATCAGCAACATTATCCAATGCGGCAACGTTATCTCCACGAGTGACGAAACCCAAATCATGCGACGGCTTCTATCAGTACGAAGGCGAAGACAGAGCAATCTGCAGTTGATGGAGCGGAAGAAATAGCAGACGAGATGCCGGTATCAGCTGTCGCACCATCCACATATTCAGCGTTTGAAGATGCATATCAATCCCACCGTTCTAATGGAGAGATTAATTTGACTGAATTCTCGCAGCGTATCATTGAGAGTTCAAATGATTTGGCATCAGGACATGCGAGTGAGCACATGTCAAGTCAAAGTGACTCCATTGACCTCAAACTGGTCTCTGAGCATGTCGCTGGCAAAAGCAAAAAAGAGAGGAATTGAGCTTAACATTCCTCGTCCCCGTCAAGGAAATCCCGCAAGAAGTTACGGCAGAAGTGATCCGCGGTCGCTGCTAAACGTTTTAGCTGAGTAGCCGAAGGGTCTGACGGCCACAGGCACTGGTGTCGTGAAACACACCGAGGCTCAAAGATGAAACTGATAAATTGGAGAAATTCCGTGTATCATGGATGAACAAAAGTTGCGTGAGCACAGCCGGTATTTCAAAGCGGTGAACCAGTTGACAGCGTCATCGTACTGCTATAGTTACGTGATTCCTGAAGACTCGGTTGTCTCATTGCAAGCTGCACTAGACGACTTCAGGCGCTGCAGAGAAGATGAGTGTAAACTCAGACAAGAGATACCGGAGATGATCCACCTTACCCCAATTCCCAGCTCTGCCGATGACAAGACGTTAGCCGTATGGGTTACACCACAGTTCGAGCAATTCTCAAGGTAACGTCGCCTGAATATCGTTGCTTGTGGTGGTTAACGCCGGCTCATGGGGGCGTAAACTTCGATAAAGAAACATTATTGTTTCTTTAGCATCGTTACAGAACTGTAACTAACAACCGGTGTTTTACTTTGTTGTAGTGAATGTATACACACGATGCAGACCTTCTACCGAATCAAGAAAGTTGTAATTCTCGGTCAAGAGACCTGGATTAGCTCAACCAGGATTGGTTAAAGGTGACGGGGCGACCTGTCTAGTTTTTCGCTGGTGAGCCTGCATCAAGTGGCAAGTCAGCACCAGAAGCAAAGCAAAGCCTAGCGATCCTGGTCTCGGAGGTCATGGCGGCATATGCGACGATGTGTTTCCGATCGAAATTCTATCACAAAGACCCTGCTAAGGGAATCTATTTTGCCGAGGTGGTAGGATATGTGGCGGACAATGCGTAGTTGAATGATGATATGGTTATCTACGCTTTGAATTTTATGAGCGGCAGTCAGATGGGCACACCCGTATTGTCGTCGCTTGTGATTGAAAAGAAGAAGTTTCCGTCCCCTCCTCGTTAAACGCTCTTCTCTTTGAAGTTCATCATACTGCCCGTGAGCATCGCTAGCTACCCACCGTGGTACCCGTGCACCGCCACGGTCCGTTGACTGTACACATCTACGATCCGCTATGTACTGCATTATACAGAACGAAGATAGAGAAAGTTTGCTCCGGTCAACTGCTGTCGTACCTTCGTGCGTGGCACTCACAGTGGGAATGTGAAGGAGAGGGGCAAGAAGAGAATCCCTTCCCAGATAACGTGGACATCGAGTGGTTAATGTCGCCTACGCAACTGGACGGAAATACCTGTGACGCAGCAATGAACTACGCTTTCCTTGAGAGTGGGCGTGGATTGCTGTAGCAAAGGACGTTGTGAAAGTGATGCGACAATGGCTGATGTGGATAACTATGTGCGGATCACACGTCGAACGTATTGGTGCGGCCGAGAAAGAAGAAGCCAAACAGATTGGCAACCAGCTGGTGAGTGCTTTTGTAAAAGAAAGCAAGAAAATTTGGAACTAATTGTAATATATGGTTTGATGTTTGTTTGTCACAAAATAAAGATTACTTCAACTTCAACATTGCACTGTCATATTATGATTACGATCCTAATCTTCATCCGTATTGGTTGTCAAAATGACAAAGTCTGCATCAGTTAAATTAATGACATTTACAGCAGAAACTTGAGACGGACGGGCTTGCATTTGGACATCGTATCTGCAAAAGAACCGTCCGTGGGAAAGACCTTCATGCCGGGTGTAGAGCCCGGCATTTGAGTCGCATGATTGTGCATGCGCCACTTGATGTGAGCCACAAGGCGATGAAGGGGAACCTTACCGGGCGACGTCACGTTCATCATCTCCAAATCAAATCGAGCAAGACAACTCGTGAAGTTTACGTCAATGTTTCATTTTCCGCACTCGCGTCGTTCTTGAAATACCCCATGCTTGCAATTGTAGTTCAAGAAGTACTTGTGAAGCCTATCCTCTGTCATGTTAGCGCTGTTTTTGCTACAATACATATTTAACATATAGATCCAATTTAAGTAACCAAAACCACCCACACACGTACCGACGGTATTCTTGAACAGGACCGTTCCAGCTTGTGACAGACTGCGCTTGGGGACACCTACCCAACAATGCAACTAGTTTTTTCATTGTCCAAATTCACAATAAAAAAGACCTTTAAGCAGCACGCCACTTGCTGCCTTCATGAATTCTCCAGGTTAGTCATTTCGGCTGGAGGAGTTGAAGTATCAGTTATGTTCAGCAACATTAGATGCTAGATTTGCGACGATAAGATCACGCAACGTTAAATGTGTGATTAGCGACGTTAACAACAAGCAACATTAGTTTATGAACAACGTCAATCAGCAGCAGTAAGCGCAACAAACACACAATTATCGTCAGCCAGTATGTCTAGCGCATTGCCACCAGCCGTACCAGCGCTGTCGTCGCCTTGTCCTTGTCCAGCGCTCACCATGCCGTCGTGTGGAGAGCTATCTTGCCTGCCGCAAATGGCATCGACCGGCTCTGGCACACGTTCAACTGCATCACATTCGCGAAACAACGTTAACTTATGTGCAATGTTCACGACATTCACAGCACTCACCGTTGCACCGGCCGGCGACTGTGCCTTCTTCGCATTCGGCGTCACCGTCGGCAGTCGCATCCGCGGCATCGTTGTTTTTGCCATCGTTGCGCGTGGGGTCTTTGACGGCTGGGTCGTCGCGCATATTGCCGTCACCAGCGTCGTTGCCCGATGCTCTCGCAGGTATGCAGGCGTAATGGCATTACAATAATGGACGCAACATTAGTGAAAACGACGTTAGCATCCGCGGAAGCATAAATACGACCAGCAACACGCACCATTGCCCTCACCGCCGACTTCGCCTTCAGCGTCAGCTCCCGCATTCGGATCTGCACCGTCCTACCCTTCGCAGGCGTCGCGTGCCGAGTCGTGACGCCCAGTGTCGTCACCCGTGTTGTTACCACCCGCGTCGTCCTCCTATTCTCGCGCATGTTTACCTGTGTTTAAAAACGACGTTTCAGACCATGAAACAACGTTAGCATATGAGCAACTTTAAAGACCAGTACGACACGCACCGATGCATCTACTGGCGTCACCTTCACCAACTTGGCGTGTAGCAGACACAAGTTGCCCCAAACACGCGATGGCCTCGTTGTTGACGCCAGAGCTCTCATCGCCCGCACCGGCGACAACCGCAGTACCGCCCTGCACTTCACTATCGTCGGCAATGTTCTTCGCAGATTCAGGTGTAGCGTAGCATAGTACACGCATCGTTAAACCACATGCAACGCTAGATAATGGACAACGTTTCTGTGGTGGAGTGGGTATCGCAAAAACGCGTTGCGAGCCGACCTCACACACAGTGCCCTGGACTACCGACTAATGGAGAGGGTACTCCAATAACCGTGGGGTTGCTGAGGGCTCACCTTGTGTACCGGGGGGGGGGGGGGGGGGTAGGGGGGAAATTCTTCAGGCTACGGGCCAGGTAGGTTGCCGACCTTGATCGACTTGGGTGTGTAGTTCCTTTGCCCTTTCCTTTCCTTGCTCGCTTGACGCTGCCGATAGCGGGGGAATACCTCAAATAGACTTTAAACTTGATTACTGTATGGGACAATGCACTTTCCCGCTACAGTGAACTGCTTGCTATGTCGAAGGCAAACACCACTCTGTTAATTCTTAAGTCCTTGCGGTCCACTATCCTATGATGCTCCGAACTGGCCCTTAGCGGTCTTGTCCCGTAATCCGTGATGGGTACAAATCAAGCGATTAAACAAAGACGAAGGGCGGTGCAGAATTAATAGTGTAGCACGTAAGAAGAGTAATAGGGAACCATGGTGGAGGAGGTGCGGATATCCGTGGAGCTGGTAGAGTCTGTCCAGTGGACTTACGACAAGTCCATTCAACTACGCCCTACAAACACGCCACTCGCAAACACCAAGCGCCAACAAGATTTCAGATACTGGTGTACTGCAAACGGGCAATCCTTCAGTGACTTGACTCGCTTCACCTTGACCGGAAAGAATTTTCATCTCTTTCTTGAAGAGTCCATCATCGGAAGAGCAATATGACACAAAAATAATCAACCTCAAGACGAGAGACAACATACAATAGGGCGGGCTACTGTAAATAGCTACTTCCTCTGTCTGGAAATATAAGGCCACTTCTTTTACGTACTTAAGTGCGACATGACCCTATATTTCCAACCAGAGGAAGCACGTTACAACAATGCTATACCTCTGGAAGCAGCAGTGACAATCCAAAATCAACAACCATTCCTCTCCACACGAAGCTGCAATTACAGCGCTTCTAAAATTGACTGGATGAGCGGAAACGCAAGAACTTTGAAGATCGCGGTACTGTTACACTACTAGACGGGTACACAAGCGCAGAGCAGATTAAGAAGATCGCTGCTTGCTTTTGGGCTCAAGGCTGAAAACCAGGTATTGGTTTGCGGAATTTACTTGCCTTTCTGTTGCGTTATCATGCTCTTATGAGAGGTGAGTCGGCACGCAAGATGAAGTTAGCAGCCTTGCGCTCGATTGAATTGGTAAAAGAGGGGTACAGTCCCTGCAGAGCTGCTGTCTTGGTGATGCGTCAGGGTAAAATAAATCAGGTTGACCGTAGTGAGGTAGGCACATTCATTCGTAGCAAGAGAGTTGAAATCTGTCCGCATGGTCTACTTGGTTTTCATTTATTCTGGAGATGGCATGTCGAAGGAGAGACCTTCTCTGATTTTTACATCGTCTGATCGTTGGTACCGCGTAAAGTTTCTTATAACTGGGAAAGATTCTACGAAAGAGATGTCCTACATGGTGCACCGGCAGGCCATAACGGCGGCACTTAATAATGAGGGGATTCCCAGTAAAAGCAAACGCACATCGTTCGTGGATCAGGCGAGTGAATGACCAATTTAAGTGGTGCAAGTGAGTCTTAGATTCGCAGGCTTGATCGCTGGAACAATCAGACAATGCAGAAGTGCTACCTAACTTTACTCCCGCGCGAAGCATGTTTTGAGCCATCTCGAGGAAGTTTTTTGTGGCACGCGCATCGCTGGAACCACCTGTTATACTTCAGAGCAGAATATTTCCGCAAGTGGAGATATGACAACAAGATATCGCAAGCAATCGATGGCAGCTGGAGGCTTCTTGGAGCTACTACAGTTCCTTCGTAAAGAATACTCCAGGACGCTGCAGTTTTGGAAGTTATCGCTTGAAAACACCCGATCTGGCAGCACGACGCGCTTCGCTCATCGGAGCTCCGTCTTTTCAACCAAGAGGTAAACCAGACAATTACCACTGTCGACGACCCTGCTGAGCAGAGACCCCAAAAGGCAATGCCAGTTCTAAAAGCTAAGATTGGTGAAGTGCATCACGATTTAAAAGCATTTGTTGATCAAATGAATGCGTCGCTACAGGCGGTTAAAGGGGAACTATCTGAAGTAGTGTGCGTGTTAGACCCTCTTTAAGGCGGCACCGCTATGCTACAGGTAAAATTGGTCAGCGATACTGGGGACATGAACCAGAAGTCAAGTCACAGACACCACACTGTAATTGGTGATAAGGATACGTCAGTAGACGGCTTTCCGCTCCGCGGTCCGCAGTATAAGATGCGCCGTGGGATCGAAACAGTTACGGATCTTTGGATGGAGTGGACAGTAGGTGTAGATGGAGATGTTGCTTTTTTGCGATTTCGAGGCAAATCACGGTGCAAACCGTGGTGCACACCAGAAGAAAGGCGGTTCTTCAATCGATGTTGACTGATGTTTAATCTTATACAGGAGCTTGCCACTCGCGTCCAGAGTGCCGACGCTGTCGAGGAAGAATCGGCTACTCAGCAGGCTGTCGAAGCGGTCGGTGCAAGAACATAATGCCACTCAACTGGATCAGTAAGAACGTAAACTTTGTCCGGGAAGACGTCAAATCGAGGTTCGTAGCCCGTCTATCGCTACATATGAATGGGGCCCCTTCAGCGTCATAAGTGTTCACACGACTGTGTTATATCTTTGTAGACAGGCACAACGACCTGTACGCCTCTGTCGATATGCGCATTTCTCGCAAATGTCTTCTCATCGAAGAAATATTTGCTACAAGATGTAATAGCAATTGTTCATTTCTCGTAGTGTGAGTTTTCACAGTAGATGCGCACGTTTTTGTTTTGTTTTTCTCACCATCCGAATACAGATTCAGACGTACTGACCCCAAATAGCGCATTCATGAAGGCAATAAGAACAGCATGACGTTAATGCAACGTTAACTGTCTCTCTTACAACTTTACGACAGCTTTTTAGCGCAACACTATCGACGTTTAACCAGTTTTTACTAGTTTATCGGTTAAAATCAATTTCATATTAAGCCATTTTGACGATAGAATTTCACCACAGATGGAACACTTGAATCCAGGACATAGTCGCGCTTTGAATTACCCCCTTACTTTCTCGGACGACCCATTCACAATCGACTCGGGGCGTTGAAGCACTGCGCAACCGCGGACACTAGTGCGAGTGAAGAGGAAGCACCCGAGCCTTTCTCGGCACCATGGCTTGCAGAATGGCTTGCTCATTCGCAAGTTCAGGACCACGCAACGATTCGTGAGAAGCTTATAGAGATGGAGGAGTATACAGTGGCTGCGCAAGGCTAGTTGCAAGACCTTCTTGACCAAGAAAACGAATGCGCAAGCGAGTTATCTTCTATGCTGTTCAGCGCCACCTCCAAGTATGTACCCTCGCTTTGGGTGTTGTTGGCCGAATGCTGCAAGTGTTGTTCGCTCCAGACCGGTTAATGTTGCCCTAGGATAACGTTGCTTATATAGCGCTGCTAATGAATTAACGTCGCTTACAGAATAACGTTACTGTCGGCTTGATCGGGCGCTTACAGTGCGGCTCGACAGTACCCAGCAACAAGCTGATGCAAGCTCATATACCTGCTTTTGATCGCTGCTAGCTCACGTCACAATGGCTGACAGATCACGGACCCCGACATCCCCGTGGCTAGTGACAAAGACACTTACAGGGAGCAGTGGAATGCTGTCGTATTCCCCACTATTTATTACAACACGGCACGGCTGATGGGCGAGATGGAGCCGATGCAGAATTCCGTGAAAGATGAGGACGAGAACAGCCGTCCTCCAACCCCGGCTTAGTCTAGTCAGAGCACAGAAGACAAAACAGGGAGATAAACGGCTTATTTGACATGGTATGCTGGTATAACTGATCTCTGTAGCCAAATTCGTAGTGAGCGATTGGATAGTCTTCTCTGGTCGTGTCTAGAGTAACGGCAATGACCCATTCACCGATATCAATTCGACACTTTTTTATTCCTAATGTCCGGACCCGGTCCGGCCCCCGGGTGCGATAATAGGCATCAAATATGCTCGAGTATATATGGATACGGATCATACAAGTATTGTGGCTTCGGAAAACCTAGAGACCATGTTATGAAATCCATGTTGTAAACATGCTTTCAAACATGGTTGTCCATGGTTGTTAATGGGGCAATGCCCCAAAACACTCTGATAAACTTGTACATAAACCCTTTTTACAGAAGTTTCTACAGCGCATTATCAAATGGGTTAGGGGTTATCACTATAATCCCACACTAGGACCATTTTTTCGGGGGGAAATAACTATATTTGTCGATTGATTGACTGCTCAAACAGGGAATCGATAAGGTCACTTCTGTCGTATGCGTTAACAGTCACTAAAGTCGGGACGAGTTTTTTGGAGCTCGCGAAGAGTCCGTTTGTATCAGACACCGTGGGATTTCGCGACTTGTTCAAGCTTTAGGAAGGAATTAAATTGGGGGGAATGAGACGATGTACCCATCGAGGCGTTATAAAACCGCCTTCATTTAATCTCTCGAGTGCAGAATCATTTTGAATTTGGCCTTCTGCACGACGATGACTGGGTGTCGACTCACGATGGCTGTTTACAGTTGGTAGGGGAGCTGAAGGTTGCACTGAGGCCGTTGTTGTGCTCCTATCAGGTGATCAAATGCACGGTAATTCTGTTGGGTCAAGAGGTGCCGTCGATTAATCAAGCGCTTTTGCAACTACTCTTGCTGACCGCTCTTGGCTGTTCTGTTCACGGACATGGTGGCGCACAATTTGCTGTTCAATGTCTTCTCAGCCCGAGTTTGGTTTCTGCGTGGAGAATTAATAAGGTCGAGCTCACTGAATAGTAGTTCACAAGTAGCTGTGTCAACAGCAATGGGCAAAACTGTAAGGTCAAGTGCCGGCAACTTACTATTCGATGTTTTTTTCCTTTGCATATAGGTTCAGTATTTCATGATAGACCCACCGAAACCAGCACAGGGGGGTTGGTATATGTACCAACAAATCGGTCGGACATCTCACCGCGCAATTTAACCACGTCTTTACTGATAAATCGACGGTAATAGTAAAGTGCAATCTCACAGACTTCATGTTCCGTTGTCAAAGATTTGGGGAAACGGGGGGTAGGGGGGGTAGGGGGTAGTATTTGGTGAGCTTCAGCTGCAAACTTGGGGATCCAAGCATAAATAAAGGTTTGCACAAGCTGACCATCGCTCGTCCACACACAGCAGGAAAGTATCAGCGTGTATAAGGAACCGCTGTGTTTTATTTTAAAGGGGTTACACTTTGCTCAGCGTTGTCGTTCAAATCGTTTTCTAGATTGGCATTCTCAGTACCTTAACAATATATACTAGTGTAAAAATCGGGCCAGATAAACCCCAGCAAATGCAACAACAAATTAATGATGTAGATCTAGCCATCACAGATGAGTTTAGCATGATATCTTGGATGACTTTCTGGATAGACCAAAAAGTGAGAAATATGGCCACACCATCCCCATGAATTGCTTGGAGGGCTAGTACTTTACTGTCGATGCAGCTCAACTAACCCCAGTAGTGCCTTTCGACTCCTCTCTCGAAAATTTCTAATGAAGTACAGCGGCAAGGAAAACAAATTTGGCATAGCATCAAGAACGTTTGTATGCCTACTAGTCAGAATCAAGGCAAGCAGGGCCCCGAACGGTTTGACGCTCTACGTAGATTACGGGAAAGAGCTCAGACACCTGCCGACGTAGCCCATTTTAATTCAAGATGCATGCAGTCAGTAGAAGAACCTGATTGGATTACCTCTGCTAAACACATTGCTTACACAAAAGTTGGACTCGATACTGCCAAAAAATACTAGAATTGTGCATCTACTACACCTACCGTACACATTAAACCACAACCCTTTGTTCAGCAAAATATTTGACAGCGAAACGAAATATCCCTGCAGGAACTGTCAGTGCACTTCTGAAGGAAGCAGAAGTAGCAAATTCAGATCATGAACGGATTATTGCGAGAAACCCAAAGCTAGTGTTGCCGCCCCAGCGACGCTTACGTTTAGTATAGCCCAAATGGCAGGTTTATGTAATGGCACTAATGGAATATTGAACTGCATCATGTTTGTAAACGGTAACGAATCCAAAATTCACTCGCTATATCTAGCGAGCAATACGACAGCACCTTGTCCGGGCCTTCCAGAAGATTGTTGATCAGTGGCATTGGGTATATCATTAATCGCTTCAGACTGTTTACCACTCGATAGTCGATACACAGTCAAATGTCCACCCCACTCTTCTTTATGATCACCACAACCGGATATGCCCAGGGAGACTTCGAGAATCTGATGATCTGGGCTGCTAGCAACGCTTTGATCAGATCTGATACTTTCTCGCGGAAACGTGGGGCAATCTTCCTCACTCGTTTGGCTACAGGTCCCACACCTCGAACGTCGATATCACACACTATTCCTCGAGCGGTTGGCGGTAGGGCACTACCTTTTCCGATCAAGAGATGTCTCCTGTTCCAAATCTTCGAACGGGGTCGGTCAATTTCTTCCGCGGTATTGACAACTAATTTTCCCACGAGAAGATCACCTATTTTGACTTCTTCCGTCGTAATCACCACTTCTGGAAGTACTACCCACTCACTATCCACGTCCTCTGCGACCAGATCACTGCCTTCGTGCAGATATACACCTTCATCCGATTCGCCGCCTTGATCGGTTGATCGATCTACTTCCAGATCAGGTAATCTAGCATGTTCGGGACCTTCATCCGACTCGATATCTTGATCGGTTGATCAAGCTGCCTCCAGACCAGGTAATACGGACCTTCGGGTCCCGATCGTCCAGGTTGAGATGTGACGCTTATGGGCGTTCTGGGCGTATTTTCACATCTGCGCCATATCTAGGGTTTTCGGCGACTTCGTCACTGCTGTCGTGTAGGCGAACTTTCCTTTCTGCATCACCGTCTCGACCGGCTAGATTAGATGTATTTTGCTCCACCACATCTTGATCTACCCGCCCTATATCGTCAGGCCTTGATCCCAGATCTAAACGTCCGTTCCAGTCTATGTCTGAGATTTATTGATGTTCTGATCGACCTTCTTCTTCTCGCCGTTCCTTGCCTTGAACTTTAGCCTCCACATTCGACACCTTCGGTAACTCTCTGCGCAGGATGGCCTTCGCTACCGAAGTAGATCGCGTATCGGAATGATAGCACCATATCGATCTAGTCCGGAATGATTGCGTTACCTGCCTCATATCTGATATTGTGATCAGAGTTCTCAGCTTCGCTCGGTCTAGTCCGATCGGTCGATCCCCATCAATCATTCACTTGTCAAACCTAACGGGTGCTTTCCAATCGCTACACACGCACCGTCGTCTCCACTGTTGGCTGCATTTCTGTCTTCACCAGTCACCTCTCCACGTTGATTAACAACATCAGCGCCCTCGTTGGCAATGTGGGCAGTGTTGGGGGCTAGTACTGGCGCTGCGCGGGTCTTATCGGGCTTGAAAAAACAGTAAGCGTTTATATACCACTCGTTTTGCAGCGCTCACAGTGAAAACCTGCCTGCTTGAGCTGGACTACTTATTGTCGTTGCGGACTTGTTGCCCTCTTCACTGCTGGCAGCGTCCGCTGCCTGCTTCTCTTCATCGTTACCGTGAATGTTGTCTCCGTCAGGGGTTGTTTTCCCGCCTTCTCCCCGTTTAGATAATTAACGGCTCTCTGTTCTCGTACTTAAAGAAAAGTTTCTACCGATAATTCACCGGTTTCTAGCTTTTGTTGAATTTGGTTTGGTGTCGTTTTCTTTTGTAAATTTACGATAAGCCGAACGACGTTAACTTCGGTTTAAGCAACGGTATGCACATAGACCCTGCGCTCGTTAACGTTGCATGACCCACTTGCATAACAATAACATAGATGCAATTTCCGGGAAAGGAAAGAACTCGCACCTCAGTCTCAGACCAATTGTAACGTATGCTATGAAGATGATATGAATACTATCCTTCTTATGGACACGTGCGATTTGAAAAAAATCTCCGTTCATCGTACGAAACCAATCACCTCATCATCAAATTCTTGACAAGCCTAAATGTAGGTAGTCGTATCGCGTCGTGCACGAATCCACGACGCTGTGGGTGCGCACGATTTGTTTTAGGTCTCACTCGCAGATTAAAACGACAAGTCTCGGATTGGCAATTACAATCGAACAGCAGCTTTGGCCCCATAGTCTACCGTTGTCTCGTCACCAGCCTCAAGTATGCTTTGAGCCACAATTGATATCTTAGCAACACGTCGATACCGCAATTCTACGAACCAACACTTTGTTTCGCTCGAATGATTCATGAAGCGCCAATACTACCGTATGAGAAAGGCTTTAGATAAGCGATTAGTCCTCTCAGTGTCTTGATGTCAAATTCAAGCGTGTATCCACTAGTGAATTGCGGTCTGCCAGGCTAATTCATCATCACTCTACCACAATATTCAGCCACAATTTCACCTTACTCAATGCCAGAAGAAATCCACTCCGCAAAATCGCCCTTTGCTCTCTCATAAATATCAGATCATCTTGCAGGAGTGTATTCGAGCAGTCGACATGACGGAAATAAATATTGCTCGTGCAGTAATTGCCAGTGCCTGCGTTAGCACACAACCCTCGATCACATGCGCTTCGACAGTAACACGTCCTTAAACCTGATTCTGTCTGGGTTCCGATTGTGACTAATCAATGTCATCGTTCGGCATTTTGCTGATTTCAAATTATGTTCAGTACTTGCAGCAGATTCAGCAACAGGTCTGCTCTGAAATATGTTTGCAATCTTTCGGTTTCCCAACTGCTCATTTATGATGGAGCGAGAATACGCGGAGTCAGCATGTGGCCCCAGTGTCAGAGCCTTCCTTCTGCTGCCTCCAGAAGGACACCCTGTGTTTTAATTTAACTGTCATACACTCGATGCACCTTCATGAAGTTTTCCTCATCGCAATACTTCCTACGTTAGCCGGAACAGCTCTGCGCGAGCTGAACGCGCTACCACCCAACTCCAATTTTGCATGGCATTGCAATGCTACAAATGTCCTTCATTTGTTTTAGCAATCGGCAACCCCTAATGGGCAGGCATCGACAAATGGGGCATTTGTGTATAAAAGGACGAAATACCCATTTTAAGAATCCGAGAAGTGCCCGTTTTCAAACATGAAATCGACTTGAATACGGACGTTTAAAATGGGAGTTATTAACAGGACGGACGCCATGGCTGCTACAGCAGCTAGCTCGTCACAACCAGCTTCCACTCCACTAATTCTGTTCATATGTTGACTGGCTCAAGACAATTCACTGCTAGTCGTGACAGCAACCTCTCGATAGTTCAGTTTTCAGTTGACCAAGAACTGAGATACCCAGCTACAGCATCTACCGCCCGTCAAGGTGGCATTCGCTAGAGGTCAAGGAAAGGTCGCTACAAGTCATCAGCGGCATCCTCGACAGCTAAAATACAAGCTAAAGTAGCGCATTCAGCGTTGTATCAAGGACATGCTGACTCCAACTCCTGAAATTTACAAGACCATCTCGATGAAGGAGCAGTTCATATCTATAACGGACTTCGTGTGATCATTGCAGCTGAAGTACGAGAGTGATTCAGGCGAAGGTGCACCGAAGGTGGACTACCGGAAGGCTGCCTCGTTTTACTTAGTCGCTAGCCAAGTTAACAGACTGTAATGTACCTAACCTTCCAATCGAAGGTTGTCTCGCACTTGCGATTCCATCAATGCAGAATTTTGACAGCTTAGACAGTAGCGAGCGCTACCCCGAGAGGGACAGACACTTGTACGTAGAGTGTAAACAAGGACGATGATGAATGCTATCTAAGCGATATTCAGCATGTTTTAATACAGAGGACGCTGCTGACACAGATGATGATAAAAAAACGTTGAGCATAACGACCTTGGGGAGTACACTCGGGAGTGGACTCTAAATGCACTAGGTCAAGGTGCGGCTGCTACTACTGTTGGGCTCATTGAGAAGGCATCGCGTATTAAGTTTGACATCGGCAAGGACACTCCTGATGAGCCCTCGACCAATCCTGTTGGTGTAGTGGAATGCGAAGATAAAGTGTTTCGGGCCCTGTTGGATACGCCAAGCTCCAAGCACAATCCAGCTCCACAGCAATGGAGGTGATCTGAACGCAGCGCAAAAAAACGTATGCACCTGTACAACACAAAAAGCGGCCTTCGCAGACTCATTGACGAGCAGTCGGGAGAGGTCTTTGAGAAGGCCTGGAAGTTGGTGCCAACGGCGACTTCGGCTTGCTGAACGCGTTTACTGTTGGCCTCGCCAGAATTGCACTGGGAACTCATACACTCGAAGGAGACTTAGCACGCTAAAGCGAACAAAGAACCCGTATCGTGGGTGTATCAGCAATAACCCTGTTCAAGGTGAGCTGCTGGATAGACAGTACTTCGATCTCATGGCACTGGGCGTTGAGCAGGTAGATACTGTTGAAGCGAGCAAATAGACACCGGTCAGCCAGAGCCAGGTACCCGTGAGTCCATCGAAATGGTAGCAGCACTGTGTATACACTTTCATAGTTAGCGAGAGGTTTGAAACGATTTCCAAACATTTATGTTGACACTGCCCATTTGAAGGTCTCCAAAACCACCCACTTTAGTTCAAAAGGGCCCGGTTCTCAAAATGCCTCGATAGCCGATGTCTGCTAATGGGTGCCTTCCATAACCTACATAAAAAGGATTAATGACTAAGGTTGGGGTGATTAAACCCGTCATAAAACGTAGTGATTAAACCCGTCACAAAATGTAGTGATTAAACCGACTTTTTTTATGAGACCAATAAGTGGTCTCATTAAAAATAGCTTTTATCACCTTTAATTTCGCCCTCATTCAGCAACATAAAAAATCCATCTTCGTCTCAGTATGAGCCCAAAAGGCACCCTCAACGAGACATCACGCGTTCGAATTGAAGTTGGGTATCTTTAAAGGTGCCTGGGCGCGAAACTTGCGAGTACCCTTGGTCCAGGTACCCCATTTCAAATTTAGACGCCATACCCGCAAGACAACTACGTATCTAACCTTTGTTTGTATAGTACGTAGCGCTCTAACACTTTTGTCTGTATGCTGTGGACTGTGAATATATGTTGTCGCTGCACCGTGCGTCGACTGTCCAAAAGAGCCCACGCCGAGCCCAGAGTCGACAAGCCCTCTGCACAATCGCGACAGGAAACTTCACCTCCGGCTAAACGCCGCAAGGTAGTTCGTTAGTGCGCTGCCATCTCCCTCGACCCCAAGACTACGATCCAGCCGAACTATGGTTCACTGTGTGTAATAGGCCAACTATGTGCCTACTACTTCGGCTTACACGTTAGGGCAAGTGTACGAGAAAGCGTAGTTTGCTAAAACGTAGATTAACTATACTTTCGTCCGAAAGTATAGATTTATTAAAACAAGAAAAGCTACAGCCGATTTGGGTTAAAATGAGAACTGTTATTTATGATTTATGTCTGGACTGGGTTTCCTCCTAAAACTGATATCCTATATGAAAGGTATTCTGCCATCCGATGGTTGTCAGAACCCTGTTATTCTAATTGGTAGAAAGGAATGCTTATCTACCAAAAGAAGCCTAAATGCATACAGACCAGTGGTCTGTAAATTGTAACTATTGTTGTGTCTTACACCAACGTTCGGGAACCCTCTATGTAACCAAGTAGCTACGTGAAGCCACTTGCGTGTAACCCCGTTACACCACTCCCCCCCCTCCCCGTTAAGATAAGACGTGCCAGTCTTAACACGTCAATCAAAGAATTGACGAGACCGTCAACTCTCCGGGAAACTCGAGCTCATTCCGCAATGAGCTCGCTAACGAAGACGCCAGCGCAAGAGTCTGCTTCTGCAGACGCTGCTATGTCCGTGCCTGCATCAGCCGGCACCACTACTTCGGTGCCTGCGCAAGCAAGCACCCCCACGACAGAGTCTACATTCTCTGTCGACGAATACCACGCGCTACAGTACAAGAAGCGCGTGGAGGATAAGGTTGCTGCCCCGGAGACGATCCTCGAACGCTCGTCGGTGTGGAACACCGACGTTAGCATGCCTACCGACTATGGGTCTGACATCAGTGATGTCCCCATGGAGGACGGGGAAGTCCCATCCTCAGCAGCCGACTCCGAGTCGGCCGCAGTCGCGCATGAGCCGGTCACAGGGTCGTGTCGACCCCGTGAAGATGATCCGAGCGCTTCAAGTTCGAAGCGCTCGCGTAATGATGAAGAAGAAGGCACCAACACCGGTTACGCCTTCTTCTCCGCGTTCTGTCCCTACAGAACGCGCTCCGTGGATGCCAAGCGCATCCGAGATTGATTCCAGGTTTGGTGCGACTTCCCCCCGAACCAGACCCCGCTGTACGTGTGCAGCGCCATCGTTGATGACGCTGAGGCTGCAGCGCAGCACTTTGATCCGATGACGAATCAAAGGCGTGACTATTTCATCGGACTCTTCCATGAGCTCCGATGGCATGCGTCGAAGAGGACATCGCGCAAAAGCAAAGTGCCCGAGTGGATGGCACTTGTCAATCTTGGAACGCCTTTGTTGAGAACTTCAACAAAGACGCGAAAGCTTACCGCGCCCGCATCACTGCGGCGCAACGTCGCTTCGAGACTTTCTCGAGGCATCACATGATCGATCGCCTCCATAATGAAGCTATGGAGGCGGGTATTCCGTGCGCAGTTCCCTTTGGAACTGTGTGTTCGCATTGCCCCCATGGGGCTGAGCGTCTCACTGAGCGAGACGCCACCGGGTACACGACTGTTCGTGTACCTGTTCAGCTGCGTGATCTCTGCGTTCAACTTGAACGTCGTGATGAACGTCGTGACACTCCGAGTGTCAGCGGTGATCGCAACGCTCGTGCAGGCGTTACGCCTGCACTCTGTTCTGGGCTTCGTACGCACTCACCATTTCCGGAACGTCCTCCATCAGGATGTTCCTCGGTTCCCATGTATCTCGGTGGGGAGGAAATCCTCTCCAACGAATACGAAGACGAGCCTGATCTCGGTTCGTCTTCGGGGGTTGATAGCCCACAATTCGCTCGACTATCCACCGAGTCGAGCCGCGCGCATCGCGCAGTGGTGTCGGCGGGGGCGGAAAGATACCCCTCGTACAGTCAACCCCAGGTTGACCGTGACTCCCGCGCTCTACGCGATCGTGTAGCCGCTCTGGAATAGTTCCAGAGCGCGGAGTTCGCCCAGCTGCAGCAGGAGCTGCGCTATCAGAAGGCGCAGGTCGCGCAGGCCGCTCAGACTGCGTCGAACCTTCAAGTGGAACTTGGAACCCAAGTCGTGAGGATCCACACCGTGTTGCCGCGCTCGAGAAGCCGGCTTACGCCGCTTTGTCGTCCTGTGCGAGCCATGAAGGTTAGATGGTTCGTGTTGCATGTACGGCTTCAGCCGCCCGGCGTAAAATATCGGATGGAGCCGCATGCTGGACGGTGTACGCGTTGCCATGCTGCTCAAGCACTGTGGACCGGCCGATGAAACGCGGAGCAAGCTTACTTACTCCGAAACTGCGTCTAGTGGCAGGTTCTGTGTAGATAACAGTACTAATGAACCCTTCATGAATGCATTTGTGTTACCCCTGCCAACATTGTCAGCGTTCAGCTTCTGTCTATCCACAGAAGCTGCTATCGTGTCCTGGACAAAGCGTATTACGGCTTGTCGGCCCTCGGCAAAATCCATTGCTTGCGTGCTGAATGGTTTGTTCAGCACGGCGTTCTTCCCCGTAGCAGGCCCGGCCTGTGAGCTGTCTGTGCCCTGCACAGACCCGTAGTTCTTGTCCGTCGTCTCGTTCCCGGAACGATACGCAGCTTGTCTTCGTGTCGTCATCGCTGATACTGTGTCGGTATCAGCGCTCTTCTGCGGTTGTTCGGATGCAACCGTAGATCCTCCCCCACTTAAGGAGGAAGCCACAGTTCCGAACATGTTCGGTAGGCGTGGATGCCGCATCGCATTCACGTAGAACGGTGTATGCCTCGTCGAGGCATACACTGAGTTGTTGATGGCAAATTCTGCCATTGGCAGACAGTCGCTCCATTGCTGGAACGAGGGTGCGTATCGCTTCAACAGGTAGCCGAGCGCGCGATTCACGCGCACGATCTGCCCGTCCGTCTGCGGATGATCCGCAGTCGACAGCGACAATTGTGTACCAAGAAGTGTAAACACTTCTTGCCAGAACCGCGCTGTAAAGCATGGATCACGGTCCGACACAATGTCGAGCGGCATGACATGGTGTTTGAACACCATGTCTACAAACAGTCGTGCTGTCTGTATGGCTGTCACTTCAGCCGGCACTGCAGCAAGATGCACCACCTTGCTGAATCGGTCAACAAAGACCACGACACCAGTCCTCCGCTTACTGTCAGGCGGAAGACCAAAGCCAAAGTCCATAGAGATGGACTGCCAACACTCCGACGGTGTCGGAAGTGATTGAAGCGGAGCCTGCGAAAGCGCAGCAGGCTGCACGCGTTGACACACCTAGCAAGCACGTACGTACTTGCGCATCCACTTGTACTGGTGATTTCAGTAGAAGTCACTCGTGAGAAGCACGTATGTCTTCTCATGACCAGGATGCCCTGCCGTAGGGGCATCGTGGTACTCGTACATGGTCTACATCCGCAGATCATAGTCGTTCGGCACGACGATGCGATTCGCATCGTCGTCCACTGCGCGGTATAGCAGCAGTCCTTCGTGCTCACGATAACGATATGCACGAGCACGAAGGTGTGGTGTCAACTTCCGACGCGCCTCGTCGGAATGTACTGAGGCGTAGCTCAGCAGCTGCTTCGTGTCTGCGTCACTCGCATACGCGGCCTTCACGTTGTCGACCAACGACGACGACGGAGCACTCACACGCTCGACGCCAATCTGATTGGCGTCGGCTGTCTTCACAGCATAATCTGGCTGACGTGACAACGCGGCACCTGTGTAGCTAGAAAAGTGTTTGGCTCGGGTTGGTCGTGCGTTTTGGTCTTCAAGTAACAACAGTATGGAGCGCATAATGTATTTACCAATTTTTGCTTCACGACACCATTATTTATTTTGCCATCTTAGCTCCCTTCCTATAAATAGTATTTAGGAAACCCTGCTTGTCACTATCGCAGCCCCTGAGTAGCTAGTTTTACATGAATCAAGATACATTTGTATCAGTATGAACACTCATAGAATCAATAAAATTCCCTTGATCAAGATCATAGCTAGATCAACATGTTATGTTGAGCTACCACAAATTTATACAGTTTGTCTGGTTTAGAGAAATGATTTGCCTTTCACAAGCTGTAGAGAAATCTCAACAAATTCAAATAAAATCAGAGTTTTCAAGGACCGAAGGCACGACATTGTTATGTATTTGACCCCCCTCCCTACCAGCCCACATTCTCTAGTAGCCATGCTACATGTAGTAAACAATCTTTTGATTGTTCACTAACGGCTTCATGGATCAATAATGGATCCGATCCACCCTATCGACTTCAACTCGAGCGATTGAGGCACCAGTTGGGCTAGAAAGACGCACTCATCTACTTCACAATGTCGTGCGATCCACTTCTTCATAATTCAAAGGGCTTCAAAGGGCTCACGCAACAGACTGACCAAGGATGAAGACTTCGGCATCAGCTACGGAACTGCAAAAGTGCAAGCGTCGGTTGTTACAGCTACTGGTGCTTGCATTCCTGTTGTGGCTTATGGCAAGTCAGAAGCAGCGTCGCGAGTACTCGACGTGGATAGTTGCTGGAGCAAGTGGAGTCGTCGTTGCGCTCTTATTGCTGGAGTCGACATGCTCGCTTTGCCGCACTCTGCGTGAGACAGCAAGATTCCTGGTTCAGATCTTGTGGACGCTGTGGAACACGACGCTGCAGTATGCTGCTCGAGGTTTCAAGCCCAAGTTTCCCAAGTGGACACTTCGTTTTGAGCTCGTACGTGGCGTTATGCACGACGCTGCTACCATGTTCGGTGATCGTATCGTCGATCCGACCCAGGCCCCTATCTTCCGCTGGCATAGTGAGCTGTTTGGCTCGTTCATGGGCTGGTTTGCGCTTTGTCAGCGTGGTTTAAAACTCGAGTCTGTACACTACAAGGGCCTGGAGCATCTTTGGTTGAAATCATCTTCTTCAAGCAAGATCAACAACCCCAAGCGGCTCGTGGTGCTCTTTTACCATGGAGGTGGCTACGCTGTGCTCAGTCCGCGTATGTACATTCCATTCTGCTGCGAACTCTTGAGTGCCATCAAGCATGAGCTTCGCTCACAGGTCTCTGATAAAGACATCACAGTCGACGTGTTCATGGCAAATTACCACAAGACACCGGAGTATTCATTCCCGACACCGGTTGAAGATGCTGTCGCCATGTACGAGTATTTGCTTCAACACGAGAAACTGGAGCCGTCACAGATCATTCTGGTAGGCGACAGTGCTGGTGGTGGCCTAGTCCTGTCCACGCTTTTGCGAGTTCGAGACGGAAAGTCGAGTTGGAGGCCGACGCTTTCATTGCCACTCGCTGCAATTGTAGCATGTCCGCTTGCAGATCTCACGGGTGACGAAGACAAGAATAAGGCCCCGAACTGTGTACTCTCTCCGAGTATTATCGCAGCTAGCATTGAGACGTACCGCCCAAGTGGCAAAAGCCCTCATCAATGGGCAGATGCCTCACCAGTTCATTGTGATCTTCGAGGGCTTCCACCGATTCTTCTTCAAGCAGCCAGCTTTGATTATCTATTCACCCACTCGGTTCGACTGGCTGCGAAAGCTAAAGCCGATGGGGTCACAAACTGGGAAATCGACATACACGACGAAGTCACACATGTCTTCATGGTTTTCCCCGCCTTTGTGCTGCCTTATGCCCGAGTTGGGATCCAGAAAATGGCTCAGTATGCAGCTAAACAATACTTGAAAAGTCCCATAATGCACGGGAAACACAGCGAGATTCTGGAGATGGACAATGCTGCACCCTCTGCAGCAGCTTGAACTGGTCGGTCTAGTGCGTGGCTGGTCCTTAATTCCATACAAGTCGCATTGCCGTGTCTTTTACAATGTCTTTCTAACGAAGCTGCTACGCTTTCAGGAAGTGTTTGACTGCAAATGTTGCCATCTTCTGGACGCCCACTTGACTATACGGTAATACCCACGAGGGAAACAACGAGAACACGTGAGGTATGCCTTCGTTTACATCCATTTCCCAGTCTTCGACGCCATCAGCTTGAGCTTTCTCCGCAAGCCTCACGTAATCTTGATACAAGTAGTCCAATGTGGCAGCCTGAATGAGTACATGTGTGAGGTTGCAATGCGCCGGTGAGGCATCAGCCCACGTCGTTCGGTCCGAACACGTCGGATGGTACACAATACGAGCGGCTTTGGCGATACTGCGTGTGAAGATGCAGTTTGAGCACTTGCTGGGTCGATACTTTCACTCAGATCAACGAATAGACTTGATACGATAGCCCCCAGAGGTATAATAGAAGATTCGACTTTGTGTCACGTAGACAGACGATGTAACGCTGACATGACGAGTCCTCCTCCAGCGCTGTCCCCAGCAAGGATGACTTGGTTAGCTGATAGACCTTCGTGATTAAGTAGAAACTCGCACGCTGCCACAATATCTTCCGGCTGTTTGGGGAAGCAGAACTCGGGCGTGTTGTGGTAATTAGCCAGGAAAATATCAACCTGCGTCTTGCAGTTACGAATAGCAAGCTCCCTCTCGACTGCTGCTCCCAGTGATGAGCCGAAGAAGCTGTAAAACCTCGGACTCAGTAGCGAAAATGCTCCACCATGCACGTACATGACCACCAGCCGTTTAGTGCCGTCCTGTTGAGTGGTTTTTGGTCGAAGCCACAGGTGTTCTAAGCCATTAAACTCGACGCTCTCCATGTATCGACTGTACCATCGACAGTAGAACCAGCCGAGCACCGAGCCGACCGCTTCACTTTGAGCTCGGATCACCTGAGCATGCTGAGCGTCTTTCACCATACGCTCCCCGTACAACTCGTTGATTGTTCGAATCGCTGCACGTAAAAGCTCGAAGCGCAGCGTCCACTTGGGGAACTGCGGCCGGAATCCTCGCGCCATGAAGCTCCCAAACGTCCACAGAATAGCTGCTGAAATCCTCACTGCAAGAGACACTGCTTTCCACGGAGAACGGCACATGCCGCTTAAACCGGCGTTGAGCTCCGCCACTGCGAGTGATGCTTTGGTGTCTGCAACCAGCAAACTCCACGGGATCGCTTGCTGCTCGGCATGAAGATCGTTGTTCTCTAAATGCGCTTCTGGGCCCGTGAATTACGAGCCCAGAAGCCGTATACAGCTTTTGTTCACTCTAGTCAAGCAAAGTCTTCAGTCAATGCAGCCATATTATTGCCGTCGTGCTGTAATTCTACCCTAACAGCACAAGTAATCGGGACCAAATCCGTTGCTCAGCTGCATTTGTCTGCTTGAAATGTTTTTTCAGGAAGATTCAGCTCTACGCATCCATCGCTTTTCCTCGAGCCACCAGCCTCTATTCATCCTTGGTCCTCGAAGATGCATCTCCGTACATTTCACGGAGCTTTTTCAGACGCCCCTCCGACTCACGAGCTTTTCCAGGAGTCGGCGAGTTGCTGCGAGCTCGCTCTTCGCCCTTCGACATGCCTGGCTGCACCACCACCTCAGCTCGCTTCGCTGGACTGCGCGATCGCTTCCTTGTGGTCCAGCGATCCAGCTTAAGCGAAAGCGAGCCCTTGTAGCTAGCGGGTCGTGAAGCGTAGTCTCGTCCGACCGCTTCAGCCTTGCGCCGTTCACGCTCGCGCACTTGCTGCAGCAAGTCTCCGGTAATATCGCTGCCTCTGAATCACGACAATGAATAACAGAATTAAATCTACCACAGTAAAACATCAAGAATCCTCCAAGAACGTACCCAGCCTTGCTCCGTGTGTGACTACGGCTACGACTACGCCCACGATCACGTCTGCGTCGGTCAGGGGAAGCCGATCGCGACCTGCTGCGAGATCGACGTCGTGTACGCGACCGCGAGCGGTCACGACTGCCACGGCGCCGATCACTGTCTCGACGGCGGTCTCGATCGCGGCCTCTGTCACGTCCACGCGAACGTGAGCGAGATCGTCCAGCGGAGCGAGAACGAGAGGGCGAGCGTCCACGACGTTGCTGTCCCCTGACAAATTCAATGTCTCCAAGGCTCACTTTCTCTTTATTTCCATACGCCGGGAACGAGATCTGATCGAGTATCAAACTTACAGTTAGTGACTGCAAATGCGCTAACTGCACTCTTATCGAGAATAGCTTACCCAGAATTGGTTGCTTTCCTCGACTGAGTCAATAACCGCGTCGTACATCTGCAAAATGAAAACTCAGTTAAAACATCTCTGTGTCATTCTTATATAAAGATAAAATAACTTACCGCAGGTTCGTTCTCCTCATCCGCATACATCGCACGGACCTTCGTGCCTGGCTTTAGTCGGTTAACGATGGCCAAGTTCTCTTTGGCACGCTCCTTCTTGCGGGACAGCAGGAGCAGCTACCAACCACACACATCCAATAAACAAAGCCTCATCAGTTTGCACTGCTTGAATGACACCACCCTTTCCATCAAGAGACGAGAATCGCAGAACGTAACCCCCACCGAACCACAAGGCACGTCCCAAGCCAAAACTCCGCCGCGTTCCACTCCTCCAACGTTCACCCTGAATAACTTACCTTGACTTTGATCCCGTCCTCAATCTTCTTGGGGATACGCGGCAGAATCGTGCCGAAATAATTGTTTTCTTCCAGCAAGGCGACAAGCCAGTCTCCAATAGTTCTACAGCATCACACACACAGACAACAACTCCCACTCAACACTCCAACTGACGACTGCATGCTGCAGAAGTACCCAAAATCACAGCAGCAGCAGTCTTCCTTACCACCCAATGGCACACAGTCACCCAACTCACGTTTTCACACTCGGATTAGCCGACGCGTTGAGCTCCTCGGGGTCTTCCAGGTACGGCTCGAACCACGTCCACAGCTCTTCAGGGTTACAGGTGAAGCGAAGGTACAAGAATCCCACGACGCGGATGTAGGGCGAGTCCTGCAGGCACCAGCAACAGTTAGTAACAGCATTTAACCGAGTAATTAACCTATCGCGCTCACTGTGTGTCGCAGCAGCCCTTGCATCTGCTTGCGTGTGAGGCGCATGAGGAAAAACTTGTGCAACAGGCAGAAGCAGCTCGACGGGATCCGCGCCGTGCCTGGCGACCAGGGCTCTTCATGACATCAAAACAGAAAATAAAGGTTAACATTTTTCAACTAACAGATGAGTTAACCTTTTCTGTACCGGCATGGTCCACTCGGTAGTAGATCTCGTCCACCACCTCGTGGTACGTCCTGAGCTTGTAGAGCTCGTGGAAATAGGCGGATTGCAGAATGTTTTGGTGCAGCAGCGTGTTCAGGTTGTACGTCGTATCATTGCCGTAGCTGCAATTAAAAACCAGGAGATAAGTTAACGGGTTAAGTTGAATAATTCGGGCGATTGAGCGAGTTAAGCCGCAAGATCGGCGCGTACATTGGCAGCTCGTCCTGCTTGACGCGGCGCTGTGTCTCCTCGGGTGGCTGGTCCTGCGTAGTTTGACCGCGCAGAGACTTCTGGAGCGCGTGTCGTGTCAGCGCAGAGCGGGACATGGCGGCCGCTACGTGACGATTTAACTGGAGAACAGTGGTGTGGGCCACATCAATATTGTGGCATGATGTTGAAAATGGCTACACAATGAAGTAATGGATGTGTACCGGTGTGCTGACAAGTGCTCCATGCACTGCGTAATGGTGTTGGAGGGGCTGGCGTGCGTGGTTGGCGAGAAAAATCCATCCATCAGCGATATTGCTGCCAGCAACGGTTGAAGTTTTGGGTGTTCGGTTCGACTGAGGCGGGCGTTCCGTCTGCGTTGTACAAGTAGCGGAACGTATCCGCCACGCTGCATCACCAGCATATCACCAGTGGGGATAAATTGTAGCTATTAGACAATTTATAAGCAAGGGGTATGCAGAAATGGCCGCCAATCTTGCGGGCGGATAGATTTTAGTCATAATTATCGCCTCTAATAATTTAGCAGGGGTAGGAGGGAGAGAGAATCGGCTGGTTCTTGGTGCCGAGGCTGTCTGTCGGTCCGTTTTGTAGTTCTTCAACGGTGTGTCTGCTTCATATCGCAGTGCAAATGGGGCTAGGCGCCCAGCGCCTCCTCTTCGTCTAAGTTAGCAACTCTTCAGTGCTTCCAGCCACATGGACGCGTCAACGTCGTGGTCGGCGTACACGTACAG
The DNA here is from genome assembly GCA_016864655.1 of Phytophthora cactorum. Classification (NCBI taxonomy): domain Eukaryota; phylum Oomycota; class Peronosporomycetes; order Peronosporales; family Peronosporaceae; genus Phytophthora; species Phytophthora cactorum. Next base: position 203,747 of record NHQK01000012.1, read on the forward strand.
CTCCTTGTGGTTCTCCAAGCGGATGCAGAGGCCATTGTCGTGGCCGCTCCAGCGCACAGCCGAGATCACCTCGAATGGTTTGTCGGCTTCCTGTGGGTCCAAGCTGCGCAGTGTGCGCCTTGGTCGTACGGTCAAATGTCCATCCGTAAGCGTCATGAAGCGCTTCTTCCAGCTGGGAAGTAGCCCTCCCCGCACATGTAGATAGCCCTGCATGTCACAATCCTGCGTGTCGTCGCCGTCGTCGCTGCTGAGCACGCTCATGGCCGTGTGCATGTAAGGAGAACTGCCCTCTGCCTGGTACGAACGCTGCGTCGACAGGTCGCTGGCCATGGTCCGGCGGAGCGGCACCTGTCCCATCATCTCTCCGCGCATAAGAGGCGCCTCCTTCAGCACCTTGAGCCACTGCTCGCGCGAATCCTGGTCTCCTGCCTGTACGTAGAGCACGCGTCCGCTGGAGCTGGTGATTTTGAGTCCAAAGCTGGTCATGTCTGAGAGCTCAGCCTTCGCGACGCGCAGGCCACCTCTAACGGGCAGGTCCAGACATTGGGTGCCTCCTCCCAGGACGTCCGAGGCGATGACGCAGCACTGCGTGTAGTAGGTGAGCGCGGCGCCGTTGAGTAGGAAGAAGCGCTTCTTCCACGTCTTGAAGGACTGTCCGCGTTTCCAGAGCCAGCCGTAGAACACGGAGCCCTTGAGGTCTTGCGTCGGGATGTTCATCATGGTGAGGCGATCGGTGAGCGAGTTGGAGGCCGCCAGGGACGACGAAGAGGACGATGAACGTGTCTGCGAGAGAGGGGACTGCGCTAGCTTGCGCTTGCTGCCCCCGTTGGGGCTGAAGCGGTGGTGGCTGTTGCGCATACTCGGGTGGCCGTCGGATGTCACGGGCGACTCGTTGTCACCCAGGATGGGGAACTCGGAAGTGTTGGTGTCTACGAAGGTGTCGCCGATGGCGCTGCTCTCGCTGTGGTCCATCATGCGATGCGATACCGTAGGCGTAGGCGTAACGGAGCTGAAGGGGATCTGCTACGGGTACGTCCGGTTCCGATCGAGCACAACTCGAGTTGTTCGTGAATGTAATGCACTGTACCAGTAGTCGGCAGAACTGACTATGGATGAGGGGAACAAAGAAGACGTCCTGAACTCAGCCACGATTCAACCAACTGTTTCGCCAGAGAGGGAGCGGATTTTGACTTGGACTCACTATGCTCGAAAATTGTATTTGTTCGGAGCTTTCCCCGAATATCGCGTCCAGGCTACCGTCACTTTTGGCTGCAAACCGCCATTGACTTGTTCAGTGTAGACAAGGCATCGGAAAAGAGTGAAGATGGTCGCACTGTCCCAGCTAATTGGCGTTATTAGTGTCGTGACAGCAATTAACGCTCGCGTCGGCTTTCTTATTGACGCCATGCAGTTATAGCTCATTAATCAAAGGCGGTTTTGGCTTTTGGAGACAGTGGCAACGAGCGAAAATGGCATGAGGCGAGTAACAAAAACCGATGCTCTTGACAGCGCTGGGGCTCTATGGTGGTCTACTGGTTGTCGATACAGTGGCATTGAAGACCTCGTTTCCCGCTCGTGCGCTCGTTGGGCAACCAGACTGGTATGGAGCCGTACCGAGCCATGCAAACTCCACTGGCCTTAGTCTGGCCACTCTGGCCAGCAATGACAAACGGCAACTTGCGAGAGCTGTCGTCAGTGCAAAATATCACGCGATGTCGGAAAATCGCAATACGTTGTTCGTCTCGTTTCTGGCAGCTCGCGCGCGTTTGGTCAAATTTAAATTGTTGGGCAGTGACAAGTAAGGCTGCCAACCAACCCGTTGAACGAACGTTTGCTTCGACGGCATTATGCTGGCTGCTGGCAGCTTCGGCATTGACATTGACAGTGTCAATTTGACACCCCGTGTGGTGGCGATCATTTCGCGGTGGATTTTCCCCATTCACCCGGGCGTCGTGCCGCTCTGTGCCTCAGATGCGACGAGAGACTGCCAAAAAGGCTTGCAGAGACTGGGAAGCACGCGATTTGCAGGTGCCCTAACAACACGCCGCTGCGACGCGGCGTCGGGCGATGGCCGTCAGGAGAGTAGGCGTCAACACAAGCCCTAGACCCGGCTGGCGGGTGGGTGTCTCCATCAGTGTGTTCGAAAACTCGCGCTGAGAGTCCTGCGTTGCAATTGAGACAGCTGCGGGCACTGTGATTAGCTCACTCTGTTTTTTCGTGGCATACGTAGGAAGCTGATCAGCACTTCAAGGGACACAGGCACAAACGTCGCGCAGTGGCTTTTGCTGTCATTTTGGATGTTGCCGGTGCAATGCGGAGGCCCCAAGGCGTGGCAGGAGCTCTACTGAGCTGGTCCTGGCTCGAGGGAATTTTATTTGTACCTGTGAAAAGATGGCCCGTGCAAATTGCACTGCAAAGCGGCAAATTGTCTGGTGAAAAGGCCCGGCCTAATACCGGTAGGCCAAGAAGGCATGCAGGCCGATGTTTACTCCACAGAGCGAACCCACAGCTATTTAATAACTGGGCTTGCGTCAGACCTCCTCCATGAGAGCAATCTGTATACATGTACATGTAGCTGGCTTTACAATGCAAGAGCTACAATTTAAATCTATAAATATAAATACGTGCATCGTGGTGCTGGAGTCGTCGCATTCCTGACGCTCTTGATTTCGCTGTTCGTGTTTACCTATGTACTTGTACTAATTCTGATAGTATTTTTGGTAAACCTACTTGAATAAGCTAGTAGCACTTAGTACAGTATGCGGTGTGCGAGTCAGCTTGTGTGGCTTACACAATGTGAAGCAACCAACCTCAACATGCACCGCCAAAAACCTTCGATGAGAAAGATGCACCACTGGGGCGAATTCATTTCTTCTGAATGCCCTACGCATAGCGAAATTGCCACTCACACTATCTACGCGGAGCAACTATAGCCACGCTCGCAGTTGGTTGATTCTGTCCCGCTTTAATACAATTGTTGTGTAGCTTCCTCGAGCTGCTTACATCTTGGAAGGGTTACGGAAGTGCTTGCCGGCGTACTTGGCGTCGCTGCCGAGAGCCTCTTCGATACGCAGCAGCTGGTTGTACTTGGCCAGACGCTCCGAGCGGCATGGGGCGCCCGTCTTGATCTGGCCGGTGGCCAGACCCACGGCCAGGTCGGCGATGTACGAGTCCTCGGTTTCACCACTGCGGTGCGACGTCATGACGCCCCAGCCGTTCTTCTGGGCGAGGGCGACAGCGTCCACGCTCTCGGTCACGCTGCCAATCTGGTTCACCTTAAGCAACAGAGCGTTGCAGGCCTTCTTGTCCAGGGCCGTGGCGATGCGCTTGGGGTTGGTGCACAACAGGTCGTCGCCCACAATCTGCACCTTCTCACCAATGCCAGCGGTGAAGGATGAGTAGTGCGTCCAGTCGTCCTGATCGAACGGGTCTTCGATGCTGATGATCGGGAATTCCTTGGCCAGGTCCTTGTACAACTGGCCCAGCTCCTCGCCGGTCAAAAGGTCCGTGGAGCCCTCAGTCTTGAAGTCCAGGTCGTACTTGCCGTCCTTGGTCAGGAACTCCGACGAGGCAACGTCCATACCGATGCCGATCTTGCCGTCGTAGCCGGCGTGATTAATGGCGGTCATCAGCAGCTCAACACCCTCGCGGTTGCTCTGGATGTTGGGGGCAAATCCACCCTCATCACCGACGTTGGTGGCGTCCTGACCGTATTTCTTCTTGATGACGCTCTTGAGCTGGTGGTACACCTCGCAGCCCATGACCATGGCTTCCGAGAAGCTCTCAGCGCCCGTGGGAAGCAGCATGAACTCCTGGAAAGCCAACTTGTTACCAGCGTGCGAGCCACCGTTAATAACGTTGAAGCTGGGCACGGGCAGCACCAGGTTCTTGTTGCCAATGAGGTCAGCAAAGTGCTGGTAGAGCGGGACGCCCTTGGCGGCGGCACCAGCCTTGGCCACAGCGAGCGACACGCCCAGGATGGCGTTGGCGCCCAGCTTGCCCTTGTTTTCCGTGCCGTCGATCTCGCGCATGAGGTCGTCGATGTCGCGCTGCTTGGTCGGATCGGCGCCGATGAGCTTGGGGGCCAGCACGCTCTTGACGTTCTGCACGGCCTGCTGCACGCCCTTGCCGGCGTAGCGCTTGCCGCCATCGCGCAGCTCCACAGCCTCGTGGATGCCCGTGGAGGCGCCCGAGGGCACCGAGGCGCGGAAGATCTCGGTGCTGCCCGACAGCGTCAGGTCCACCTCGACCGTGGGGTTTCCGCGGCTGTCGATGATCTCGCGCGCGTGAATGGACTGGATGGTGCTACCGTTGCGGACGGCACCAGCGGCGGCGGTCGAGGCCGCGCGGCGCAGAGGAGCGGACGTGCACCGAAGCATTGTGAGGAAATATAGGGAAACTGTTGTGCGGAGCTTGGAGCAAATGGCAGAATGAAACGGCTCGGAGCTGGTGGACGGAGTGGAGCTTCTCCAAGCAGAAGATTTGCGCACTCACCCGACGGTACAACGCATAAAATGCGAAGGTGCAAGTATCGTTGAGTATTTGATATCAAAGGGAGGTTTACGATATTTACTATATATTTATTGAAAGAAATGAACAGAAAGAAATCAGTGTAAACAGGGTGAGTGAGGAGCACCATCAATGATAAAAGGGAAGCAGTTGACTTCGGCAACAGAGAATCGCGATCTATGTGCCGGTGATGTGGTACGGTGGTACGTTTTTCAACCAATGCGAAGAAAAGATGGTGAATTATTGGCCTATCAGTGGCCGATGAGGTTGTGGGGCTGATCTTGAAGCGCGACCCAAGCACCAAAGTTGCTCGTCAGATGGCTTGCTCATTCATTTGCGTGCCTGTAGGATTTGAAGCAGCTATTAATACAGTAGATGCGCACAAGGAAATTCTGCGTGCTAATTCCAGCGAAGTGTCGGAGATTCACGCCGAGGAAGCTGCGCTGACGAGACCGTGGGCATCCAGGAATGACTATTGGGCCGTTCCATGGACAGATTGCTATGATGTCTATCTGAATGTTTGTGCCAAACTACACTCTATTAATAATGCCTCAATACGTTGCTACAGGGTCGACGGAATTGCTACCGAAGTACTGAAGGAACTGCTGTCGTTTAATGCAGAGCGGAGCACGGAGGAGATTGCAGATTTGTCGGCTCGTTGGTGACAGTCGAATCGAGACTGAGTCGATTGCATTGTGAACTCGCCATCGGCATTATGTTTGCTCGACAGGTTTGGCAGCACCGTGGCAGTCGCTTTGAACGACCTAAAGCACAGTTCTATCATCGGCAGTATCTCTGATGGAAAAATGTCCGGGAACGGAGTTAAAATTGTGGTAAAGGATCCCAAACTTAGGCAGTTTGTCGCTATCTACGAGCCCAGTCTAGGAACAAGACACGAAGACACCTTCGCACAATGTTGTCGAGCACGAAACTGCTATGGATACTCCTTGGCTGTCTATGCTGCTACAGAGGGTGTGATCTCGTTGGAAGCTACACCATTAATCTCCATCTCAGCTTTCCCGTTGCAGCTGACATCCTTAAGGTCCATTGTGATACCATTCACGAACTGCTTGGCTGCAAATGCTGCCATCCGCTGAACACCGACGCGAGCGTAAGGCAACACATAGCCTGGGATGACCATGAACACGTGTGGCACACCTTCATGTATATCGACCTCCCAATTGACAACACCGTCAGCTATAGCTTTCGCCTCGAGTCGCACCGAATGCTGAAACAGAGTGTCCAGACTGGCAGCCTGCAGGAACACGGGCGGGAGGCCCTGCAGGTCACAATGCACCGGTGAGGCATCCGCCCACGTACTCGGGTCGTCGCGTGTTGGATGGTACGAAAGTACACTTGCAGCCGCCATGTTGAGCGGGAGGACACAGTGTTGGCCAGCAACCTCATTCTCATCCCACGTAAGATCAGCCAGAGGGCACATGACAATTGCCGCTAGTGGTAGTGGCAACTTCGACTTCCAACTCGACAGTCCATCTCGAACTCGTAGTAGCGTCGACATGACCAAGCCTCCTCCAGCGCTATCCCCCGCCAGAATAATCTGCGATGGCTTCAGTTTCTCGTGCTGCAGTAAGTACTCGTACATGGCCACGGCATCTTCCGCAGGTACGGGGAACTGACACTCCGGTATTTTACGATAGTTAGCCAAGAAAACATCAACATCCACGTCATCCGAAGCCAACTCCTGCTTGATGGCACCTGCTAATGCACTACAGAACGAGATGTACATCCTCGGACTCAGCACTGCGTAGCCTCCTCCATGGAAGAAGAGCACCACCAGTCTCTTCCTCTCACTCTTGGCCTCAGTACTACATGTAGACGATCTCAGCCAGATATGCTCCAGTCCATTGAGTCGCACGCTCTCGACCCTCAGATCATGCTGCCAGCGCGCGAACAAGCCCAGGAATGTGCCGAACATTGCTGTATGATGGCGGATGACCCGTGCGTGCTGCACGTCCACGATGCGTTCACCGAACATGGTTGCGGCACTGCGCATGAGCCCGTGCAGCAGCTCGTAGCGTAGCGTCCACTTGGGGAACTTGGGCTTGAAGCCCCGCGCAATGAATTGCACTGTGATCTTGCAGAGCGTCCAGGAGATGCCCGCCAATAGCTGGGCAGTCTCCAACGGAGTGCGACAGAAGCCCCGGGACGCCTCCAGGATCACCAGTAGAGCGATCGCCCCACTGGTGCCACCGAAAACCCAGCGCAGGAACTTGCGACGACGCTCTGGGTCTGCCCAAAGACGGAGAAGCGGGGCGAGCAACAATTGGAGAGACTGGCGCATTGCGGACGACACGATCGAGATGTTAACCATGGCTACGGGGCTTGGCAAATGTTGGGAAGTGGTCGGTCATTGGGATTGATGCCTCCTGACGGACCGTTGAAGTGAAGGTGTGAGGCCACGATGTCATGATCTTGAAAGGGTGCGATTACTAGGTGTATCCATCGGTGTTCTCGGGGTATATGTTTTGAGAGCAACGAGAGAAAGTAAAATGGCTTGGTTGATGTGTATTTCGGTTATTTACGGTAGCATGTATATTGATGTTGACAGGTACCATGTTGAAGCTGGTTGCGACGACGAGCTACAAGATGGCTACATCTTGTTGCCGATCACTCAAGAAACCTTGGGTCGGGAGCGATTTCCTCGACCTAGGGACGATACCAAACTTTACCTTGCTGCTGGAAGAAGTATCCAACAATTATCATCGCCCTTTCTGAACGAGCATCCCCCCCACGCACACACACCAAGACTAAGGCGACGAAGTGGAATACGTTTAGGTTCATGAACAAATTCTCGGACTACTAGATCGAACTTTTTTGCAGGACGCGCTAGTTGATACCAGCGAGTACTGCAAACAATTATTATAGATTCATGGATAAACCTTCAACTCTCAAAAAGGACCCAACATGTCTGGACAACACTTTCTCAAACAAGGTTACTCGGCCAGTTTAAGTTTTCAAGCTTTTATCAAGTGAACTTTCCGACTTCAGTCCATTAGCAACGTTCATCAGTGACAACGGCACAGTAGAAAAGTCTCTACGTGCTCTCTCCGACGCTTAGCCACCCGTAGCTCGCGTCTTCAGTAAATAGCGAGCATGAGCTGGCGTGGCCAACCCAGCGACCCGGCTGCTGTAGACGGCTACGAATGGATCTCCACATTCCTGAAAAACTATGACGGCGACTTGCTCGAGTTTGAGCTGGAAGTTGACAGCCAACACTTCTTCGACAACATGGACGTTCTACTAGGCGTCCAGTCCCCCAACGACCATCGCAGGTCACCGCTCCAGCTCACCCCGCACGTCTTGAGTGTGATTTCAGATCTCCAAGACTCGTCGACGAAGCTTGATGTGCAAGAAGCAGTACCAGTACCGTCGATTTCGTTTTGTGACCTGCTGAAGGAGGCACAGGCAGCAGCCAAGCGCAAACTTCAGCTCCAAGCTTCCCGCAGCGCAGTGACAACTCCTCGCAAGGCGCAAGCCCGTACTCTAAGACACCGTACCCTGATGGCGACGGCAGCAGCGACTGCGGCTTCTACTAAAGCCTACGAGAAGCCAGTGACTCGCTCAAGTTCGCGCAAAAAACTCAATCGCCGTCTCTTCTAGTAGCAAAATGGGGACTAGGAAACCCCAGCGTCTCCAGTTATTACACGTCGACATCACCAAGGCGAAGAGTTCGTATTATAGCGAGTAGACTGCACTGACGTACCTAATTTCAGAGATATCCTCGATCCTCGAGGTCAAAACATGCAATGCCACGAACGAGCCAATTGCAACTTCGATCGCAGGAATGTGCACCTCCAACTAAGCTTGGCCTATCAATTCATCATTGATTGCGAGCATCATGTCCCCAGAGCTATCAGTCCATTGGCCACGTTATCCCTTTGCCGATCCATGCATTCAAGTCGAGCATAGTCGTTCTTCACACTTCAATCAAGCTCGTCGCTGCAAGAACCGACCAAGCATAAGGAGCATTTTGGGTCGAAGCCATGAAGTTCAGTCAACTCACCGTTTTCGTCACAGTGTTGGTACTCAGCGTGGCTCAAGTCAACGCCCTCTCATCGGCAAACCCCCTTAGCAGCCAAAACGACCAAGCTCAGCATCGTAAACGAAGCGGCCCGTACAACCGCGCCAGCTAGAAGCTGACAGTGAGCCCACCGGAAAAGCCACGAAACTAGGGTCATAGTAAACACAACCAGTGCCACTTTTGCGTATTGCGATTTCGTGTCCTACGTCGTGCAAACAGCGACTTACAGTCGCTCCATCCTCCTCCCACTGATGTCTGCTTCGTAGCTAGAGCCACAATCTAGAAGCTGCCAGGCTTTTGCGGAGACCACGCTAACGATACCAGCCCATAAAGCGCGTGACGAAGGCGACGACAGAAGGACAGGCTATTGTGCGCAACTCAAGTCGAAGCCTTCTCATGCAGGCAACCATAGTCGCAGCTGTCATCACCTCCCACTCCTCGCTAAAAGTTATCGAACCCTGCATGGAGCAGCTTATTGGAGCCCCATCGAACGGTCCTCGTTGCTCTAAAGGTGTGGATCCAAGACGAGGCGTCACTTCGACGTGCTGGCCTCACCATCAGAGAGACACGATCCAATGTCCCTCCAGCTCTGCGATCATTAATCGTTCGCCTGTTCAGTCTTCAATTCGTTTCATTCACCTCAAGTCTTCACCCGAACCGAAGTCTGCCAATGAAGCACGTCCGCAAACACGTTCAGAAATTCGCCAGCGGTCGAGCGTCGGGCTACGGTGCCGCGTACACTCTTCCCGTCTTCCTCACTGTCGCCTCCATCTCGCTGTGGGTCAATGCGACCCATTTACAGTGGCTCGGCCTCAACCACGTCTTCATCCTGGCCAAGCTCGTGCTGCTACTCGGAGTTCACGAACTGCTTCGACCCTTCTGCCTCTCGTTCGGGGACGTCTGCACCTTGACGGCTCATGTCGGTGCAGCGGCCAATGCAGCCGTACTGCAGTTTATCAAGCGGGGACTACATCCCAAATTCTCAGAGTGGACGCTATGGTACGAGTGGTTCCAAGCCATCGCGTTCGCTGCGGGCCAACACAACGGCAGCCACATCCTGAAGTTGCCCAACGCGTTGGCATTCCGACGCAACTTCGAACTCGTCGGACGACTACTGGGAGGTTTTTCCTGTTGGTGTCACGGCCACACGCTCGAGAGCTTTCGGTACAACGGACTCGAGCATCTGTGGCTGCGATCGAGTGGTGGGACCAAGAACGAGAGACGGATCGTGGTGCTGTACTACCATGGAGGAGGCTACACACTCTTCAGTCCTCGCTTCTTCGTGGAGTTCGCCAGTCGTCTACTAACTCAGATGCAAAGCCAACTTCGAGCTGCTTGGGGTGGCACGGAGCCTTCGATGGATGTCCAGATCTTGCTGGCCAACTACCGGAAGCTGCCCGAGGTCTGCTTCCCCACGCCTCTGGATGACGCCATGGTCATGTTCGACTACCTCGTTAAACACGAGAAGATCTCACCGGAGAACATCATCCTTGCCGGCGACAGCGCCGGTGGCGGCTTGGTTCTTGCAACACTGCTGAGACTGCGTCGAGCACGACGAGAGATGCCTCTTGCGGCGCTGTGCAACTGCCCGTATGCAGATCTATCGGCCGACGTGGCTGTGTCGGAGCACTGCTTCATCTCCAAGTCCATGCTGGATGCGATTCGGGACTTCTGCGTCCAGGAAACGCCACGTGCTTCGTGGTGTGAAGGCGCCATGCTGCAGACGGATCTGCGTGGGTTGCCCCCACTATTCATCCAGGCGGCGGAGTTCGACATTCTACACAAACAGTCGATGCACCTGGCCAAGAACGCTCGATCCGACGGCGTTCAAGTGGAACTGGACGTGAACGAGCACATGCCGCACGTGTTCACACTGTTCCCACACTTCATGATGCCGCAGTCTTCAGTCGGTATCAAGAAACTCGCTGCCTTCATCACGCGCCAACTGACGGCGCACCGAATACCAGTGCAACTTCCGGGTGCTGCTCCAGCAATCTGAAGATCGGATCAATGTTTGTTCGTGTTACTTGTTCACGTTAGATATTATAGTTCAGTTTAATTACCGTGGATGCCAGCCAAAATCGAGTGGACAGTATCGTCACTAAGTTTCATGCAAACGCTTATTACAAAATAACATGCATTCCAAAATAGTATCAAAATAGTATTATTTAAACCATTCTCCTCAATAGTACTATCTTCATAGTAATATTCTATAATTTCCGCAATATTACATAGATATAGCAATAGTTTGTAATTTCCTAATACCGGGTGCGTCTGGGTACCTACTTACTACTACTGGGTATCAAATTTACCGAAATTGGGTACTGAAGTTTTTTTAAACTTGAAAAAATATAAAAAATTCCGACCTTGGGTTTTGAGCTCCCTGCTTTTACCCTAAGATACTAATTGTAATTATTATCTTTTTGACATTATAAACATTTCCAGAACGCGATTACGGTTTGACATTCATAAAAATGCCCTAACTAACTTCAACAGTTGAAGATTTCGCGAATGAAATGCACGTGCCTGTTCTCATTCTTAATGTGACGGTAATATTTGAACTAACACGCCAAGTATAATGTTTGGATCGATGTGAACAACTATCACAAAACGCATTCTATACAAAATGAATGCATGAAGTCTTGATGCTTCATTTCAAATCCGCTAAACCACTGCAGCGGCACACTTCGGGGTACTTTGAAAGGATCTTATTTGGGCAATTTTCGATTAGGTTTTTCTACCAGCCAAGCCATACCTGCCTTCGAAAATACGATAAAAATAATTACAGGGGGCTCGGCCGTGGGTAGCAAGCGTGTAATCAGCATGTAGGGAATGCGCAATCCTTCCTGTAGCTCATCCACAGGTAACACCAGCAAAAACATTGATTTTCTGGCTTCGATCGTTTGGTCTTTATTTAAGCCTGAGCAATCTGATCTAACATGTAGACTCATGCATGCCGAAATACGACTATCGGACCCCCCCCCCCCCAAGTTTTTTTCCTTAAAAAATCATTTCTCGAACAGCAAATTGAGGTCCCTGGATGTGACCGTACCGCGCAAATTCGGGCGTTTGGACCCACACAGCGGGCAAATCAGACACCTCAGTTTTTTTACAATATTAAAATAGGGAGTGATGATTATTGAGTGAAACACATAGAAAGCATACTCCAGCATTTTGAGTGAGATAAACTCCGGCGGCGGAGCTGCAAAAAGGAAGAGCAGGAAGTGTGAAGAATAAACTGGTCGTTGATGTCGACGACTGTGACGCAACGTTGCGAACAAGCAGGAGTATTGGACTGCGCGAAACAGTTGTGCGCTGCCGACACGGCTTCTGTGAGGCCAGATAGAATTAGTCGGAAAATGATATTTGAAGAACAAGAGAATTTCGCATCGTCCAGAAACTGAGATAAGTCCGGAGGATGATCCGTTTTCCGGTAGGCGGTAAGATCCCGAAGTAGAGAGGTCTATTGTTAGTTAGAACCAAGCTAAGGAGCGTCTAGACCTCACTTAGGCTTTTGCAGCGTAGTGCAACAAGCGTCTTCTCCAGTTTCCAAGCCGTCTCAAGCGTCGCCACCCATTTCCCCGTAGCAACTCTCCCTTACTCATCGCAGGCATGACTCCGGGTCTGCTCACTCCAAACACGCTCGCCTTTATTGGCCCTGTTCACGCGACGGAGCTGACGGACTTCTGCTACGTCCAACTAGTCCGGGTGAGTGGTGAACACGCCATCGTATGCGTGGCGGGGCTCGATTTTCCGACGATGAAGGCCAAGAAATTTCTGTACCCGTCTCAGCCCTCGAGCTCCGAGTTGTAGATGCGTCTAAGGGCCTATTGTGGCCGGGCAGTTATGTTGCGCATACTGTGTCACCCGCGCGAACCGCGCACCGTGCAGTGGGCCTATGGGGTCGTCGTCCGCTACGAGGTCAATTCCCAAGGTGCCTCTCTAAGCGTGCTATCAGGCGTGGAATCCATGTCCATCCAGCTGATCAAACCTCTACAAGTTATCAAAGCCGATCCTATTACATACGCACTCCAGGTAGGCGGGACTGTGTCCGACATGATTCTGAACCCGAAGGAACTCCTCCATCAACTGAACAGTATGATTGGAGCGTGTCGCAAGAAGCGAGGCGACTTACCTGGCTCGGTTCGTACAATGCTCTCGGTTCCATTCAATCCGGATGACCGCATCACCCTCGTTCGGCCCTCCGACCTTAGCTTGGCCTCCGTCCGTCGCCAGCACGTGCTGGACTGATTGACGGGAATACGCGAAAAGAATACGCTAGACCTCTATCGCGATCCACAGATATCAGTTCAAGACGAAATTGAGATGGTGGTAAGAGAGGCGGGTGCCTTTATCAAACATTCGGACGGGTTATTGAGCGTTTCTAGCATTTCGGACGAGGAAGAGATTCAGGAAGTCCGCCGTATGAATCGCACACTTGAGAAACATCATGCTCTTGATCCCGACCAGCAGGAACTTCGTGCAAGATTTTGTCGGATCGACAGCGATCCGGGCGGAGAAAGTGATGAATGCCAAGGATGTATAGCGTTCCAACCATCAACTACACAGCGACACGTCAACAGAACAATAATCCAGTCTGGGTTTCACGGTAAGTCTCCTCTGTTTGTACTTGAGCGGACGCAACATTCGGGAAACGCACCATTTCTCCGGCTACCACCAGTCTGCACGAGGCCTATGGGAGTTCGTGTTTTTCGCGCGCGGTCTCACACTGATGCATTGTCGTCCAGCCGATTTATGGGACCAAGTGAAAGCCCAAGAGCCCAACATTAGCTTTTCGGGTTTCTCAGAACGCAACCCTTTACGTTCCGTGCCAGCAGCGGCGACCCGTACCGATGTGAGCAGTGCGCTCCGTGATTTACGGGTCTTTGCACAAGAATTCTACATCGACTCGATTACGGATCTTGTTGACAGCACGCTCTCCTTTGTTGAACGATACAGAGGTATATTCCTGACTCAGATGCAATGGGCTGAAAATTAATGGGTTTCTGGATGACCAGTAAGCTTGGAAAGTTCCGTGGTCTCATTGTGTCTCGCAATCTCGAGGCTGCCCAAGAAGTGCAGCACGAGTTCTCGCTGGTTGACAAAGATCTATTCGATCTACTTGACTTACGCCGCTCACAACTCGATGTTGAAGCTGCGACCAATCGTAGCCAGTCACATCACGTGCCCTGCCTCGGGGAACGCCAACGTCGGTAAATTGTCTGTACCCCTCTAATCCTGTCGTCACTTCCGCGCCAAGGCGATAAATGGCTGTGCATGAAGTTCATCTCAGTCACGGGGTGCTCCGGCGACGATTACAGTGGGTGTTTGATTGCAAGAGGGTTCACTTCCGCCCAAAGCTACTGCCGGATACTGTCAAATCACATATTACCGAGAAATTCCACGGTGTAGTACCAGACCCCAAGAAACAATGACTATCCAGAGAGCCTAAGTATCTCTGTGGACGTCAATACGACAAGAATCTGCGGGGTACTATTCTGTTCCATCTCAAATCTAACACAACGGACGACCGCTAAAAATCAAATTATGTGATTAGTCAAGTATACGACTTTTATAGAATTTAGACCTTTTTCAAACGCTGCCTAGACAGCCGTTTTTCAAGAAGCGATTCCACATCTGACAAGAGCGTAGAATTCCAAGACTGCTGTGAAAACCGGAGTAATTTTCCCTCACTGGACCCCCCAATGCGAAACCAGATGTTTTCCCTGTCAACACGAAAGGAGATTTTTTTGCGTTTTACTTTGTTGTTGCTTGTCTGTGCTGTACCACAATCAAATACCACCTTATAGAGCTAAGCAATCGCTTTTCGTAATGGTATCATTGAGCTAAAACGCGCCACTAGCTCCAAAATTATGATCAGAAAGGAGAAATGTTAGATTTGAGATGGAACAGAGTGGTAATCGTTCTGCATGTGTGTCGACAACTGTCCAGATTCTCGAAGGTCCTGCAGAAATCTACGAAGCCGATAGACTCGAACATATACGTGATTTTGCATCGACATTCGGTCTGGTCCTCCTTTCAGCGCCGAAGAAGACAGAATCGATTCTGAGCTCGCATAATTTTTGACGGACCTCGCTCTACGATCCAAGCTGCCACTACCTGCATTTGTCCGACACGTGCGCGGCCAAACAGACGCTGATGGTAGTCCGAATAAGGCGCCCTTTGAAATCCCAGTACCATTCAACTTCCATCGTCAGAGCATGTTCCATCGATGGAACGACATCGTTTGAGATGGCGTCCGACAGCGCTGGGTGCAGGCCAATAGCCGAGACCAATCGCGCCTCCCTCCCAGCCTCAAAAGCTCCAGAATCCACGTGACGTCCGTGCACCGCCTCATTCGGAAAGGTCAGAGAGAAGGGCGATATCTAGTACTCGACGAGAGAGCGCTAGCGCTCTGACCAGAGCTGTTCATTAGTCCGATTGGTGTGGTTGATAAGCGGGTAACGATACCCGCATGATCAACGACTACTCTTACCCACGTGGGTTGTCAGTGAACGAGCTCACTGGCCGGGAAAACTTCCCGTCCATTTCATACAACCCGTCGCGTGATATTACACGCCGCATTAACGGGTTGCGGTCGAACAACCCTGACGAGGAAGTGCTTCAAATGCTCGGAGGCGTCTCTGGAGCTTTCCTGCATGTGCCCGCTCACGAAGATGAAGTACACATGTTCGTCTTCAGATTTGATGGCTACGTAGTCATTGATCTCTCTTGTGGGTTCGGCTGGTGCGGTTCACCGGCCTTCTACTCGCTTTCTGGCTCTGTTATCAAGGATTTATACGAATCCAAACTCTTCCTACGAGATCTCGCACGGGCAAGGTCATCTCCATGACAACGTACGGTGCGACGACCATGCCTGCGTGGAAGTTCACCTAGGGTAACGCTGCCAGGACGCCAATATCGCTCTACGACTCGCCATGGCCACGGTTTTCGGACCAACCGCCACCAATGATAAGAAGTTCACAAGCCGGAGCACGCAAAACAAGGCATTTGGTCTACTTTGGGGCACCGACGACGGTACTGTATCAATTCCGGACGGCAAGCTCGACAAGGCAAGCTACCGCGTCGACAAAGTCATTTGTGCTGGACGCGCCACGAAAACGGACCTGAACAAGCTCCTAGGTGTATTTCGACACGTGGCGACGTGTTTTCCACCTGCGCGTGCCTTCTACCAACGTCCCACGTGACCTCAATCACTGCTTCGCCATTCGGCGGTTGTCAACTGGATTCAGTAGTGGATACAGGTTAGTCTTAAACAAAGAGACATTTGGAGCCGATTTTGCTAAATTTCAGCGCTTCTTCGGGCGAAGAACGACTTTGTCGTTAAAAACCTAAATCCACTTTCTGTGAGAACCGTGGATGGGTATTACATGGATGAACCCCTATTTTTTTTAAATTTTGGCTGGCCCTCCTCATATTTGTTTTGCAGTTTTAGGCAACAATTAAGGTAGGGTACCCGGAGCGCTTGCTTCGGGAGAAAACACAGATTGGGAACTACTAAAAACAACGCATCGACACTTAGCTGTGATTTCATATATTTTAGAACTCATTAACAGATAGCTGTAGCCGCATTATAACAATAAATTAAGTGGGCGCGATGCTGGGCGAAAAATATAGCTTTATTTTATTCGTGACCATACAGGTGGCAAAAAGTCTCACTTGTGTATTTGTGCCAGAAATAGTCGAAATGAAGTCGGAGTGTACTTCGTCTCGGGACATTTTGAATGAGTTTCATCACTTCGTGATGGTATGCCATCAAGTAAGATATGATATGCAATTGGACTGCATCTAGTTCATACAGGGACATCATTATCATACACGTGCGATTTTGGAGAGGCCAGGTTAACTAGGAGTCCAGACAAATTGCGCTTTTGTTGAATCGTCTCAAGCGGGGGGGGGGCAGATACTTTTGTGACAAGAGTGTCTGATCCCCCCCCCCCCCCGTCGTCGTCGTCACGAAACTTTCGTGACGCCGCGATCGATAACCTCAACTTGATAGTTTCGCGGTGCAATTATCCCAGCAACAATTTCTGGAACGTGGTATTATGGTAGAATAGCATGAAAGATCGGACATGTTGATTTTGTTTAAGAAAAAGACAGATCAGGATTGCCCATGAAATAGCCGAAAAAGTTAGAAACAACCAATCAGAGTGCAGTTTCTCATTAATTAAAAATTTCGGACAGTTCGGAAATATTGTGCCCGAAATTTGTCTAGACATTGCTATGTGCATAGTGAATTCAAGTCAATTCATTATCATAGAAATTCCGTGTCCATTCGGACAAGTATCACCACAGACAGAGTTTACATTGCTTCAAAATATAAGCACCACCATTCGTCTAAACGAGATGTCGACGAAGACTCTCATCCCTGGCAACTCGCAAAGGACTAGTCTGACAGCTCTCAATGCGTTTGGGCGGCTTGCCTCCTCTGAGAACCTGACTGAAAAGAAACTATGTGGACTCATCGAGGCTGATTCGTTTGGTGACGTTCTGTATATTGTGCTCGACAAGTTCGCTATTCACCTTGCTTTTATGGAGAGTTCCAAGGGACCGTTGCTGTCCAAGAATTCCGTTGCTAGCTACTTCGGAAATGTAAAAACCCACCTACTAGAGCTATCCCCAGTACTCAGTGCAGTGACCAGGCGTCGGCTGCGCAAAGTTGCATCCATTCTCGATAAATACTGCGCCAAGTGCGGCACGGACTTCACGCACCAGGCGCCGCCATACACGAAGAGCGCCCTTCAAACGCTGCCTACTGTTATCTATAAGAATGCCACGACACCGTAGGACTACAAAGATGCTGCATTACTAAACCTGCTTTGGTATATGCTGGGTCGATCATCTGACACTATTTATTTACTCAGAAACCAGGTCGCGGTTTACCCAGGTAAGTGTAATGTGCGCTAATATCTAAAGCTTTTTGTCTGACCCTTAAACAAAATTGCAATTTGTCTGATTTTTTATTGAAGGTGGCTGTCTCTACATCAACTTCAAGCGCATGAAGTCCGCGTCAATTCAAGGGGCTTCCGCGTATCCCGTATCACGACCTTGGTAGTTCTACTGCGTGCCCGGTACACGCGCTTTCTGTAGCAAAAATAATGCAGGTGACCCCGAGCGAGCTCTTACTCGACCAGCTTCCTTGCGAAGCTCAAGAAGTGCATGAGACTGCGACATCAGCAACCACGCTTCAGGGCTTATTGGATGACTGCTCGCAAGCTACTACAGCCGGTGTCACCACAGCTACAAACGACAACCCACCTGCGAAAAAAAACTCAGTCCCTGGAATTCAAGCCTATGTGAATCGATTATTACAAAAATGGAGTGTAGTCTGTAGTCGACACTTGCCAAAGGACTTTCCTCGTATTCGTTTTGGCGCGGAGCTGCTCAAAGCCCAAATGCCAAAAGCGGTATCAGCACGCCCTGGATAATGAACAGAGGGGGATGGAGTTTGACGTCTGTAAGCAAGGCGTTCAACTACATTGTTAGTACGATACATGATGATCAACGCGTTGGAAAGACGCTACCTGGATGGGACACTAACGACAATCCGCACCTGCCAACCCCCCGCGGTTTCGACCCTGTGGTCGCTCGGAAAATACGACAACTGCAGAACCTCCTGATTTCATCAGCATGTAGGATTTCTGGCGGTCTAAATTTGCGCGACGACGGGATCGAGGTGTTTATGGCCAGGGATCCCGAGTATTGTATTTCTGACTGATAAGATTCACACGCACACATCAGTTATCTAGTGGTGAGGGGCCATTAGCCAACGTAAATTATTGCAATACTTAGCAGTATAACAGCAATAACTTCACTAACAACCAATCTAGCAGCACTCGTTGACGACGTTCGCGTCCCACGGTGCGTCGTTCATGCGAAGGAACAAAATCATCTCCAGTGTAGCTGGTTGAAGTCGCTGCCGTTGAAGGCCGAGGGTGGCCTTGGCCATACTGAAAAAGCGCTCCACCGTGTTTGAAGTGTGTGTGTGTGTGTGGGGGGGGGGGTGGCTGCAGCAACATGTAGGTAGCCGTTGGGGTCGAAGTCTTGCGCTTCTTTTTGACCTGTTCGACGAACGATCCCGTCGTCTCGTGGTCAGCGGCGAGTGGCTGTTCGACATCCTCCAGAACAGCAAATTGGCTAAGTGCTGCTTTCTCTGACCGTGTAAGCTCTGCCGATTCACCGCGCTGTACCTTAACGCACCCAGCCTCAAAGTGAGGGTTGTGCACAATTGCAGCACGAGGACCTGCACATAGCACAACTAGTATGAATTTGAGCTCCCTCTTAGTATAAAAGCTCACGAGATTACCGAGGTACGTAGCGAATTCTGGCCACAGCTCTATGAGAGCATCGAAGTAGGACCGGACGTCGGCGATTGACACCGACTTCAACTGTAGCTCCTTGCTCACTGACTCGATCTTCTTTAAATCTTCAAGGAGCTTGCGCAACGTGCGGTTTCCTGCAGGGGACGGAAGATACTCCGCTAAATCGTCGTCATCCTGAATGAACCAAGGAGCTTCACATAGCGGTTGACCATGCAAAATGTGGAGCTCCAGCGCGTCGCTTGGTTCAATACCGGTCGCAATTTCGTCTTGAACCTAAACCAAATATTACATTAGATTTTTGCCATTTTTCTGATAAAGCAAATTGATTGGATAAAATGACGTACCGCAGCCATGCTGATTGGTTTAAACTCTTCAACTTGATCATCAAGTCCCTGACTTGGGCCAGTTCATTTTTGAAGTTTTCAAGCAGGTTCTGGGTAGCTAAATTAAGATGATGGCTAGCGCAGCCTAGGAGGGGCACGTCCATCAAGGTAGCAAGGCGCCTATTCGTGGTACAATTGTCACCAACCAAGTAGATGCAGTTTTCGAGAGTTTTACCGTAGTCTTGGGACAGCATGTCCCGAAGGAAGTCGACATGGCCTTGCGCAGAGAGGTCTTGGCCGGGTGCTTGGACCAGGGGCGCCACGGCGAGAAAGTGGCAGCGTGGCTGACCGCCTAGCTCGTAGCACACAAAGACCGCCAGGTAGTGCTCCGAGTTGTGCGACCAGTCATCCAGCTTCAAACCAAAGTGGTCTGGCAGTTCCGATATCATGGTCGTCTTGACGTGCTGCACAACGCACGCTATGCCTTCCAGGAGCTGCTCCTCTCCGATTGGATCGAGGTTCGAATACCTGCAGCAGAAAGTTAGAGACATAATTATGATAATATTTGTAACAATTAACAGAAATTACCTTCTTGTTTCGGGGTTTTCACAAAAGTGCAGCGGCAGGTAGAACATTACCGTCCAGCGCAGCCATCCAAACAGATTCAAACTGCGCCGGCGGATCCACGGCACGAGCGTACCCGTCTCCGCGGGTACTACAGAGCGCTTGACTTCTTCGAAGTCGGGGTGCTGGCTTCGGACGTGCGAAACGAGGTTGCTGTACCCCGTCGTGGGGCTTGCTGGCGCACACACGAGCGGCGGCACCGAACGTAGCCGGCTATGGGCTCGTCCTGCGCGTCCAGCACTTACTGGAAGTAGAACGTGGCGACTTGTCGGTTGGTGAAGATTGTAAAAGGCAGAATGAGCGCTCTTCAGCGCGTAGCAATACTAGCCAAAGAGAGGATGAATGGACGAGAGTGTACTACTGAAGAAACTAATATCGGTTCTAGGAGGCCAACGTAAATAATTGAGGGACACCTTTCATCTGTGAAAACCAATAATTTCATTATATTTACTGCAATTATTTCTGGAGCAATTCATTTTTCGGGATCACTGTTTATGGCTGTAGTTAGCTTGCATTTTCACGACGTGCGCAAGCTTTCACCTCACGCCCCCTACATCAAAAGCGTACAACAAAACATTAGCCATTTGAGTATCAGTGAGACAACGTCATTTGCTGTTCAATCACTTCGAGATGCTTGCGGTGCAGCTCGTGATTTTCTGCGGCTCCTGGAAGATTTGGATCTGGACTACTAGATGTGGGCTTCTTGTTGTTTATCAGGTCAGTGTGAATTCTTGTTGCCCACGCGGCGACTTCCGATCGGCAAGTGATTTGATGACATTTTGCTGTGATTTGACGCATTTCGACTTAATAGGCGATAAAACCTCATCTAATCGAGCACCTATTAGCGAGTGCTACACACGTCTACAGTGATTGCGCTGATGTGTAAGTGGTTACCACATTGGAGTAAGCATCTGGTAAAACGCTTTTGTAATTTCGCTAATTTACACATGAATTACGAGAAAAAAACTTATTCCTGCGTTATTTATTTGCTGGTCTCTATTATGAAGCTACAAAAAATATAGCGAATACCACGCCGATACAAGCTTTCGAATAAGGGTACTTCGGGTTTTAGCGTGTTCGTGGAGGCAGTGCTAAGTTCTAAAAACCAAAATCCCTATAAATTGATGGGACAGAGAAGTACTTGTTAGTACTACAGCGATAGCAGAAACATATTTCAAAGTAGTACAAACTACATTGCCTCGCTCTACTTACAATGTACCGACATTCTCACTCCTGTAACCACCTTGTAGCTCGTGTCTGTGTCTGTTGCATGAGTCCGCAGTCGAGCTCCATCACATCCCTCATTCCGCCATCGTGCTGCCTGGGTCCGCGGCGAGAGCCATCACCTCCCTCAAGCCGCTATTGGAGAGCGGCCTACCTTTATCGAGCCGCCGCCAGAGTGTATCTCACTCAATAATCATCACTCCCTATTTTAATATTGTAAAAAACTGAGGTGTCTGATTTGTCCGCTGTGTGGGTCCAAACGTCCGAATTTGCGCGGTATGAATGAATATAGTGATTTTTCCGACAGATAGAATTGTAGGATTGTGGTAGATCCTCATGATGAGATGTTTCATCCAATGACTTCGCTGGATTTCTCAATTTGAGCCAATGGTAATCAATGTGGGTAGGTATACCTTTCCGACACTTTCCGATAAATATTTGTCGGAACAAGAATCAGAATATTAATATGTGCTTACAAATGTCAGGTCTACCAAATATTTAATGAATAGTTTTTTTTAGTTCCGACACCTAGTCATAACCCTAGGCTAGGAAGACGGTGGCCGACGTCCGCAGACAGCCACTAGCTCAAACTACACATTTCAAAAAGACAACAAGAGGACACGGCATGATTTTAACCGCCTTTGTTCCTACAAACATACAGAAAGCGCGCACCACTGCAATCGCAGCATTCAAGCGAATGCTGGAGGAGGAGAATGTTAGCATGGTGTTTGTCCAAGCCAGCATTCTCCTCGACAAATCCGGCAAGCGATTGGCAGCGACAATGGATCGCTGTGGTTTTTACCTCGCTACCAACGAAGGTAAGAAAGGTAAGGTTTCCCGTAACACTGCAACATCGTACCACAGAAACGTTGAGTTGTGGCTTTTCGACCAGTATCCACACTTGCGTGTGCCTACTGAGTTGATCCTGCTAAAGCAAGGCAAGACATTAGATAAGCATTTCTTAAAACGAGAGAAAGGTGGTTTGATTAATAAGGCTCCTCCTTGTACTAAGGAGGATTTACAGTCTCTTATTCGCTATTTGTACAGCACAGCACGGGTGAATGGCGACTATCAAGACACTGCACTGGCGTGTCTGATGTGGCACTGCTTTGGACGGTCTTCGGACCTAGGATACATAAAGAAGCAGCACGTTTCAGTGTCAGCGGACGGCGCTTTTTATCTTCGTCTCTTGCGCGTCAAGACGGCGGAGGAGCAGGGACTATCCTTGATTCTAGACAAGTCCGACTTCCTGACGTGCCCTCTTCATCCACTGGCGATCGCGCTGGCGACTCAGGACGCGCCGTGCTCGGCTCTGCTCAAACAGCTCCCGAACCTTGCACCGAACGAGGCTGCTCCAGTTGACTCTGGCGTCCCTCTGCTTGAGTTGCTGGAAGCGGAGCCTGCGTCGCTTCAAGATGCCGCTGAGGCTACGCCATCGCCCGACTCCAACGCCTCCTCTGCTGCCGAGCCCCGGATCCCGTTGCCTGCAAGTACGGAAACACAAGTGAGACCATCGCAGAAGCACGCCCGTACAGGAGGCATCAAACGCGGCGAAGACGGCGTGCAGTCATATGTCAACCGGCTTCTCAAACGCGTTGCAGAACCGGCTGGTGCCACCGTCGACTTGACTTCGCACTCCTTCCGACGTGGCGGTGCACAACACGCCAACGGAGACGACCGCCTAGCTGCCCAGTGGATCTTCGATCGCGGTGCGTGGGATATGACGAAGACCAGCAAGGCCTTCGCTTTTATCACCAACACAGCGCGGGAAGACAGGATTGTGGCTCGGGTCTTAAGCGGCTGGAGCGCGGACGACGCACCCAAGATCATCGACATCGCGTCGCTGGATCATGCTTCTCAGGAACGGCTCGGGCGCTTGCGTCTTCTACTCTTCAGCTCCTGTACAGGTCTGAAGGAACAACGGCTAAACGTTAGCACCAGGGTCCTCAATGTTCTGACGGCCTATCTCGTCAGATACTACCCGCAGATAAAGGAACTGGCGCCCATAGCCCCCGTAGTGACGCGTGTGGAGGACTGCTTGGTATCACCAGCGCTGACTTACTTGCTTGGTCTGTCGCCTTGAACAACGAGGCCGCCCCACCTGCACAAGATCAAGAGCAAGACCACCTCGCAAGTAAACACATTTGCCCAAGCATTGACCACCTTCGTTCTATTATTGAGGAGCTTATCTCCGTGAACAAGACCTTAACTGCACGCTTAACGATCGTTGAAGCGGCCCTACTCAAGCCTACAGCGAAACGAACAAACACTGAAGTGGAACAAGCGGAAGCTACGTCAGTACAAGAACCCAAGCTCAAGCGCAGAAAGAAGCAAACCACAAACCTTTCTTCCACATGGTACGAGTGGTACACTCGGGTACCACGCGTCTGGGACTCGACCGATCGCCAGAAGAAGCCCAAGGCTCGCCACGTGGTTGCGTTCATGAAGCTGTTCCTCGATGGGGCCATCAAACTTGATAATAGGGCGGAAGACTATAAAGACCAAGTCCTCGACGCCGGAAGCCGCGCTCAAGACGCCGTGCTTATATTCCTGAATGTCCGTGGCACCAACGCGAAAGGAGCCGAAAGCGTTCTACGCGCACTGCGTCCTCTGCACAAGACCGGCGTCCTGGATGAGCGCGTCATCGCCTACAAGCGCCTCCTCGCTATTGACAGCATCTCGGACCCTGCTCCTGTGGACACCCACGACATTCTTGCCGTAGTAGGACACGTTTAAGACAGCTCAATATCATACACATTTCATATCAGTTTGCACCACACAGTAACCTTGCAAGTAAAGCCGGAAGTAGGGAATCGGACCCCCCACCCGTTACCATCCGAGTGCTGCACCAACAGTACCGGCGAACAGAATTGCGCGCTGTATGACCCATGCTGCAAGCCATCATGCCATCCCGCTCCACGCCACACGCCACGCGGTACACACTGACGCCACACACCATCACGCTGCACGCCACATGCCGTCACGCCACATGCCGTCACGCCACATGCCGTCACGCCACACACTGCATGCCACACGCCGCACGCCGCACGCTACACCCCACCCAAAGAACTTGGCGACGGCAGGTATTGATCCCGCTCCTCAGGGTAAGCCCTGCGCCCAGCCAGTGAGCTTCGTCGTCGGAAAATGGGGTTGATAGGGGGGGTCCGGATATGAGATCTGGGGGGTTGAGCTGCAAAAAGTAAGACTGACACCACGCGGCGTCTTGTCGGCAATATCCAAGCTGTTAGGCTGCGTGGCGCTCTCTTATTGGCTCTGACAAACCTCGTTGAGGTTTACAACGACTGGTCCACGTGGGGGATTTCACTAATTAGATGGTACAGTGTACCTGTCACTGTTTAGCGGGAAATAATTTTAATAGTGGACCCTGCTGCCGGGTTCTCGCCCTCGCAAATGAATATACCCGCTCTGGTGCACATTTCTCCGAGCTCTATTTGCACGCATATGTAAAAAGTCGATTTCCTCGGCCTACAGACCTCTAGAGGCCATTTCCTCGCGCCTGTGATTTCGCTTTCGAAAGCTGATAGAGCTTTCGTAGCCAATGCCCGCTTCGAACTTAAATGAAATACAGGTGTATGCTTTATTATGAGCTTTATTATGTTTCTAAGGTTTTGCACTGTCTTTCTCCAACATCCCAACTGTCGGAAAATGTACGGGTGTCGGCACCGTTGCGATATGGTCACATCCAGGGACCTCAATTTGCTGTTCGAGAAATGATTTTTTAAGGAAAAAAACTTGGGGGGGGGTCCGATAGTCGTATTTCGGCATGCATGAGTCTACATGTTAGATCAGATTGCTCAGGCTTAAATAAAGACCAAACGATCGAAGCCAGAAAATCAATGTTTTTGCTGGTGTTACCTGTGGATGAGCTACAGGAAGGATTGCGCATTCCCTACATGCTGATTACACGCTTGCTACCCACGGCCGAGCCCCCTGTAATTATTTTTATCGTATTTTCGAAGGCAGGTATGGCTTGGCTGGTAGAAAAAACCTAATCGAAAATTGCCCAAATAAGATCCTTTCAAAGTACCCCGAAGTGTGCCGCTGCAGTGGTTTAGCGGATTTGAAATGAAGCATCAAGACTTCATGCATTCATTTTGTATAGAATGCGTTTTGTGATAGTTGTTCACATCGATCCAAACATTATACTTGGCGTGTTAGTTCAAATATTACCGTCACATTAAGAATGAGAACAGGCACGTGCATTTCATTCGCGAAATCTTCAACTGTTGAAGTTAGTTAGGGCATTTTTATGAATGTCAAACCGTAATCGCGTTCTGGAAATGTTTATAATGTCAAAAAGATAATAATTACAATTAGTATCTTAGGGTAAAAGCAGGGAGCTCAAAACCCAAGGTCGGAATTTTTTATATTTTTTCAAGTTTAAAAAAACTTCAGTACCCAATTTCGGTAAATTTGATACCCAGTAGTAGTAAGTAGGTACCCAGACGCACCCGGTATTAGGAAATTACAAACTATTGCTATATCTATGTAATATTGCGGAAATTATAGAATATTACTATGAAGATAGTACTATTGAGGAGAATGGTTTAAATAATACTATTTTGATACTATTTTGGAATGCATGTTATTTTGTAATAAGCGTTTGCATGAAACTTAGTGACGATACTGTCCACTCGATTTTGGCTGGCATCCACGGTAATTAAACTGAACTATAATATCTAACGTGAACAAGTAACACGAACAAACATTGATCCGATCTTCAGATTGCTGGAGCAGCACCCGGAAGTTGCACTGGTATTCGGTGCGCCGTCAGTTGGCGCGTGATGAAGGCAGCGAGTTTCTTGATACCGACTGAAGACTGCGGCATCATGAAGTGTGGGAACAGTGTGAACACGTGCGGCATGTGCTCGTTCACGTCCAGTTCCACTTGAACGCCGTCGGATCGAGCGTTCTTGGCCAGGTGCATCGACTGTTTGTGTAGAATGTCGAACTCCGCCGCCTGGATGAATAGTGGGGGCAACCCACGCAGATCCGTCTGCAGCATGGCGCCTTCACACCACGAAGCACGTGGCGTTTCCTGGACGCAGAAGTCCCGAATCGCATCCAGCATGGACTTGGAGATGAAGCAGTGCTCCGACACAGCCACGTCGGCCGATAGATCTGCATACGGGCAGTTGCACAGCGCCGCAAGAGGCATCTCTCGTCGTGCTCGACGCAGTCTCAGCAGTGTTGCAAGAACCAAGCCGCCACCGGCGCTGTCGCCGGCAAGGATGATGTTCTCCGGTGAGATCTTCTCGTGTTTAACGAGGTAGTCGAACATGACCATGGCGTCATCCAGAGGCGTGGGGAAGCAGACCTCGGGCAGCTTCCGGTAGTTGGCCAGCAAGATCTGGACATCCATCGAAGGCTCCGTGCCACCCCAAGCAGCTCGAAGTTGGCTTTGCATCTGAGTTAGTAGACGACTGGCGAACTCCACGAAGAAGCGAGGACTGAAGAGTGTGTAGCCTCCTCCATGGTAGTACAGCACCACGATCCGTCTCTCGTTCTTGGTCCACCACTCGATCGCAGCCACAGATGCTCGAGTCCGTTGTACCGAAAGCTCTCGAGCGTGTGGCCGTGACACCAACAGGAAAAACCTCCCAGTAGTCGTCCGACGAGTTCGAAGTTGCGTCGGAATGCCAACGCGTTGGGCAACTTCAGGATGTGGCTGCCGTTGTGTTGGCCCGCAGCGAACGCGATGGCTTGGAACCACTCGTACCATAGCGTCCACTCTGAGAATTTGGGATGTAGTCCCCGCTTGATAAACTGCAGTACGGCTGCATTGGCCGCTGCACCGACATGAGCCGTCAAGGTGCAGACGTCCCCGAACGAGAGGCAGAAGGGTCGAAGCAGTTCGTGAACTCCGAGTAGCAGCACGAGCTTGGCCAGGATGAAGACGTGGTTGAGGCCGAGCCACTGTAAATGGGTCGCATTGACCCACAGCGAGATGGAGGCGACAGTGAGGAAGACGGGAAGAGTGTACGCGGCACCGTAGCCCGACGCTCGACCGCTGGCGAATTTCTGAACGTGTTTGCGGACGTGCTTCATTGGCAGACTTCGGTTCGGGTGAAGACTTGAGGTGAATGAAACGAATTGAAGACTGAACAGGCGAACGATTAATGATCGCAGAGCTGGAGGGACATTGGATCGTGTCTCTCTGATGGTGAGGCCAGCACGTCGAAGTGACGCCTCGTCTTGGATCCACACCTTTAGAGCAACGAGGACCGTTCGATGGGGCTCCAATAAGCTGCTCCATGCAGGGTTCGATAACTTTTAGCGAGGAGTGGGAGGTGATGACAGCTGCGACTATGGTTGCCTGCATGAGAAGGCTTCGACTTGAGTTGCGCACAATAGCCTGTCCTTCTGTCGTCGCCTTCGTCACGCGCTTTATGGGCTGGTATCGTTAGCGTGGTCTCCGCAAAAGCCTGGCAGCTTCTAGATTGTGGCTCTAGCTACGAAGCAGACATCAGTGGGAGGAGGATGGAGCGACTGTAAGTCGCTGTTTGCACGACGTAGGACACGAAATCGCAATACGCAAAAGTGGCACTGGTTGTGTTTACTATGACCCTAGTTTCGTGGCTTTTCCGGTGGGCTCACTGTCAGCTTCTAGCTGGCGCGGTTGTACGGGCCGCTTCGTTTACGATGCTGAGCTTGGTCGTTTTGGCTGCTAAGGGGGTTTGCCGATGAGAGGGCGTTGACTTGAGCCACGCTGAGTACCAACACTGTGACGAAAACGGTGAGTTGACTGAACTTCATGGCTTCGACCCAAAATGCTCCTTATGCTTGGTCGGTTCTTGCAGCGACGAGCTTGATTGAAGTGTGAAGAACGACTATGCTCGACTTGAATGCATGGATCGGCAAAGGGATAACGTGGCCAATGGACTGATAGCTCTGGGGACATGATGCTCGCAATCAATGATGAATTGATAGGCCAAGCTTAGTTGGAGGTGCACATTCCTGCGATCGAAGTTGCAATTGGCTCGTTCGTGGCATTGCATGTTTTGACCTCGAGGATCGAGGATATCTCTGAAATTAGGTACGTCAGTGCAGTCTACTCGCTATAATACGAACTCTTCGCCTTGGTGATGTCGACGTGTAATAACTGGAGACGCTGGGGTTTCCTAGTCCCCATTTTGCTACTAGAAGAGACGGCGATTGAGTTTTTTGCGCGAACTTGAGCGAGTCACTGGCTTCTCGTAGGCTTTAGTAGAAGCCGCAGTCGCTGCTGCCGTCGCCATCAGGGTACGGTGTCTTAGAGTACGGGCTTGCGCCTTGCGAGGAGTTGTCACTGCGCTGCGGGAAGCTTGGAGCTGAAGTTTGCGCTTGGCTGCTGCCTGTGCCTCCTTCAGCAGGTCACAAAACGAAATCGACGGTACTGGTACTGCTTCTTGCACATCAAGCTTCGTCGACGAGTCTTGGAGATCTGAAATCACACTCAAGACGTGCGGGGTGAGCTGGAGCGGTGACCTGCGATGGTCGTTGGGGGACTGGACGCCTAGTAGAACGTCCATGTTGTCGAAGAAGTGTTGGCTGTCAACTTCCAGCTCAAACTCGAGCAAGTCGCCGTCATAGTTTTTCAGGAATGTGGAGATCCATTCGTAGCCGTCTACAGCAGCCGGGTCGCTGGGTTGGCCACGCCAGCTCATGCTCGCTATTTACTGAAGACGCGAGCTACGGGTGGCTAAGCGTCGGAGAGAGCACGTAGAGACTTTTCTACTGTGCCGTTGTCACTGATGAACGTTGCTAATGGACTGAAGTCGGAAAGTTCACTTGATAAAAATTTAAACGATAGAGAAAAGAAGGCACAGGTCCTTGGAGAACCAGCCTGAAAGATCTTGTTTGAGAAAGTGTCGTCGCGTGTGCTCGAAAATATCGCGGGATTGCAAAAATGTCTGATTGAATTATCAAAGAACTTGTCCACCAGCTTATTCCTCGTCGTCCTCTTCGTCTTCGTCGTGCTGTTCACCATCGAGTTCACTCAAGTTGCACGGGCGGCTGAGCCAGGCGCTTAAACCACGTCTTCTCGTGCATCGTCGCAAACTCTTGCACGTCGAACTCGTCCTCTAGAGCCCCGTAGCTATCCGCCGTTTCCAGCCATGTCCGACATTGCTGCAAATAAATCACAAGATATCAGTTAATCATATAGTAGTGTCAATCCCCACACAGTAGACTCACCTCTTCGTCTTCGAACACCGGTGAAGCATACAAACATGCCAGGAAATAACCGCCGAGTTTGTCGTGGAAGTGGTGGGCCGAACGCAGCACCTCCACTGCATGGGTAAAGCGTGCGTCACCAGCTGATCTCTTCTTCTTTTGCTTCTGCTTCTTCTTCTTCTGTTGAGTCGGGCTATCTTCCAGCGTTGGGAAGGCTCGCACAAACGTAGCGAGGCCCTTGCCTAGTGTGTTGAGTAAATGAGGCACTCGTTCATCGATTTCCTCTTCATCCGGCTCCTCCTGGTCATTTGTATCCTTCCTCTTGCAGATTTCATGGCACTCTTGCAGATCGAAACCAGCTTCCGCCAACAAGTTCTTGTACTTCGCTTCCAGATCGTCAAACAGCCTTGTCCACTCCTCTACAGTAAGCTTTGCTCCCAGATTAGCGCTCGCCAAGCACCTCGCGGCCAAGTAGTTGGTCATCTCCATCAACGCCTCGGCACTGTCAGGACTCAACGCTGCACACAAATCCACGTCAGATCGAGCTCTCCCATCAGAACGCGAAGCCACTTACAGATAGCCTTCTGGTACAGTGCAAGAGTCCGGTGGAAGTCGTCAACGCAGCTTGAGTCCTCCAGCAGACCTCGCAGCACAGCTTCTAGCAGCTTCGCCTCCGCAAAGTCCTCGGCCGTCACCTTGTCGTCCTCCTCGTCCTCCTCACTGTCATCTTCTTTCTCTCCAGGCTTCTCTTCCTTCGTCGCCTCGCTCTTATAGATTTCCTCCAGCTTTTCACACACTTCCAGAGCCCTGTAGTAGTAGTCCTGCTTAACTTTATCTCCGTCTTCCTCCAAGAACGCGACTAAATCTCCCCCTTCCTTCAAGGCCTTTGCAAACTGGAACCTCGTCTCGAACGTCGTGCCTCCATCCACTTCCACCGCTCGCTGGAACTTGGCCAGCGCCTCGTCCAGCACGTGTCGACTCTGCGTCTCCGTGGCAACAGTGAGCAGCGACGAGCCCCAGAGCGAGAAGCCCACAGGCCCCAGAGCGGCGTCGGCGGCGTCTTCGTCCGCTTCGTCTTGGCTCAACTGCAACATCTGCTGGAACTTGTCCGCTGCAGCGTCCGCCAGCGTCGGGTCCGCGTTTAGAGAGGCCAAACGGGCCAGTGCTGTGCCCCATAAGAAATACGCGTCTAACTGCTTGGCGATGGGCAACTTGTCGTGGTTCTCCAGCAGCTTCTTGACCCGTTTGCCGATCTGCCAGGTCTCTGATCCGTAAAACCATAAATACATTAAATACCGCAATGCGGAATCCGTATAATGGTTTTTTTTTACTTACGCTTTTGCGACGTTTCCTCCTCTTGCAGCAGGTCGTTGATGCTGGACAGCTCGGCATCCACTGCTGCTAGATCGGTGGAGTCATCGCCGCTTTGAGCGGTGGCTGAGCGCTTGCTACTGACCGCGTCTTCGCTGCTGGACGCGCGCGGGCGCTTCCGGTCCGTAGTTGCCATCGGAAATGGGTTGAAATGGCGTGGCAGACATAGTTTCAGTGGTGGTAGCCATTCGGTGCACTAAATGGAGATGTTGAAGCTGGCGCATACGTTTCCTGTCATCTCGTCCTGAGCACTGCTGTAGCAATTATCATTTCTCACGGTTGTGCCCACCATTGGCGAGGGTGAGCTTTCCGAACGACAGGAACACAATAACAGCAAGCCATCAGCGATGTCTGTGCTGACAACGCTCCATACACACGCTGCATTTACTGTCTTCACGAACCAGCTCAATCCATTGAACTGCACGAAAATTGTCGAACGACTACTATTGTTGCCCAATTCCAATGTCTGATTATCGGGCGTGCCACCCACGCCACTCTGATGCACGCCAAACGAAATTCTCAGCTCAAATCTGCGCTCTCCTTGTGAGCTCTTCATTCCCAAATTGAAGTCCTCATCTCCACACATCGGGCTCCAGCCTACACCAACTACGTAAAGATGCGTGTCGGTCTAATGTTCATTGTCGGATTCATTGGAACAATGACGTTGTGCTTCGCTCCTGCGGTGCAAAGCCACGGATACCTCTCGTTCCCAGCCGCCGTCTATCGCGATCCGTACACGGCCACGTCGTTTGTGACGACTATCACCGAGACCATCAACCTAAACAGTTTTGGTGGGAAGAAGTGGAATGACACCCCGGAGCTCAACGCAGCCATGTTTGCCTCAGCGTTCCGGAACTCAAGCTACTCATCGCTGCGCGAGATGCTCGATCCTGTCGTGCCAGGCTGTGGTAACACGCGCGACAATGTTGCTTCAGTTAATGTCACTGGTGCATCCGAAGCGCGTTGGCAGAACGACGAAGAGCACCGAGGTTTTGTCGACTCACACCATGGTCCGTGCGAAATTTGGGTGAACGAGCGTCGTGCTCTTCACAATGACGACTGCCGAGCTGCTTTTACGTCGTATCCAGCTCATCTGCCCGTAGACTACGACGCGTTGTGTGATGGCGAATGTCGTCTCACGTTTTACTGGTTGGCACTTCACGAAGCAGCGTGGCAAGTCTACAGTAAGTTCCGAGAGCTCTCATGCCTTGATTTCTATTCTTCTGACGCTGTGATATTCTTGCAGAGGCCTGTGCTCCTATCGTCAACATCAACAATGTTAAGCACGCACTGACTGCTTAGAGCTTGCTTTGTCTAACGTGCAAGTTCATCGCGTAAGAAGAGAGATTGATGAATACATTTGCTGATATTAGACCCGTTATCTCTGCCTGTCACTTTCTTGATGGAATAGCTAACAACATGGCGTTGATCAGCGCGTCGCGACTTGATCAATACTCTGACTCACTGCCTCAGTCGATGTTGACAACACGATCGTACACACTTCCTCTGTATTCGGGGTGGGAATTCCAATTCTTGTTTGGAGGAGGATGAATGTTGTCATGCGCGACGTCAGTCTCAGCTGTGACTGGAGCCACACACAGCAGGACAGCGATCGCGACAGCTTGGACGAACTTCATGATGTTTTTAATGCATTTTTTCAGTCAAGTAGACCCGATGGCAAAATGGGAAATGAACTCCAAGCGCATGGATCAAAGCGGCCAAGTCTAGAATTTCTAAAACAGAAGGCATCTGGGGTCACTTGGCAAATCTAAAGCTTGTGTTGTCTTCAGGAAGAAGCCAAACAATATATGTAATCGCGCATCGCGACTCGATGCAAGATAAATAACGTTAGGTAGCAGTACTCTCATCGTCTATCGTCTGAACTTCGACGTGGTGCAAATGATCATAAATTGTCACCGATTTTGAAGTGGCCTTCGAGCAGCGAGCAAGAGAGGTCCAGCAGGGGCCGTTGCTGTCTACTACATTGAAGCAATTTCCACACCTTCATGGTATCTTGATAACGTAGGAACGAAATCATGTGAGGTTTTCAGGTATACGCATTCGGTTGGTGATTGCTTTCAAATTTGGAACAACAGACACACAAAGCGAAATATATCTACAGCCCTTAGCGCTCTAGGTTTTCCCGCAAAATAATATTTCACCTACGAACTGGTGTTACTCGCTGACCTACTGGTAGTTGATAAGGAGGACAAAATCTGTTTACCGGAGATGCGCTATACATACTTCATACATCGGCGGTCCGCTGTCAGCAATTCCGGCGTCCCAACCTCATTTATTGACTTCCTACGATCGCAAACGCTTGAGTCTGGAAGTATTGGTGCCTGCTGAAAATCCCATGTAGCTTCTTGCTACGGCTTAGTCTTCTATTCTATAAGTGTTGTCTGGCCTGTTGCGTGTTGTGCTTGTTGATCCCTGCCTTCGTGAAAGCAATAAATCGTTTCCGATCACAAAAACTACGCGACAAAGACTAGGATATATCCAGACACTGACTAACGAGGCATTCTACCAGCACAAGCTTAAATAACTATTACTAGTCGTTCTAGTACAACTAGCTAGTAGCTTTGATCTTCACGTTTAGTTTAGAAGGAATGAGCTCCTGTTTTTCTAACAAGATGCTAGATGCTTGGGTTCAGGTGAGTTTTGAATTTGGTTATTGTACAATGCACAGACCTCACCCCAACACTGCAAGAACTAACCTGGAAGGTCCGCCCGGTCTTGCTGACTGGGCAGCACCAAAACTTATGCCACGATAACCACCTAAAGTGTTTCGTATACTCGGGCGAGATTGTGAGTTCTTAAAATTTGTTTTCAAGTTTAATACGTCCACTAGTTTTACTGGTCGTCATCAAGGGGCTTAAGGTATGAATACCCAACACACTCGTATTGTTACAGGGTATCCTTGACGGCACCTGTTATCCTCGTGGTTATCTTCATCGTCGATACGGAGCCGGCCGGGTGATAAAGGTGCCGCATGCCGCACTACTGTCTGCTACTTCGTAATGCAGTCAGGGGACCGATTGAAGTTGTTTCAGCGTTGACGACGGTCGTTCCTGATGTGACCAGCCCTAACTTGGGCCACGCACAGCAGCGCAGCCACGAACACAACCCGGAAGAACTTCATGTGACACGGTTGTCTTATTGCTTGGTCTTGAGTCGTCGGAGTTGCTTCCACAAGTCAAATTGGACAATGACCCACTACCTGCGGGCTGAAAGGCGAATTGAAAGCTCAACCGCTCTGTGAGTTATCATAAGGCGTGACGGCACTGGCGTATCAGAAGATTGACTTATGAAGGGGAGCGAGAGTACAGATGTCTAAAGCACATGGCTGTGCTTCAGTTGAAATCCGTAAGGGGAATGCATGTGGGAGGGAGGCGCGGGGGGGGGCAGTTCAAGGCTATCCTTTCAATACATTGTATTGATCTTGTGACATATCCATTTACCCGATCACGCCTCACCCAGCGGGAGATGCGTTTTTTTTCCTTTTGTTTTTGTTGGCAGCACAAGCCAGTTAACGTTATGCGTGATTTAAAAATCTGGTAAACATCAACAGTTGGAATTTTTCCAGCGGTTGTCGGAAATTTGTGTACTGGCCTCTAAGTATCCACACGCCAAAAAAACGCCGCCTGATTCCAGCGGCTAGAACGTTGGAGGACACCTGTTGCGGATGCCGATGACCATGCCGATACTTATCAGTGGAACGAGCTATAACAACCTCAAGCAGGGAACGTAAAGTTTTGTAGGTTCGGTTACAAAAGATCATTTCGGTTGAAGCTGGTAATGATCTTCCTTTTTAATAAAGCTGGTAGAGGTTGCGATCCGCAACTTGCGACCTGTTGGTGCTCTACAGAAGTGCATTTTCCATAGTTAAACCCCTACACTGATTTCAAATTCAGATATCAGTGTTGCAATCGAGGGATGGAAGGGATTTACCAGGCATTCAGCAACCGCTTTCGTATTCCTGTATTACATGTACTGTTTGAACCGAAGCGCAGTCCTTCCGATATCTCACATGTATCATAATATGATCATATTATGGAGAATTTGGATGGCTTTGGAAACGTGTTTCCACCGTAACCACGGGCAATCCTATGATGGGATTGCCCACAACTGTACATACATGGTACGATGCAATTTTTCTCATGTTCGTCCATTCAGTTATAGGTATAGGTATGGTAAGGTTGAATTAAATGGGAGGAGGGGCGGGGGCTCTAAAGAAGCGTAAGCTACATCTTTTTGGCTATTAGAAGTCGTTTAGCACTACAGCATACCACGATTTCAATATGCTTAAGAAGAGATCTTGCGTGGAGTGTTCACATGCCGGCACTTCAATTAAGCTTTAAAATTAATTGCTACAATATTAGTACCTGTTTGAAAAATACTTGGCTATGAGTGCGCACACGACGATTTTCAGCGAGATTGATACTTACGCTTAACAATAATCTCAATTTAGTACAATAATACTTGACAATACAGTAATACTTCGAGGTATGACACTAGTACTATGTACGAATATGTAAATACTACTACAAAGTCGTGCGAAGAAGCTCTGAAATTTTAAGTAACATAAAAATATATACAAGCGTTAGGCTCTCGCCATCGGTGCCCATAAACGGTTTGATGGTGCTGGTATGAAAGAGACAATGTGAGGGCTGCTTCTTTGGCGGGGTATATACCGCCAAAGAATAGCAGCCTCACGCTGCCAATAGAAACTAAACAGTCCCCCCCCCAAGAAACGTAGCAGCGCAGTAGGTTTTAGAACACACGGAACGGAAATGAAAGTTAACATGTTGTTTACTTTCACCTCCAGCAGCTTACGAAAAACGATCCTCACGTGTAAAGCAGTATAGTTAGGCCCAAAATACGTGAGCATGTAGCCGACAAACCATTCCCAACAGTATCTAAGCTCACTAGAATAACTCTCGAGGAGTACACGCAGCCTTTTAGACAAAACATAATGAAGTATTGTGCGTTCTACCAGGGGCGTAGCGGGGCACAACCAAAATATTGAGATTTGAGGAAATTTGAGGAGGGGGGGGGGTGACCTAAATTTAGATACTTTAGTGTAAAATGCACTTACATTGGGGCATTTCCCCCCTAAAATCGAGGCTGGCCAAAACTTTTAGAGGGAACCGGTGCCCCCCCGACCACCCTCCCAAAACAAAAAAAAACGGTTCTACCCGAACTTTCCGAGGTCCGTTGATACGAATCGACGTGATCAAACTGACACGAAATCGACGGAACGGACAAAATACTTGAACTCATTAAAGGCCTATCTAAGTACGAAATGAAATTTCATTTAAGTCCGAATTCGTACTTAGAAGCCAATTACAGGCTGCAAAAGATAAGAGTATGGTGGCCAAATGACTTGATAAATGTATCGGGCATTTCAACGAGTATATGTTAAGAACACCCGAACGGTTCTGACCAACACAACAACGCCAGGAAGATTTGAACACAATAACACAGAAACAAACCCAACGGAGTGGCCCTTCTAATTGCACAGCGCCTGTAACACCGGACTCATCACCCCCTGTCTGACCGCCCAAAAGTGCCTCCATTTGGAAGTAGCAATAAAGTCGCGTTTTCGAAAGTAATACTAATGTAACGGTATCGATAGTAGCGCTTATTACCAGCTACTTTTGCAGGCATCTCGCGTTTTAGGCCTCGCCGCCAACGGCACAGACACCGCAGCGCTGGCAGCACGCCCAGCTAACGGAGACGAGCAACGCTGGGACTTAGCGTCTACGATCTGCTTCCAGCGACGGACAGCACTGACGAAACAATCGAGTACTATACGCATGTGTGCGGCGATGCGGGAGGACTTTGCATTGCTGTCGTGCTCTGGGTGCAACCGTCCAAGCGAGCCGGGTTTTAAGTGAAGTACTTCGGGGAGCTTTCCACGATACGGTGGAATTAGCCAATCTTCAGCACCGGTTTGCAAGCGAGGAAGGCCCCGAACAAGAGCTCACAGTAGGAGAAGAGCATCGAGCTTCACGTGAATGCATCTGAAAGAGATGTTTGGCCATCCAGCTCTGTCGGAATGGAGGCGCGATAGATATGTATCGATGTGGCGTGTGGAGTGCCGGCTGGGGGTATCGTGTACAAGCGAGGGAACTGCCGGAGTGGCGTTGGAGTGCAAGAAACCAAGCGATAACCTATTGCCGGACCCGATCCAAGAGGCGGAAAGACCTGGTCGAGCTTGTTATCGAGTTGATTCGGATGTTTATCGAGATCTAGCAAAATAAGGATACTCATCCAGTGCTGACCAAAAGATGGATGCTTGTCGAGGTCTGATAAGACGAAAAGCTATTTATCATGGTCATGCCGTAACAAGTCGATGCGGTGGTATATCGAGGCTGGCACAAGTGGGAAGATCGGAAAAGAGAGAAATTGTTGCTAACGTAAAGCGTTCATTCGCCTTACATAATAGCTTCCAGTATGTACTGCCCAGTCACATTTACGTCATGAATGTAGGCTTCGTGTGTGCATTCTGCTAATTTTGGCACTCGAGCATCACAGTTTTCTTCGCCTTGGTAAACGTGACAGTCCAACAATACACACCATCATTATTGCCCCACGATATCACTGTGCCGAGAAAACTCTCATTCGTCAGCACGCCTTCTTTGTTGACCTCGAAGCCCCGCATAACATTCCAGTGGATTGGGGCCATGGGAGTTGCCAAATACCGCTTGACTAATCCAGCAACTGAGAACTGACTGTGATCGAATCTGTCTTTAGTATGGCATCTCTTGGCCTTGCGTTGACCTCCACTAGCTTTTCTTGTCGGTAATGACTTTAGCAAGCCGCTCATGTTAACTTCGTCTTGGAGCACCATAGCAGCCAGGACATAGAGCTCTGCCAGCCTGTCTTCACAAAAAAAACGCAGTCACAAACGTACTTACCTGGAATCGACAGGATCTAAACAAAGAAAAAACAGAGCCATAATTAAGATATTCTTCAGCTGACAATGGTACAGAATACATGGATACCCAAGCCGACGGGGTGAATTTTGCGAGACAGTTCACGTGGAGAAATTTGATTTGGTGGATCGAAAGACAACGACGAGTACTGTAATGTCGGACCACCTAATGACTTCAAGTATCTTGAAGGCACACAACAAGCGATTAAAATGGTAAGTCTCAAGGCATTAACAACACAAATCGTAGTACTCACGGTTGCGCTCTCCCACGGGTTGGTGCTGATCCGTTGATATTCCTACATGAAATAAGGAACTTAGTCCCGTCGAACAGAACGCCCAACACAGCTCGTGGCTTGGGGGCTTTCAGCGTGTAGTAGTTCTTTTTGTTGTCGAGTAGCTGTTTAGCCCTCCCAACTGCCCCGCTACACAAGGGGCCTGTGCACAAATAAGTCAATGTGAATGCACAGTAATTGTGATTGAGATACAAAAAGTAATTGTACCTTCACTGAAGTGGTAGAGTTTTCCACGAAATGGCTTCAATGCATCATGAAACAGGATTCTGGGAATAGTATCATTCAAAACAACAGCAGTGCTCGCCCGAAATGATGAGACGCACGTCGTCTTGATAGTCTTGTGATGAGACTCGAGCGCATTTTGAGAGGGGGTGACATCTGGGGTTGCCCCTTGGTAGTACCACGATGCCCATGGTGACGCTAAATATGTGTCTTCGAACCACTGTGCGTACTCAGCTTTCTCTTGTCTGCGCCAATACGACAGGAAATGCTTTCCCAAAGCGGTAAATTGACGTTGTGAACGAGCTTTACTCAGGTACTTGATGTTCACGGCCACATTATCATCTCAAAAGCTCCTTGATGAGAGAAGACGCAATTTATCTGAGTCCCAATCTTTTGTACCATATGAGGTTAAAACTTCAGCAGACAAATTCCTGGTCATACTTGCATGTAGTCGTTGGCGATGTACTGACTGTGGTCCAAACTCCCAAATGCTAGTACGAGATTAATTTCACAAAAAGCCGAAGCGTAAGTTCGTACCGTTGTGAACATCGTAGCATAAGCCACCTGATGTTCAGTTCGTACAAACATGTACGCCCGTGGTACAAATGTCTTGGCATATTGCTTCTTGTCGTAATAGGTCGTGTAGGTACCGAAGTAAACTATCGTCCACCCGCCTAATTCAAACTCTACGGAATCTGTTAGTCACTCTTTTAAATGTCACGACCGTGTATAATTCTTACCGAAGTGCAAGCGATAAGTTCCGTCCGTGACACCAAGAACGCCTTCGGTATTCTGGCCACTACGCGCTTTCGTCACGCTCCAGAAAATGGCTCGAGACGAAATGATCAGCCCACAACAATCTGCTTTTTGCCATCGTCTAGGATTACCTCGTGTGAAAAGTACTCAAGCGGCAAAGGGTTATGCTTAAGCTCACTGTCCATGGTGTCGACCTCGGCTGCGCTGCGCGTGAGTCTACGATACTGCCTAGCCCACGCAAAATAATTCGCCTCTAGTTGTACACAAATGCGCCGAGGTCCACTCGACTAGCTCCGCTACGTTTTTGATTTCCCATCCACCTGTTACACACAATAATTCATTAGGACACGAACGGCACGCAAATACTCGTACATATTGTTTAATACCTGAACTTTGCTTGCGCAGCGTCGCATTTCGGTTCTTGAGCTGCGATTCACTTGGTACAGACTCGTATTTCTCTGGAACATCGGCATAACGGTCCAGTAATATCTTTCTACACTTCTAAGGACCACATCCCGCCAACAGATCATCCACCTCACGCATAAAATACCACGGAATGCCTCTCTTCTTCTTGTTCGTTATTGTGCCCGTGTGCACACCCTCTTCTTTTAGACAAAACTTGCCACTTCCTTCCTCTGATGGAGCCACACGAATTCGTTTTTCACATTTTTCATGCGAAATACATGCATATACACTTCTGTCATCCATTTTGTCACCGCGTTTACCGTAGTCGTAAAATAATGTGTACGCATATCCATCTACGCTGTCGATGCCACGTTTTGCTTCCTCCAGCGATGCATACATATCTAGCGGCGTAAACTCAAACCTCTCCGCAACAGTGAGTTTGTCCGAGTCTTTGTCAGATGATATGAAATCGATCGTAAATTCGCTACTGCAATCATTTGATAGATTCAGTATCATGCACTTCTTGCATGCGTGTTTAAGACCTCGGCTGGGCAGCAGGCAGGAACACATACTCCCCCGTGGACACTGACAATGGAGGCAGCAAGGTCACTGTTGAACTCGGGGCTGGCGGGACAGGAGCGAATCGGTGTCTGCGGTAATATCGGCGGGATCGGCATCGCAGACGGAAGCGGAGGAGGTGGTAACTGTGTTGTCTACTGAGGTGGTCTTGATAGTATTGACGGTAGTGGTGGTGGCCCTTGCGTAGATGAAACTGGGTCACCTGACGGCAACGGCCGCACCCTAAACAGCGGGACCAGCGGTTGTGGATCCGTGTGAAGCACGATAGCTTGCGGATTGAGCATTGCCGGTGTGGCAGGCAGCGATATAGAGTTGTTGTTTAGTGGCAAGACGACTTCAGGAATGACTTCAGAGTGTCTCGCCGACCTATCTTTTGACAATCTTTCTTGATAAACCTCCAAGTGCATGAACAGACTTGATTTAACACCTATATATTGTTGTCTCGATAAACCACCTCAATGTACCCTCACCCGTAAAGACCTCTGCCTGTCCAGCTCCATCGATGTCGAATACATCGTTTCGATTTTCACTGCCAAGTGTGGAAACACAAAACGGAAATGTAGTGCAAGCGAGGAAATGGGTGTAGCGCACCTGGCGAACAAGAAAAATGATAACAGTATTTTGGCGGGATAGCAGGTAAATGAAGAAAGCGATTGAGGTCGCCCAGGGCAGTCAACAACAATAAAAACAAATGGTTGTTGTGGCTATCTACGAAGAAACTACACGGGAGTGAGGAAGTACGAGTGACGTTACCGTCGGCCTAGAAAACTAGACGAGTGGAGATGCTTGCATCTAGCGCTGGTAAGTCTGGGAAGGAATCGCTGCATACCGACGACGTTGGGTAGTGCATCTAGTGCAAGGGTGGGAATGTGTGTGCCAGTGTCGTCGTCTACGAAATCTGTCTATGAATTGATTCAATGGTGGTGGCGGTTGACGAAACCTCCACGATGGTGTTCAGTGCTATCAATACCAGTGAACGAGTGTGAACCAGCGACACAGGAACTTGCGCAAGCGATAGTATTGATGTAGTGGTGAGATAGATTTATATGTGATGACTTACGAGGTAGTGGTGAAGTCTGCCAAATATATTCACTCGTAGTGGCACTCAATTGTATTTTATTGTCGATTAGCGATAGCTCACACTATAAATACCGTGTTGAGGAGATGAAGCGCGACCTCATATCTATATGTAGCATGCAATGAACAGACGCATGGTGCTTTTACAGAGCTACTTCGGCCAACCGAAACCATGGATGAGTGCCAGACGAATGGCATCGCATTCCGCGACCTGGGTATTACTAGTACTTCATAATAGCTATCTACAAGTAGAAATGTAAGGGACATTGCTTCATTGATAATGGGGATATCATCGCACCGGTCGCGAGCTATTACCGAAATGTTGTAACCTGGACGTGCACTGTAGCAACGTGCCATGCCTGTAAGTCTACTTGGAAACCCCTTGTTGTGCAATATACCAACAAGAAGCCCGTGATGCGTTGTAATGCAAGTCGATAACCTGCTTCATTAGTCTGGTAACATTTAAGGGACGGCCGCAAAACCGAACTGGCGCGAAGATGAAGATCCAGAAGACTAAGCAGTCAAGGAAGGAACTCAAATAAAAGTGCCTTACGATATTGAGTCAATGGATTATCTATGCATGCGGTAGCCGCTGTGCTGACCCTGCTTGTGACGCTCAACCGAAAGAGAAGTAATTGGTTTTGTCACGTAAATCATATATAAATGCGGCCGATGAGGTACTCATACTCACTCGAGTGAACCTACTTGTGTGCAAGTGCTTGGAGATACTAGAAGCTTTTGCGTTACAAATAAGCTACGCATGTCGTGGAACGATGGAAGCGTCTACACGTTTTCAACCCGTAGTGTATTTTTGGTGTCTGATGCAACAAGTGCGGGCCTTGCGTTTGGATGTATTGAAGATGTTCTTCACCTCACATGCGAGGAAGCTAGCTTTAAAAAAAATCCCTTACTTACACGAGCATTTTTGCTGCTCGCATAGCTAGATAAACTTAGAGTCAATCGCTAAAATGCATTTTTGACATATCGACATCTATAGTAGCTGTTAAGAAGGAACCCTCGCTTACATCACGTATGGTGGTGGTGGACCAACATGCATACGTGCATGGACTTAGTTTCAGCTCCAATATAGCTCTGCTGGCCTACTAAAATCTCTCCCATGAAGCTTGGTCATTGATGCCTTTCTAAAAAGAAAAGTTGGGAGCCTGATGAGTGTAAATGCTGCGCCATGTCCGTGAAGAAGGTCTGTGATGCGTGCGTCAGGTCCAGGAGCCCCGTCGCCAGTGCGCTGGTCACGTTTATCTCGATGCTCGCTCGACCAAACAATGGTGACAACGTTGGCGCTCAGTACGAGCATAGACACCCTCGCACTCCTTATGGCACACCATTGCGTAGCTCTTGCCCACGTCGATCGCCTTTAGCTCCTTGAATGTCGTGTTGGACATGGCTGCCGCGGCAGCAAAGTCCTCTCTTCTCTTATAAACCCGCTCTAGCACTTTTTAGCAATGGCCGCCACAAAAGCTGTGGCACACAGTTTTGGGTACTACTGTAGCATGGCATTGTGACTTACTCGGTGTACAGACATAGACTGGGCCGAATTTTATAGACTCCACATCTATTTGTACTGCTACCGTAACGTGTTGTGTTCCCCAACATTGGTGTGCTGCAGCAGACTTAAGGTGATGAAACGTAGTGTAGTGTTAAATTGACGCGTGTTCCATTTCAACTCATGCCTTTGAACCGGCCATGATCGGCAAATTTGGTCGGAATTCACAATTAGATTTCGGAAACACGGAATGAGGACGAAAAAACTAAATATATATGAGACTCCTTTACCATCAAGTTTCTTACAAAAGACGACCCTCAATATCTGGCAAACAGAAAATGGCAACAAACTTGCCGACTGGATCATTTAGTGATGGGTGGATTCACATTTGCTTCGACTAATTGATGCACTATTTGTTCTTATTGATGTATTAATAAATGTACTGCGAAGTAATTGCGAACCTTCCCGTAGGGAGATTCTGTATTTTGAAAGCAATTATACCTTTCGTAGCGTAAAATTTCGATTAGCGTGGGTAAATGTTGCTCGATGGTCGTAGAAATACTAGTACTTATGTAATCCACACCACCTGCCGACACAGGCAACATTCATAAAAAAGATCGCCTTGGTC
Source organism: Phytophthora cactorum (assembly GCA_016864655.1). Classification (NCBI taxonomy): domain Eukaryota; phylum Oomycota; class Peronosporomycetes; order Peronosporales; family Peronosporaceae; genus Phytophthora; species Phytophthora cactorum. Next base: position 246,762 of record NHQK01000012.1, read on the forward strand.
AGGTATATAGTGTTCTGGATTTCCCTGTACAAATGTATCCTTTATTGTCAGTAAGAAATCCTGTTATTACCGATTTTAGCCAGATAATTTGTTTTACGACAATATAGGTGAAATCAATAATCATACGGATCACTCCTTTTACTCTGAAATAAATTTCAGAGATTTGTTTTGGAACTTTTTTTTTCATTTTGCGCTCCGTGCTCGTCCTCATAGCGCTCCGTGTTCGTCCTCATAGCGCTCCGTGCTCGTTCTCATAGCGCTCCTATAGTGACCTTCACGACAATCGTCTCTATCCGATACCGGCCTTGCGTCTGAGGGCCCCGTATTCGCTAGAGCGGGAAGGCCCGGAACCTCGAGAGGTTCTTATCAGATGTAAGATGTAGCAATGACCCACGTCGTGCAAAGCGCTCGCGTGAACCTTGTCCCAGCGAACGTCGAGTCGATCCGAGCTCACTTGGATACTGCGCTTGGAGTCCATTGCCATATTGGTAAGCATAGTGCTGTAGTCTCCGTAGTGGTGTGTCCACGACACCACTGTAAGCATATCAGTCAGTAACCGACATTGCCAATAACGCGCCTGCCGATGCCGAGCCCTGGGCGGTGTCCGCCGCTTGTGTTGTTGGATAACTAGGTTACTGTCACCGATCACGCGGAGGGGAGTCCAGCCTCTCTGGTGGCACTCCCGAAGCCCCATCACTAAGCCACAATTCTCAGCGACGTTATTCGTCGTTCGCCTGCAGGCGAACGACATGCTGCACACCCATACTACCTCCAGATCCGCAATGTCGTCGCCGACCCGCGCGACGACAGCCCCGGTGCCATCGGATCCGGGAATACCCCATGGCCCGCCGTCAAAGAAGAGCAAGAAGCGCCTCCGATCGGTGGGGGCGAAATTGGGAGGCTTCAGGTACGGAGTTGGCTGTTGGCTTGTGTAGTTGATGGTAAATCAAAGACTGACTGTAATTTGCTTTGTCGTGTTTTTCCTCTTCTACCTTTGTCTACCATGGAGTGCCTTCGAGGCACCCCCTCTCTTGTCGATATGCAGGTGGTTGGCTGTAGCGCGCTGGAGCACGCTGGTTGCGCAAGCCCCGTGTGTAATGGGCCAACTCTGTGCCCACTACTTCGGCTTACACGTTGGCGCACGTGTACGAGGAAGCGTAGTTTGCTAAAAACTTAAATTAACTATACTTTCGGACGAAAGTATAGATTACTTAGATAAGAAAGCTAAAGCCGTTTCTGGTTTATGATTTATGTCTGGACTGGGTTTCCTCCTAAAACTGATATCCTATATGAAAGGTATTCTGCCATCCGATTGCCTACTATTATAATAGGTAGAAAGATGCTTATCTACCAATAAGAAGCCTAAATGCATACAGACCAGTGGTCTGCAAAGTGTAACCATTGGTGTGTCTTACACCAACATCGAGGACCCTCCTTCTAACCAAGAGGCTACGTGTAGCCACTTGTGTGTAAACCCGTTACACCGTGAGTATGCAAACGGTTTGCATTGCTCTTGGTGTCGTGGCGGTGTGACTAATCAAATCATTACATCCCCCCCCCCCGACTTGAGTCAGCTGCAGCACATTGAATTTTGAAGCCGTCGAAACATGAAGTTGCAGTTGGTTGTACCGTAGCCCACCCTAGTAGGAACAGTACAGTGGAAAATCTGATGAAGAGAATACCACTAGTCCTGAGACGTTCGGCGGCGAAGATCCTTGAGCAATGTCTTCCAGTGGCTCTCGTGCTTGATGTCGCTCTCGCGCTCCCATGTGTTCTCGTGGTGAGGCAGTCCGTGCCACTTCACCAAGTACCAAGAATGTCGATTGAAGAAGCGCTTCTTGACCAAAGCTTTGATGACGTGTAGATGCTCGCCGTCTTCGTCGAATATCACAGGTGTCGACTTTGGAATCACACGTCTTTCGAAACGGACAGGATTGCTGGTACACTTCATGAGCTTGTCGACATTGAAGCGAGGATTCACCCGCTTGAGTTTGCAGGGAGATCAAGTAGGGCGACGATACCACGAAGCTCCAAGATGGTATACGGTCCCGATGAAGCGCGGAATGAACTTGCGTGAGCGAAGCGTCGTTTCCGCGGTAGCATGCGAGATATCCAAGTCTTGCGTAGAGAGCAACGCCAGGTCGCCCAACTTGAACGGATTCTCGATACGGCGTTTGTCGTAGAAGTTCTTCTGCGCCGCTAGTACGTTCAACAGATTTTTGCGCGCGCGGTCGATCACTTGCTGGCGATGTTGCACAAACCGAGAAGTGTATTCGACTCGCGACTGGGGAACTTGTGTTGCGCGCTCTCCAACACTCAACAGATTCTTGGGTTTACGGCCAGTGTCGACAGAAAAAGGTGATAGCTTCGAGGTTGACACTAACGTTGCGTGTGCATATTCGATCGTCGACAGGTGATCGTTCCAGTCGTTACCGTTATACGATATAGAGCATCGCAGGGAGTCTTCAAGAGTCCTGTTCTGTCGTTCGATTTGGCCATCAGATTGTGCTCGGTGTGTCGTTGTCATTGCTGTCTTGATCTTCATCAAGCCCACCGGCGCTGCCCAAAACTTGGAGATAAACTTCGGGTCACGTCATGATATGCAACTATATACTATAAGGGGGGGAGACAATGTCGATGTTAACGCAACAGTGGTGGGCAGAAAGACGAAGTAAGGTCTAGAGGTGTCGCCCCGAATACTGCCAGACTGAACCGATCGAACTCTTTGGATTTTTATTGTGGATACATTGTCGAAGTAGTGAGTCGAGTAGATACATTGACAACGCTCAAGACGTCCTGTGGGTGCTGGTGAATTACCATGGTGTTTTGCAGCGGCCGCTTTGTCTCTACCATTCATTCATTTTTGTCTCTGCAAATTAGATCTCTGTCAGACAAGACGAGTGCAGACACAAAACGAGTGGGGATGTTCGAGCGTTTGGCTTCCTGTTTTGCCGCTGGGATGTCTGATCACTGAGAACATTAGAATGTCCATTTTTCAAAAATACCTGTTCAAGAACTTATATGGAAGTGTTAAATTTGGACAAACTCATGACGTGATAACTTATCACTGATAAGTCCTCAGAACTTACCAAATTACGCTGTGTTCTTTTTCGCTCAGAAATAAGGATACGTCTCATGCACCAGGAATTACCAATCGATGACTGTTCTTCGTGAATTTTTCTGGTGTTCATCCTCAACATGAAGAAATTATCACTGGCGGAATTTAATATCAACTCTCGTGATTTCACTTGCTCAGATCAAAAGCACAATAACACCACAAGGGTAAGTTCCTGGACTAAGTCAAAGGTTCAATCAGCGTAAGCCTAGCCTCAATAAAATCGTATTACAAATCTCTGTTAATATACAGAGAGCATCAATTTATGTTTCGCTAACTAAATATTAATCTGAGCACGAGGCATTTTATTGTTGACGCAAAGCGGAAGCTTAAAAATAGGTACCAAGGGATAAATTGTCAAGACCAAACTTTTTTTTTTACTTTCTCGCATTATTGCGCCGCTTTAGAATATCAAGCGCCTCATAAAACCCAGAAACGTCTTCTTCGACGGTGCTACCATTCACAGAAATTTAACATCAGCCAATGATAGTGTCAAATCTCACAAAATAATTCCATCTGTACCTTGCTGTGCTTTGCCTTGCCGCTGACGATCGAAGCGATTGTGCCAATGAGATCTTCTTCGGATCTTTTGCCTCTGAATTCGAAGCTAAGGGCTTTCGGGTAGCGCTTTCAGGTCGTTCAGGTGATGATGACTTGGCTGGCTTTGACAGTTCAGGCTTTTGATTCCGACTACCAGTAGACTGGATTCCCTCTGGCTTGGCCTGAGCAAGTAGCGTCTCCGTCAACAACGCCCCCTTCCCCTGTCGCTGGTACCACAAGTCAAAGTCTTTTTGGAGCCTGATGCGTCCCATCTCGAGCATCTTCTGGATGTGTTGAATCTCTTTTTTCAGGTCGCTGAGCTCGTTGAAGCCTTTCTTGTATGCAATCTTGTGCGTGTCGATTAGTCCTTTAATTTTCTGTTCAGAAGCTTCAAACTCTGCTCGAGCTGCAGCCGCTGCAGTATCTGGACCAGATGAACCATCATCTCCCGCCCCAAGAAGCCCTTCGTCAACTATCGCCTGCTGCTTTCGAAGCTTCTCAATCTTCAGCGTTAGAGCCTTGATCTGGTTACGTGCATCGTTTACTTCGTTCGCAAGAGCCTTGGCAGCGTCATATTTGCGTTTGAGGGCGATTTTATTGTCCCGAATCGCGTCGTTCTTTGGATATTGAGCCTTGAAAGCTTCAAAGGCCTTAGCAGGGTCTTCCAGTACTGCAGGATCAACCACTAGCGTTGATGCATAGTTCTCTGGTTGTTTATTCTGTACACTTTGCTTCTTTTGAGGCGTCGATTCATGTTCGACTTGGTTGCTGGAGTAGTCTACGAATCCTCTTGTTAGTAACTCTGCGGGGACTGTAGCACCGTGCTCCTTTCGAATCATATTAACCATAATGGCGATCTCGTTGTCGCGCTGCTGGACGAGTTGCTCGAGTTCATGAACGCGCTGCTCCAGCTCCTGATTGTTGCCTCCAGTACCAGCAGAAATGAGTTTTACACCACTAGTAGGACCAGGAAGTCCACCAGCTCCAGCTGCTCCAGCAGCATTAGCCATACTCTTGAGAATATCATAACATGCCTTCATCTTCGTGTACGTGAACTCGCCCATCGCCAGATGAGCATTCGGCTCCGAGTCATTTACAAAACTCAAACACTTTTGACGAAGTTTGTCGAGCTCGTAATCTTTTAACTCGGAGCCTTCATTCTGCGAAGTAAATAAAATGCGGTTAGAAATTGTAGTAATCACATATTTTCACACTAAATGTTACATGTACGTACCACATCGCCCTTGAGGATAGCTAATTCCTCTTCAAGAGAAGCAACACGAACCTTCAGCTGCCGGATGATCACTGCAGGGTCCACTTCCTCGTTCAGACGCGCATCATTCTTGACACGCGCCACCCGCTGTGCGAATCGACAAGTAGAAACGGATTCCTACAATTCGAGAAGTAAATATCTGCTCAGGATAACACAGAATAATAGAAATACTTACATCGGTTTGGTCTTTCTCAGGACTCACAGTCGCCACCATGACAGTCTTGCAGTTTCCACCGAGAGAGTCGCGTAGGACGGAGGTCATCATGGAGTTCCGATATGGAATGTGCGTCCTTCCTTTCGTATTCTTCTCGTGCAGCGCCACAATGACCATTTCTAGGTAATGCAAACTGGTGTTGATATACGCGGCTTCACGTAGTAGTTGTCCCTTAGCGCCAGTCTTATGAGCTCGCTCAGATCCTGCTAGATCCACAAGATGTAGCTTGGAACGCAGTACAACTTCACTCGCTGTTCTTCTCGTCTCCAGTGATACTGTGAAGATACAGTGAGAACGCGAAGACGCTAAGTTCATCGCCGTTTCACTCACAGCTCGGTTCGTGTCGCCTAAGAAGAGGAGATTGAGTGCGTCTTCCTCCGTCGTCACTGGATGCATGGATAGATTCCGTAGATGACAATTGCCGTCTTCGTCTTCTAGCATCGCCACACGTGGCAGATCATCCAGCGACTTTGTCGATTCGTGGTTTGGATCCAACAAATCGTAGCCTTGATTGTTGTAGATCTCAAGGTACGAGATCTGTGCGATGATCTGCGCTTGGCTGGTGTTGCGCATCCGCTCGAAGATCAAGGACAAGGCACGCGGAATGAGACCACGATCCTCGTACCGCTCTGCTCCGCCTGTAATGGTGAAGGTTTTACCCGATCCGGTCTGACCGTAGGCGAATACCGTCGAGTTGAAGCCGTTCAGCGCGCTCTCCACACAGGGACGCCCCACTCGGTCGAAGACTTCTTCCTGCCTGGATTCCATGCCAATGACCGAGTCAAAGCGGAACTTGTACGACGTGCGGGAGTTATTGATCAATCCAGCTGCTACATCTTTCGGGATTTCGTACTTCATCATGCTGGTGTCTTCATCCCACGAGAAAAAGCCCGAGGCTTTTTTGGACGGCTTGACACGCAGGAAGATGCGGATGTTGGACTCTTCGTCAGCATTCTGGCCTTCGTCTCCGTTCAACGTTGAGGTCGTATCATCCTGGTCTTCATCGCGGATAGTATCATCGTCGTCTCGGTTCATGGCAAGGAGATCTTCTAGTGTGCAACCAGTCACGCGTGGCAAGTCGTACATGGCTTCAAGATCGTTAGCCAATCAGACCGAGTTATCGCGTCGTTTCGTGTCATACATCTGAATGACCGGAAAGTGCTCCTGCGATTTAAGGTTGCTTGTTGCAATGCAAAGTACGGCAAGGTATGACTGGGTTGTTTTTGAGATATTTGATATGCCACATCTGGGAATTGTAGCACCGTTGAAGAAGATGTAACTTTTCCTATTGGTTATATTAATCATGCCGCGCATTAACTGAATATTTGGTCTTGCGGAAACGCAAAATTTCGGTTCACCATACCCGTCCGAAAGCCCTAGAGGCCAGGTTTCGGATGACCACCGCCAACCGTACGAACCATTCGAATAACCATGGCCGGCCGAAAATTGCAATTGGTTAACCGAAAACTATGTACTACAGTAGCATATTTTTTAACTGTTGAATTTCCTGCAATACGTCTGAAACTAATGGAAGGGTCTACTCTTAAATGTTGTACATGTACCAGGAGCATCGATACAGCGCGAAAACACCTGTGAAAGGGATGATTAACAGCGAAAAAACTGTATATTCGGTCAACCATAAGCTACCGACTAATTGAACCGGTTATCCGTACCTCTCCGATTATTCCAAGGATAAGCTTTCGGTTAACCATACCCATTCGTGGTCACCGCCAATCCTTACCCGAACGAGAACGGTTAAAGTACCGATAGTGGTGTCTCCAGCTCTGTACCTGACACTGATCTGCTAACATCCGTGTGATCCTGTACCAATGCAGCATATGCTTGGCTTTCGGTGGTTTACGCTGGGACAGAGCCCTGGTGATCATGGTGCTGTCCCCAACAATGTGAATTCTAACCCATCCTTTCGCTACTGCTTGCTGGAGTAATCGATGTAGTCCGATGAATTCCGCTTCATTATTGGTAGTTCGTCGTTGTTGTAGCGAGGTGGCCGCTATCCAGACCAGCTGTGGCCTCCGTTGGTGTTCCTCCAGCTCCACACTAACGCTGCCACTGCCTCCTGGTCCGGGATTACCTCTAGAGCCCCCATCAAAGAAACCCACTCGCGTCGGTCCCGCTCCAGCCCGGCTCCAGCCCGGCTCCCGCTTTCTCCATACGCGTCCTCGCCTCTTCTTTCGATCATTCTGCTTAGCACCTTTCCCGTAATGGTCATGTCCACTATCGAGTTCCTCGTTACCGGATACAGGCCCGCTAAATAGCACCTACAGGTCTCCAGTAGTTATTTCCTCAAGCCTACTTGTGCAGCTTGATATGTCCGCTTGGCATTGCCCCCGTGCACTTGTTCCACGTTCCATCTCCATATCGCCGTGAAGGTGGTGACGCAGCCAAGTATCCACAGGTCTTGCGCTACCGCGTGTAGTCGATCCCAGAGGTCAGTGGGGCGGTCTTTGGACCAAACCACCAGCCAGTCCGGCGTCTGCCTTAGCCGTAGTCCAAAGATGTCGTCGAGCAGCCTGTCACTATTGCGACCATGTTGTTCGTTCCCGCTCTGCCAGTCTTGAGTCATTTCCGTCCAAAGATCCCTTGCCCATCGGCATCTCCATATTTGATGAGCCGTTCCGTGTTGTTCAGCTCCATAACAGCTTGGATTGCTGCATCTGAGTCCCCCCGCCCATAATCTAAGTCTGTTCCACTTCAGTTTCATCACCGTTTGATGTTGATACACTGATATACCGCGCAGTCTGTATACCTCCTTCCAGTGGAGTTTCTCTAAAGCCACCGCTATGTCTGTGTGCTGTCGTTTCCATGCTTCCTTGACTCGCTCTAGGGCTGCGTCCGCAGCACTACTCCGCTTGCTTTTAATTAGCTTCTTGTATCTCGCTCGAGTTTGCGTCCATCTGCGCTTGCCTGCCCATAATGGGAAAATTCTGTGTATCTCTGGGTGAGGTACTATCCACGTTGTCTTGGGTTCCACCTCCAGGAAATTTGCTATTGCTTCTTGGAGAGTACTTTGGTCTCTGTCCCATGGTACTATCTGTGAGGTCGATGCCCACGAGTGCCTAATCTGAGTCTCGGTTCCCGTATTGTGCACTTGGACGAGATGGTGTTTATCCTCGAATTGGTGAGTCACCGTGACGTGATCGTCGTCGTATCGTTTTGTGACCAGTTCTGGAAATTGGGTTAGGATTGACAGACAGAGCTCGCGAAATTGATGTCCCGCTTTACTGGGCAAAGGCGACCTGGTGGGCAGGAAGAGGATATTGCCTGAGCCGACGTAATGCACGCTCAGTACTTCTCCCACTTTGTCTACCGTCGGCCGTGCTTGGAGGCTTGCGCTGATCGCCCATGACGCCCGGTCTCCGGTTGCTGTCCGGAGCCGTATTGCCTGTAGAGGGAGCTCGAGGACGGCCCGATAGGAGAAATTGCCTCTGTTCGCTGTTCTCTTCCTCTTCCGGTCCTGGAACTGTTCTTTCAGCCTCGAGTTGAAGTTGCAACTGAGTCCGTCTGCCTGCCAGGTCGTTCCGAGGCCGTGCCGGAGTTTCAGTAGCCGCCGGAGCGATTGTTCTGCACCTTCCTGTTCTTCATCATGTGAATTGTCTTGCGCCCAATGGAGCCCAGTCCATGGGCGTCCAGTTTCCCATATCGATTTGCGCAGTTTGCATGGGATCTTGCAGTGCCTAGGCACGAGAGCACGTTTTTGTAGACCATGCGGCAACTGCAGGATGTCTCCAATCATTTGGGTCAGTGGGTTTTCGGCCAGCGCCCACTTGCCCACCGTATGTGCTCCCAGTGCCATGAGTTCAGTCTTGATACATGGGATCCCTACGCCTCCTAGGTTATCGGGTAGCCCGGCGATTGCTGCACCTACCCATCCTGCAGGCGCTCTGTCCGTTCGTGCGAAAGAGGATCGCCAGATGAAGTTCTTGATTCGGTTATCCGCTTCAGTCACGACATCCTGCGACGGCCAAGCATGTCTGCCCTCGTACAGCAGTTTGGGGATAATGATCGCCGATGCTAGTTTGGCCCGCTGATGTACCGTGTTGGTTTTGCGTTGTGCCAGACTCAGCCTTGCTGACAACGCTTTAAAAGCGCGATCCCACGCTGTTCGCATGGTGTCGCCCTCCCCGTGTAGTGCCCTAAGTATCTCGCTTCCTTTGTGCGTTGTATCATCTGGACTGCGCTCTGTGTGTCATCTTCCGTTGATCGCTCCTCTGAGCTCCCCCTTGCCCCTAGATGTATCGCCATCGACTTGAGCACATTGAGTCTCAAACTGATACGTCCGAGAATCGTTCCAATGCCTCCACTGCCGCCTTTTGCATGGCGGCTGTAGCAATATAGATTGCCGTGTCGTCGGCATAACCCGCTACTCTCAGTTGTAGGGATTTGTGCCCGCTGTGTAAGGTGATTCCTTCGATTGCTTGTGTGTTGTGGATCTCGTCGTACAATATGTCAGCCGCGATGATGAAGAGGAGTGGAGCGAGCGGGCAGCTCTGCTTTATTCCACTCGTGACCTCCATTGCTCTAGATAATTGTCCGTTCGCCATGAAGCTCATGGTGGTATTTGTGTGGATGTCCTGGATTACTGAGCGAAATCGATCAGGGAAACCCTCGGCCTCCAGACTTTAAGAAGGAAAGTGCGGTCCAAGGAATCGTAGGCCTTCGCGAAATTTAACAACAGCACCTGCGCTTGACTCAATTGTGAGTCTTGATGACAGGTTATCTTGGCCGCCTCTAGCAAGTGGCTTCGTGAATGTTCCGACCCGCAATAAAGCCAAATTGGGTGGGGTGCACTAATTTGGCGACGTACTTGTTCAATCGCCATGCTAGTATTCGTGTGAGCAGGCTATCGGCCGGTAATTCAACGGGTTGCATTTTTCACTTCCTTTGCTGATACTGAAGATAAAAGCATGCTTGAAGGATTTCGGCACCTTGCCGGTCTCCATGCAGGCAGTGAATAGCTTGGTGAGAATTGGTACCAGGGGTCACGATTGTCTAGACACCATTCATTGTTCAAGTCATCCGGTCCGTAGGCTTTTCCCCTTTTTCCGCAGCGGATCGCCTTTATGACTTCCTGTTCCGTGATAGGTTCGTCCAGTTCGGCTAGATCCACGGGGTTCCACCGATTCTTGAACTGCTCCAAGTACTTGTCAATGTTCTCCCGGTTCCTCGCTTGACCAGTCAAAATGGGCTCCCATCCGTCCGCCTTTATGTTAGCTTTATCATGTCGACATCGTTCAGGTGTTCCCTTGACGGGGGTCAGCGTTGGGATGACATTATCCCCGAACTTGGTGCAGACACGTCTGCAAAAGGCTTTGATGTTGGCCTTGGAGCTCCACGCACTCCGGTTTCTGAGCTTTCGTCGGTTCAACGCTCGCCTTTTTGTCTGTAGAGTCCGTATGGCTTCGACTGTGTGCAATCTCTTTTGTGCAGCGTCCTCCTCTCCTGCCACCTTCATCAGGCGGCGTTTGAGTCTGCGATTTTTTTTTGCCTAAACCCGTTAGTCATCCTGAGTCTTGCTTACTTGGCTAATGTGACCATCCTGTTTGTTTGAGCTCTTTTGAACTCGTCCCACCTGTTGATGATATTCTCACTGGTCATGGTAGTCGTCTCTGTCCCTAGGTCTCTCAGTTGATGCCTCCCTAGGTCCATCGTTGCCGCTCTGACGATGTCCTCAGGCGGATAGACTATCCGACGTTTTGTTAGTCGGATGCTGCCTGCAGGCCGATGGAGCTCGAGCAACACGCCACGGTGGTCTGTGTGGCAAGGCGGGTCTACCGTAGAGACACCTCTGAAGCTTCTTTTCCTTGCCGTCGAAATGTACCATCGGTCTATGCGTGATGTACTCTTGCTGCCATCGGAATGCTTGTGTTGGTAGGTGTGATGTTTATCGGCATACTCTGCTAGTTTGGTGTCGTTCATCGCATTAGGAATGTTGTAGTACCCTGCGTCCCTGAGCCCGACTTCATCTAGGAAATCATTCAGCACGCGTGCCCCACATCCATCCTCTTCACGTTACTGCATCTGTCCACCCTGGTGTCAGTCACACAATTCAAGTCTCCACCACATGCTATTGCTATGTCCGTCGGCCATTTTATCGTCCGTAGTTCTCGAATTTTTTTTAATTCTCGCTGGCCCTGTCTCTGGCGCATAGCAGTTGACGAAGAACCAGTGTTGATTAGCTAGTTCGTCAGTCGCCATGATCACGTGAGGTGACCAATGATCTCTCCCCCACCTGGTCATATTGGTGATTTGTCCGTATGGGTTTCTGAGGATCGCCACTCCTGCTCCTCTGTGCTATCCCGAGGGCCATATCGACAAGTCGTCTGCTTCCGCTGTTTTAAAGCCTCATAGGGCCGCATACTGGACTGCTGCCCCCGCCTGATCTTCTTCGTACAGGTGTGTCTCCTGTAAGAAAACTAAATCCTGTAATCCTCTCTGATGTGTTTCTCTGAGTCCTTGTAGGTAACCTCCAAGTTGGTGTAGATTGGTGGCCAGCCCCCGTACATTGTACGTGGCCAGCCCGATCGTTTTGTCCGTCCGATGTTGGTCTGGTACTTGCTGACGCAGTTGTCTTTGTACAGTGTAAAAGTGTTTACGCTGTTGTCGTCGATGTCTGTTGAAATCCTTTGCAATCGATGTTAGTTTTTCAGTCTTACTCACTTTTGCATAATAACCGGGTATTACGGTCTGTCCCGTGGACAGAATCCCCCCCCCCTTGTGTCGCTGCTTGCTAATCATGGACATCGTGGTTCTGATCTCGGGCTGCACTGTTGCCCTGCGTGGTAGTCTTGTCCGTGATTTCCTCATTGCAGGGGTTCTCATTGTGAGATACATCCGCTCCTCTCTTGTTCTCGTGCTCCTCCTTGATCAGTTCTTCGGCATTACTCTCCTCCACGCTCTGCTTCGCTGTGTCGCTGGGTGTGGCCCCTCCGGAGGAATCCTTCGCCTCAGACGATGTTGTCTGGCCATTGGTTATTTTTCGCAGCGCCTTAAGCTCGCAGGCTGCCGCCCTCGCTATCTTTATGCTGTCATAGGAAACTCCATCTAATATTCTTCCACCATGTTTTAAAAAGATTGCGTCCCGTATCTAGATCAGGCTCTCCATTGTCTGGTTGTACCGCTGGTACCTGTGCTCCAGATAGGTGATAGCCTGCAGGTGATTTCCCTGTCTTTACCAGCGGAGCACCAATACTAGTGGAAGTATCCCATGTTCTATCAGCTCTTGTATGAGTACAAAAGCCTCATCAGTTGTGATGGTTGTCCCAGTTCCCGATTCCACCCATTCCTTTGTCGGGGTTTATTCATTTTTGTAGGCGTATATCTGGGCTCACGCTTTCCCGTCTTCCAACACGTCTAAGACAAAAACGTGTTCTCGTGCATTCATCGCCATGCCTTTCAACTGAGCTGTTCGGACCCAAAAGCTGGTAGGGACGCTCTGTCTAACCGATTTCTGTCGCATTTTGACGTAGTGATTAGCCAGCTTGCAGATCTGCTCAGCCGTCATCAACGCTTCTGCCCGTTGGATTCTTCTGGCCTCCATTTCCGCAAACGTGTCCAGTGGATGCATCACTGCTTCATCCGCCAGATTGGCAATCATTTCGTTGAGGATCTGCCGTTTGAGAGCATTTTCCTCTTTGGTAGTTTCGTCCGAAGGAGGACTCAGCCCTGTTTTTTGTTACGAAGCGCGGCGTAAAAGGCCAGCCAACCACATTGACCAGTAGCTGCGACATCCGTGAGTTCTCCTCCCAATACTGTCAACCAACCTTCGACTGGGAGGCCAAGGTCGTTAGGGGGAACCACACCCACTATCTCATACTCTTGTGATGAAGTCACGCCTTCGGGTGAAGGTGTCGCTGTGTCAGTTGCCCGATACTGCTCTCCTGTCTCGCTTTTGTTTGAGGACTGGGTATCCAGTGTGATATTCGTAGATTGCGACCTCTTTAGGAATTGGTGCATGTATTTCTGCATTGCATTGCGTCCTCTTCCCCTTCGAGTCGATTTCATGGCACGTCGCGGTGACACTGACCTTGCCACTCCTTGTCGTCTAGGCGTCTTTGCGTTTCTTGCGCCATGTAACTGTTGCTTGTGGATCGTTATATCTTCCCATTCGGTTGGTATCTTACGCTTCGGTGATGTAGAAGCGGCTCTGCGTTCACTCTCCGCTGTTGCCCCAAATTGGCGGGGATGGACTCCCGAGGGTGTCCGACTCCGGCCCCGTTCCTCCGTTTCATGGCGTTCCTTTCCCTGCCTCGAAATTAGCGTCGACGTCCTGGTCCTCGTCTCCGCTGGTTGCTCGTGGACGTGTTGTTGCTGCACATGATCGTTGACCGTGGCTTCGGTCATCTCCGCGTCTATCGTGCCCTCAGTTCTCCAGGCAGTCCGGTCTTCCCCGTCCTCCCTCCGTAGCTTCGTAGTGCATTGGTTACCCTGGTTGTGGGTCCGCGTGGAGGCCAGTGTCTCCATTCTGTCAGCCAGGCTGTCCTTGGCCGAAACCACCGTCCTGTCGTCTTGTTCCTCCGCTGTTGCTCGTGCTGCTGAATGGTTCGTGCATTGCTGATTCCACTCTTCCGGCAGTGTGGGCATTCGTCCTGTGTGGGTCCTGGCTGACAAACATGGGTAGAGCTGCGGCTTTTTGGACACCTGCGTCCTGACAACTCCTCGTATCGTCGTCGAATTATTCCCTGCTCCCTTGTCCCCTAGTTCCACTGTCAACCTCTCCATGGTCCATGGCCGATTGACGTCGAGGTACGTGTTGTGTCTGGAGACTGTACTGGACGGCAGTCAATTGTCCACCACAACCGTATGTTTCGTCTGTAGGCTCCCCAAGTTCTCTCTGTCCTCTTTGCAATACTTGGTAGGATGGTCCGGGGCATGACACGCTTTGCATGGCCAGTTTACATGTACCTCATGTTGGTGGAGAACCAGCTCCACTGTCGAGACTCGAATAAAGTCCACGGACCGCAATGTGTGCGGGCATCCTTCCGCTTTGATAATAACCACCCATTGTTTGTCATTGAGCCCTACCGTGTTCATCTCTGAATGGGCCAGTGTTTGAACTTGGAGTCCAATTTTCTCGGTCATCAGCCAGTGTACGTCGCTTGAAGTAAGATCTCCCTTGCGGAGCGTGATTGTGAAGCTATAACAGTCCATCTTGACTAGCTCATGAGTCACTTTAGCTTCCTCCCGCTCCTTCTCATAATCGATCAAAGTGAGCATGCGCATGCCTAGCGGCACTCGCCAGTTCACCCAGCGCTGCGCTGACTTCCTCCCCTTAAAGGTGGCTGTCAATATACGTGTGTCCATATTAATCGCCAGTCTCGCTACTGCTGCCTTGAATTCCTAGATTTCTTGCCTCCATGGATAAGCCGCCTCCTCTCCTATGTGGATTTCGGCCATGATGGCGTCCTTGGACATGCTTACTCCGAAGCGCTGTCTTGGTGCAAGATGCGCATACAGCGGATATTCCAGGTTCATGAATATGTCCGTAAATCGAGCCTTTTACTTTGCCGTCATCGTTTGGACCAGAAAACGTGGGGGGAATAGCACCTCCAACTCATGATTGAGTATCATAAGTAACGCTCTGTCCTCTTCAGTGGTCCGTTGTCTGAGTTGTGTGAGTACTGCCGCCGGTTGCATACACAGCTCGTACAGCTGCTGTAGTTCTGGTTTGTCCTCCATCCAATTTATGGGTCTTCTTGGCCCACTATCTACAGCTTCCTTATAGGTTCGATGTTCCTCCTTGCTGTGTGGTTCCTTGTCCTCCTGCCGGGGTACATTGACGAATGTGAACTGTTGTGTTCTGACCTCCCGTTCCCCTTGCGGCAGGTTGTCGGCCAAGACTCATTCCGCCATGAGTTTGTGCATTCTCCGAACGTGTTCGGCATTACGACAGTCCCAGTAGCTGAGCAACCCTTTGTATCTTTCGTTCTGCGTCTGGGTAGGCTCATCCTTCCATTGCGAACGTATGTCTAGCTCCACCTCCGGCGGCAATTGTCCTTCTCCCATTATGACACGATGCGCCTTGAAGCGTCTCTCCTTGGCCAAATCCATCAACCTCAACACTGTGTGCAGGATGTACTCATCTGGGGCATCCTCTCTGAGGTACTTCCTAAGTAGTGTGAACACTTGTTTCCCATCCCCTTGATCCGGTCCTGTGACAGTAAAACCGTTGCGTGCATTGGTCGACTTGGCGCCTCCTTTGAATTGCGCCCCCTGCAGGCGTGCGTCCATTGCCGACCCCTTCAGGTCTTTATCCACCCTCTTCGTGTCCTGTTTTTTTTTTATCTTGTCGTTGTTTTTTTTATTTTTAGCATTGGGTGCAGTTTTCCACTCTCCCTCCCCTCGTTGTCCTTCGTCCTGGGCTCCCTGGGCTGGAATTCGTTGTGTCGATCTTGCTGCCGATCTATCGCTCTTCTTCTCCATCTCTGTGCGTTCGTCGCTTGGCCTGGCCCTGCCCTCGCGCGACGTGGTCGTAGTGGTAGTCAGCCCAGGGGGTATCAGCGCACTTCCAGACGCCCCCCCCCCCCTCCCACCAGGGGAAATAGGCTTGCTTTCCTGGCTCGGTTCTGTGGGGACTCGAGCAGTCGCCGTCTAAATTGGAAGTGTCACTCGCCAGACATGCAGCAAATGTCCTGATACAACTCCAACCCTCCAAGCCACGACATGATGTCGTCGACATCGGGTCCAAATGTTGTTTACCACTCTCTCAAAAGACTCATAACAGCAGATGACTTGCTTGCGTGCGATGCAACCTAATGCTTTGCATTAGGTTCCAATCACAATAACACGCTTCACCCGGTTAAATATTTCATAAAAAATCAAGCATATAATGCTCGTGATCGTGTAAATACAGTGTTGCTACCGGTACTATAATAGCAACGAAGTTCATTGACCCATCGTCGAGACCAACAGCCGTGAGTTGAGCATTGTTGATCAAAAGCCTAAATACGAAGTAATTCGAAGTAGCACATTCTCTTGTGATGTTGTCAGAAGCACAGTTACGTAATTCAGACATATGCTCTCGCTCTCTACGACATTACGATGCGTCACATGCCGCAAAGGGATTTTCAAGCCTGTTTAAAACTTAGAGTCCGCATCTATCTCCGCATTTTCTGATTTGACTCGTGCAAGCAACTCCGACGACTCAAGAAACTCAAGCTACAAGACTATCGCGCTTCATGAAGCTCATATTACTACAGTAGTAGCAAATACTTAGTACCACTATGTGTAAAAGAGAGAAGAAAGCGCGAGTACTTCGTGGTCCGTTGGAATGGTCAAACGCAAAAAGTTTTACTAATGAGTTAACATGTAAATAAGATAAATTCCTGGCAAGGAAAGCACTCCAGCCAAGAAGTGTTGTTTTGTCATGCCTAAGTTGGTGGTGTGGATAACGCCCACACCGACAAACTCACTCATTGGATCCCGCTGTATAGACCCGTTGAAGGAATACACGGACAGCTCTATTAATTATATTGAGCTACATTAGTTCCGTTAGCTTGATTCGAAAACCGACCCAGCCTTCCAGTTTTATTGTACCTACCCAAATCTGGGAGGGGGGGGGGGATAAGTGGCTATAAGGATGAATATCATCAACGTGTTGACACATATTGTTTAACTTCATTTAAGTATTGGCAGTACTTGGAGCGCGCTACCTTCTTAAACCACTTCTTCTTGCTGCAATTGAATGTCGCCATGTTGTTGAGATACCTGAGTTGATAACCTTTGACTCGAAGTGCTTCGTGCAGCGCCGCAGTAGAGTAAGCGCCGTATTTGTCGTTGTCGTGAGGTTGTGGACCATCGCTGTCGCCTGCTCTGCCGTTCAGACGACGCACAATTGGCGCCATCGTCTCAACCGACAACATGTCTCGTTGTTGAAGGGCATTATTGACTGAATATAGCCGGCAGAGCGAGTATCGATCCGAAGAACCACTCTAATTCTGACACATTGGACCACCTCTTGTCCGTCTGCCATTGTTGGGTTGCATCTCCGTCCTGCTTGTCTAGCAAATCGCCGGATCTGGAGAGAGACGCGCACCGAAAGACTCCCAACTTCTACCTCACACTGACTTTTCCCGCAAAGCGGTCGCCAGCAGAACGCCGGCTAAAGAGAGCGCAAAAGCAAATGTGAGTAGGGATCGCATTGGCGCAGACAAGCATTGTTGCTAGCCATTCATGCCAAAAGCGTATGAAATCATGTAGTAATGTGACTTTATCTAGATGTATCTGATGTAGTAGCGCTAACATGTGAGAAGCGCATTAGCTTTCAGCATTTCTAGCATTAGCGTAATGCCGTTTCGACAATAGGTTGAATTCACACATCATTGATTGCCCAGCAACTGTGAAAACAACCGACTGTTACAGTCGTGCAAAATATGACTGCAAAAAATTGTTGTAGGATTTGCGAGTCCATACTTGGTTGTACGCTACATAGTCATGATGACTGTCATCCCAGTTTTCACGAGCGTATTGTCGTTTTTGCATGTGATTTGCTGCTACAATCCCGGTTGCCTAGCAGCTGGGATAACAATCGTGAAAAGCAGGACCGCAAAAACAATACATGTATGCCACAAATGGCAATGCATGTCACCTTTTATTGTACTCGACAAAAGTGATGATACCAGAAATAGTAACCGGTCACTAGAAATGGGATAACTTCTAAAGTAGTGCTCTCCGGAAGCTCTAAAAGCCACACAAAGGAGGCTATTTATGTTGTCTAGGTGTAGCGTCGCTTACTTGCTCACACAAGAAGTTTCGGCGACGGAAGAAAGTGAACGCCGGCATGAGCTCACTATCATCGAGAAGAAAATGGTAGTTCGATGCTACACATTTCTCGTCAAATACAATAAAGAAGACTACTTCGCGGGAGACCGCACGAGGAAACTCGTAGAGTTATGCATTGGGGTGAAGGAGGCGACGGTTGCGCGCGTCATGCAGGCTTACAATGAGAATCTGGAGGAGGTTTTCCCGGTAAGTTGTGACAATTTCAATTTAACAATGACATTTCAGTTAATTGTCAAAATTATTTTTTTGTTAGGAAAAGCCAAGTACACGTAAACGGCCCCACGCGTATTCTGTGGAAGAGATTGCACCGACCATTAAAGAGTTTGTAGAGACTCAAAACAAACCAGCTACGCCAATTATGACACAACAAATATGCAACGAAGTAAGGAAGAAGCACGCTGTTGAACTTGAGTCGCTGATGATGTCCAGATTGCTTGTGGAGCTAGGCTACAGCTACGTTGTTGGTGAAAAACGATACATATTCATGGAATCGCCAGGAATTGTTGCGTTTCGGGAAACTTATCTGGCGAAAAATCTACCCAATCGAATTACTTTCGTCGGCCGTCGTGGTAAGAAATTCCACGGCGTCCAGAGGCCTGAGGTATACCTTGACGAGTCCTTTTGCAACGTACACCATGTTACCAACAAAACAGGGCTGACTTCTGACAAAGTCAGATATGCAAAATCTGGTAAAGGTGCCCGGTACTGTAAAACAAATTGTTGCTTTGCTGGCTTATTCTTATGAAATCTAACACGTCCGTTTAATTTAATTAGTGCGTGCATTGTCGCTGCGTTCGAACTAAGGGTGCAGTGGCAACAGGACATTTCGTGCCATCTTCGATAGAAGTGTGGAATTCAACACTAAAGCCCAAGAATATGGAGGCTGATGATTACCATGGCAACTTCAACGCAGCGAAATTTGAGAAGTGGTTTATCAATTTGTGCATGGTCTTAAAGGAGAAACATGGGGGATGCAACATCCACATGGATGGAGCTTCCTACCATAAGCGACAGATCAACAAGGCTCCAACAATGAAGAGCAACAGGGCGGAGATTATGAAGTGGCTGGCTAAGCATGGTAAGTGTGTTCTCTTCCTTTTGTTTTTACTTTTGTTTTTAGTCAGCAAAGATATCGACTTTACTCAGGTGAAGACCAAATTGGTCAAATTATCGATGAGCACCGACCAAAGGCCGAATACCACACGCAAAAGATCGCTGTTGAGTACGACCATTTGTTGTATTTTACTCCTCCATATCACCTAGCTCTACAACCCATAGAACTGATATGGGCTCAAGTGAAAGGGCCAATCGGGCGAGCCCCAGCTTCTAATACCACGGAGACTGTGCAAAGAGTTATTGCCGGCCTCAAGAATGTCGAATGGATGTGGCTGAGCCTCTTTCGCCACGTACAAGGTGTAGAGGACAAGTATGCGGCTGTAGCCAAGGCGCGTCAAGACGAGGAGGCAAAATCACTGGCCAACACGGACGTAGCGGACGATTGCAGTGCAGACAGTGCTCAGAACTAGGGTACAACCTGTATAAGTGCATTTTTTCTTGCATGATTAAGATGGCTTCGATACGATGAAGCAGCTGACAATGAGCGACATAATGGCTTTTCTTTTGCAAACTGTATGATACGTATGATATGGGCTTTGACCCAATCGGAGGCGGCGTTTTCAGCAAAAACAATGCAGCCCCTGTCGCGAAAACATTAGATGGCTGGAGACGCTTTTTTAAAGTGCCTATATCTTGCAAATGGCTGAGAATTAGCTCAAATGGATCGTTTTTTTTGTTCTACGCGCGATTTTACCCTACATATCTAAATGTCGATATAGGGTTTGTCTGTCTATGGTCTCCGTATGGCAGCCTGAATCTCGGTATCATCATTTTTGTCGAGTACAATAGATATTTGCATTGCATGTCATGCAGCAGTCTCCTCCCAGTTCTCGTGAGAGACGAACACTTGGGAGGTGTAGCCGATTTGGTGGTGTGCGGCTGTAGAGCCAATCATTTTTTTAATTTTTTTTTGACCAATCATGGCCTTGTCGGGAGGCGTCGGCCGATGTCGGCAAGTTTATGGTATGGTACCTCATTGCGAAAAAAAAATGCAGGTACTAAAATCGAGTTTGCATGCGAATACAGACAACGACGGTGAAACTCAACTCCCCACAAAAACTCGACTCCCCCCCCCCCCTACGGTGTGATTTTGAAACTCAAGTCAAAAAAGAAAAACCATACTTTGTAATTTTAGCCAATAAGCGCGCGTCTTAATTATTGCTGGACAGCACGCCATGCTGGCGCCGAAAAGAAACGTTCGCGCCATTGTTGCTTTTGCAAAACGATGGAAGCCCCTCGTCGGCAGAACCACTACACCGTCAAGCAGAGGCGGGAAGTGCTCGAGCGGGTTGCAGTGGAGAGATGTAAGCCCACCGCTCGGGCGCTTAATATTCCATTGGGTACACTAAAAGGGTGGCGGAAAAAGTAAACGCTGTTGTTCGAGTACAAGGGGGCCCAGACGAGCAGAACTACAAAGGGCCAGGGCGCGAAAAGCAAGATTGCATTTGGACACGACTTGGTCACCTTCATGAAGGACGTACGTCGCGAGGAAGAGGTAAGATAGTTCGTTTTTATTGCTCTTTTTAACAGATTATAACGTATTTTATAGTATTTGTGTACTGGAGGCATGATAGAGTACATGAAGATGGAGCAGGGAGCTTGGATAGAGATGTATTTAGCGGACAAGCCATCTTCTGAGCGCGGATTAAGCGCGCTGATGCGTCTGTGTCAGCGTTTTGCAGCTCGGTAAGCGTTTGTTTATATTTTATTTCGGTTTAATCAATACTTATTGTTAATATTTCAATATTTATTGCCGTAGCCATGGTTTTTCTGTTCAGAAACCACAATATACTAAATAGGACGAAGAGGCACTACAAGAAGTCCATGTAAAATTTGCCATAGAGTTTTGGGAAGAGCATGCTCACTACCCTGAATCTGCAATATATAATGTCGACGAGACCGCAATTTATTTTGACACGCCTCCTCACAAGATTTGGGCCCTCAAGGGACTTCGTGGCTCCGCCAAAGTGAAGCACATCCACAAAACCTCTGGTAGAATTACTGCAGTTCTTACCATTAGATCTGATGGTAAGTTTTATTTTATATATGCTTCTATGTTTTTATTTTTTCAAGGCTAATTTTATTTATCTTACAGGAAAAAAACTGCCTATTCTGTTCATACTACGAGGGGTGCCGGGCGGCACCGTGGAGACGGATGAGCTGCCGACGTATCCTTCTGGCCACGTGTACACCGTCCAAGAAAGTAGCTGGATGGACGCCACGGTGTGGCAAACGTACGTTATGAGCTTGCTGAAGTACGAAATTGACGCCCCCTCCGTCCTCTTGTTGGATAATTTCGACTCCCAGGTTTCCGAAGCAGGGCAGAACATCGTGGCAGAGGAGACGTCAGCAATTGTGCGTCCCGTTCCTGCTAACAGCACCTCGGTGAGTCAGCCCTTGACGTGGGAGTTATGGGGCCACTCAAGAAAAAGTTGAGTGCTGAATGGCTACGAGACAAGGTTTCTACGGCTAGAACCGCTAAAGAAAAGCGTATTGCGGTGGTCATGCGCACTATTCGAGCGTGGGAGAACATATCTACTGAGTGTGTTATCAAAAGCTTCGAGAAAGCGATCCCAAAGGAACGTGTAGTGATGGTGTAGAGCCATAAAAAAAAATACATGCGTTTTGCACTTATCTGGTGGTGTGAGTTGGGTTTGTATGCGTTTTGTACTTTTCCGGTGGTGTGAGTAGGTTTTGTTTTGACCAATCGCAGCTGAGACCGCAGAAGGGGTCGATTTTTTTTGTCTTGATGACCTTTCTACAAATGTATTGAAAATGCATGTCGCCGGGGGGTCGAGTTTCACCGTCGTTGTCTGTACATCCCTCGTTTGCTCCATTAATTAAGTTAAATCTTTTCCCAGGTGCTGGGTGCGTCCTGGACACGATACCCAAGCAGCACAAAAGCAATTTGTTGGATTAGCGAGAACGCAACGTTAAGAGTAAAATTACTAATTGCTTCAGTTAGAAAAAAGCACGTGCAAGGTCGACGGTGTATGCTCCGTGGACTGCCCTTCAGAGCTAGCACCGTCGACCTTGCACGTGGTTTTTTCTCTGCATCAGTGTAAAATATTTAAACCTTATGCAAAGTGAAATTTTAACTTTCTTTAAAAAACAAACGAGAACCAGGACTGGTTCGAATCCATGATCACCAGCGCCGCGCTCAGAAGCGTTGGCAAGCTCCTGTCACCAGCAAGATATAGGCCAAGCGTGTTTGCTTGTGCACGACAACTTGGTGTACGATGGCGAACTAAAGATTGATGTCGCAGCACGCAGCTACAACTCAAACTACTTTCACCGAGTATCTCGTTGTTTAGTGTACGGATCTGGTTAATCGCGTATTAAAGTAAGTACTTACAAGTATTTGTTATTTTGATATGTTGTTGATTCCAAGAATTGTTGTTGGAACCCACGACAGCATGGAAAAACCTGCACTTGCCAAACTGGTTCTCGAGGTCTTTTTATAAACCTCTGATGTGTACTTGAGTACGATCGATTATGGGGCTGTCTTCTCCGGCTCAACATTCGTTTGGCTCCATTGAATTGTTTCCATTGTGAACGTTAGTGCGCGTTTCTCTTAAATAATACGCCATGTAAAAAGATGAAATTTTCATAGATTGGAACACGACCTGACGGCACTCACCATCGTGCATATCTCTCCGAGCATCACGTGTTGTGGTTCATATTGATAGGATCGATCCTGGGATTTTATGGCCTAGCATTGCCATAGTACAAATCAAGAAGCACAACGAACAGCACACGGAGCTTCACCTCGTCAACCACCACCAGAGACACAGCCCAGGTCATGCGTGTCTACTTAATCCTATTCCTAGCGGTGGCCACCTTGCTCACCACCAGCAACGCTGCCTCAGCACCCACCGTTAAGCTCCAGACCTCCCGACATCGACCGATACTGACTATAAGGGATTCAGCAGCGGGCGATCGCTGAGAACTGAAGCAACGCACCATCAGCCCATTGATCCCGACGACGACGAGAGAGCTATGATCACGGATCTTGTCAAGAAGCTGGGTGCAAGCACGTCGAAGTGGTATAAGGACAAAATTCTGACGACAAAGCTGCTGCTGAAGGCAACACAGATGGACTTGGACAAGTCAGCGCAGAAGCTTGTGGCACAGAATGTTGATCCTGATCGTGTGTACACGCTGTTGAAGCTCCAAAAGGATAGCAACAAGTTTGTTGGCAAAAGTGAATTCCACCTAGGCTACCCCTCAGGCGAATACAAACTATGGCAGAAGCTCACCGAAGCTTGGAAAACAAAGTATCCCACGTGGGTCAGCAAGCTAAATAACGTCGACCGCACGTAAAAGTCGCGTTTGGTCGCTGGTGTGCGGCTATAGCTATCATGAGCCATACACTCGTGAACTGAGAGCAGGACCCGCTTAAACTCAATCGCATCAGTCTTTGAGTCTCCTTTTAGCAGAGCTCAAGGATAATCAGCTTTGAACCCTGTGATTGCAGCAGGCGATAAATCGACCCCACAGGTTGTCACTTGGGGCGCCATCGGATTTTTTTGTGTATTGTAGTCATTTAGAAGTATTTTATTAATAATATTAACACTTCTAAATGAAAAATAAACACATATGTATTATTATAATTCATCTAAGCTTACAATCCTAATGACTTCTTTGTTATAGTATGTTTCGGTGACAATTTGGTCAATGAATTTCCACAAGCAATCCAGCAGTTTCGAGTTGCGTTCTCAGCTATAAACAAACTGCATCGTTCGTTACTTTCTTCCCCCACTTGTCATCCTGCTTCACAGGCGCGAATCCGTTCAAGAGTAGTTAGAAAGGAACGCGCATCATGCTGGTGAACGGCGTGGACATCTCCATGCTGGAAGGCTGGATGATCAAGATCAACAGCAATCCCAGTTTCTTTGGCAAAAACATGAACCGTCGGTGGTTCAAAGTGGGTTTCGTGCCTGGGCCAGGGCCCGAGAAGAAGCTCGTCATCTCCTACTCCACCAGCAAGTGCGTCTTCATCCCGCTACTGTATTTATTACTGTTGACTTTCCTCATATTTACCGGTGTTTCCGTATCAAACCCCAGGACTGCAAAAGATCCGCGTGGATGGCTCTACGTCGAAGATGTTAGCGGTATCTATTGCCGCCGGGTAAGGAAATGTTTGACTTAATCAAACATCGCGAAACATATTCACATTGGGTTAATATTTTCCTCAGGAGATGATTGAGATCGTATCACCTTCTCGCACGCTTCGACTGAAAGGTGAGACTGCCGTCGAGCATCGTCTGTGGTCCGACAGTCTGTATAAACTGTGCAATCCACCGCCCAAAGCTGCACCTACTGTTGCGAATACTACGCCAGCAGCAGAACCGAGGCGTGAACGCACATCGCAGGTTCAACGCGAGACGAAACAGGTTGACGAAGAAGAGGAAGATCGAGCTAAACGTAAACACCGATCTGACCGAGAGCGCGAGCGCGAACGTGATCGTGACAGAGAACGTGAACGTGATGATGAGAGAAATCGCGGAAGTCGTTCTGCTCGATCGAATCGACGAGATGATAGCGACAGCGAAGACAGAGACTATCGACGCCGCGATCGCGACACAAGGAAACGCCGCTCTCCGTCACCAACGCAGCGCGAGTCGAGACGTGAAGAGCGTGAGTCTTCTCGCCGTTCGCCTCACCGCGAGAGAGAAGACGAGAGTATTAGTAGCAGTCACTCTGTATCAGCCCTTCGTCCACGTGAAAATGGCTCCAGTGATGATGACAGCAGTGAAGACGGTCACGACAGTTCTCGCCCCTCGACGAACAGCAGTACTCGCAGCTTACTCGTGGCTCAAATCAAATCTGGGTCATCTTTCGAAGACGATATGGCTCAATGTAAGAACGTAATGTCCGACAGCGAGGAGGAAGACGCTGACGATAACCATTACGAGAAGAAGCAAGCGGATCCGGAAGAAGAAAGCCCTCGCGAACCGTATACGTCGTCGACCACCCCAATTGACGACGATATTTCTCACGATGAACTCGCGCAAATGATCCCGGAACAAATGGCCATAGCTCAGCCGTCGAAGAGTAAAAACTCCGAGTACTTCGACTCCGACGAGGAGGAACACGAACAGCCACCTTCCAAGATCAATACTGTCCACAACGACCGCAAGGCGCCGGTTTCCAGCGTCACATCCGACAACAACTTCGTCCATGACGACTGGGACGCGGAAGATGAACCGTCATCATCTCAACCAACAACCAAAACTCCACACTCGGTACGGACTACGAAAGTGTACATTTGAAAGCTGGGACTATTAAAATCTGTATTTGTTGTGAAATTGTGTACTTAGGCTACTCGAAGCGGAGGTGTTGCTGCCGACGCTAACTTCGTGCACGACGACTGGGACGACTGATGCGACTACCAGTCGAAACGTATGTAGTGACTTACTACGACAACATAATGAAGGTCTTTTGCTAGCCTTTGCAAGGAATAAAAAATATTGAGAAAAAAACGTAACAACATGAAAATCGAACGTGTCATTGAAAGAAGAACATCACTCAACAGTTACCGAGATCACAGACGGGAATTCGTGATCACTTGGTGGTAAGTCTCGCTGGTGAGGGGCTCATAAATGTCCTTGGCTCGGTTAAAAACCCACAGCCGATCCGAAATCTTGGACGGATCCATCCCTTCCTTGCGCAGCTTGGCCTTCTCCTGCTTCATCGTTCCCGTAACACTCATCGTCTCCAGTTTTCGGATAAATAGCGGCATGGCAAAAGACGGAAGCCGCTGCTTAACGAACTGCGCGAACTCCTTCAAGTCGAACGATTTCTCATCGAACACCATCGCAGCCATACACGCGCGGCCTTCATTGCCCGGCACTTCCACACCATAGATACAGACCTCACTGAGTCCAGGGAACTTGGAAACTGCCTCTGCGACTTCATTAGTAGCCACATTCTCTCCCTTCCAACGGAATGTATCGCCTACGCGGTCAACGAAGTGCCAGCAATGTCTCTCGTCTTCTTTAAACAGGTCACCTGTCCGGAAATACGTGTCTCCTTTCTTGAATACATCCGTCAGCATCTTTTTGCTCGACTCCTTCGTGTTCTTATAGTAGCCCTGGAATCCTCGGGCCGGGTCCTTCCTGTTTACCTTTACAATAAGCTCGCCAGGCTCGTTAACTGCACATTGCTGTAGGAATCCCTTCTTCGAGCGGATATAGTCGTCCTTCTCCACGTCATACTTGACGATGGCCACTCCAGTGACTGTGTTATTAATAAATCCACGTCGGCCGAGATGGCCCTGGTCGGCCTTCGTCGTACAGGCGTTTAACATACCCATTGGCCCTTCAGTGGAGCCGTAAAACTCGTATACCGACGGGATACCAAACCGTTCTTGGAACGGAGCCCAGATATCCGGACGTAATCCGTTTCCAAACGCTGCACGGATGTGGTTTTCCTTGTCGTTGGCCTTTGCCGGTGCATTAAGCAGGTACCGACACATCTCGCCGATATACTGGATCACTGTGCAGTCGTATGCACGCACTTCGTCCCAAAACTTGGTCGTTGAAAAGCGTCGTGATAGACACAGTGTTGCACCGGAAAAGATCATCATTCCTACGGCCAAGTTGCCTCCCGATGTGTGGTACAGCGGTAGTGCACAGTACAGTCGATCATACATGGACAAGTGCATCGAGTACTTGAAGGCCAGTGAGCGCAGGATGATACTGAAGTGGTTGACCCTCGCGGCCTTCGGTAGCCCCGTCGTCCCGCTCGTGTAGATCAGCAGGGCCATGTCTGATGTCGAGATCTTACGTCGAATAGACTCGGGCGGCCGCTCTGTCGGCATTTTCTTCAGTTCCTCGTCCATCGAGTGAGCCTGAGGCAAGTACACAGCTGCAGCCTGCGCGGTCAATTCTCCTATAGATTCACACAAGGAAATTGGCCAGTATTAGCCCGGTATTGGCCACGTATGTTGCAGCAATGATCCACATTTCTTACCGTCTCCATAGATGTGGAAGTCAAAGTCGGCCAGTTTGTCGGCCACTTCCCTCAACTTTCCGGCCAGCTCCTGGCCCACGATCATCCACTTGGTGTCTGCGATTTTTGCGCAATGGACGAGTCCGTCGGCCTGCAGGTGCGTGTTAAGCAGCGCCGTGACGACGCCGATCTTGGCCAGACCGAGCCATACGATTACGAATTCGGGCCGGTTCTCCATGAGCAGGGCCACCGTCTGGCCGGCCTGCAGGCCTTGCTGTCGGCCCCAATGGGCCACGCGGTTGGCCGCCTCGTCCACCTGCTGGAAGCTCAGTACGCGCTGGCCGAACTGCATACAGGCCTTGTGCGGCCACTTGGTCACGCTCTGCTCGAACAGATCCGGTATTAGCGACCCATTGCGCGCGTGGCGCTTGGCCTGCAGCAGCGCCACGGCCTGCATACCCGAATGGTACAAGTCCGACGAGATTAGAAGCTTTTGGTCCACGTAGTAGCCGAGTGCCGCGACGCTGGCCACGGCCAGAAACTTGGTGGGCACGCCGAAGGGAAGAGCGGCCAACGCATCGGACACGATGGGCGCGCTACACACGGCGTCGGAAACGTTGGCCCAGGCATTGGCCACAGACGAGAGCGCATCCGAGGGCAACAGATCCGCCATCGCTTGAAGTGTCGTTCTGGCGGCGGATTCAAGAATGACGTGAGGAAAGATGCGGGCGGAGGAATAATCAAGATGACAAGGTTAAAGTATGAGATTGTAGTGATATGATAGTAGCACTAGTGAAATCATGTCGCAAAGTTTCTGGGTGGCCAAGTACACGATGTGTGATGTAGGTTGCATTGATGCTCGCAGCTCACAATGGCCAAGGATGAAGACAGTGAACTCTGCGTTGATCTCCCTTGTGGAAAAGAGCAACGCTGAGTCTGCGTTGCAGCGGATCAGGTTCTGCATACAACTGATTGACTTTTTTACTTCAACCAGAGGAATGGCTACACTCAAAATTGAATGTTATGTTATCAAATATATTTTTGAATATCGCAATAATAGCTCACTTCAACGAGATCGGGTTGATTGCATGCTCACCGTCCAAGTTTCGCAAAGCAGATCGCGGCAGTCTGGAGCGACAGCTGCAGTCCAAATATTACCCTTGAGAAGTGTATGCAGCAGGAATACTACAGTATCACATCAAAATCTCTTGGCATTACCGCAACGTTCGCACCACCTCGTAAAGCTTTCAAAAAAAGTATTGTATTCTCTTCTCTCACTAAGCATATATAGGAAGTATCACTACCTGCTTCTCCACTACAAATAAAGAGAAGCCTAAAGCAGTAGCAATAGCTATGGCAGCAATAACAGCAGAAGACTTAAGCCTCGTCCAGGATCGTCGTCTTGATGATGCGGCCAGTCACCACGTACGGGTCCATGTTGGACGCCGGGCGACGGTCCTCGAAGTAGCCCTTGCCCTCGGCCTCCGCCACACGCGGAATGCGGATCGAAGCTCCGCGGTTGGCCACGCCGTACGAGAACGTGTCCATGCTGGCCGTCTCGTGGCGGCCCGTCAGACGACGCTCGTTGCCCGTGCCGTACGCCGCGATGTGCTCCTTGTGCTTCAGCTTCATCTTCTCGATGGCCTCGATAATCTTGGCCATGCGCCCTCCTCAACGCATCGCCTTGGTCGAGTAGTTCGTGTGGCAGCCAGCGCCGTTCCAGTCGCCAGGGATCGGCTTCGGGTCCCACGACACGTTCACGCCAAAATCCTCGCACACACGCAGCAGAATGTAGCGAGACATCCACAGGTGGTCGCCCGACTCAATGCCCGTGCACGGACCCACCTGGTACTCCCACTGGCCAGGCATCACCTCGGCGTTGATGCCAGAGATGTTGATACCAGCGTACAGCGACGCGCGGTAGTGAGCGTCCACAATGACACGGCCGAACACCGAGTGCGCGCCGGCACCGCAGTAGTACGGACCCTGGGGGCCAGGGAAGCCTCCCTGCGGCCAGCCGTACGGAGTCACACCGTCCTTCTCGAACAGAGTGTACTCCTGCTCAATACCGAACCACGGCTCCTCAGCCTCAGCGGCCTTCATGACGCGAGCGGCGTCAGCACGCGTGTTGTTGGCGATGGGCGTCATGTCGGGCTTCAGACAGTCGCACAGCACCAGGATGTGCTGGCCGCGACGGAACGGGTCCTTGAAGATGGCCACGGGACGCAGCAGCACCTCCGAGTCCTCACCAGGCGCCTGGCCCGTGCTGGAGCCGTCGAAGTTCCAGATGGGCAGGTCGGCCAGCGACTTGACGGGCTTGGTCAGCGTCTTGGTCTTGCAGCGCAGGTCCTGGCCCGAACCGCCGATCCACACGTACTCGGCGAGTGTGACGCTCTCGGAGACCTCGAGGGTCATGTACTGGTCGTAGACGGCGCGGTCGAGCTTGCTCATGGTGCTAGAAGAGAAGAGGGTGGAGCTTGAAGAGGCTTGGAACTGGGACGTCCACTGCAATTTGGGCAATGACGAGGACTTCGACGCGAGTGGAAGTGAAAGATCGAGCACCAGTATCGCCGGGAGGGGCGACACCTTGTCTTGGTTAGATATTGCAAGTGTACCCTAGAGACCGACCCGGTTTTATTGAGAAGGTCCGCTCCCCTTTTTACGCCTCCGTCGTGGTCGGAAAGAAACGGGCTGCGGTGTTCTGAGAATTGATACGCAAGGAAAGCACCACGTACGCCACTTACGTGGCTGGTCGGCGTTGGTCTCGACGCTGAGGAGCGGCAGCGAGTAAGCTCGCGACTATTGCAAGCTTCTTCGAGGTATCAGCGCAGCATAATCGGTAGTGTGCGATCTGCAGATCGACGCAGTGTCCGAGTGCAAAAGGAACGATTTCTTGCAGTTTCGGATTTTGCAGCTTGCTATGGGTAGTCGGCTAACCACAGGCTGTTGCTCTCCGTCAAAGTTTGGCATGTTCATACTGTCCGTGTGTTGTTTGGAAAGGAGTAGCCACAACGTTTGGCGGTGCCATCCGACGACGCCAATATCAGCGACGACAAAGCCACCAATCGACGGCCCGCCAGTAGCGATGATATTATAATTTAATTCACAGTCATACAAGCTGTTGTTGATGTTAGCATATTATTGTCTACGACTCCCTTGGGCGAGCCATGCGTGCCAGCGTTTGCGCACTCGCCAAAACTGCGCAAACCACTTCAACTTTTCACTTGGTTTGACTAAAGTCCTTACTAAGTACGGGTAACTTCAAACCTGTAATATCTTATACTGAGAATAGGACCGTTTATGAATAGATCGACGCGCCAAGCGTCACGCCAATAAAAATAGAACGCAACGTCTATGTCTCCAAAACAAGTGTCCAGCACACCAGAATGTGCAGTTTGCCAACCAGTTTAGATGTGCGCTCCGGGTGATGGCAGATTGGATGCCGACTCTGCTGCAGCGATTGTCAGCCCTTCGTGTGCCACGGACCGTGTCCTGCAGCGTTGGCGCGTGGCAAAATCTGAAACGAGCGTCAAATGCCGCCTGCGTTCCGGTGCACGGCCACCAGTGTGATGATTCGTCATGGTTGGTTGTCTGATGGTGACGGCGCGGAAGTTTAGACTAGGGTCTCTTCTATGCAAGCACTTACTGCAGCGGTGGAACACGTTGAGTCCGAGCTGGATGAAAACTTGGCAGCGATCGTCGCTCGCTCGGCTTCTGATTGACATCGGACTCCAATTCGGAGACCGTCCTCTCGAGGTGAGACCGCCAGTCGGCTGCACGACGATCAGTCTTCATTGCGCTCTCCGCTGCGGAAGATGGGCTCGAGGCCTCGGCGAAGGGAAGGGCGACCGCATCACTCTCAAATACCCACCCACCCGCTTCCTCCTGCCTCACTGGGTTTCTCTGTCGTTTGCACAAACGAAGGAGCCTCTGCGGTGGTGTCACTGCCCAATCCTCTGGACTCCGGACATTGAGCTGGCGCTCGCACTATCTCCAGCTGACAGTCTCTCTCGCGATGGCGTGTTCAACTCGACACCAGCTACACGTATTAATACATGTAGTTTATACTGCGCGTGGGGTGGCTTGATTCAAGCCTTGAATGCGTGGCTTGGCGACGATCCGGAAGAGCCTACGGCGCTTTGCGGCTACATTTACTGCAGCCCCACAATCTTCTACCGGCACCAAGCAGCGCTCGGCATCATCAAAGTGGTGGTTTGCATCAATATGCCGGTGTCTGGACAAGCACGATCTAGCAACAAAATCAAATTGATCATCAATCCCCAAGCAACAGCAAAGCCCGATGAGCTCTTCGCCACGTATGTGATTGGCACCTCGAAGTTGAAGTGGCACTTTCCACCAATGGGGCACCGCCGACACTGCAAAGGATTTCGGCAGCCCCAACGTGTTCATTCATCGATTTACCTTGCAGCAGCTAAATCTCCAAGTCCCTTCACGCCTCCAGCAACATGAGCAAGCTCGACCGCGCCGTCTACGACCAGTACATGACCCTCGAGGTCTCCGAGAGCGTCACACTCGCCGAGTACGTGTGGATCGGCGGTTCGGGCCAGGACCTGCGCTGCAAGACCAAGACGCTGACCAAGCCCGTCAAGTCGCTGGCCGACCTGCCCATCTGGAACTTCGACGGCTCCAGCACGGGCCAGGCGCCTGGTGAGGACTCGGAGGTGCTGCTGCGTCCCGTGGCCATCTTCAAGGACCCGTTCCGTCGCGGCCAGCACATCCTGGTGCTGTGCGACTGTCTGAAGCCCGACATGACGCCCATCGCCAACAACACGCGTGCTGACGCCGCTCGCGTCATGAAGGCCGCTGAGGCTGAGGAGCCGTGGTTCGGTATTGAGCAGGAGTACACTCTGTTCGAGAAGGACGGTGTGACTCCGTACGGCTGGCCGCAGGGAGGCTTCCCTGGCCCCCAGGGTCCGTACTACTGCGGTGCCGGCGCGCACTCGGTGTTCGGCCGTGTCATTGTGGACGCTCACTACCGCGCGTCGCTGTACGCTGGTATCAACATCTCTGGCATCAACGCCGAGGTGATGCCTGGCCAGTGGGAGTACCAGGTGGGTCCGTGCACGGGCATTGAGTCGGGCGACCACCTGTGGATGTCTCGCTACATTCTGCTGCGTGTGTGCGAGGATTTTGGCGTGAACGTGTCGTGGGACCCGAAGCCGATCCCTGGCGACTGGAACGGCGCTGGCTGCCACACGAACTACTCGACCAAGGCGATGCGTGAGGAGGGCGGCATGGCCAAGATTATCGAGGCCATCGAGAAGATGAAGCTGAAGCACAAGGAGCACATCGCGGCGTACGGCACGGGCAACGAGCGTCGTCTGACGGGCCGCCACGAGACGGCCAGCATGGACACGTTCTCGTACGGCGTGGCCAACCGCGGAGCTTCGATCCGCATTCCGCGTGTGGCGGAGGCCGAGGGCAAGGGCTACTTCGAGGACCGTCGCCCGGCGTCCAACATGGACCCGTACGTGGTGACTGGCCGCATCATCAAGACGACGATCCTGGACGAGGCTTAAATCTTGAGGTTTTGAAATGGCAATTGTCGGGTAGCTAGATGCAGCTACAAATTTCATAGTCCAAATCAAAAAATTGCATTGCTTCACTCTATTCAATCGTCAACGTTCAGTTGTCTACTCACTGTCGGTCCGACTGCGTTTGTGTTTCTTCTTCTTGTGGCTCTTCTTGTGGCTGTGCTTTCGTCTCTTGTGTCGGCGGCGCGAATCATCGCTGTCGTCGCTGCTGTCGCCACTAGAGTCCGAGTCGCTGTCGCTCTCACTCCTGGATCTGTGCTTCCTTTTCCTACTGGGCGTCGAGTGTTTGCGCTTCTTCTTCTTTCTTTTACGTCTCTCCTTCTCCTCGTCTGAGTCCGAGTCTGAGCCGTAGATGGCAGCCAACGCCTGCGGGTTCAGGCCACTACCTGTCACGTCCGTTTTGGCCAGTTTGGAGCGGGACTTCTGGCTCTTGCGAAGCGATTTGTCGCGTGACGCGTCCAACTGCCTGCGGAATTCCTTGGAGTGCTGTCTGGACGGGTCCGTCTCGACCTCGGCCTGCAGCTTCTGCAGCTTGGAGCCCACAAGCTGGTCGTACATCTTCTGGAGCGTAGACTCGGCGTTCACACTCTTGACCATCGACCGCCCATGGTCCTGACGCTTGTGGCGCTTGCACGTGCCCGTGTAGCACTGGGGACACGTCGACATGAGCAGTAGCCAGAAGAGCTCAATATGTGGTATGTGGTTACAGTGATACACACACAGATTAGATGTGGTGCACATAACTTTTACAAAAAAGTTAACTTTTGCCAATATCCGATAGAACTAAAAGGCAACTAGTGGTTGAAGTTGTACACGTAAAATCGATCTTTGATCTTCGCCTCCACCATACAGCTTCTATTGCAGTGCAGGGTAAAGGTATTGTTCTGCAGTGTACGGTACTCAATCTGCTGCTCACCTTTCAGTTGGATCGCAGAAACAAAGATAAGATAAGGCAATGTGGAAAGCATTCCTGATGCTACTTTTCTCTTTTTATCTCCTTCAGACCGCTAGGCTTCGTGCCAAACTACGAAAGTGTGGCAAATGGGTCGTTGCTGAAGTTCTGCATTGACGACTGTCTGGGTGGTGCGTTCATTGGAGCCGCCGTCATGAATGGAGATGCTTGTTGTCCAGCAAAACCTCCGTACGCTGGCATCGCGTTCGTTTGTGCAGCACCGAAGCCCATCGGAGCAGGCACCATAGCGAACGCACCAGGGCTAGCAACAGTGTTGTACATCATGGGCTGTGCCGGAGCCATTCCACCGTTAAACCCTCCGTTAAATCCTCCAGGTGCCTGCACCGCGTTGTAAGTAGGGAATGCCATTGGCGGAGGCGTCGGTAGAACCTGAACCTTCTCCTTCGGAGCACGTTGGCGCGCTTGTTCCATTGTCTGGTAGCTCTTGGCGGATCGCTGCACCGGGTTCTTCTCTTCTGGCTTCAAGTTGAGGTTCACCATGTCGGAGGACCACAGATCTCCGGCTGTGGTGTTCTCTTCCTCCGTCAGTGTCGGCTCAAGCGTAGTTTCCACTGGCGGTGAGGTTTCCTCGACAGGAGGAGGCGTGAAGTCAAGACCAGACAACATGGACGTGATGTCTTGCTGGAACGGCTGCCTAGCGGCCATACTGGGCATCGCGGCTGGCATCGTCGACATGTTAGCAGGCGTTGAAGACATCGGGAATCCATCGGAATCCGTGAAGGCCGGGAACGCTGCCGTGTTTGAAGTCGGTGAGCTTTGCCACATATCGAAGACAACGGGAGCCTCAGCTGCAGATTTGGCCGCTTGACGAGGGGGAGACGGCGGAGGATTCGGCGAGGCAGCCACGGTCTTCGCACGGTGACGAGACTCCGGAGCTAAACATTGAAGAGTAGCGTGTTAGAGACTTTATTAGAGGACAGGGATGACGGAACGTACAGATGTAGTCGGGCTTCGGGTGGCCGCAGGCTTCACAGATTGGAGCGTGGGGCTTGTCGTTCACCAAAGTGCATTGAGTGCACTCCCACGGCGAGAAGGAATTCTCACGCGACGCATTGCGGCTGCCACCGCGAGAGTTGCTGCCATTAGTGTAGCCTCCACTGGAGTAGTTGTACGTAAACGAGCTGTTACGAGAACCGGAGCTTCCAGTGGTGCGAGTAGCCGACGTCACGCCATTGTCCTGTTGCTTCGGGAGCTTGGAAGGGTCCAGACGGTTTGGTAGACGACGGAAAGACATTCCATCGACGATCAAATCTAGTTATCAAGCATAAATAATTGTCAGCGATTAACATTATCAGAGTCAATTGTGAAATTCCCCGTTGCTACTCACCATACATATCGTTGAGGTCCACGGACGGTTTAATGATAATGTGAACGCAGTGGCCTCCCGCCAGGTTGAACACGTAGTCCCAGTCCCCAAACGAGAGCTACAGCATAAGAGAACTGTGAGAATACATGAAATTCAACTCAAAACATCAAAAATGGTGAAACTTACCGACTGAGAAGTGTACTTGACGATACCATCGATGCGCAGCACCTTCTTCCCCGACGCCAGCGAGTGTGTAAGCGAGATCTCGAACTCACGTCCCTCTTCGACTTTGAGCCGCCAAACCACGCGCTTCTTCGAGCTCTCGATGGTTTTGCCCACATTCGACACTTCAAAGTAGAGCGCAGCGGCTCTGGCGTTCGTGGCCTTGACAGTTCCCCATTGACTTTGCCACGACATGTTCAAATACTCGGAAAGCAAGCAGGTAAGCGTGCGTTGGGACTTTTGAAACTATCGGAAGAAGTCGATGCTCCTAAGGACGCCTCTAAAGCGGCCAAGGATAGTTGGGTCGTTACATGTTCACTAGGCTTTGTGCTCTTGCTGGCCCGTAACGCCCCCACTGGCACCGATGTGTATTTTACTTTAAACAAATTGTTGGGGTCTCTTAGAGCTATCTGTATCATGTTGGTCCGCATAGACACCGGAAGGAAGTTTTCTGGTACAAGCAGTTGTGGTTGACTGGGTGTTCCGAGTCGAGATCCCATCCATTCGTGTGGTTGCCCTTGTAGAAGCAGTTGGGTCCATTGCAGTAGCATCGGAAGTTGCGGAAGTGGCAATCATCGTCCGTTGAGCAGCCATCTAAATGGTACGTCAAGGGATCATCATCCTTCCCTTTACCACGAGTCACTGCGAACTCGAACTTCCCATGCACGGGGTAATGGTCGGATAAGTCGACCAGAGCCATCTTCATGTTGCTTTGCGGCGCTGTCCAGTCGACGGTGAAATGTTTGACTTGGTTCACGTGGGCTTCGAGTGTTGGAACGGAACTGGGCTGTTGATAAGGAGCTGCAATAAAAAATACAAAATAGTTGTCAGTATAAAAACAATTGCAGTTGCAGATTTACGGGAAAATGTTGAACCTTTGCCGTAAAGAACGTAGTCTAGCCACTCTAATGGGCAGCATGGGCAATAGCACATTGCGTCTGGCTCAACGAATACAAGCCATTTAGACTCGTTGATCTCGCCGTGCATTCCGCAGGTTGTCCGGGTGAGAAGTGACGGGTAGAAGACACCATCCTGTTCGTGATGAAGGACACCATAAGATACAAAGGGGAAAAAAATATGAAAAAACGAACCTTCGGTGGGCCCCAGTTCGTAACATATTGCGCGGAGCATTTGTTACTGATCGCAGCTCCGTCACGTCCAACCAGTACATTCGTGTGCGGACTACAGCAGATCCATACGATCATATTGTCATTACTGGCCTCACAATAATATAAACACGTATCACTTACTCGCTCGTGAAAGCCTGTTCGCCTATCTGACGAGGCTCATGAGCTTCAAGCAGCTCCACCAGGTGAGTCACTTCGTCTCCAAAAGTGTGATTGTCCACGTTGAAATCCCCCGCTAAGATAAGCGGCTAGGTATGGCAGCAATTAGAACAGCATTAAGCAAAAGTGTTCATAGAACTGATAAACCGGACAGTGACTCACCTCATGATGCGGGATGCCAATAGCATCAATGAATTGGCGCATCTGACATAGTAAAAACATAATTTTATCTTCTAAACGTAAAAACACACACGAGAACATCAAACACACCTGCTTAGCTTGCTGGATCCGATCCGAACGGCCTGCCGGCGTCGACCACGCCTATAGTGTCATCACATCATTAAACTCAGAGCCCTACTCAATATTTTTCGAATATTCTCGCACCTGCATGTGCGTGGCAAACACATTGAAGATTTTGCATATCCCATCAACATTCTTCAACAACCTCGCATATTTGACCCCCTTGGCAGCCAAACAGTCCGAATAGTGACAAGCATTGCGATACACATGCTGCGCCTCTCGAATGATCGGCCACTTGGACACCACCATCACTCCTCCGTTCAGTAAACTTGTGAACGGATCTGGGTCGTGCAGAATCGTCGTGGAATAGTTGAATCCAAAGTTCCGGAATTGGTCCAACATTTCATCGCGTTGTATTTGGATATCTGCCTCAGCGAAAGTCACAACGTCGATGGTCTCTGAAATCCGATGCAGTGACTCGGGAACTCGCTGCAGTCGCTCGCTCTGCCCGTCCTTGGAGACTTCGTACGGCCGGCCGAACAAATTGTACTATCGAGAGTAGAAGTCGAATGGTTAGTAAGTATTACTTTATTGTGCTGGTGTATCATTGATACCTGGAGAACTTCAAAGCTCATGCTGTCGACGGCTGTGGGGGCCGCATTATGGAGAATAGAGACGTCGTATTCCCATACGTTAGCAGCGATGTTCTTCCCGTGAACGTCCAAGCGGCTGAGACCTCCACTGAGCACGAGACACAACGTGAGAACCAGCAGAGCGAGCGCCATGGCCCTAACTGTTATGAGCGATGCCCGCCCTCTATTGAAGTGGAGTCATCTTGTATGTCAAGATGGTGTGGTTTGAAAACTCAAATAGGTACGATTATTGATAACTTCAACTTGTTGCAGTTTATTACTGAAAAATGCAGATAAAAGTCAACGTCGCTTACTCGAAGCCGCAGGACACGCGGATTGTGCCGGCCTTAACAGCATCAGGTGGGAGGTTGGCTATGTCATCGCCAGCAGACACCAGCGACTGGATCGACAGCGAACGCGACGATGTGGCCGAGCCGGTGACCTCCACTTTCACAGTCAGGTACCCGATCGGCTTGCCCGATTGGTCCTTCAGCACCATCTCTTCTGTCGACGCAGGTACGTTAATTCTCGTCGCGTCGATCTCCAAAGTCGCAGATCCGAGGCGCGTGTCCACCAGCATACTCTTGTCCTTGAGATACACGACCAATCTGGAGTCGGCGCCACTGCGGTGCAGCTCCTTGGCAGTCAGCGGAAAAGTAAAACTCTCGCCCCATGTCGCGTTGCCAAACTGCTCCTTCTTGCTCTTGGTGAACGACATCTTCGCGATGTTCGTCCGGTTCGCGTTCTTGCCCACGTGCACCGAGATGTAGGGCGAAATGTTGGGTGTGCTGCTTCCCAAGTTGCCCAAGCCAAGCACTCCGCCGCCAGTCGAGCTCGTGACCACCATGTCTCGCAGCGACACAACCGTCACGAGCACTTGGTGCTTCTCGTCTCCAAAAGAAGCTGCATGGTTCGCCTTCTTGGAGCTGTTCTTCTTGAGCATCACGAGCGGGTATTCCTTCTCCGTGATCACGTGGCTTACGTTCTTCTTCGTGTTCCCAGGCTTCACTTGCGTGTGTACCCATTGCGCCAGATCTGA
Source organism: Phytophthora cactorum (assembly GCA_016864655.1). Taxonomy (NCBI): domain Eukaryota; phylum Oomycota; class Peronosporomycetes; order Peronosporales; family Peronosporaceae; genus Phytophthora; species Phytophthora cactorum. The sequence goes on from NHQK01000012.1 coordinate 285,027, forward strand.
CGAGTACTCGGGCGGCTTGAAATCCTCTTGTAGCTTGGCCATGCTCATAATGCACTTCCCGACGGTCTTCGCCACCGTTCCGCCGTAAGAATCTTTCACCACGAATTGCACCTCACTCTCTTCTCCTGTCAGTGCCACTTGGGTCTTCTCTTGCCAGACAGGGTTCACAGTGTTGTAGATGACAGCAGTCTTCATCACATCCACGCCGTCGATGCGCACAACGCACAACGGATCGCATGACTTATCCGAGTCCAGGCCGTTAGCGCCCAGCACTTCCAGCTCCAACAGCGTAGGCTTGTAATGCTCCTCGTCAAACTCCGCAATCAGTTTGCCATTCTCGACAAGCTTCGGCTTGCGGCGGCGGCCACCGAACGGCGAACGATCCACAACTGTCGACTGCACACCCAGCGCAAGATTGTGAGACGTCGACGTCAGACCCTTGAGCAGGACGACACCGGGGCCGGCAATGCCCTGAACCGTGCCTTGTACAAGGCCAGTCACGCCGCCCTTCATAGCGCCTTCAACAGGCTTCGTGAAAATGCCCGTGAAGCCGCGTCCAAGGTCCTTAGCGAACTTTATTCCAACATTGTCGGTAGACGAGTCATCACCAGAAGGATCAGGTTTGTCATCAGAAAACTCGCCCACGAACTTGTCCAGCGAGCCTGTGATCTTCGCGACGGAAGATGCACCAGACTTGACGATGGTTTTACCCAGTACTTTCACTCCCTCGCCACGAGTCTGAGCGTCACCAGTCAATTCTCCCTTCGTGATCTTCAAGAACTCCACGACGCCAGAACCCAAGTCTTCAACAAGCCCAATCGGGTTGCCAATGATGTCTGCGCTGCCAACAAGACGATAAGCCTGCATCACACCTTGCTGGACGTAGTTTGCGACCAGCTGGCTTTGGAGCCTCTGTTTGGTCGAGAAACAGCGGACAATCACGATCTCACTGAAGCTGAACGTCGGTGAACCACTGAGGTTTGATCCGATCAGTCCGATGATCTGGCCTAGGAAACCGAAGATCACCGAGTGGCCTCCGCCCGTAGATGAGACGATATCCTTGCGCGTGATCGAGTACTCCAGATCCACAGACAGCGAAGAAATACGAAGGATGTCGAAGTACACTAGATCCGTTTGGATGCCACCGTCCTCCGTCACCAACATCACAGGCATCGGCGGGGCACGACGATGAAGCGTGCTCTCAAGCGTCAGTCTTGAGCGGTGCGCCATGGTTGCGTCAGACACCAAGTACGGTTCAAGCAGTTTGACGAGGTTCACCAAATAATCGATATCCACCTTCACCGCTAGATCACTCAGGCTGAATTCAAGCAGCTTGTAAGTTCCCATACGAGCCTCCAGGTCGGCATCAAGCACCAGCTTCAAGAACGGTTCCGGTTCTTTACCAACCGATTTGTCGCTATAGCCGGCGTTCACTGGGTTCATGATCACAGGGAACTTGGCAGTCGCCAGCATGTTGTCCACTTGGCAGTGCAACACCGAGAACGTCCATTCCAGCGAGGCAGGCGCCTTTTGCACCTTGATGACATCCACCGACGAGAAGAACACTTCCTGCGGGAATCCATCCAGCAAGGAAAACCCAAAGCCATCGAACGCGATGTCGAAAGAAGAAGCGTACAACATCCGCCGGTGCTGGACGTCTCCCTCTCCCTCGGAGTCCTGGCTTTCCAGAAGACTGAGTTCTAACTCCTTCTCTGCGATCTTGAGCACGCGCGTACTCTCTTCAACGACGACTTGAACAGTTAACTCAACGGGATGCTGCTTCTCGCCATCACGGGACACCCACATGGTAACGGGGTCCAGGTAGCCGACGTAGTCAATGTCATACTTCTTGGTCTGTGTCTTGGGAGCATCCAGATGGGACAGACGGAGCTCGACATGACGTTCCTTCGACAACGGGTTGAACCAAGCAAACGCGTGCCATGCACCTGACTTTATGGTAGCAGCCATCTCCTTCTGTCCACTGCTGAAGATGGATGACTCGCCCAACTGCGCACAGTCCACCGTAAACGGCGTGTAATTCTCAATGCGATACGGGGGAGCGCAGGATACATCCGTCAGAACCACGTACACGTACATGTCAACCACCTGTACACTTGCCTGGCAGATCAGATATCGCTGACGCACAGATGAGTAGACCTGCAAGTAGAGATCTCCCGCCGTGTTGATTGGGATAGCGAACGACCAGTTTTTCTTGTCAGCGTCGGTGCCCCAGTCCTCCGAGAACGAGAACGATACGTAGCGTTGGCTCTGCTCCACTGACTCACCCTTCTTCAACGAGCCAAAGTGATACAACGGGGTAGTCTGGCCATCCTCTAGCGCTAGATGCAGCTGCTTTACGTCCTCCACGCTTCGCTTGTGGAACATGTCGTCAACCTTCTGCGGGTCGTTATCGTGCGAGGCGAAACTTTGAATGTAGAGCTTTTGGTTCAAGCGGTTCTGCACGAAATACCGCGGACTCAATGTGAGCGACACGCCCGGCTCGAAAAGCCCGTACAGACCTTCCATCTGCACGCTGAAGACGCTTGGGCCGCATACGATCTCGCCCATCGTGTTGATGGCAGTCGTGTTAATTGGTTCCGACCACTGTGCGTTCTTAATCGCGTGTTCAGACACAGCAGAAGCCTTGTACGCTGTCTGTGGCATATTGCCCAGCTCTCCCCACGCCTCTGGACGGCGGTTGAGGTTTGCACGTGGCTTCAAACTCAGACGATCGTGACGTAGCGACGTCATGATCGGGTAGCTGAACGGTGCACACACATCCAAGGCCTTGAAGGAAGACCGCTTCGCGCCCTGTTCGGTAGACGCAAAGTCGAATGCGAGAGAGGTGTTGTCCACAATCCAGTACGGACTCGAAAAGTGGACAAGTCGAGGGTAACCAGGAAGCGTGATGCGGTCAATGTTGAACTTGAGACCAGTATCGGCTTCCACGTTCTCTCGAGACGTCGTGAATTGCTCCACTCCCTTGTGAATCATCATCAGAAGCGGCTTCGACCATGGAGACGCAATGTGCTTGCCCGTGTGATGCTTCTTGGCAACCAGTCGAACAGATAGATAGCCAGGGTATCCCCCCGAAACACCAGACACTTCGGTATCGTGCCCCGATTCCACCACGCCGGTCAGTACTCCATCAACCGGCTCAAGTGCACTCTCGCGCCGCAGAAGCGCTTCAACTTTGGCGTACTCAGTCTTCATGTCCCTCGATGAACTGGTCTTGTACTCAATGAACCGGTATTCCATCTCGTACGGCAGCGAGTTACGCACCACAAATGGAGGCAATAGCGCTAGTTCCCACTCGAAATGCGAGCGCAGGTGCCAACGACGCACGATCATGTTCGGCGTCAAACTCTTGATGACCTTCGTGCATGTTTCCTCGGTCTCGCCATAGACGATGGTGCCACCTCGGCGCTGCTTCTTCTTCACTTCGCGTTCGGCTTCATGCACCTCGAGCTCTTTGATCGCCTCTGTCGATGTTAGCACGTCATTGTTCAGCGAAGTCTTCACGATCCAGTGTTCGTAGTTCTCAGGACGAGCGTAGAACTCCGTGATCCCCATGAGAAGCGAGAGTGGAAGAGAGATTCGCTCATTCGGTCGTAACTTGATAACAGGAGACTCGACAGCCTTCCTGCCCTCGCTCGCAAGACTCAGGTATTTCACTTCGTAGCACTCGGAACTGTGGTTACAGAAGTACGTGTTGGATCGCAGCACGATAAGTTGACGCCGCGGGTTTTCCAGTCGCGAGAATACAGTGACAAACACAGTAGAAGGCGATGCCTCAGCAGTGCTCACACCAACGCTAACATTGCCAAACGACGGCAGCTTCACTGCGGTTGTGCTAGCGCCCCACTGATCGATTTCAAGCGAGTCAAGCGTTGCCACACCATCCTTGAGAGCTCCATTTTCAATGTGGGCGCGGTTGTGCGCATCGACCACGACTTCTTCGTCACTTCCGTTCAGCTTCAAGGTGACCTTGCATCCCGTAAAGTTTTGCACGAGGCAATCCGTCTCTTTGTGCTTCTTCGCGGCGGCAGTGCTTTGGAAGCTGTCTTGGTGTTTCTGCAGAGCATTCTGCTGGGCCTCGCCGTCAAGGGCGTCCATCAGAGCACGGTATGTCTTCAGAACACTGGGCGTCACATTGATCTGGAAGCGCCTGGCAGCCTCCATCAGCACAGAGAACCCGTTCTCGCCAGCGCCAGAAGAGATACCGGCAACCAAATCCCACGGTTCAATGATATTTTCCATGTCATTCGCGATGTCGCTGTAACAGGATGACGACATCTTGAATCCAAACAGGATCGTCCAGTCGGAATTGCCAGAGGTGGCCAAACCGAGCCAATCAACGGGCCCAACCTCGTCGATTTCCTTGCCAGTCAACTCCATCGACATCTTGACGTCCTTGATGACAAAATCACCGCGACAGAATCGAGCGGGCAGTCCCGTGTCGGTAAGGACAAACCGCAGGTTACCCATCTTGACATCTGTCGTGAACTGCAGCGCCTTCTTCACTGGGTTTGCCTCCTGAGCCAGCTTACTGACCAGATGCTCGGCCTCCTCCAACGCTGCACTGAAGATACCATCACGTTTCTTCTTCGCAATCACCTTCGCTGCACTTTGATACTCACTAATGCCTCCGCAGCGCGTAAACGGCTGCAGTAACCACTCGCACATCACAAGATCTGTGCTGCTGTCTCTCATGGCAGGCAACACCAAAGCATCCCAGATAAGGTTAGCCGCATCATAGTTCTTCAACAGACGAACCAACTTCTTCTGTACATCCAGAGGGTTCTGATCGCCCATCGATCGGTTCGTGACGCGAGCTTCGCTCTCAAACAATTCCCAGAATCGGCCTTCAAACGCAGGGCGCCTGATCCACTCTGCGAGCTGCTCAGTCGAAGTTATCTTTGTGTCACACAGCTTATTAACCACTTCGAACGAATGGTACTCGTTGCCACGCAGATTAAGGAAGCCGCTGAGTGCATTGCTGCCGTTCGCCGACTTTGAGTCGGCAGTTTCTGCAGCCTCATCCGACAGCAAGTCATCGCGCAAGAAAGCTCGCAGCTCTTGGAACTCCAAGAATCCATTGCCATCCTGGTCGATCTCCTTGAACAGTTCACGAACAAAGTGTTCCAACTCGCTTTCTAGCAGCGTGTCGCCAACCTTCACACGGCGCAGTAGAAGCAGCAGCTCGGCCAGCTCGATGCGCCCATTTCCGTTTTCATCAATTTCATTAAAAAGACGGTGTAGGCGGTCGAGAACTGCGTCAACTTCGGCCTGACGACGAATCTCATCTTGCTTCATACGACTCTCGAGGCGAAGTCGGGCCTGGTCGGGCGTTGTCGTCTGCACGTTTCCGAGAGCCTCACTACACGACGCCAAGAGCGACAAACTGAGGTCCGACCCAGCAACCAAGACATCGGGCATGTGCATCATCACGCTCTGGTGGCAGATCAAGGGTTCCTTGGCGTCTTGAGCGAGCGTGAACTGGAACACAAGGGTTGTTGGGGCCAATATGGACTCCATCTCCTTGGCCCCTTCGACGTATTGAGCTCCAATACTGAAACTCTGCACGTTGAACTCCATCATCTCCTTCACCTTGGAGCTTTCGAGATGGATGCTCAACGTAGCAGGCATATCCACGCGACAGTTCACCACATATTCACTCTGCCACGTCTCCACGTTGATATCCGTGAACAATGACTTCGAGAAGGATTGCGTTGGTAGCAAGAGGATGTGGCAGTCGTTCATGTTCACGTCGAGATTCAGCAGCATACCGCCAAGCAGACTGAACGGAGACATTGACACCTCCTTCGTCACCGTATCCACTTCGCTCATGGCCACTTGCACCGGTGCGGGTGATGACTCGGAGTGAACAATTGGTGTCGTAGGCGGACGTGATGTCGATAGTACTTGAGTAGTCTTCGTGCTCAGTCGATCCACGTACAGCAGGAAATGCTCCAGCGCATACGCAGAGAGCACCAACTTGACGTTGTTCACAGCAGCACGTACGTCCTGCTTGCCACTTTCGAATTGGCTCACATGAGCCGTGAGCATCTGTGGCGGTGTAATCACATCCGACTCTGCAGCGACCTTGCTGAAGTCCGCGAACAAAAGCTTGGCCGTGGGAGAAACAGGGTTCAGAACTGAAGTCCCAACGTTCACAACGAATGTGGTCTGGCCCAACACCAAGTCCACGTCGAGTTTCTGCTTCTCGTCGCCTTCTGTAATCGTGAACATGCGCACATTGACGCCGAAGCCGATCACCACCATCTCGGCAACCTGCCGACCGCGTTCAACGAACCAAATACTCATGTTCTCCCAGCGTAGTGCAATCTCCATGGCTCTGAACATAATGTTACTCGGCTTGGCAGCGTTCTCCTGCACAATGGCAGCGTAGTCCGCAAGAGAAAGCTCCTCTTGATTGCGACGGTAATACTTGGCCAACCCAGTCGTCCGACTTCGCAGCTTCAGAATTTTGTTCAGCGTCATGCAGGCTTCCAGTTTCTGCAGCTTTTCATTGCGATCTTTTTTCTCCTGCGTCAAAAGCGACTTGTTGCTGTCCACTTGGTCGTAGTTGGCCACGTAAAAGGCTTCATCTTCCTGGGAAAGCGGCTTACGGACAGTCTCATCGTGTTCCAGCGTGCGCACTGATTGTACCAGGACCTGGTGGTCCGTGTACGGCACAAACAGGTCACGCAGCACCCCCACCAACAGCTCACGCGTGACGGAAATGTTGTTGATTGAGGACGATGCCAGTTCCACTTGGGCCAGACGGTTCTTCATCGGGATAGGAGCAATATTCTCCACAATACCCAGCAATCGTGGCATGGGCGGCACCTTAAGCTTCAAGTCGAGGCCAGGGAAAGACAGCAGAGGCGTCTCGCCAGGACCAACTCCCCCGTTGTCCTTCAACGGGTCCTGTTTCCTCTCCACGGCCGAATTGTCATCCTCTCCTTCATCGACAGTAGCAGCGCAGATGCTAATGCCCTTGATGCTCATAGCGTACTCCACGAGGATCGCTTCTGACGTCAGAACAAGCTGCAATGCCTCATCGCTGTTCTCATGCAGTACATCCGTCAGCAAGTCGAACGACTTCAGTGAAAAACTCACACGCGTGGGCTTGAGCACCACAGGAATTGAGCTGGTGGTGGCCACCTCTGGGTCCTCGTCGTCCTTCTCCTCAGCTTCATCGTCGTGGCCGTCAATAGCAGCAGCTCCGGGCGTCAGGCCCGTGATGGCCACTCTCACATCACTCACATGGACGTCCACTTGGGCCGCGATCTGCTGCAGCACACGATCCTTGAAGGAGAACGACTTTGACGGGGTATTGGCCAGCTCCTCCGCCTGCTTCTGCCTCAGCTCCGACGTGGTGCGTTCGGTCACCAGTAGGTTCATCCAGTTGGCCGCCTCGGTGAGTTTCATGGCCACGGCGTCCTGCAGCTCGAAGACTCCCTCCACATTGGGGTCCACCATGTGGCCATCAACGGCCACGCCCTCCACTTTGACCACCACCTTCCAGGTCGTGGCCAGGTGGATAGTGATCTTCTTAATACTCACGCTCTTAAGCTCCACTGGGGCCAGGCCCTGCTTGGTGAAGGCCAGCGTTTTGAGGAACGCGCTCTGTAACTTGACGAAGAAGAGCGAGATGGTGATGCCGCGCAGCTGCTCCGACGCCGCACCGACGCCACGTCGGGCGCGCACCGCGAAGGAGCCGAAGGTGTACTCTACTTGGATACTGTCGGTCAGATAGGCGGCCGCAAACTTGTGAATGAGCCCCGAGAGCAGCGGGAAGACCGTGTAACGCGCCAAAACCGGCACTACGCACAGCGAGAGCGACACGCAGACGCTCAGCATCGCTACTGCCAGCATCCCGAGCATGCTGGGCGAGCGGTTCGCGAGAAACAGCAGCAGCTTGACCAGTGAGAACGTCCGAAGGGGGACGGATCAACACTCCTGATGCGCACTTGGTGGCTTCTCTGCAAATGAGGCGTTCAGGATACGCCTTGAAGTTTTTGACTTGATTTGTGTATGACCTCGGTTGTCGAACAGAATATTACTAAGAGTAATTCGAGATTAGTAAAGCACTGCTTAAGTCATCTACAAGAGGTTTGATTTAGCAGTATACAGACAGGAGGTCACTATCCAGTGATATTGGTTGAGATACCTGATTTGGCTACATCCAGACACCTTCTGCAGCCATCATGCAAAATGTACCTGGGCTTCCGCGCAAGTTGCTGACGCTAGCGTTCATTGTGCGCGATGGCGTGGGGTCCAAGCAGGTGCTGCTGGGCATGAAGAAGCGCGGCTTCGGCATGGGCAAGTGGAATGGCTTCGGGGGCAAAGTGGAGGCTGCGGACGCCAGCATCGCCGCCGCGGCGGCGAGAGAGATAGACGAGGAGGCCAACGTGACTGTCAAGGTGGAGGATCTGCAGCCGCGTGGCGTGCTGTTCTTCTCTTTCGAAGAAGTCAAGGAGGTGATGGAGGTGCACGTGTTCCTGACGCAGCAGTTCTCGGGCGAACCGTCTGAAAGCGACGAGATGAAGCCGCAGTGGTACAACGTGGCGGAGATCCCGTTCAAGAGCATGTGGGCAGACGACCGCTTCTGGCTGCCACACGTGCTCAGCGGCAAGAGCGTGCGAGGACATTTCCACTTTGCCGCAGACGAGGACACACTGCTGGACCACGAGCTTGAGGTGACGCCTGGGACCGCTTTTTGAGTCGATGAAGGCGACACTATCTATCGTCGGACACTAGAGAAATTGAAAGCTACACTCGAGTGGTGACATTCCCGTTAATTGTCTAGCGTTGGTGTGCGAGTATGGATGCCTCCACACATTAGCGCAACCAGTTAGTCTTTGTATTTCATGTGACGACTCACTATGCTCATCAGTTCGTGGGGCGCGTGGCGATCCAGTACAGCGAGTTCGTGCGCGAGCTGCCGTCGTCGAAGAACGTCATGTTCTGGACCTTGGTCCACGCGTCACTGGGGTCAATGATAGCCAAGTCCAGGTACGCGTAGCCCTTCCAGCGGTCTTCGATCGGGTCTTGTGCGCGGTCGAACGCCTGCTGCTGCAAAATTGGGTACTCTTCCTGGACGTACGCAGGCTTCAAGAACGCGTCCGTGACGGGCGTGAACGGGATCATGTTGATCAGGTGCATGTGCTCCACTTGCGGGCCGAACCACGTCGTGTACGACACTTTCGTAGCGGCCACCTGGCCCGTCATCTTGTTGGCGGCGTAGACCGGTTCGTAAATATCCGAGCTGGACGGCATCTGCCAGTATGTCTGCGCGCCACGGATCTCAAGAGCAAGCAGGAGGTGGCCCATGTGTTCCACCTCCGGGACCTTGAAGGACTTGCCGACCAGATACACGCCATAGTAGGCATTGATGGCTTCACTGACACTCTCCTGAGACTTGCCGCCATCCAGAGTGTAGACGCCACTGGCGAACGAGTGACTATCGAACCAAGAGAAGTGGCGAGTGAACGGGAAGAACGTGCTGCAACACAATAAATAAAAGGTCAGGTTCAGTACCAGTGAGCAGGGAACACAAGAGAGCAGCGGGTACTTACTCGCTCTGATCAGGACTCGCAATATCACGCACAATCGACATCACAACGGCCTTGTGCGTTCTGACGAAGTCCGGGCGGAACTTGCCCACGATAGCGACGGCGTACAAGAAGTAGCCATAGTGGAAGTGCTGCATAGCAAAATAATTAAAGTATGAGTCCATCAGAGTCAGTATACAAAAGATTCCACGTGATGTCGACTACGTACGTGGTCGTTGTACCATCCGTTGCCGAAGTCCGTCATCCAGAAAACGCCCTTTAGCCCGTTGAGCGAGCACAAGCCGCCCCAGCTGCGGTCGTACACGAAGTGGTCGCTGTTCTGGCCCAACATCCACGGAGTCAGCCACTCCTCCAGTTTGTTCAGCATGTCGTCACGAAGCTCCTTCTCGTCGAGTTTGTCTGCGATGAGAACCAAACGCGCTTGACGTCCGATCTCCTTGCCGAAGTAGTACGGGTCGTCGGCCTCAGGCGTGTAGTTGGAGTCGTTGGCAAGAGCAACCTTGATCGCTTCAAGATACTGTGGCTGGATCTGCACGCCTTCTTCTTGGAAAGAGGCCGTCGGCAACGTCTCCTGCATCTCCCAGCAGCTACCGAGCACCGCCGTCATGTTTGACTTCAGAGTACGGTGTCCAAACTGTCCGAGAACCTGGAAAACATCACTGTCGGCCTTGAACGTTGCGACATGGTGCGGGTTTGCCATCATCAGCAGCTCAGCGGTCGACGTCGAGTTCAAATCCGGCTCGCCCAGGTCGGGGAACCGCTTTGTCTTCCAGCAGAACGAGAACGAGGCGTCGGTATCTTTGACGTCCGTAGAGATCGAGGAGCCCACTGGGTAAATAGCCGCTGCCTTGTCCAGAGCCTCAATGACATTGTGTGATGATCCCTGCGGAACAACTGCCAATCGAGCAGCTCCAGTGTAGAAATCTGAGTCCACCAGACGGATATTGGTGGGGGTGGTGAGCTCGCCACGCCAATTGTACAGTCGGTAGTCCTTCTCGTTGGCGAATTGCAGCTGCAGTGTGCGCACCTTGTCAAAGTAGAGGATCCACTTCTGCTGGGACTTGCCGGTGCCGTGTGCGCTGTCGCCAGTGCCGTAGACCTCAATGTCGAGCTCGAAGCGGTTGCTGGTCCACGTCTGCAGCTCGTTCCACGGAGCCAACGGGTCCTTCTGCTCCACTTGCTCACCATTGATAGTCGATACAGTGGCGTTGAACTCCAAAACGGGGAGCACGTTCTGGTACTCCACCGTGACGTAGGGCGAGCCTCGCACCATTGGCACCTTCATCCACGTGTTGTCCTCGTCGTAGTGGTACTGCAGTAGCACCGAGAGCACGTCAAAGCCCACGACGTTTCTCGACGTGCTGTTACCGTCGCCTAGCAGAGCGCTGCCAGTCTCGTTGCCGTCCAGCACCTTGTGACCGTAGGCTGTGAAGCTGGCGTCCACGTTAAAGTACTCGGTGATGGCGTCCTTGGTTGCCACGCGACGGGAGTCTCCATACGAGATCTCCAGTCTCTTGGGCAGACTTCGGACCGTGTAGGGGCTGAGCGTGACCTCACCGGCGCCAGCATTAAGACCGTGGCTGTCGCCCACCATGAGGTTGGACCAGAACTCGTTGGTGGGCAGCGAGCGGCCGAAGCCATTGCGGCGCACGAGCTTGGGCGGGATCGGGTGTAGCTTCTCCTCGAAGGGCGGCCGCATGGTCAGCAGCTCGGCGTCCGTGAGCTCGACATCGGCCGGCGCCTCGGTGGCCGACGGTGCGGACTTGGACGTGGCTGAAGATTTGTTGGAGCCGTCGCTGCCGATGAGGATGCAGATGGTCACGACGGCTACCAGCGCCAGCGGCACGATCACGTACAGCGCGCGACGCAGCGGGGGGCGGGTGCTCTGCTGCTGGACCGAGCGGACCTGCAGCAGCGGCGAGTTCTCGTTCACGGCCATCGTCGGGAGCGCAGGGGATTATGCGTCAGCCAGCAAAATAAAGAATGATCCGATCTGATTCCCACCCTATTTGGTGTGCGATACACTGGCAGAACTGAGTTCGCTCATAGTGAAAGCAAGATGTCTGCTTGGTACCGCGTACCAGTACGTGGGATTTAGAAAGATACTGTACTGGCCAATCACAGGCCGCGTATGATACTCTTTTGGCATTGACAACCATCGCCAGCTGATTACAAGCAGAGCGGAGCCGTGCAAGCGGGGGCTCTGGGTAAGTTTAGTCGCTACAGTAGCTGCTCCTGAAAGGCGGCCAGGTGGTCGAGACTCTCAGCAAGTTGCTCGGCATAACCAAGTGAGGAGACCTCTGAGGCCATTTGAACGGTGATCATCTTCGGTGCATACATTGTCGCGCAAAAAGCTCCGCACAAGCCATTCAAACAAATGTACAAGTTGAGTGTCTTGCTCGTCGCTGTAGTGTTGCAGGACGCACAGTGCGTACTCAAGGCCGACTGCGTTAGTATACCCCTATCCGTCCGACCGCTGTGATTCGGCGGCAGATGCGAACGCAACGCCACCATTGGTGCAGGCAGGCTGCCGGTAGTTTGCGCATCTTGATCTCATGGTTGTTGGAGGCACTCGCAATCTATAAACCGAGTATCCGAGAGCAACCAACGCGCGGCAGCGTGCAAGTCCGACCTCATGCTACATAACATTCCAAGTCACGGATGATCATGGGGTAATCGTAGAAGTTTACAGAGGCAAGTTAATGCAGAACCTGGTTCCCTCTCATCATTACTACAAGCTCAACTCATCTAATGTGCTAAAAACTCGCCTTTTGCCTTTCAAAAGGTCGTCTTTTTATCCACGCCACACCATCACTACATCATTCGTACCACGTCACAGATCTCGCTTTTCAGCCAATCCCAGCCATTCATTCCTCATGCTGCAGCGAGGAGCTACGCTAGTGCTACGGCGCTGCCTATCAACGGCTACCGGCCTGCGCCGCACCAAAGGACTGAACCTCACTCCGTACGTGTCTCCTTTGCTGCTGCGATTGCATCCAGACACGGTGCAGCGCCAAGCGCCTACTCTGGCCCAGGAGAATGAGGAGGCACTCAAGCAGCTTAACATATTCCTCGAATTGGCCGCGTTCGGTTGCAATAATGATGCGTTCAATGCGCGCAAACAGGTTTTGGCGCTGACTGAGAACCGTCAAGCAATTAACGAGGAGCCGGTGCGATTTCCGCTGGCTTTCCACGTCCCGGTAGACGATTTCGAGGCTCAGGAGCACGTTGATGGATTCGTGCAAGTCAAGTACACAGTGGAGGTGCCCGGACGTCTGGTGAAGCGCACACTATCCAATCTTGGGCGGTCTGTTAGTGCTCGTAATGACCCGGAGGCTGCACTGCAAACCCCGTTCGCACGGGAATGGCAACGTACCACGAAACGAATTTTACAGGATTTGTTCCAGGTGGCACAAGTGCCTCTTGTAGTGGAAGAAGAGGAGGAGACGAAGACGACGGCGTTGGCCGCGTGGCTGGCGGAGGACGAGACTGCTGCAGGTCAGGCGGACATGCAAGGGATTCGTGTTGGAGAGCAGAACCGAGCGAAGAAGCGGGAGCACGAACAGTTTGATAAGATCTTCCACCAGATGCTCACGCACGAAAAGAATATCGTGCAGGAAACGACGACGGGGCTGGAAGACGGACCGAGTAAGTGTTGTTTGAAGTGGTTTCTATGAAGTTGTGTACTCACCACTGGATCTTTGCACTCTTTTTGCAGCTACGCAACATGCAGTTTTGACTAGTTTACTCCACTCGAGACTCTTCCTACCAAAGTTTGAGGACCCGCACATGAAGAAGAGCGCGTTCCACTGGATTGCGAACCTCTTACTCGTCAACTTCATGGAACTGCGTCTACACAGTCTCGTGTGGAACAAGATCACGCTCCTTATCACTGCCGACGCCGAGGTGGAAGAGCCGCAAGTATCATGGGACGAAGAAGCACCAGAGCAAGGCATGGGAATCCTCATTCCTGTTGGTATGGACGTCGATGTCCTGATCGATTTTATTTACGAGAACGTTGAGGACCTGGAATTTGCACTAGAAGCGAAAACTGCTCAGACTGAAGCGGCAGTCAAAGAGCAGCAGCGGCTTCGAAGGGAGAAGAAGAAACAGAAAAGGAAACAGAAGCGACAAGGCCACTTTTACCAAGATGAGTTAAATACTATCTTCCGACAGAGATAATTCAGTTGCGAATGGCAATTGTGCTTAATGGCAATCAGATGATAGAACACTTTCAGATTAAGCGGGTCGTCGTGTTCAGCTATTTGAAGTTAATAAATCGGGATGCTAGAGCTTAATGCAAACGAGTCGTTCACACGCGCTAAGACAAGTGACCAGTGCCGTAGGCGGTAGTGGAGGACTCGGACGTGACGTGGGGAGCTGGTTGGAAGCGGCGCCATACCAGGTATGCACTGGACACGGCCACGTTGAACAGCCCGCAGGTCACCCACACATGGCGTTTCTGAGCGAGTAGAACGGCCGAGAGCACCAGGATCTTCGGCAACGTGATCGTCCAAGCGCCGACGTTGCCGAACGGCACGACAAACGGACGCTCCGTGTCTTTCTCAATGTATTTGAGGCGCAGGAACGCGAAGAACTCCAGCAACAACGTGAGACTACAAGAGCAGATAACACAAGCGTCAAACAGTGCACGTAAACAACAATATCAAAAGCAAAAGCCACGTACTTGTTGAAGAAAGTGTCGAGCACCACCAGAAACTCGAACGAGAAGTTCATGAGCACACCCGTGGTCACGGTTTGGAAGATCACCGCTGCAATGGGCGTTCCAAAGCGCTTCCACTCGATAGCGAGACAGGAGGGCAGCATCTTGTAGTCTGCTGTGGCCCACAACGCGCGCGAGCTGCACGCCATCACGACATTGAACTCACCTAGCGTCGCAACGACGGCAGCCATGCCAACCCAGACGCCCAGCCACGGCGCAATCATCATAGCGATCGTCTCTAGAGAACCTTCGTGCCACTGGGAGAAATCAGACTGCACCATGATACCCGCACCAACTGCAAGCAAGAGATAAGCAAAGCGTTAAGGTGAGTTGGTTATGACAAACACTGTAGTGCATATCTGACCTGGGAAGGCGTAGTTGATCGTTATCAATCCCATCGCGATCACAATGGCAATCGGGTAGGTCCGGCCGCCGTCCTTCACTTCGCCAGCGACGCACCCAAGTGAGTCCCAGCCTACGATATACAGCATAACAACCGTCATAAGCGACATGCATAACGGCACTTAATCATTCATCATATCATCCACCTTGGTAGTTCCACAAGATCGTGGAGAGAAACAGAGACCAGTCGATCTGTGGCGCCACGCTGCCCCACGTCGCGAGGTTAAACGTTTCCACCGACAACGGCTCCAGCATAAACGGTGCCAGCACAAAGAGCGACATGAGCACCGAAGCCAGAGCCACAGCGCGCATGCCAACTGCGTTCGATGTGAACACCAACAGCAGCGCTGAGCACTTGACCAACCACTGCTCCGTACCTGACAGCGTGTAGCCATAGCCCGACGCCAAAAAGGCCTCCACATAGCTGCAGAATAGCACAGGATAGGTCGGCAAGTCGCAGACGTTGCTGGCGATGCTGTTGAAGGCATTGACCCAGCCTGCGTACTGGCCCAGTCCACGGCGCACCCACAGAATGTAGCCACCGTTCTCGTCGATCATGGAGCTGAGCTCCGCAGTCATTAAGGCTTGTGGTAAACCCCACGTGAACGGCAGCAGCACTACAGCCAGCAGCACCGGGTATGCTCCAGCTGCTCGCACTGCATCCTCGACTCCGAAAGGTCCCGCGGCTACTGCGAAGTAGGCGATGAAGCCGAGTGTAATGTGGTTAATAGTGCGTGTCTTAGTTCTTCCTTGCTTCCGCGCCTGCTCCTCAATCTTCTCGTACTCCAGTTGACTCTCCAGTAGATGGTGATGGCCCAGCGGACTCGGCAAATTGCGCCACGACTTGAGTGGCGAGCGATCCGCAGACGAAGGAGGCACCAGGTGCAATCGGTGGCTCTCGTCGTGCGAGTCGAAGCGCGTGCAGATCTCTGGAAGATCCGAGCTGGTGGTCATGGCTGCAGCAGTTCCTGGCTCACTTGCTCACGTCCAGAGCTTTTCTTGGAGACAAGTCCAGCTTTGCCAGCCGAGGAAACCGGTACAGCCTTCGTCTCATGGTCCCACCTTCGAAAACCTCACTTTATGTACACCACACCACAAGCTGTGGTGTACATGGGAATACGTGGCCCACATGAGCGATGCTGCACCAGTCATTTCCGTCTGTCTTCAGCAGGGCACTTCGCACTCGGATGTTCAGTTGCGAATCCGACACCACGAAACATCAGGAGCTTCATTGCTGTATGGCGTGCTCATCCAACAGCCCGCTTCCACTCTTTCGACGTGTGCGAGTGGGTATAGTATGAAGCAGAAAGCGAGCGTTGCGGTGTGAAGGCGGCGGGGAGTGCGTCTCTTCTGTCCGGAAGCCGCAGCACCGCTGCATCGCTTGCTGCGGCGCCGTCCGTTCAAGTTGGTGCGGTGGTCGTACATGTCCGTCTATTGTATGTTCGGTCCCTTGTTGCAAGATACACTCTGTTCTTTTCTTCGGCAGTAGAAAAGTCCAATTTTTTTCACTTGCTAGAGTGATCACCACTCTCTAACTCACCGCCGCGTTCATCTCTTCCAAGGAGTCAGTGGGTGCGGTGGTCTTTAGAGTGGTAACATTCCTGTCAATTCTTTCATACTACTACAGTAATAGTACTACATGTTGAGTAGTGCTTTTGGAGCTAATTTTGTCGTAGATCGAAGTGAGGAAAAACACCATTGTTGAGATATTCTGTGACATTCACAATAGACTACAATTCTCTGATCGATTCGACTCGTTACCGTAACTCGTGCTGTTCTCATTGCGTGATAACGGTAGCTAACGCATAGTGTTGGACACCATGTACTGTTGTATAATCTCCTCCTCCTCCTACTGTAGTACTGTAGTACATTTTGGTCAACGAACACTTCTTCAGTGCTTCACCCACAAAACCAGTGTGTAAGAGCTCCAACAACTTACTACTACTACTGTAGTACTACGCAGGGTATAAGATCTCCAACAACTTACTACAGTACTACTATACCGGTACCTATGATAATTTGTTTATTACAAGTTACTACAGTATGATTTTCTGCGCTATGTAGGTGCCGACTTTAGTTTTCGATTCGACAAATAAGACTCTAGGTTTTTGTTGTGCATTTTTGTTTAATCACAATGATTTCTTACTCTACCAGTTCGAGATATTCACTGTGAAAGAGAAGTTGCAGACCCTGTAAGGCCAATTCGTTGGACCTCTCGGAATGATTGGTAGCCAACCTGGAGCCATATCATTGCACTGCTCGTACAGTATGTACATATATAGAGGTTCGTGTTTCTTGTACGTGAATAGTTCTAGAATCGTTATGATTAAACAAAAACTTCAACGCAGGCATCAGAGTCTTATTTGTCGCGGAACCATTCGAATCGAAAACTGAAGTCGGCACCTACATAGCGCAGGGAAATCGTAACTTGTAAGAGCTCCAAACAAATTATCATAAGCAAAAAAAAACGTACCGAAATGCTTTAGTTCAAACGGTATAAGAAGAAGGACTCCAGTAAAAAGCATCATCTGAACCAGATAGACGTGAGTTTCCAATACGAACGCAAGCTGGTACATCGCAGAAAAAGCAAACTTGCGCTGCAAGAAATGATGGAGGAAAACGAGAGAAGTAACCTCCAGCATCGCCAATACCAGAATATTCACCACAGTTGCTATGCCCCAACTACCCGCACCACCAGGATAGTAGACAACATTCGGCAACTGTTCCAGGACCGATTTGTACACCACGTAAACTATTGGAGTGATGCACTCGACGTACTCAACCAGTTCGAGATATTCACAATGAAAGAGCAGCTGCAGACCTTGCAAGACCAACTTGTTGGATTTCTCTTTCACCGTGCTGGGGCCGTCTGTATGAGCGTTCATTGCTTCGATTATGTGTTGAATGGTCGGTGAGGATGTTTCGTGTTCGAGATTTGGAGTCGGCGCGATAGAAGAATGTTTTTTTAACCCATTTTGGGCCTGAGGCATCGGACTTCGCTTCATCCTGTCGCTGGACAGTTCCTTCCGCTGATAGTATGCTCCTGATGATTCCAGATTGCGAAGTTGTTCAATTTGTTTAGCTGTTAGAGGGTGAGGCAGGCAGGCCCACAGCCGCACAGATTTCAGCGACTTGGCCTGAAACGCGCCAGGTTCTTTAATCCCATCGAGAATTATCGTCAGCAACTTTGTCGTCTCCGGCGGGCAACTTCGTTCATGTGTAGGGCTAGTCTGCTCTTGTCGAATAAGTTGCAGCACCACCTTAGCGTTATCACTTAATTCACGTATCTCCAATAATATTTGGACTAGATCTGTTGCGATGAACAAGAAGGACAAGTAGAATGGTCCCGAGGATGACATACACACCGATACAAAGAGTGAGCTGAAAAAATCAACCAAAAATGCCACAGATTCTGGCACAATGTCTTCCAGATCGCGGGTAGCGTGGACGATGAAGTGCTTTGCAGCGAATCTCCAGATTGGTAAAACGAGAACTACACCACCTCGGTACCCCACAGGAATACAGTTATAGAGCACCTTAAAAAGAGGATATACCCCAATGAGGGTCATAAACGCAAGAACAGCGCGGTAGAATCGCTTTAAATGAACCATGATAGGAGAACCACTCATAAAGATGCCAGGCCCAATGGCAAGACGCAGCATTATTGTCGTGGATATCCCTGTCGGAATAGTTCCAAATTGCATCGTCAGGGGCACAGGAAATCCGATAGTGTCTGCTGCAAGAATACAAGTGCCGACCAGTCCAATAGCGCCCCCCGTAGTTACGATAAACTGTTTGCAAAACGTGAATTTGAGGCCCGGAACGAACATTGTCATCTGTGAGAATACGTTGGTGCCAACCACCCCATGTGTCAACGCCAAGCGAAGCCAAAACATCCAGCTTGCTGCCCACCCCTCGGACGGTGGTCGTAACGGAAGGCATTCAAGCAGCAAAGCCACCGAAAGAGCAGGGACTGGCGTGAGTACGCAGACCAGAATCACTCGAGTCCACGATGTCGTGTTGCAGTAATGTTCCAGACTCATGAGACGCTCGATAGAGTACGATCCCTGGCGGCCAACTTGGATTCGGTTCCATTTCGCTTCTAGCTGGCGCCAAAACGTCATGCGAGAAGCACTCCGAGCGGTGCTGGCATCTGCTGTCGCCAACGTGGGAACAATTGCTGCGTTTGTCCTTCTGTTAGCATCAAATGAGCAGCTTTGCATTGCGTCTTGCCTACCGATGATGCTCAATGAAACACACAGCAACTATTTCTAGCTCCGGAGGCGCGATTTGGTTAGTTTTTTTTTTTTTTTTACCATTTCTCTTTTTTTGCAAATGTATGGCAATTGCCACCTTTCGAAGCTAGTCGTTTCCAGGCGACCCGGATAGAAATTCGTTTTAAATAATTACTATTAATAAGTGGTCAGAGTACCAGAGAAGGATGGACCTGCTCGATATAGATATCAAGGAGGATTTTGGAGGCACGTGCACAGCCACATGCCGCAATGGCATTTTTTCATTTTGGATTTCTGCCCAAAAAACTGATTTACAAAAATTACTTTTTGTTGACAGGAAGCGTGGAAAACCAAAAACAAGGTATCGCCCTAAAGCAAAATTTCAACCCAACACGTGTCTACATTAATACAACTCATATTCCATTCTTGCACCTCACTACTTACCTCATCTCATCACCCGATCCGATCCGATCTAAGCAGCGGGAGTAGACACGCCGGCCTGCACCACATGCGCGCCGTCGCCGATACTCGCGAGGAAGCTGGCGGACTTGGGCAGCATCGAGCCGAACTTGTCCACAGGGTAGCCAGCGTCCAGCGTGTCCATGAGTTTCTGAGCGTGCTGTTGCTGCACGAGCGCCACGATGCAGCCACCGAAGCCACCGCCAGTCATACGCGCGCCGAACACGCCCTCGCAGCCGCGAGCCGTCTCCACCAGGTAGTCCAGCTCGGGTGTGCTCACCTCGTAGTCGTCACGTAGAGACTCGTGGCTCTCGAACATGAGCTTGCCCGCCTCGACGTACTGGCGCGCGCGGATGTGTTCCACAGCAGCCACTGTGCGCTCGTCCTCCGTGATCACGTGGCGTGCACGACGGTACACCACCTCATCGCCCAGGGCCTGACGCACTGCGTCCAGCTCGGACACCGTCGCGTCACGCAGGTGCGTCATCTGCGGATGACCGTGAGTCTGCAGTGTCTTGACGGCCGCCTGGCACTGCATGACGCGCTCCTTGTATTCGCCGCCGTTCAGCTCGTGCTTGACGTTCGAGTTGCACACTACAATGACCACGTCCGGGTCCTGGAACGCCACAGGCGTAGGCTCCTTGGTGCGGCAGTCGATCAGCAATGCGCAGTCCTTCTTGCCACAGGAAGAGATGAACTGGTCCATGATGCCACACGGCACGTTGCAGTACTCGTGCTCGGCCGCCTGGCACAGTAGCGCTTTCTGGATGGCCGACACGCCCTTGATCTCGAACAAACTCTCCAAAAAGGTAGCAAACCCCACCTCTAGCGCTGCAGAGCTGCTTAGACCACTACCGAACGGCACTGTGCTAACGATGGCCGCGTGTACGCCCAGAGGCTCCTTGCGGTTCAAGTGCTTGAGGTACTCGGCCGTCACGCCCTTCGGGTAGTTGCCCCACGATGGCTGCGTCTTGTCCAGTTGCTCCGCGTTGTCGGCCGGGAATTCCAGCACCTGGTCGGGGAAACTCGCGGACGTCAACTTGGTGATCGACACAGAGTCGGCGGGCGCGCGAACGCCCACCACTACCGTCGTCTTGTCCAGTGCCAACGGACACACGAAGCCGTCGTTGTAGTCCGTGTGCTCACCGATGAGGTTCACGCGTCCAGGTGCGGCTGCGATGGTCAGAGCCTCGCGCGGAAGGTTGGCGTGCTGCTTGAAGGTGGAGTAGAAGAGGCTGACAGCCTGCTCCACCACGTCGACGTTGTCGGACCCGGCCATAAATGTCTTGGGTTGAGGTGCTATTTGTTGCTTGGTTGCTCGGGAAGAAGGCGTGAGACTTGAGCATAATCTTGGGCGTGGAGTTCAGTTGAAGTGGTATTAATAATATTAACACAAAGGCGCTAACTGGAATTGACTCCAACGATGCCACCCCGGGCCATGCAAAGCGTCGTTTTCTGACAGAAAAGCTCCACAATAATTGGAATCGGTTGCGACTGCATTTCAAATAATTTCCAAACTTCAACTTGGGGACTGACAGGGTCACTGAAGCGAGGGTCTCGCACCGATGGACTGGGTACTAGCCTCAATGGTATGGTGTTCTTTTCTACAAGCTCCGGCACCGTTGGTCGTAGTGATAATACCCGTTTTGGAGCCTACCGTGAATTCACACGACTCCACGGCAAATAGACAGCAGACGAAAGAGAAATGTTTCATAATTATTAAACTCCGCCTGGCGGCTGCTCTCTGTTACTGCAGATTCCAAAACCATGCCTGCGAATCATCGTCAGCACAACTCGAAGTCTCGTAAGCGGGCAAAAAAATGTACTGTACATGGATATACATGAACGAAGCAGTGGCGAACTACATGTAGTAACGGGCAACGAATGGCTTCCACTTATTTGGTGGAGTCCATGCAAACATCGATGGTTATACAAGGGAACGTGGTGGCGACGTACCTACTAGATCAAAGTGCACTTCGTTTCTGAAGATGAAAGAAGTGGCGGCAAACTTCAGGAAGTTCGTTACATGTAACGGTGGGCAGCGCGTCAGCATGCTGATGCGTGCATAATATGAGGCAGTGCCTGTGGCACTGCCACGGACGCCTGTGCTTCAACATCAAAAACTCATCGGTGCTGGCGTCCGCATGCCTACGTACATGTATTGTACCTTTATTAAAGGACCCCGAAATCCTTTGCGCTTCGCTGGCGTAATTTTGCAGCCTAATAGCGCCGTTGAATGCCTGACGAGGGGACCGAATATCACCGTGCCAGCTATTCAATACCCTATTGTGCGGTCCACCATATTTCAGATACATCTACTGTGGGTTCCTTCCAACTGGGGCATGTCTAGCATGGCCGTGTTTGAAGTTGGGTCGACGTGGCATTTTTTTTCGTCCGCATGCAACTCTTCACGACCGGTACTGCAACAAGCACCTTGAAGTTGACAGAAAATAAAGCCCATACCGTGCAATAGTATTGCAATAAAGAAAATTATTGTCAAATGCAAACTGCGCCTTATACATGTACGGTACATGACCAGAATTCCAATTATTGCAATTATCCCACTTACCGTCACTAAACAAGGCCCAATACAAGCAAAACGAAACTGCGGAGACAACTGTCTACGCTCTGCTGGCGTGCAGTCGACGTCAACGAGGGCTACACCTTGCACTTCCAGGAAGCTGTGATTGATTTCTCCATCCTTGGCCTTCCCAGCGGCACCCCGCCGTGCTCAAGTCTCACTTTGCAATTGCCTTCTTCCCGAGCAACCAAGCAACAAATAGCACCTCAACCCAAGACATTTATGGCCGGGTCCGACAACGTCGACGTGGTGGAGCAGGCTGTCAGCCTCTTCTACTCCACCTTCAAGCAGCACGCCAACCTTCCGCGCGAGGCTCTGACCATCGCAGCCGCACCTGGACGCGTGAACCTCATCGGTGAGCACACGGACTACAACGACGGCTTCGTGTGTCCGTTGGCACTGGACAAGACGACGGTAGTGGTGGGCGTTCGCGCGCCCGCCGACTCTGTGTCGATCACCAAGTTGACGTCCGCGAGTTTCCCCGACCAGGTGCTGGAATTCCCGGCCGACAACGCGGAGCAACTGGACAAGACGCAGCCATCGTGGGGCAACTACCCGAAGGGCGTGACGGCCGAGTACCTCAAGCACTTGAACCGCAAGGAGCCTCTGGGCGTACACGCGGCCATCGTTAGCACAGTGCCGTTCGGTAGTGGTCTAAGCAGCTCTGCAGCGCTAGAGGTGGGGTTTGCTACCTTTTTGGAGAGTTTGTTCGAGATCAAGGGCGTGTCGGCCATCCAGAAAGCGCTACTGTGCCAGGCGGCCGAGCACGAGTACTGCAACGTGCCGTGTGGCATCATGGACCAGTTCATCTCTTCCTGTGGCAAGAAGGACTGCGCATTGCTGATCGACTGCCGCACCAAGGAGCCTACGCCTGTGGCGTTCCAGGACCCGGACGTGGTCATTGTAGTGTGCAACTCGAACGTCAAGCACGAGCTGAACGGCGGCGAATACAAGGAGCGCGTCATGCAGTGCCAGGCGGCCGTCAAGACACTGCAGACTCACGGTCATCCGCAGATGACGCACCTGCGTGACGCGACGGTGTCCGAGCTGGACGCAGTGCGTCAGGCCCTGGGCGATGAGGTGGTGTACCGTCGTGCACGCCACGTGATCACGGAGGACGAGCGCACAGTGGCTGCTGTGGAACACATCCGCGCGCGCCAGTACGTCGAGGCGGGCAAGCTCATGTTCGAGAGCCACGAGTCTCTACGTGACGACTACGAGGTGAGCACACCCGAGCTGGACTACCTGGTGGAGACGGCTCGCGGCTGCGAGGGCGTGTTCGGCGCGCGTATGACTGGCGGTGGCTTCGGTGGCTGCATCGTGGCGCTCGTGCAGCAACAGCACGCTCAGAAACTCATGGACACGCTGGACGCTGGCTACCCTGTGGACAAGTTCGGCTCGATGCTGCCCAAGTCCGCCAGCTTCCTCACGAGTATCGGCGACGGCGCTCATGTGGTGCAGGCCGGCGTGTCTACTCCCGCTGCTTAGATCGGATCGGATCGGGTGACGATGATGAGGTTGAGTAGGTTTAAGTCCGGTGTAGGCAAGAATGTGAAAATGAATTGTTGGAACTTCTACACACGTGTTCAAAGTTTGCTTTTGGGTGACACGAATTTCTTCGCTTCATATATCTGGTAATTTGTGTAGCATCTGTGTACCGGTAACATGTAAATCATATTTTAAAAACGAAATCCGAAGGTGAAATGGTCCCGCCACCCTCGGAGCCCGCGCAGCATGTGGCTGTCCAGGTGGCTCCAAGGTCCTCCTCGATATCTCGCAGAGCCATCTACATCGACCAGGTCCATCCTCTTTTTGTAGCAGTCACCATCCAGTGTTTTCCTAACCAATTTCCTGATTTTTGCAGTTGAGGCGCAAATTCCAATCTAACGACGCAGCTTGGCAAACGACCATTGCCACAATTCAGAGCTTCGATCGCAGTCGGAAGGTGGCAATTGCCATATATTTGCAAAAAAAGCGAAATGGTAAAAAAGAACTAAAACCAATTGTTGTGTAGCTGGAAGAAGAACGGACGTTTTGGGAAAGTTTCATGTTGCTACTGGCAGTAATTGGCATCATATGTGCCAGTGTGGAGGGAGAACTGCTCGGAGTCGAGTTGGCTCAGTTGGTGGAAGAGGGGCGAGATATTTCTTCGTCTCTCTCCTACTCGACAGTGTTCATCGTGTTAAAGGGAGTCCTCTCGGGCACGTCGGGACTGCTTCTCTATGCTCTTATCATGCGATATCGTACGTACTAAACTGACATTTTGCAAAATCGGTATCGTTATCTGAATGGTTATTTGGTTGACAGGAACTGTGTGCAAGATCAAAATTTTGGCGAACCAATTGCCACCCGACGCAACATTTTTCAGTGCGTGTTCAGGTCTACGGAGGTTAGTGATTGCGGTTTGCATTTTTTTTTTACAGAAGGGTACGTTGCTAACATTTAACGCACTGACTGGTAGTAAATTTCTACTCGAAGCGCTGGTGTGCATAGCTCATATGCCACTTCTTAGTGCTGATCGCAAGATATGGCGCTGGGGGGAGTATGATGTCCTGTGTCTCGATCAATTGGGTAGTAAAAGATGAATAAGTGTTTATCTAGACTCATTTAACGCTTATTTACTGTCGATTGCAGACGTTTTAGTATTCACACGGATTTACCTGCTCGGTCGGGTGTTGAGGAACCGACTGGGGTTGAATTCTGCATCGCATGAAGCGCGTCTTATCGGTAAGGATGAAGATCATGTTGTATTTTTTTCTCCTTGTTCATTTCCATATTGTCTTATTTGCGCAGGTTCAATTCACCAAGTGGATTTATCATCTATCTGGCTCAACATTAAGTTTTCCTTCCAGAAATTCCCATTCGAGTCGAGTTTGATCCTACTGACAATCGACTGGCTGCTCACATCAGTTGCACTAAACTTCTTCGAGAGGTGCGTAGGTATATGACATTTACACGTAAGAGGAGACTTCATTGATCGCACTGTTTTGGGTTAAATAGGGCGAGCAACCCGACTGAGACGAACGCCAGCGATGCCTTCTGGCTCACAATTGTCACTATTACTGGCGTTGGCTACGGCGACAGCTTCCCATGGACTCTAGGCGGCAAGATCATCATCGCGATCGGAGGAATCATCGGTGGTATGGTCATCGCGTGCTTGTTGCGCGTCATCCTCATCGACACCCTGCAACTTTCCCCCCAAGAACAAACGGTGCTCGACGTCGCACGTTTCTATCGCTTCATTCGCCAGCGCAATGCGAGCGCTGCGGTTCTCATTCAACACGCTTGGAAGTCGCACCGAGCCAAAAAGGCATCAACCAGCAGCAGCCAGAAGATCCGTCTGTACGCCGCTGCAGAAGCCTGTCGTCTGCTGCGCTTTGCGCAACCCCCAAGCTTAGCAGGAGACACGTACTCGAACTCGCTGTTCTCGTCTCAATCAGATGCTAGCGTGACCGACTTCGTGACCAAGCGAACTGAATACCTTCGAGAAAGTATCCAAGACCGATGCACACGTAGCTGCCATGAGCTGGAGCGAACGAAAGACCTCTTCCGATCGATCGCTGCCAGTTCATAACCTGCCACTCACGCGTCGGTTTTGTTCTCAACTCTGTCCTCTCTTGTCCTACATTATCGTTCATTTTCTAGTAGGATATCTGCTCCTTGTCAATTACTTCAAGTAACAAGCAAATTATATTGTGAAAGAATCTAAATTTGCTTTGCATCAAAATGGAGACTAGAAATAGTTACCGTGTACTGCTTCGTTGGTAGACCAACAGATACGGAAAGACGCAATGCAAAGCTGCCTATTCAACACGAACAGAAAGACAAGCGCAGCAATTATTCCCACGTTGGAGACAGCAGAAATCGACACCGCTCCAACTGCTTCTCGCTTGGCGTGTTGGCGTCAGCTAGAAGAGAACTGGAACAGAATCCAAGTTGGTCGCCAGGGATCGTACTCCGTCGAGCGTCTCATGAGTCTGGAACAATACTGCAATACAACATCGTGGACTCGAGTGATTCTGGTCTGCGTACTCACGCCAATCCCTGCTCTTTTGGTCGCTGTGCTGCTTGAATGTCTTCCGCTACGACCACCGTCCGAGGGGTGGGCAGCAAACTGGGTATTTTGGCTTCGACTGTCGCTGACCCATGCAATGTTATCCTTCGGTGGAAGCGTACTATTGACAACATTCGTTCCGGACCTGAGCTTCACGTTTTGGAAGCAAATTATCGTTACTTTGGGTGTGGTTGTTGGGCTGGTCGGCACATGCATCCTTGCAGCACATATCATCGGATTCCCTGTGCCACTCATGATGCAGTTTGGAGCCATTCCAGGCGGAATTTTCACGCCAATCATGCTGCGACTTGTCCTTGGATCTGGCGTCTTTGCGAGCGGCTCTCCTGTCAAAATTCATTTGAAGAGATATCATCGCTACTTTCTGGCGTTTATGACGCTTATCGGGATCTATCCTCTTTTTAAAGTGTTGTATGACTTTATTCCTGTGGGGTACCGAGGTGGTGTAGTTCTCGTTTTACCAATCTGGAGATTCGCTGCAAAGCACTTCATCGTCCACGCTACCCGCGATCTGGAAGACATTGTGCCAGAATCTGTGGCATTTTTGGTTGATTTTTTCAGCTCACTCTTTGTATCGGTGTGCATGTCATCCTCGGGACCATTCTACTTGTCCTTCTTGTTCATCGCATCAGATCTAGTCCAAATAGTATTGGAGATACGTGAATTAAGTGATAATGCCAACGTGTTGCTACAGCTAATTCGGCAACAGCAGGCTGACTCTACAACTAAAGACAGTTGCACGACAAAGTTGCTGACGACGATTCTCGTTATGATTAAAGAATCTGGCGCGTTTCAGACCAAGTCGTTGGAATCTGTGCGGCTGTGGGCCTGCCTGCCTCAATCTCTTACTAGTAAACAAACTGAACACCTCCTTAACCTGGAAGCATCAGGCGCGTACTGTCGGCGATATCAAGTTTCCAGTGACAATATCGAACGAACTCCACACCAGGCGATGACGCGAAACCAAAACGGATCCAAACGAAGTGTTTCTATCGTACCGAAACTCACTCATGTACGCGTATCCTCCTCCTCGAAACCTCCACAAAAGAGCAGTTCACAAACAGCGCATACAAAAGGCTCCAACTTGGTTTTCACGAATCACTCAGAGAAGTCGACAAAATTGGTCTTACAGGGTTTGCAGCTGCTCTTTCACTGTGAATATCTGGAACTGGTTGAGTACGTCGAGTGCACCACTCCAATAGTTTACGTGGTGTACAAATCGATCCTGGAACAGTTGCCGAATGTTGTCTACTATCCTGGTGGTGCGGGTAGTTGGGGCATAGCAACTGTGGTGAATATTCTGGTATTGGCGATGCTGGAGGTTACTTCTCTCGTTTTCCTCCATCATTTCTTGCAGCGCAAATTTGGTTTTTCTGCGATGCACCAGCTTGCGTTCGTATTGGAAACCGACTTCTATCTGGTACAGATGAACCTTTTCGCTGGAATTCTTTTTCTTATACCGTTTGAACTAGAGCATTTCGGTACGGTATTCTTTCGTTTGCTTGGCGGTATGATACATTACTTGGAATGCTTATGAGGTGTGCTTTCTTTTGCAACTTTTTAGGTGCCGACTTTAGTCTTCGATCCAACACTCACTAAAGCCGCAGAACATGTAATTCCCAGCAGGTACGACGTGCTGGGAATTACATACACCAAATTTCTATTTCTCGCTGAGCCATTCGAATCGAAGACTAAAGTCGGCACCTAAAAAGTTGCAAAAGAAAGCACACCTCATAAGCATTCCAAGTAATGTATCATACCGCCAAGCAAACGAAAGAATACCGTACCGAAATGCTCTAGTTCAAACGGTATAAGAAAAAGAATTCCAGCGAAAAGGTTCATCTGTACCAGATAGAAGTCGGTTTCCAATACGAACGCAAGCTGGTGCATCGCAGAAAAACCAAATTTGGGCTGCAAGAAATGCTGAAGAAAAACGAGAGAAGCAATCTCCAGCATTGCCAACACGAGGATAGATCCCGATAAGCGTCATAAACGCCAGAAAGTAGCGATGATATCTCTTCAAATGAATTTTGACAAGAGAGCCGCTCGCAAAGACGCCAGATCCAAGGACAAGTCGCAGCATGATTGGCGTGAAAATTCCGCCTGGAATGGCTCCAAACTGCATCATGAGTGGCACAGGGAATCCGATGATATGTGCTGCAAGGATGCATGTGCCGACCAGCCCAACAACCACACCCAAAGTAACGATAATTTGCTTCCAAAACGTGAAGCTCAGGTCCGGAACGAATGTTGTCAATAGTACGCTTCCACCGAAGGATAACATTGCATGGGTCAGCGACAGTCGAAGCCAAAATACCCAGTTTGCTGCCCACCCCTCGGACGGTGGTCGTAGCGGAAGACATTCAAGCAGCACAGCGACCAAAAGAGCAGGGATTGGCGTGAGTACGCAGACCAGAATCACTCGAGTCCACGATGTTGTATTGCAGTATTGTTCCAGACTCATGAGACGCTCGACGGAGTACGATCCCTGGCGACCAACTTGGATTCTGTTCCAGTTCTCTTCTAGCTGACGCCAACACGCCAAGCGAGAAGCAGTTGGAGCGGTGTCGATTTCTGCTGTCTCCAACGTGGGAACAATCGCTGCGTTTGTCCTTCTGTTACCAATGAACAGCATTGCGTTTGAAAATTCGTTGCTTACTGGCAAAGTTCTACGACGCAGCAACTATTCCTAGCTAGTTTTTTTTTGTAGTACATATATGTAGTTCGTACTAAGTATAGCTTAGTCGCGCAGTGAAGTACTGTATTATTACCATTAATACCACAACACAAATGATAACGAATTGTCCAAGTACTGTTGTCTGCGTATCTTGAATTTGGATACAAAAAAGGACAATGACTACGTTGGCCTGGTATATGAATATTATATATTATGCGAATTAAAATTTCAGAGCTTCTTCGGGGCGGATGCACGCCTTGTATAAATTCGTCAACGGATGAATCTTTTGCCACGTCGTGTAAAAAAGCACTGCTTTTCAATAAAAATCCTTTAGCCATTTATTTCGGTACACACAATAGTTTAACGGCATGAGACGGTGCTGCATTGGTTTTCGTTTTTCCTTGCAAAAACAACTCAGGAAATCAAAACCAACGTAGCACCGTCTCATGCGGTGGTGGCACTACCCCAACTGCGAGGCTCCTTCTTGGCATCGCACAAGTTCCTGAACAACGCAAATACCGTCCAGCATGGAGCAGCCGGACGTCTCTAGTGCAGACGGCCTCCTAGCCGGTGGCATTCTTGCTATGCACGAGAATTTGGCTGCCGCAGTTGAGAATACACTGAGCAGACCAATTCCAGAAGTGGAGATATCCTTCCGCGACTTGCACATCTCGGCGCGTCTACCACTGGCCAAACCAGGGTCAGAAGGACCTCAAGTTCCCACGATTTGGACACAAGTCAAACAGGGAGTGATGAAGTGCTTCTCTAGCCAAGAAACAGCCGAGAAAGAGATCCTGCGTGGCATCACTGGAGTCTTCAAACCAACGCGCATCACGTTGGTACTGGGCCAACCTGGTTCTGGCAAGTCGTCACTGCTCAAGATGCTAAGCGGACGATTCCCCATGGACAAAACCATCAAAGAGTCCGGTGAGATCACGTACAATGGCGTGCAGCGATCGGACGTGTTAGCCCGCTTGCCGCGATTCATCGCGTACACGAACCAAAAGGACGATCACTATCCGCAACTCACGGTGCAGGAGACGTTTGAGTTCGCTCAGAGATGCTGTGGAGGCGCCACACTTGAACCGTGGGTGCTCAAAGCTCTCGAAACCTGCAAAGGAGAGCAACATGAGCGTGCCGTCAACGTCATGACAGCGCAGCACAAGTTCGCGGCGGAGATCCGAGTGAAGGCGCTTGGCTTAGATCGATGCAAAGACACGATAGTAGGCAACGCCATGACCCGTGGAGTGTCAGGCGGGGAGCGCAAACGCGTTACCACGGGTGAAATGACGTTCGGCCGCAAGCGAGCACTGCTGCTGGACGAGATCAGCACTGGCCTTGACGCTGCGACCACGTACGATATCGTCACCTCGCTCAAAAGCTTGACTCGGCACTTGAAGGCGAATATCGTCGTCTCTCTTCTGCAGCCGCCGCCCGAAGTGTTCAACCTCTTTGATGACATCTTGATCCTGAATGACGGTCGCGTCATGTACCATGGCCCGCGTGATCAAGTGCAGGAGTACTTTGAGAACATCGGCTTCCTCTGCCCTCCCCGCAAAGATGTGGCGGACTTCCTACTGGACCTGGGAACGGAGAAGCAACACGCCTACATAAGTGGCGACTCCACGGATGTTAACGGTATCCCCTTCGAGTCGGTGGAATTCGCAGAGCGCTTCCGTCAGTCCCGTATCTTCCAGGATACACTGACCTACATGAGGACGCGTTCTAGCCACAAGTCGGACCTTTTCGACCCCATTCAGGACCCGTGCGTGTTTCGCCAATCGTTTCTCGAAGACCTTGGCACGCTACTGCACCGTCAATGGAAGCTCAAGCTGCGTGACAGGACCTTCATCATCGGACGTTGCTTTATGGTACTGATCATGGGTCTGCTCTACGGCTCCGTGTTCTGGCAAATGAACGACGCCAACAGCCAGCTGATCCTCGGACTGCTCTTCTCGTGTACCTTGTTCCTCTCCATGGGGCAAGCAGCTCAGTTGCCAACGTTCATGGGGGCGCGCAGTGTGTTCTACAAACAACGCGGAGCGAACTTCTTCCGGTCGCTGGCGTATGTCTTAGCCTCATCACTGACACAGATTCCGTTCGCCATGTTTGAGACGCTGCTCTTCGGGTCCATTGTCTACTGGATGGGAGGCTACGTAGTACTCGCGGACAGGTTCATCTCGTTCCTCGTCACGCTTTTCCTGTGTCAAATGTGGTTCACAGCCTACTTCTTCTTCCTGTCGGCTGCCGCTCCCAGCCTCGCAATGGCTCAACCGGTTATGATGGTCTCCATTCTCTTCCTCATGCTGTTCGGCGGTTTCCTGCTGCGGAAGACAGACATCCCCGAGTACTTTATCTGGTTCTACTGGATCGACTCGGTAGCGTGGAGCATCCGTTCCCTCAGCGTGAACCAGTATTTGGCGCCTAAATTCGACGTCTGCGTGTACGGTGGCATCGACTACTGCTCTCGTTTCGGAACTACATTCGGCAAGTATAGTCTCGAACTCTCTGGGTTGCCGACGGAGGAAGCGTGGATCTACTTGGGGTGGCTCTACTTTGTCGTCGGGTACGTCCTTCTCGTTCTAGCAGCACATTTGGTACTCGAGTACAAACGCTACGAAAGCCCGGAGAGCACGACAGTGGTGCAAGCTGATCTCGATGTCAAAGAGGGAAAGACGAATACCGTCAACGTATCGGCCACAGTACCAGAAGATGTGGCCGTCTCGATCGTCACCCCAAGACAAAGCGCTCTACCCGTCACGGTAGCTTTCCACGATCTATGGTACTCCGTCCCCATGCCTGGTGGCAAGAAGGGGGAAGACATTGATCTGCTCCAGGGTGTCTCTGGATATGCCAAACCTGGAACCATGACAGCTCTCATGGGGTCTTCTGGTGCTGGTAAAACCACACTCATGGACGTCATCGCAGGACGAAAGACGGGAGGGAAAATTCGAGGCAAAATCTTGTTGAATGGGTACCCGGCCACCGACCTCGCCATCCGGAGAAGCACCGGGTATTGCGAGCAAATGGACATCCACTCGGAGTCTGCAACAATTCGGGAAGCTCTGGTCTTCTCCGCTATGTTACGACAGAGTGCTAGTGTTCCCACTAAGGAAAAGATCGAGTCCGTAGACGAATGTATCACGTTGCTAGAACTCGGTCCCATTGCGGACAAGATCATTCGCGGTTCGTCCACCGAACAGATGAAGCGTCTGACCATCGGCGTCGAGCTTGTTGCGCAGCCTAGCATCATCTTTATGGATGAACCTACCAGTGGTTTAGACGCACGATCGGCTAAGCTCATCATGAATGGAGTGCGCAAAATCGCGACCTCGGGGAGGACGATTGTGTGTACCATCCACCAGCCGAGCTCCGAAGTCTTTAGTTTCTTCGACTCGCTGTTGCTCCTTCGACGTGGCGGACGGATGGTCTTTTTCGGAGAGCTCGGCAAAGACTCGAGTAACCTTATCAAGTACTTTGAAGCAGCACCGGGAGTGACACCGATCGAGCCTGGATACAACCCCGCGACGTGGATGCTCGAGTGCATTGGCGCCGGCGTTGGGGCTAGTTCTCGTACTGAAATGGATTTCGCAGAGTACTTTTCGAAAAGTGATCTGAACGCTGGTATGGAAAAGGATCTCAACAAAGATGGACTTCTTCGGCCGTCACCAGATCTCCCCGAGCTCAAGTTCTCCAAGCAGTTCGCGTCGACTAGAACGATGCAATTTAAGTTGCTATGTCGTCGGTTCTTCTACATGTACTGGCGAACTCCGATGTACAACCTCACGCGCTTGATGGTGAGTGTGATGCTTGGCGCCATTTTCGGCATCATCTACCAGGCTACCGATTACTCTACATTCACGGGTGCAAACGCAGGTGTAGGACTCGTTTTCATCAGTACCGTCTTCTTGGGGATCATTGGCTTTAACAGCGTCATGCCTATCGCGGCTGACGAACGTACAGCATTCTACCGAGAGCGAGCATCCGAGACGTACCATGCCTTGTGGTATTTTATCGCGGGTACACTGGTCGAGATCCCGTATGTGATGTTGTCTGCTCTGGCCTTCACCATTATCTTCTTCCCTAGCGTTGGGTTTACAGGATTTGGGACGTTCATCAGCTACTGGCTCGTGGTGTCGCTCAACGCACTGCTCTTTGTGTACTTTGGCCAGCTGTTGGTGTTCGCTTTGCCAAGTGTAGCTGTAGCTTCAATTGCTGGGGCACTGCTCAGCTCCATCTTCATGCTGTTCTCAGGCTTCAACCCGCCAGCGAATAATATCGCGATTGGCTACAAGTGGATCTACTACATCTCGCCACCTACGTACAGTATTGCGACCCTCGTTGCAATGGTCTTTGCTGACTGTCCCGATGGAACCAGCAGCAACATCGGCTGTCAAGTTTTGAAGAACGCACCGCCCACGGTCGGCAACATTTCGCTCAAGCAGTACGTCGAGCACGCGTTCGACATGAAATCGGATCATATACCCAGGAATGTCGTGATCCTCGGCATTCTCATTGTGGTATTTCGATTGTTGGCGTTGCTTTCACTACGCTACATCAGCCACCTCAAACGGTAATAAAACAAAAAACTGCACGGACGAGCACCCGTTAAACATGGCGACACAGACCTGATATGATAGATTTCGTGCTTTGTATCACTGGAGTCTTCAAGCCACTAAAATCTCACTATCAACAATTATCCCGTAGCTTTTTTTGCTTAACGGAATTTCTTCCAAACAAGCCGAAGATACAAAAAAAAACACGGCAGCATCGATGCTCCAACGCTTTTGAAGTAGCCGGTACTTTTAGATAGCAGATTGCACTTTAAGTGTGTAAGCATCTTCTACGCATGCTTTTGCAGCCCCAACTTCTCTGCTAAGTTGTCGTTCGCCGATCGACTGCTGCAGAGTGACAGCAAAACAGCATCACGGTTTATCGACCTGCGCTGGATCCCATCCACGTCTAACGGCGTGGAGCGCTTATTCTCGACAGCTGGGTTAGTACTGACAGGTAGACGACAGCGCATGCACCCCACAACTCTCAAAACGTTTGTTTTACTGGAGTTTAATCGGAAGCTATGGGATGCAGAGTTGGTTGCAGTAACCATGGACAGGGGGCAGCCAGGACGTGACTTTATAGAAAAACAGCAATAAATTACCCAGTTATTTACTGGTGGGCCTCCACCACTCCGTCAATAAAATAATTACTTTACTTTTTCGAATTCTGCCCCGCCCCCCCCCCCAAAAAAAAAAAATAGCGCGATATTTTTCAGGATTAGGAAAAAAGACGTGATAGTCTTGGACAAACAGAACTGAACTCTACTATACAACAGCTTTTATTGGGAGTGGGTCAACCGAGTTTAGTACCTTTCGCGAGCCACTCGTGCTAACTATAGTAGACAAGGTCAACATTTCTTAAGGAGGCATTGCCGTCAAATCCATCCAGACATGTATTTATTCTCGCCACGGTTCATTTGCTTTCTTTGTGCTGAAGTCCCCGTCGGGTGTGATGAGAGCACCACTAAAAACAAATGAGACGTCCTCTAAGTTGCCTAGAAGAGTCAACATTGGAGACAACATATCAACGTGGGTGTATAAGCCGATCACGCGCTTGCTGGTATCATCCCAGTCGAATCGCACCGATCCACACATGACAATGCGCTGATCCAGTAGTCTGGCAAAGATGTTTTCCCGACGCTTGCTGTTAGCCTCGCTACCATCAGCCAATCTGTGGAATAAGTACTGAAGCGTTTGCTTGGTAAGAGTAACGCTCGTCCTTGTCGTGGCAACGAGACAAAAACTTGTCAATTGCCTGAGACTCTCTAGCTGGATATGACCACCCGGAAATGCGTGCGCGAAGATCCTCCAACTTTTTGTAAGCGCCTCGATACCTGATCTCGCTCCAATATCTAAATCTGGTGCCATGGTCGCACTCAAGAATTCGGAAACTAGCGTCTGGGAAGTCGCTAGAACAGGAAGCCCGTACTGGAAGTCGCGAAAGTACTCGATTGCAGTGAACCAGACATTCTCTGTCGGCAGTCTCTCCCTCAAGCTTAACCGTCGGAGCTGAAGCTGTTCGATCTCGTTCCGAAGCTTTGGGATCGAGTGGACGAGATCTTCCGCCATCTTCTGCTTTTTCTTGAGATGTCGTTGTTGGATTATCTTTCGACGGTCTCGGCGGTCTTTCATGATAGCACGTAGCTCGCTCAGCGTGTCTTTGTCTACGATGGAGTGAATCTCTTGCATCGTCAGCAGTCGGGAGGTCGTAGAACTTTTGTCGCGAGTTAGCGGTATCTGACTCGATGGAGTTTTATCAGGCTCGTCACGGTAGTTTTGTTGCCCCAGTCCAGCGTGCATGCCAATCCCGGTGTTGACGTAAAATGGGTGACGCACTGGTTGTGTCCGCTGGACGACAGTACCAATGACGTCGTCACTCATTGCTTGGCGGCTGTATGGCCGATGAAGGCGTTGCATCATGACTTATCGTGTTTGGTAGCAGCTTGATCGATAGATTCGAAATGACGAAATGGCAGCTAACTGAAAAATTTGCTCGGCGATGTTTTACTGGATTACTCTGCGTTATCATCGATCGCGTGCCTAACGCAGCAAATCATGCTCGTTGTACGTGTACCGTAATGATGATTCGACTACCGGTACTGTAGCCTCAGTTTCATGGTACATTACTGATTGCGTGCCATGCTCAGCAAATCCGAGAAAACACGTTACCGGAATAGATGAAAAAAGCAACGCTGTAAAATCACCACTCAAAGTGAAAACGTAAAAAGGTAAAAAGTCGTAAATATTTTATCCTTGGGCTAAAAGCCATTGATTATATTAGCGCCATCCAACTCGATTTCCCGCGCATTTTCAGTTCAATCATCACTTCTAAACTGCCTCCGATGCGGTGCAAACCGCAGTGCACCAACCAAAAATACCGCCAAGCTCGGAAGGCTTAGCATACCAGTGCGTTATTACATATAATGTTCTAATACCACCTATAGGCTGTTCTTGAGGTTCGGGAAGCTGGAGAAGTGACAGAGGTGCTGGCCGCCAAGTACGGCGTCCACCGAGCGACGTTGTGGCGCTGGACCAAGGCAGAGGCCCGAATTAACGAAGCTCAAGGAACAAAGAGGAAGAAGAAGGCGATGAGCACGGTCAAGCGAGGCGTAAAATTGCGTTTACCTTGTTAGAGGCACGGTATTTTTATTAACGTTATTGCTGACTGTAAAACTGATTAATAATTGTCTATTTCTTTCAGTCTTTTAGAGTGGTTTACGGATATGCGAAAGAACAAGTCAATGTGTACGTCCAATAAAAAAAAGTTAATTAATTCTTCTAATGTATGTTTTGCGTATGAAATAGGTGTAACGAGCCAGTGGTTGCTGCTAATGCTGTTCGCTTTGAGTACTGGAAGGTCTTTGGATGCCGCTGTGGTGAGCATAAGGAGATTTCGTCTTCGTAACCGCCTCTCAGTGCGTGTTATTACCCACCGTGGCACAAAAAAACGCTCTGAATTGCAGGTAACCGGTGGTGAAATTTCATAATCAAATTATACTACTGTGTTTCTGACCATTGCATTCCTTTTCAAGGAGGTGGCCGACAAATTTTCAAGAACTATCACCTACAACCTGGAAATGGTCGGTCTGATTGCTGGTATCCAGGGGGCCGACCGGTATGAGTCGGTGTTTAACATGGACCAGACGTCCATTTACATCGATATGGGGCCAAAACGGACAACTGAATTGAATTTGTCGGAGCCAAAAATGTGGATGCTATTCAAGGTAATCACTGTTTTATACTGAAATCGATATTTATAAACTGTTGGTTGACTTTTTTGTATTATTTTTGCTATTGTAGGAATGTCACAAAACTCGTTTGGTGCTTCCGTTGTCCTCTGTGCATCGGCGACGGGCCAAAAGCTATTGCCGTTCGTCGTTTTTGCGTGGAAACGAGGTGGGCCAGTCCACCAGGAGCAAATGAATAACCGCAATTATTGCGAGGGAGCTATCCTCACTGTTCAAAAGAAAGCGTATTGTGACGAAGAGCGGATGATTGAATGGATAAAAGAGGTTTGTATCTCTATGTTTTTAATTTTTTTTAGTTCTTTTCTCATTTTATTGTTTGTGTCTGTCCTATTTAGGTATGGAAACCAAGTGTCACTGCTCCTAGGTTGCTGCTACTGGACTCGCTGAAATCTCATCGCATAAATTCTGTAAGGGATGTGCTCGAAAAAGAGTGTTGCACCTCGGTTGAGTTTATCCCCCCTGGTATTACGGGTTTAGCTCTGCCCATGGATGTTTCTGTGATGAAAGAGTTCAAGAACCTATGCAAAAACTACTGCGTCAACTACCATGCTGTCAATGATTTTGCTCAAATGCCCCTGCTCGACGTGCTCTCATTACGGAGATTGTTGCACGGGCATGGAGAGCGGTTCGAACGAAAGTAATTGTGCGAGGCTTCATCGAGGCGAGCATCGTGCCCTACGGACCGCGGGATGCTGATGGAAAGTTTGTAGTTGATGCACCAGAAGAGGTAGATGACATCGTTATCGAAGAGGAGTACGACAATAATGAAGATTAATTTGACGTTATCATTTGGGACGGGGTGTCATTTTAAAATATTTTGTCGTACAATTGCTTTGGTCGTGCTATTGCAAGTTTTACGTCGTTGCATGTTTTTCGTCGATTCCGGTAATTATGTGATAACTACCGTATAATACTTCTACCATCCGACAACATGTAGCATCCGACAGCACGTGTTCAGCCAATAGTATAGTGCCATTGGTCAATGGTGTCACTGTGCCGCCGAGCACTTGTAGCATCTGACAATCCTAAACTTGACCTAGATTTAGTGCTTTGATTGATGTAGTGTACATTATATCCTGAGCAGTGCTGGAAGCGCGCCAAAACTGCGATGGAGCCCAAGCGCCCAGGTCGAACGCGCGGCGAGAATGGCAAGAGAAGGCACCAGCACATGTTCAAACGGAGGGTGGACACCTACCAGGTCAGGTTGGCGGCAATAAATCACTACCGTGAGCACCGCAACATGGATTACACCCTCGCAAAGTTCTATCCTGGGGTTGAGGGTGCTTTGCGTGATACAAAACGCAAGTCAATTTATTTGTGGGAAAAGAAGCGTGCCAGGATCGAGGAGATTTGCACGACCACGAAGGGAGGCCAACTGAAAATCGTCCGGGATTTGGGAACGGCAACGGTGCTGTCACATGATGCCGAGCGCAAGATTGTGCAGTGGATAGGCGAGATGCGTGAGCAAGGCGCACCCGTGTCGGCCTTCATGCTCAAGTCTAAAGCCCTTGATATTGCTGCTGAAGAAGGCTTGCCTCGTGACGCGTTCAAGACTTCGTGAGCCTTCCGTAGTTTTTTTACGCCGCCACCTGCTCTCGCTACGCCACCACACGCGTCAAGGACAAAAGCCTCCAGCTGACAGTAACGCTGCTAGACTGCAGCTCCGAGAGAAAGTGATGCAGCTGATGGAAAAGCACGGCATCGATCGCGTTTACAACGCCGACCAGACAGCTGTGTTCTTTGAGTACTTGCCCAAGCAAACTATCTCGGGGCGGGGCGCACAAACGGTGAGGGTACCGTGCGCCGGAAAGGAGAAAGAGCGAGTAACTGTAATGCTTCTTGGTGACTCCTACGGTAATCGCTACACACCGTTTGTAATTGCCAAAGCGGAGCCATCTGGAAAAGAAGATGTGACCGCCGAGAATAAAGCTCTCCGTCATGGGTTCGGCACTGGGGTCTGGAAAGAGGTCTCCGCACTACAGAGCCGGCTCGATGTCGTTATGTACGGCAATACCAAGGGATGGTGGAGTGGTGAGTTGTCACTAACATTTCTGCGCCACCATTTTGCTAATCGACCTGACAAAGACAAGCCTCTGCTGCTGTTATGGGACGACCTGTCGGCACATTGGACAGCTGAAGTGAAGGCCTGTGCGGACGAGCAAAAGTTGTGCTGGTACCCGTGCACTAGTGTGTGCCAACCAGCCGATATTAGCTGGAATATGCCACTAAAGGCTCGCCTGCGAGCACTCTGGCTCGAAAATCTGCAGTACCAGCTCA
Organism: Phytophthora cactorum; assembly: GCA_016864655.1. NCBI lineage: Eukaryota > Oomycota > Peronosporomycetes > Peronosporales > Peronosporaceae > Phytophthora > Phytophthora cactorum. The sequence goes on from NHQK01000012.1 coordinate 323,841, forward strand.
CGCAACCTCGTGCCGCTGGAGTAAAGTTTAAGCTATTGACCCCAAAGCGCAAATGTGTGACAGAATGGGTGGTGGTGGCGTGGGAGGGGCTTAGTCGGGAGGTGATACAGAGCGCCTTCTCTTTCATCGTCAAGCCAGCACACCCCAACAACGCTCCAGCAGCTACTGCGACGCTCTTAGCCAACCTTCAGAGTCGACAGCCGTGGCAAACGAGCTACTGGCGCTTGGACAGCTGGATCGCGTGTTCAGAGAGGTGCAAGAGGGCAGCGATGTTGTCGAGAATGCCGTGGTCGGAGTCTTCGAGGTTCTAGCCGATGATGAGGAAGAATGATCACAAGTAGTGTGCTGTACATAATTTTCGAATGAGTTGAAACTACTGACTTTTCGTTAAATGAGCCAACTCTACCCTTACGCCGGTTCGTGGTTTGTCGGATGCTAGAAGTATTATACGGTACTGTTTTTTGTTTGTTTTTGTTACGTGAATCTCACAATGGCTTGGATAGACTATCCGACAGATTGCTTTTCAATGTTTATCATTTTTTTAATTGGTCACTCGCAGACGAAATGATCTAGCTTGTTACTTTTGCGTCGGGCTCTGATCTCTAGTGACTTAATATCTGGAGACTGAACAAGCAACTACGGTACCATCCGTATAATTTGTGTCGTTAGAAGCTCAATCAGTTTGATACGTACATGTTTGTAAGCAGATGCAGCGGTTGCGAAGCAGTCGCAGGAGTTACAAGAGCCTGCATGCACTATAAACCTAAAACAGGTATGGAGCATATTTTGTCTCTAAATGTCTGGACTTTTTCGCATCGTTTATTGCAAATAGTTCTTTTTGGCCGGGATACAAAAAACTGGCTTCCTTATTACAAGGGAAACGGCCTATTTTAACAGCATTAATGTCAAACGACAGACTCTAATATTGTCATTATCAGTTTTGATTGGTCACGTATTTGACCTTTATTTATGAATGTGCTGTTTTGTTTATTCACATTGGCTTGAAACTTCAGAATAGACTCACAAAATCGTCAGCTTTTGATTGGTACTCTTGCAGTTTATGTAGATAAAAAGATGCAAGCAAAGCTATGGAATGCCGGCCTTTATGACCTATATTCAAAGTTATCCTGGATAATTTTTATCCTGGTAGTGGTTCGGGTAATCGGATAGCCCAACCAGGATTACTTCGGGGAATCGGTCAATGTGATGCACACCCAATCCAAAACCCATATAAAACGAGTTTGGAGCAGTTTAATCGGTAATCTATTTTAAATACAAATCGGTTTAATGCGCATCAAAAGGGTTGCTGGAACGCGACGTTCGGGTATAGTGAAGCTCATTCATATGTTTAATCCCGTTGCTAAGAATTGTTTGATGAAACCAAAAAGTGGTCTCACCAAACAGTTCATCGTGATTAAACTATAATGCGGGACCTTTGGTTAGGGTTTTGGAAGGCACCCGTGGGCATACAACTTTTAGCTAACCATTAATAACTAGAACAGCGCATGCTTTCTTCAGGGCTATACATGTAAATACTGGGGGGGGGGGTCGGAGTCTCTTTAGTAAATATGTCGAATAATAGAAGTTAGGGTCTGGTTTAAAAATATTTAAAACATTAAAAATACCTTTTAATAATTGTTTAATACATTTTTATTGGAAAATAATTAAACCTGTGGCCCAGTATTCACATTACGTTAGTTTTGCCTTTCATGTGTACACCGTAGTGGTCTTATTATATGTAGTGTACTTGTGTTAAATGAGTAAGGTTTTAATAACCGTGAAGCGGTATTGTGGCTTTCGTCGATTTTTGGGGAAACGGATGTCCGAGATCCGATATATCGGAACCGATTTGCTGATCTCCTCCGATATAGCAAGTAGGGTTAAGGGAAGAGAGTTATCTCGGGCCAGATTTGACCCTGGATGCTCACAGTTGTGAGGCTCAGGTCATAATTGCCGGTTTACTTCGGCAAAAGTGACCACCCAAAAAACATATCTGAGGGCTTCTCCAAACAGCCATTAGATTACTATGATAAATCGTAGCTAGCCTTACTTCAACCAGCAACGGCATCGGATGGAAATCAAAATTGATTGGCGTTTGGGCTCTTCGGGGGAGCGGGTTATCTTGTATACAGTGCGCTACTTGCTAAAAAAATCTACTCGACATTTAACCACCGTATTGAGATCTCCTACTTCAGAGAGATCTCCTAATTAATACCGTAGAAAAAGTTCAAAAGAGATATCAACGTCGTCAGAGTTACGACTTAGCTAGCACATTGTAATCTCGAAAGCTATCACTTACGACTTTGCGCTACAGAGAGACAACTTCACGTAGCAACATCTGGTGATGTGCAGGTTGATCGGAATGCAAAGCTCAACATAAGTCGAACGCTCATCAATGAATTGGAAGTGTCTTTCTAACGCAATCAAACTGTTGCCTCCGTTTCTTCTGCTTCGCCGCCGTCTAAGCGCACACCAGCGACTTGATCTCCACTGTCCAAGTTGTGCAGAATCTCACACCGCGTGGGGTTGAGCGAGCCAACCTTGCCTGAACGCCGCAGCACGACACGCTTGTCCAATGACCGGGATTGACGCCCCGCTGTCGAAGTCCTCATGCCATATTTGGTAGCAGGTCTTGGCCAGGCCAGCGTAGATTCAACGTGTCTTTGGACAGAGGAAGCACTTTGCGTCTGGTAGAGAGCAGACTTCACAGTAGTAAGTAGTTTGGAAAGATTTCTTGCGCTTGCCATGTAGAAGCGCACAGACCTTACACGAACGTTGCCGGCGTTTCTGGACGCCTGAAACGGTCACCCAATCGTCGAACAGGGTGTGGATATGGCCGTCGAGGCGACGGCGCTTTCGAGAGCGCGTGGCGGGTGAAGGTGTTGGGGCCACGGCCTCAACGAAGTCGTCGGCTTTGAGCTGAAGGAACTGCTTGTGAAGGGTGAGGTACCAGTTACCGCGGTCTTTTGGCACACGTCGTTTGATCAAGCATGTCTGCTTGTAAGTAATGTAAGCAATGACTAACGCCAGGTCCAGGAAACCCCTGAAACATGAAGAGCGACTTATAATACTTTTGAAACCGAAACGCCGTCTGGATCGAGTAGGACTGGAGCGGAGTTGATCGTGCACATCAACTCCGCCCATCCAGTGCTGATAGTCACTGGCGAGCGTCGGGCATGTCACTGTAGTCGAACCCACCCCTTTGATATTCCGGTGGATAGTGTCTTCCGTCATTGCTGGGCCAGTAGCAAGTTAGTGTACGGGTTTGCCGTCCCACCGATGGCAGGCGACCATGGTTGGGACGGCGGTCGCGCGCGAGAATGTGAAGGACCCACGCTCAATTAACGGGGTCGACATTTTCGATGCTCGACAATGCGCTGATCGTAACCCACTCGATTGATTTGAATAGTCCCCAACACGTAGATGGGCATAGCGAGTAGCTGACTAACTAGGGATACGGAGGAATAGAACCTATCGATCACGACTATGCGAAATTCCCGCGGCCGTTCACCAAGAACGACCTTCATGTTACGGTCCACTGCGGCAGCGCCAGTCGTGTTATCAATGCTTGTCAATCAGTGTCAGCTGTCTCCCGCTTGCCAACGTACACTTCGAAGCTGTAAGTTGCAAGTTACGACATTGGGTACACAGAAGTAGTTAGTATGTTGTAAGTTACGACTTCGAATTCGTATTATAACTTACCGATGACAGTATGCGGTGATCGAGTCGCATACCAAAAACATCTTCGTTCCGTACCGACGGGGTTTGTCTGGCATGAACATGCGCGTTGTATTTCGTCTTGATGTTGCCAGAAGTACACCTTCATCAAACGATAACTTACTTGGGAGTGACCACCCGGACAGGAAGCGTGACTGCAGCACATTCACGACGGGACGTAGCTTCCACAACTTGCCCCGTACACGTGTAGCCTCGTTGTTCACAAAGTGCAAGTCTCCGTGCAGCGGTTACGAGCCGTGAATTTACCAAAGTTTCCAGGAGGTATTGCCCCGTCGTCAGTCATTGCCCAGTGACGCGAGAGCCGACGCGTCATCGGGTTTAGCGCTCTCGCTATCAGCAACCTAATGACGTGAAGAATCTCATGCACCTCGTACTATGCTTCTGCACGTAGTCTTCGCTCAATTTGCTTGCCACTTTCCGGAGTCTGGACTCCACGTTTCCTCTGTATTGCTCGGATCCGTTTGGTTCTTGCTTTCACTGTCTGATTCTTGTACCGTTTGGTCTCCTTCGCTATGAGCACCCATAATGACCTCGGTACAAAATAGAAGAAGAGCATCAATGGTGACTCGGCCATGTCTTGTAGTTCATGGATAGGTGCCACTACATTCGATGACAGCTGCGGGTACTCCGTCTGTACAGACTCAAATTCAGACGACGGTGGGCTCCAATCAAGCGTGTGAAGCGCCTCCATATCATTGGCGTCTAAAGCGAGGTTTCCTCCGAAAGGCCGCGTCCATACCGGCGACTTCTTCGTCGGGCTCGTCGACATCACTCGGGTACTCGCGGCGTACGATAGCTTCATCACCACTGTTGTCACTATCGTCACTTCCGCTCGATCCTTCCGTCTCATACCCATCCGATAGGCCACCATTTTCCAACACATTCACGTCACTCGAGGCCACTGCGACTTCACCTTCATCCTCCACGCTCTCTCCTTCCTCAGCACTTACTTCGTCACAGTCCTCCACGCTACCACCCTCATCAGCATCTGCGTCACCGTTGCTAGCGTCCACGTGTGCATCAGCGTCAGCTCTCTCACTCTCCGTCGACGCCACTGGCTCAGCAACATCTTCACCACCCGAGTCGAGCATGTGCTCGATCATGTTTGCCGACAGCATGATGGACGTGTCAATCTGGGATGCCGTCAGCGTCTCGTCGTGTGCACTCGCTCGATAACTACCCACCTCCGTCTCGGCGCCGCTGTCCTCATCACTGCTATCCACTGAGAGCCCGGACTCGATCACGAAGGTCACAACAGCATGTTCACCTGCGTACATCAAATATTTAGATATCAGCTGCTGTTATTATCCACTGTAGAACCAGCAAAAGAAACGTACCAACAAATGACTCACCGCTGGGTGTGAAGTAGGTTCACGCGTTCTCCAGTTCTGAAGACGGCTTTGACGACGTCCAGCCTGCTGCCCGGAGTTACCGCCAGAGGTGCTTGAAGTCGACGTCGCGCGCTGCATCAGCGACTGCTGACTGTCTGGTGGCCGTGCTCGATCGGATTATTGCCATGGCAGCAAATTCTTGAATGAAGCTGGCCAGTCTTTTTGCGGAAGGTCTGATCGCACGGATCTGCTGCACACGAACCCACTCTTAGCCTTTCTTTGGTTAGTCCAAATTTGACCTTTTCCAGCTTATATTTTTTGTCTGAAAAAATTGACTTAATTTAAGTATCGGGTCCTCTTTTTTCGAGCCATTTACTGTATGAAGCCTCACTCTACGTCGTAAGTTACGACTTTCGCCCTCCACTATGTCGTAACTTACGACGTTGGTAACGGAGTGGTTAAGCTATCTGGCTTTGTTCATCTAAAATTGCAGGGAGGTCACACAACACAACAATTTCAAGAACTTAAGGTCTGAAGTAGAAGATCTCAAATGCGGTACTATTATGCGCTAGCAGCTGTACTGCTATCTCAGGAATATACAAGTATAGGTATGATCTGTCTGCCCGAACTCTACAGCTGACATTGTTTTGAACTCAAAATGGAAAGTGCTTCGATCGTACCGACTCCCATTGGACTAGAGGAACGTCCTCATCGAAACCTCTACATGTACAGATGAGCAGTGCAATGACTGAACAAACCGCTCATTCAAATGGCTCCAAGTTGCCTACCAATCATTTTGCAAAGTCCAAATACTTGGCCTCATAGGGTCTGCAGCTTCTCTTTCACTGTGAATATCTCGAACTGGTAGAGTACGTCGCGTGCATCATCCCAAAAGTTAACGTGATGTACAAATCTGCTCTGTTGCAGTGCTTCATCCTTTCGCTTTAAGATCAATTCCACCGACAGTATGCGTCTGGCGATTCCAGATGAAGAAGTCCCACAGACGCACAGGTCCCATCGACTTGACCTGAAATGCACCAGGCTCTTTAATAACTTTGAGAATTACTGTCAGCAACTTGTCGTTTTTTGCGCGCAACTTCGCTGACTTGGCGACAGTCCGCTGCTGTCCAATAAGTTGTAGCTAAACGCCACCTTGGTATGGTCACTCAATTCATGGATCTCCTTCTTAGTTTAAAAACTTTCAGAGCTCTTACGACTTTGTAGTCATTTAAGAAATATTACTCACCGTTCTTTGGAATGTTTTACTCGATTTTATTAATCTCTGATTCGAATGCTCAACGACAAATAAAAGTGCATACTATGAAAAATTATTTTTCTCGCAAATGCTGAAGCCCTTCCCACCGTCAACAACATGAAGCCTGGTAACGTTTAACAAGACTCTCTCTCTCTCTCTCTCTCTCTCTGAAATTCAGAGTCTGAATACCGTGTTCCCAAGCGACAAAGTATTGTCAGTCCGAGCCTGAGATTTCATGAGGTTGTTGTCGAGGATAGCAAGGTTTAGAAGAGGTTGATTCCGTCGACGAAAAGCGAATAATGCCTAAACTCAACGGGGCGATTCACTATAGCCATAAATGCCGTTTGTTTTTGTGAAAACTATAGTCCTGCTAATTTACTTAATCGTTTCTCAAAAGACGATGTGGTGAGCACCCGATAGTAGAATCCAATGTCTTATTGTCGTCGGTAAAATCTGGCGAAAAAATTCGTTGCCGTAGCAACACGTCTCAAATAAATCCGTACGCTGGTTCTCAGCTGATCTGCATGTCCTCCGCCGCAACCTCGCTATCATCGGCTGCTGTTGTGCCCATTCCAGCGGCGACTGGAGCGACGGCAGCCGGCGCGCTAGTCTCGTTGCCGCTCGGAGCTGCAGGGCCCTCGCCTCCCGTCGCAAGTGTCAGCTCGTCGAAGCCCAACTTGGACAGCGTGTTCTCGCATCTTTTGTCGCTGGCGGTGGCGCGCCCGCTTCTTGGCGTCCTTCTTCTTCCTATCCTCCACCTCGTAGATGGTGCGGTACACCTCCTTGGACACTTTGTCCTTGAGCAACGTGAAGTACACGCCTCCAGACGTGCGACGCCGTGGCTTGTATTCCTGCAAAACCTCGTCCACCACAAAGAAAAGCTCGGGCTTGCCGCTGCCCACCGCGTTCACCGGCTGACCGCCGTCCTTCTCGAGCCACAGCGTCTCGCGCAACAGCTGCCACGACACTTTAGGCCCCACGTTCTTCACTACGCAGTGCAGCAGCGCCACCTTCGGCTCCTTCAGCAGATCAGACAGCACGCGCGGCATGTCCTTGGTCAACGGCTGCTTAAGGTTGTTGCGGCGGCGCTTGGGCTTATTGCCGCGCGGCGTCTGCGGCCCATTGCTGTCCTTCTTGTGCTTGTGATGTTTGTGCTTCTTCTGCAGTTTCTGCGGCGAGCGCGCGGGCACAGCGGCGTCGATCCGCACGGCTACAGGCGCGGCAACGTCCATAGTGAAGTGACTGAAATGGATCCGACAGCCAGGTCTGACGATGGGTCAAAGCTGCGAAGCTATCCAGGACAAGTCACAACCGTCTCTCACTATGGATGAAGAATACATTTAGTGCTAGAAACGTTTTGCCAATCGATCAAAGCACAGGACAAACTTGTGTTCGAGGATATTCCGACAGGTAATAATCTTAATCTTTAGCAGGCACTACATGCTTTGGTCACGAAGCCACTGGTCACTTCGAAGTCAATGGACGAGTTGGCCAGTAAAGCCCCGAGTTGTTGCACTGGATGAAGTACAGAAAGTGCTGGAGGAAAAACCATTTCAGCTTCTAGGCGTCTTGCCTAGAAGATACCAAATGGCTCATGGTATACAAAGCAGCGGGTAGTGTCGAAAAGAATCCACTACGTGTACCATCAAATTGCTGAGGCTGTATTACTCTTTAGCGCTTGGTTAAATGTCGAGTAGAAAGTACTGGGTAGATTTATTTAAATATCAGATAACCCCCACCAATACTGACCAAGAAGCCAACCAGCAAGAAAGCCAGGGCGCCCAAGAAATCCAAGAAATCCTTCACAAACCCTTTGGTGAGCTTCTTCGGCTCTGCCTTAATGTTGCGGAATTTAGGGCTCTTCTTCGCCCAGTCGTTGATTAAATTGGGATTTTTCTTCACAATCTGGACAGCGTCCGCGGGAGTCTTTGAGTTTGTAAGCTTGGGACTCTTCTTGAAAAGATCTCTTAGTTTACTCAAACCTCTCTCTTCAACCGTCGAGTCATCGCCGCCTTCGTTGAGATCAGGGTGTTTCGTACCACTGTCGAGTGCGTTCATCGTTTTCGTGGGGGTATTTGTCCTTAAATTCAAGGTGTTGGGGTTAACCATGCGATTCGAATTCGTTTCCAAAGGTCCGACCTGGATAGCACTTTCGACGACTGCGCAGTACACCATGAGCGTGAACACTACCACCACGAAGAAATGGAGACTCATGCTTGATCTCGGGGCACCTTAGTGAAGGTGCACTTGACTCTAACTCTGAGCTCTTCGGTGTCGTTTGCAGAATGTCCAGTTAAGTGGCTGGCTTGCCGAATCGTCTTTTCTAATTGATTACGATTCTTTACTAAATACCCGCTCCACTGCCTCCATGCATTGCTTTGTCCTCTTGACAATCTTACATATATTGATTTCAATTCTTATTGATTGCGCTCCCTAAGCTAGCGGTATCATCATTACCAGTATTGTGGCTTTCATCGATTTTGCCGGCCGATTTGCCATCTTATCTCGGAGGGCGATTTAAATAAAACGGCTCCGATTTATCAATATCTGATCAGATTTAGGAACTTAAACTTTATTTACGATTTCCGGAAGGTTACTTGACTGTCCTAAGTCAGTACTGTCATTTAACAGCTGGCACAGCGCCGAGCTGCACGTAGGGTTGTTATTTAGGAGATTTTTTAGTGAAATGAGGGTATTTAACGTCTAATAACCAATAAAAACAATAAAAAGCAGCGAAATGCCCCAAACGTGCAGCAATCATTCGAGTCGTACTATTTCTTATTTACAGGGTATTTACTCAAGGAAAGACCACGGGGCGTCTTTTAAGAGCTGTGATGCCGCTAAGACCCTGGTGGTGGCGAATGCATGCAGCCCGATGCTCGCCGTCAGACACTGATCAGTCTTACGATCAAGGACCCGGTGGTGCAACAAGTTATAGATCAAGCCGCAATCGAGACCAGAGCGCATAGGATGGCCGAAATCTTCGTCGGCTATCATCCTTCATCGCTGGGCCGTGCTACTTTTACGACTGTGGTCATCGTCTGTTGCGCATGGAGAACGGCCGTCTCTCATCGCGTACGGTGTAGGCAAGAAGGATTACGAGTCCAACGTGCTGCTCGGCGAGCGCATTTTAATACGCTCCCGATAGTTCGCCTATCTTTCTTGACTTCGATAGCTGTAACCGGCGGGAGAGAACACAATCCACGCACTGGAGAGTGTAAATTACACTCTCCAGTGCATCCTATCTTCCTGGTAGTACTACATTAGTAGTACGTACAGCCCAATAGGTATTAATTCGGTGATGAAAATATGTAGTTCACAGAAAAAGTAGGTACTGCATCAATACAAATTTCAAATGAAGCGCTCTTATATTCTTGTATTTTCTCATAAACTCCACAGGTTTTCAAATTGATGCAGGCTTTTCAGGCCTTGCGCTGTAGAATTTAATTTTGAGTAGGCGGTGTAAATGATACACCTGTATGAATCATTTTAGACGGGGATACTGAGGCTACGTGGCATGCAAATTGCATCGTGCAATTATTAGTATAAATACTTGTAGCCCTTACATAACGCTTGTAAGATGATAGTCGTTAAGCACTTTCGAAGCCAGAAATTTCCGGTGGTCGGTGCAATGTGAGTGCCGTGATAGTGTTAGAAAGACTGCGGATGCCGAGTTGCACGCGTGTCGAGCCTCGAAGCCAGTAAGGAGCCTTGAGTAAAAACGTGGTGGATTGCTGAAGGCTCTGTCGACGCTGACGCCACGTTCACGGCCACATAGGGTACAACGAATACTGTTCGAGGTGCGTAGGTGCTTAGCATGGTAATGATAGAGTATGTAGTCTTGCAGCTCACACACGCACAACAGTGAAGTATCTCTCTTACTGTATAACATTTGTGCATCGTGACAATTTGTACAACGGGACACCTGAATTAACCAATCAGCATAGAGTAGTCATATTTAAAACCTCAATTTTGAACCATTTGTTCAAAAGGACACACCTATTTTTACGCACTACAAATCAACCAGAAGGGGAAATTCACACTCTCTATCACCACCCGTCATGATTTCTCAGCCCACTGGACGGAGGAAGTTCGGCAACACGCCCTACTACTTAATGTCCATCTGATGAAGATGCCTCCTGGCTTGACGTCCGTGTGTCAGCCTGCCGATATACCTTGGTTTCGACCTCTAAAGGAAAAGCTACGAAAATATTGGGTACAGAATCTCTCAAAACAGCTGCGAGATTATGCGGCAGGTGGCACTGGCTCCAAGTTCGAGCTACAAGCACCTTCTAGACGTGAGGCAATTGAATGGGCCACGATGGCATGGAAATCACTGGGCCGTAAAGTATGGCTTCACCTACAAGGAAAAAAAGGATTCAAACACCCAGTCCGAGACCATAGTAGCAGAAGAGCTGGAGCGTCTCGAGGCCATCGAGGAGACTGTCATCAGCTCATAGACGAGTCAACCGAAGAGAAGTAATCCACAAGATACTGATTTGTATTTTAATACATGCAAAATGATACGTGGGATTTGAAGCGGTTTTTTTTTTATTTGTATGTAATTTTGGGGTGCCCGGATGCACAAATGTTATACAGTTAAAAGAGGAGGGGGGCTGCCGCAGCAACGAAGTCCGCATACCCCCATTGACTGTTGATGGGTAGATGCGTAGATTGGTAGTGATAAATAATGTAGTCTGCCAGCTCGCTCAGCCGCCACGACAGCGAAGTATATCCCAAGAACGAGAGGGGGCTGCCGCAGCAACGGGGCTTGCACGCCTGATGCGCTGGGGGTAGTTGCGTAGCAGCATAACGGGGTAAACTGCGGTGAAGGCGAAGCTCGCATGCCTGGAGTGTAGAACGTGGGTACGTCAGTCGGTTGGTGATGAAGTTTCTGCAAGAATTGGTCGCTTCCTCTCACGTACTTTTCTCATGAGACATTTGATCGCTTTGTATCACGCTATTATAGTATCATAGTAGAGGGTATGTTAATTCATTAATTAAATTATCTTAAACATTCATAATATAATTTAAATATCGCCTTGCTTGAAACCTTGTGAGCTACAAGTTGTAGCATATTCTCAGAAAAAAATATCATTCAACTACTACTTTGCAATGCTACTATGGTACGTGCTGACTCGGGTACAACAAGGGAGCGCAAAGTGCAGAGCCCAGTAACATCAAAAAGTACATACTGCGTGCCCTGAATTCGTATCTGTCAACCTTGTCACAGCGAAGACTCACCTCCCTAGAAGAGCAAAGACCAGGGCGAACGAGAAGCAGGTGGTAGCGGTAGTGGAATTGTACAACAACACCCTGTACGCTATTCATAGCTGTGCTGCGATGCGAGAACGAGGACAGCGAGGCTCGCTACTAGGATCGAGACGTCAACGCCGCGATCAACATGCTGGAGCTGTTGAAGAGCGAGGTGCAAGGGCGAGGATGCATGGAGCCGTTCAGGCGATCGTAGACAGACACGCAAAGAAATCGTGGAGACGAGAAAATCTCCACCCAGGAAGTATTGGACGTTGCAGGAGGTGACATTCTCACTGCCACCTGCAATAGAATGAATATAATTTACTCAGGTGCGAAAATGCAGCTGGCCAGCGAGTAATTAAAGTCACGAAAAGCACAACCACGGACTGTTGCTTGGTCAAATTGCCTGACAGGAGCTGCTTGAACGTCGGTAAAGTACGTGTACATGTCACAAACTACACAGCTACAGGTAATTTCGGTCGTTGCTCGCGGATCTGACAGCGAAGTGATTCCCCGAGGACCTCGAAACTGGCAGTTCAGTACAAAAGAATAAATCTGGGGGGGGGCTTTCCTTTCAAACTCAAGACAGTTATGGATTATGAAAAAGGCCAGCATTTTAGGATTCAAACGTCCAGAACCATGATTAAAGCCTTTTGTCTGTTGAAAAATTGATAGGCAGTGTGGTTCAGATCTGAGTTTCGGCGGAATAAACCTTAAAAAATGAAATAAGAAACCGTATTTTTATGTTTAACAGCATTCGTCGTCCTCCTCGTCTCCGCAATTTTTTCAGGTAAAATTTAGCCTCCAAGTTAGCCAGTCCCAGACCTTGAATTAGCGAAAAATGCTCTACCCCCCCCCACGAAAGCTAGTCTATTAGCTCCATATTTCAGTAATAGTATTCGTCATGAAGCCCCTTTTAGAATGTCCGCATGTTTTTAAACCATAATCCCAGCTAATTATGAACTGTTATGCAGTTTATTCCTACCTTTAGAGCTGATCTGGCCATCCCGACTCACGACATCGCTGAAAGCTTCCAGTACGGTAGACGATTCCGACAGCCTGAACACACTAGAAACAAGACCGAGTGCGCTTTGCTACAGTCCATCCGTGACGGTGGCGTCGAGTACCCGGAAACACGCTTGAACAACGAAGTGGTGTGCGTGTTGACATTCAGCTGTACCAATTGGCGTATGTCCGTTGGCATTCCTCGCAGCGCGACGAAATGCCGTTTGCACACCAAGGGCGACACCAAGATTGTCATTGGTCTCTGCCAGAACATACGGCGTGTGGACGGATCCATTGAGGCTCTGGACGATGTTCGCAAGACCACGATCGGCGACGAGGTGATCAAAAGTACGCGTCACATGCGTACCGTACGCTGCGTCTGGCCTACAGCGACCTGGAGGTCCCGGCCGAGGACACGGTCAACTGATTAGACGAGGAAGTCGAAAAGAACTTGACTTGTGTGGCCATTGTGTACATTGAAGGCCCAGTTTGTCCAGCGGTGCCTGGTGCCATCCAGCAGTGCTGCCGCGCCAGTATTACCGTGCGCTTAGTAACGGGCTGTAACATCACGCTTGCACGCTGGATTGCCACCAAGTGCGGCATCCCGCAGTCTGGTGAGGGATCGTTAATCATGGACGGCCAGACGTTCCGCGGTTACCGCTGGACTCGCAGGGCAACATCATCCAGTCGGATTTTGACAGCATCTGGTCCATCCTTCGTGCCCTCGCTCGCTTGTTCGTTTCGTTTCGCAGTGAGGTACGTTGATATCATTTATCTACGCTAACGAGATCCTATGTCCTTATTGACACCCGGCTCTTGCCCGTCTGCCATATCCAGTATAGATATTTCGTGTATCTTCCTGGAGTCCCCTCCATTCCTTACACCATGCCATATTCGCGAGTACATTTCTTACCCACAATTTGGCAAGCATGTGCCAGATTCTTGTATGAGCATGAGCTGAAGGAAAAGGAGGAAGGTTCGATCCACCGGTGGGTCTTCCCCCCCCCCTAGAGGGCTGATCCGGTCTTGCCTGGGTCGCACGCAGGCTAGGCTCGGCGGGGCAAAAGCTGGTCTCTGATTGGCAAGCCTAAATCCTCCAAACATACAAGACCCGGCCTCAGGCGGAAAACCAGGGTTAGACTCTAGCGTGAGCAATTACTCTTCCGGTTCCAGCACCACGCGGTTTCGCTGTACGCCCCTGGCCTGACAGTATCGGCTGCCACACCTTCCGCGTATGTGTGATTACGGTCTGCCATGTCCAAAAGTCATGGCAGACTGCGGTGATGCTGAGGAAAACGTTCATGGTGCGATGGAAGAATCCTCGGTCTACAAAACGGAAGTTTTTTTTCGCTTCAGTTGGGGTAGTTCCGGGCAGGGTGTGGAACCCACGGAGCATATCCGTCCCTTGATATCCCGCCATGATCAGGTCACGCTAGCGAACTGTGTTACTGAAGTGCTAAAATGTTGCTAGTGTTTAGGAGTGGCACTTTATTTCCATTGTGCCTGGTGCGGAAGGGTTTCCTACTTCGGTGCCCACAATGACGTAGGCACGGAGTGCCACAAAGCCGCTTCGCAGCCCGCCTCAGGAAGGGGTACCAAACCGCACAGCTCTGTGTTTGAGAAAGCGTTTCTGGCAAACCCATGGATCGGATGGCTACTGTCGTCCCCCAGGTGCTCATGTATGCCTGGACACTAGAAGCGACACCGACCCTACATCATTTTCTTCGATGACGGCTCTCATGGTAACCTTGGGTCCGGTGGCAGCGGTGCGGCAACTGTGCCGTTAGGAAATCTTAGAGGTGTGCTGGATTGCCAGCATACCGTATGTGGCCAAGTCCACTACAAACACCTCGCGGAGAACCTCGGATAGCTGGCGGGTCTTCAAGCGTGCGTATGTCATCAATGGACGCGAGTGTAGGTGGTAATCGGTAATGCCCTTAAGATTCACCAACATGTCATCAGGGCGGCCCCTTTTGCGAAACACCTTCACCCTCTGTATTGTAGATGTCAGCGGTTGGCAGTACTGATCACGGTGGACGGTTGGAGACACCACAAGAGAGAATACAATCGGATGGTTGATCTGCCATCTCCAGCGCCAGCGCTAGCAACTCAAGATGGTACTTTAGCATTTTATTACGGGAGATTATCAGCAGCAGTCTCCCTCAAGACCGTCCATTTTGTTGCACGTCATTCCACCGGAGCCTTGCCCTGGCGGCAAAGCACTTGTGTGCGCTTATACCGCTGTGTTGATACCGCTCATCACCGGCCACCCACCCGTAAACACGCCAATCTGCTGACTCGTGGATGCGGGTGTACGTCCAGCACAGTATTGGCTGGGTGAGGATTAGCTTGTAGAAACGAGGTAAGGTGGGGATGGTTCGGGCCCGCTTTCCCGGGAGCTACCATGTTTTTTCGGTGGTTGATTTTGGAGCGGCGGCTGAAGTGGTGACTCATCCAGTGATCGGCCATGGTCGAGGGCAATTATCATCTTTTTGGACTCATTCAGCAGGAGGCCGGATCCTTTCCCAAACGATAAATTCCAGTTCCATGAGCCCTGGGGCATAGATACAGGTATGCCGCAGTGTCATCCGCACGGCCTCCCACCCTCAGTTCGAAGTCTCTGGTCTTGCTATGTATCCGAATGTATGTGAGACGAGCATCCTTGTCAATACGGCAAAGGAACACATCTAGCGCTAGAATGAACAACAGAAGCCGCCCGTGGGGACCTTTGTCGAATCCCGCTGGTGATCAGCATAAGCCTGGATTTGGCACCATTTGCGATAAAACGCACCGTAGTACCAGAATCGTAGTAACGCACTGCCTCGATGAGGCATGGCAGATAACCATGGCTGGCGAGCACCGCCAAAACAAAATAGGTCATAGACAGTGAATCGAATCATAGGCCTTCTGAAAGTCCAGAACGGGGGCGATTGCGGAGTCTTGATCCAAATCGTTTTCCGTTATGAGTTGTGTCACATCAAACAAAACCACCGTTTCGTGTATAGTGGGATCCGGAACAACCCCATTCTAATTTGGATGTACCACGTCCGGGAGGTTTTACTCACACGTTTCACCATTATCCAGGTGAAGATTCTATAGACAGGGCAGTGGGGTGATAGTTTAGCGGGTTTGAGCCGTCACAAGACTTAAATTGGCTGCTCTAGAACGATTCTGGTGAAACGCCCGCTGCAAACCAGAGGTTGTACTGCCGAGTCAGGATTGGCACCAGGTCTTTCGCGTAGTCGCGGCACCAATCGTTACCGATGCGATCAAGGCCTCCAGTCTTACCCGCCTTGCTGGCCGCCAGTGCAGCTACCACCTCAGCTGTGAGTATCTCCTCTACTATCGCACGCTTGTCCACCCCGGCCTGGCAGTCCGATTCCATCCATCCCCAGACTTGAGCAATGGCCTTCATATTCGTGGGGTCCGCTGGAAATGGGACTCCACGCGTCCGACAAGATGTCCGCCTTAGCGTGAGTTTCTCGCACTGGATCACCAGGTAGAGGAGTCAGCGCTGGGGTCGTGTTGTCGTCAAATTTGGTGGCCACTTTGCGAAAGAATTGATTCCTGGTTGATGGAAGGTATGGATCTTGGACACCGAAGCTTGGACGAAGCGGAGGGAGGCAGCACTCTGGGTGAGACCGGAGTGGAGGCAGGAAACCACTTGAGGGGTAGAGGGAAGATTCGAAAGGTGATTGATTGAGGTCTTTAGCTCGAAATCCTTCTTGCTATCTCTAGACCTACTGGATACACCCTACTTGATTCTTTACTGGATACTGAGTTACTTCAGCCAATCAGAGAGCGCCACGTCGATGCCCATCTTGTACCTACAATCTTGTACCCACAGGTGGCGTAATCGACAGTGGCGTAATCCGCGGTGGCGTAATCGGCGTGGGTTCGGATTGGACCGGTTCGGGCTAACCGGTTCACGGTCAATAACCGATACCAAACCGGTAACTCTCAATACGCCCCCTCAATGCGAAGTCCCATGAATGCCGAGAGCCACCGTGAGGTCCGTGTGGCGTGGTCCCGCGAGCGCCTTCGTCATGATGTCCGCCAGCATCACGGAAGTCTCGCAATACTGGAGCTTCACTTCACCGCGCTTCACTTCGTCGCGGATGTGGTGGTACTTGATGTCGATGTGCTTGGCGCGGCCGTGGTTCACCGGGTTCTTCGTCATCTTGATGCACGACTGGTTGTCTTCGCGGATCATGAGCTCGGGTCCCGTCTCGTTGGCAGCTGCCAGGATCTCGCACAGCAGGCGATGAATCCACTTGCCCTCTTGGATCGCCAGACTGAGCGCAATATACTCCGCTTCGCTCGTAGACAGCGACACGCTTGACTGCTTCTTGCTGCCCCAGCTCACAGGCGCACTCATCAGCATGAACGTGTAGCCTGAAGTCGACTTGCGGTCGGCGAGGTCGCCAGCCCAGTCTGCGTCCGAGTATCCACGAAAGTCGATGTTGTCACCCGGCTTGAAGCAGATCCCGTGCGTCTTGGTGCCTTGCAGGTAGCGAAAGATACGCTTGACTGCCACCCAGTGTTCCTCTTGAGGATTTTCCATGAAACGCGACACATAGCCCACAGCGTACGCAATGTCCGGGCGCGTGGCAGTCATCAGGTGCATCAGGGCACCCACAGCTTCGCGAAACGGAGCGTTCACCTTGGTCGCTGCGTCGCTTGAAATCAGTCGAGTGCTTATGTCGACGGGACTCACCACGGCCTTGCACTCGTCCATACCAAAACGCTTGAGAATGTCATCCACATAGCGGCGCTGACACATCGTCACGCTGCCGTCTGGGCCGTCCACCAACTCGATCCCAAGAACGAACGCGCACTTGCCGCTGTCGGTCATCTCGAAGCGTGTTTTGAGGTCGGTCTTCGTGCGTGAGATCAGTTCGGGTGAACTTCCGGTAATCAGCACGTCATCCACGTAGACCAGCACGAGCACGCAGTGACCGTCAACGATCTTGACGTAGAGGCACGGGTCGAACGCCGATACTTGAAAGCCGATGGAGCACACGAACTCGTCGAAGGTCTCGTTCCACACGCGCGAAGCTTGCTTGAGACCGTAGATCGCCTTCACCAATTCCAGGCAGTCGAAGTCACCGTCGAGATCAACACCTTCGGGGACCGCGCAGAACACCAGCTCCTTCATTATCCCGTACAGGAAAGCTGTCACCACGTCGAGTTGGTCGAGGGGCCAGCCAAAATACTTGGCAATCGCGATGATCATGCGCAGCGTCACGTACTTGACGACGGGCGAGAACGTCTCGGTGTAGTCGATGCCGTACTTCTGCTTGAACCCCTTTGCCACGAGGCGCGCCTTGTATTTCTCGATCGATCCGTCCGCTTTGCGCTTGATCTTGAACACCCACTTGGTACCGATGGCGCGTTGTCCGTTAGGCAACTTGGCAGCACGAAACACACCACGAAGTCGCATCGACTCGAGCTCAGCACGAATCGCCTTGCGCCAGTGCACTTGGTCGGGGCCGTTCACCGCTTCTTGGAATGTCGTCGGCTCCGATAGATCGCCTGCTTCGACGGCATTGGCACTTGCACGCCAAAAAACTGGTGGAGTCGAATCGTCATCTTCATCTCCATGCTTTTCTTCTTCGTCTGCGTCTGCTCGGTGCGGAGAGGAGTAGTTCGGCGCACTTGCTTCTTCCAGTCCAGGTCGATGACGCACAGCTCGCGGTCTTCTGGCAGCTTCATCTTCGTCACTCGGGCGGCTCTTGCGCTTCCCTGCCTGCGTGTACTCCGTCTGGCGGGAACCATCATTGTCGATGTCGAGCGATTCGAAGTCCAGGTCGTCGACATCATCATCAGAAATCGTCGGTGAAAGTCCAAAGGTCGACTCATCGAAGTTGACATCGCGACTGATCACCACCTGCCCCGCCTCGATGTCATAAAGTCGATATGCCTTGGACACTTCTTCGTAGCCCAGGAATATTCCGGCGCGAGCCTTGGGGTCCCACTTGAGCCGCTTCTCCTTCGGAGTCAAAATGTACGTCCGACAGCCGAACACGCGCATGTGCTTCACACTCGGCTTGGACTTGTACACGATCTCGAACGGAGTCTTGTGCTCGATCTTGGGTGACGGCAAACGATTCTTCATGTAGATGGCCGTCATGGCCGCCTCAGCCCAGAAACACTTGTCCAGCTTGGCGTGATGCAGCATGCTGCGGCCGATCGTGACGATAGTCCGGATGGCTCGCTCTGCCGTGCCGTTGGTCTGGTGCGCGTACGGAACCGTGGTTTGCTGCTCGATGCCTTCGTCTTCGTAGAAGTCCTTGAGCGAGTTGGTCGCAAACTCACGAGCTCCGTCGTGCCGCACAAACTTGACCTTCTTGCCGAACTGCTTCTGCACCTTCATGATGTACGTCTTGATGCAGTCTTCGCTCTCCGACTTGGCACGCAGACAGAAACCCTTCATGCATCCGCTGGCTTCGTCCACAATCAGTAGCAGATACTTGCTACCACCAAGTGAGTTTTCCTCCATGGGTCCGCAGATGTCGAAGTGGAGCTACTCGAACGTGTCGTAGTGACGCTTGTCACAGTTGCTGGGGAACGGTTTTTGGACCATCTTGTCTTGTTGACAACCGCGACACACGCTTGTTCCACTCGACTTTGAGGGTGCTTTCGCGTCCTTGATCATCTTGGTGTCGACCATCTTGCGAAGCACCTCGACTGGAGCGTGACCCATACGCGCATGCAAGTCGACCGTTCTTCCACTTGTCGCTGAATTCGCCGATCGCTGAGGCGTGCGAAGCCAGTAAAGGTCATCCACGAGATCCGCCGTCGCCACCACTAGCTTCGAGTCCTTGCGCGAAACGGGCATTTCGGTGCCGTCAAACACCACTTGGAACTTGCCACTCTTGTTGATCTGCGGCACCGAGAGCAGATTCTTGCTCATGTTCGGCACGTACAGCGCGTTCTTGATCTCGATCTCGCGCTCGTCGCCGTTGGGCAGAACCACTCGTTCCACGATGGTCCCCACACCCTTGATTGCCGCCTTGTTGCCGTCGGCCACCGAAAGTTCGCCTTCATTTCGCTCGATCAAATTGGCGAACTTGGCCTTGTCGTTGCAGATGTGGTGCGTTGCGCCGCTGTCGACCGCCCACATCCCGGACATATTCTTGCCCGTCGAAATTCCACATTCCATGGAAACCGCGAACGCCACTCGATCGTAGTCGTAGTCGTATCCGTCGCTGTCGTTTCTCCACTGGATGTTGTTGGCCCCGCGTCCACGGCCGTTGCCATTGCCATTGCCATTGCCGCCGCGTCTTGGGCCCCGATTCTCGTCCTTCTGCTTGGTCCAGCACTTGTCCACCGTGTGCCCCAATTTCCCGCAGTATGTGCACTGGCGAGACTCTCGGTCGGTGTTGAACGCCTTGGCCGCGTTCTCCGTCTTCACCGTCGCCGTTGCCGTCTTCTCGCCTTGCCGCTTGATATGCTCGTTCGTGAGCACCTTCACGACGTCTTGCGATCGCAGTTCCGCGCTGCTCATCTCCAAGTTGAGCACGACGTTCTCGTAGCTCTTGGGGAGGCTGCGCAATAAGCAGATCGCCACGTCCTCGTCCTCCATCTTGGCGCCGATACTGCTGAGTTTGGCGCTGATGTTGAGGACCTCGTTGCAGTGATGCAATACATTGCCGCCTTCCGACATCTCCATGCTGAAGAGTTGGCGCTTCAAGTAGATGCGACCAGCCTTCTGCGAACCACCGTAGAGCGTCTTCAGGCGCGTCCACGCAGCCCACGCTTCCTCGCAGTCGTCAACCACATGATGGTAGTCCGCATTCATGTGGAGCAACATCAGTCCGAACGCGATGTTGCTGGACTTGACGTAGTCGTCCTTGGCCCGCGTGTCCGTGAAGCTCGGAGTCATCTCGCGGTTCACCACATGCCACACCGACTTGGTCAGGAACACGCCACGCATGTAGCGGTTCCACGTCGCGTAGTTGTCTCCGTTGAACTTGTCGATGGAGACCTTGGTGGAGGCATCGTGGGCAGAGGACATGGTGATTGGGCTCATAACCTGATGGAAGGTATGGGTCTTGGACACCGAAGCTTGGACGAAGCGGAGGGAGGCAGCACTCTGGGTGAGACCGGAGTGGAGGCAGGAAACCACTTGAGGGGTAGAGGGAAGATTCGAAAGGTGATTGATTGAGGTCTTTAGCTCGAAATCCTTCTTGCTATCTCTAGACCTACTGGATACACCCTACTTGATTCTTTACTGGATACTGAGTTACTTCAGCCAATCAGAGAGCGCCACGTCGATGCCCATCTTGTACCTACAATCTTGTACCCACAGGTGGCGTAATCGACAGTGGCGTAATCCGCGGTGGCGTAATCGGCGTGGGTTCGGATTGGACCGGTTAGCCCGAACCGGTCCACGGTCAATAACCGATACCAAACCAGTAACTCTCAATACTGGTCTTTCCAATATGATGAGTGGCATTCGTGAAAAGGCACCGCTGAGTTAGCCCTGTCCGTTGCAACTTACGGTCAGCAACCGCCCGACGGAGGCAGGCTTTCGGCGTCTTGGCCTCCGTGTTTGTCAAAGACGTTTCCATAAAACAGGTACGTGATTGTGTCTACCATCGGCTACACTCGTTGGCTGGTCTCGAGCATCTGGTAGAAGGGATCGCCGCAATGTTTGCTTACAGGTATTACAGAGGCTCGTCCTGCGTGCACGTACCCTTACAAACAGACCCCCTGCGCCTACTGTGCGGTTTCGTTCGGGCCAGAGGCCATTTATTGCAGTCCCCCCCCCCCCCCCAAGTCAGTCCGACAGGGAGCCGAACCGTTTCGCTCCAGTCGATTCTCGCAATCCCGTACAGATATAGCAAATCTCCAGGAAATCCGTGTATCAGCGCGCGCGGTAACCCCAGGACGTAGGCTCCAGCACCGTTGCATCATATTGACGAATCCTATATGGCAGGGTGTGAACCAGGCACCAGTCTTACGTGGCATATTGTCAGGTTGACGCCCGACGCGTGTCGAAGGAAACAATTGGGTGAGGTGGTTTCAGCGCAAGGCATCATCAAGACAAACAACTTGAAGGTCCGCCGCCTGTGCTTCGGCGAGTTGAGCCAGGTGGAGCATAAATCGCAAGCTGCCCCGATGTGGCCTTTTTGGTACTAATTCGAAAAGCATCCACGTCTTCTCAGTGCACGCCTCATAACTCACGCAACGCTTCAATCGAGACCTGGTTTGCCGATAATTCGGGAGATGGGAGAAAACCAAATAGGTGGCGCACAGACCAGTGGTTTTGAGCCCAGGGTTAATAGCATTTGCAAAACTAGTAATCTGGAGTAGTATTAATACTACTACTGTTTGAATAGTAGTTATATTACTGCCGTATTGTATGGTATTCACTATTTGTAGTAGTATCACCATCTCAAGGCGATACTATAGCAGTGAGAAGACTACTATTTTTCGAGAACGCCAAATGAACTAGTCCTTTATTCCGCAACTCTCAATCGAATGGCTCGCGCTTCAGTGTGCGAGAAGCTCGTCATTTCTCAAAACGCGTCGAAGAGAACAAGTTGGAAGACCGCCAGTCTGCCGATCCCGCTATAGGCGATGGGGTGCTCAGTGAAGGGCTGCCAGGAAGACGATGCGCTCAAGACGGATCATGCAGGGTGTGCAACAAGAACATACACCACATGTGCGCTATATGGTGTTTGAAGGCACGTATTCGGCCCTAAACGAAAGGTAATTTGCATTCTCCTCCCTACAACGAGCCTATATCCACTATCAATTAGCTTATTTAAACTGAGTAGGTTTTGCAGGAGACCATGTGCTCAAGTCGTCTATCCAAGCGTTGGGACACCTGCCGCCGCAGCGCTAAGCAGTATGATGGGTCTCGCAGCCTCCAGCGCTACATCGAAAACGCCATCAAATGGGCATTTGGTCGGGATCCTATTCCGACTTTGTACTCTCACCCAAGCCACCTGTGGGCAACGACAGCCCGGCTGCTCAGCGGGGAGTGAAGCGTCGCAAAACTGGTGTTACTTCGACGAGTGGAAAGAAGAAGGCTGCTTCTGTGACGAGGTCCAATGCTCGCGCTGACGAATTTCTAGCGAGAGCGTCCCCGTCACCACCACGTTATCCACGGTCGGAGTTGGATATGCACCTGTCTATTAGGCACGCGAGGAAAGCAGGAGCCGCGGACGATGTGTGGGACCTCATTCACACGCTGGACGAGCCATACAAAAAGCAGAACCCCTGGAAACCTTCCAATTTGCTGTACCGCAACATTTGTCTGTTGTGCTGTGACTTCATCAAGGGCCGAACGAAGACGAATCGCTACAGCTGGGAGGATGCCCTACGCAACACGAAGCATTCCAGCAATGCTAAATATCACAACAAGTCAAAGCACGTTGCTCATCCACTGGCGATATTAGCGGAGCAGACAACAACAGAGAAGGCGAAGACGGACATCGTAAACGCTGAAGCAGATGTCCGGGCTGTGCTGGCCCTCCTGCACATGTACCTACGACTACCGAAATCACGCCCACAACAACGACTACGGCTACTACGGCTATTACTGTCCCTGAAGGAGCCGTCGTGACAGCAGCACCAGCGCCAGCGAAACAATTCTTCAGAGCAAGCGAGAAGCCCGTGAACGTTTTGATTTCGAAGTGGTTGATCCCCTCCCTACACAGTCTGTGCGTCTGCGAGCTTTCGTGAAGTATTTCAAGCGGCCACGGGCAACCCAGCATACCGATGTTTGAGTCGCGATAGGCACGATCGACTTCTCAACGGGCAGTTCCAACTATTTTGTGAGCTCGTGAGCGCATTGCTATCTACTGAGTTCGAGAACGCATGCCACCTCAAGTTCCTGAATCTGATCCATGACATTTGGACTAGTTGCGGGAAGGGCAGTATCGTGGGTGCGTCGGTAGCCTTTATCGACAGTTCATGGAGGTTTCGATTTATCGCGCTGCTCGCTGCTGTCAAGAACGACGGTTACACCGCTCCTCTAGTGGCGAAGGTGATTGAAAGTGGGTTCAAAGCAAAATACGACATCGACATCCGTGCTATGAGCCGAATCACAATGTTCGATACAACTCCCTCCGCGAAGAATGTAGCTGGTCATATTGACACGGAACAGGAGGACTGCTCGGTGCATCCACACAATCTATGCATTATCTACGGTATCGGTCTCAAAGATAATATCCAGACAATCACTGTATGAAACGATACTATCGACTCGTGGGATAATGTAGTAACGACTGTCACACCTGGAGGTGCTTTGGACGAAGGTGGCGATGTTATCTCGACGCTCCGCAACCTGAACAACCATTTGAAGTCACCGAAGTAGCGTAATATGCTGCGTAAAATCCAGGAAGCACTCTCGTATCCTGCGCTTGAACCCATGACCGACAGAGCCGTCCTCTGTGCCTACACGTGCAAACTAATCCGAAGGTCGGTTGTCAACTACGCTGCTTGCGAGGCATACTTTCAGTCCACGAAGGACTCAACCAGCGCGTGGAAAGCGCTCACCGCCAGTGATTGGATGTTGGCAGTAAAAATGGAGGCTGTTACTAGTTGCGTAGCCAAACTTGCGTTGTCGGAGGCGCAAAGCGAGAACTTGGTCTCCTCGTACATGGTAGTATTCCGTCGACCCGCCGAGAATAAGCTGAAGGCGTTCAAGTTCGAAGCCATGGCGATAGAGCCTCCTCGCGCCAAAGACGCAAACGAAGCAAGTCGCCGTCGGGTTACAAGAACGCTCGATCAGTTTTCTGACCCAGGGAAGACGTGCCTCAAAAGGACGCTGCTTCAGTTGCAAGCGCGATTCCCCAAGGTGACAAAGGAAGCTAAGACGTGCATACTACTCGATCCACGCACCAAGTCTAGCGCTAAAAGGATTGCGGCCGTCGGCAACGTGCCTCGTAAGGAGGAGAAGGATATTTACAAGAGTGGGTTGGGGTTTCTGCGAGACGAGCACCGGAATGTTTTCGCGCAGATAGCAAAACAGGGAAGGACCCCGCTCTTCCAACAGTCGTCGTATCAGAGTAGCCTGCTTAGCCAAGACTCGCCTTCGCCATTTTCTTCTCCAGCATCAACTGGCTTGGACGACAAGGACGAGCTGTTGCTAGGGGCCCCCATTAGAGTAACCAAGACGAGAGAAGATGTGAAGGATTCCGAGATCAATCCTAGAGCGGACGTCATCATGAAATAGTGGCTTGAGTTGGAACCGGAGTGGGTAGAGGTCGCCGGGCGCCAGAACCCTGACAAGGCGAAGGAGAACCTGTCGAAAAACATGTCGATCGACTCGCGCAACGACATGTATTGGGCGCTGCTGGGGCTGTCGACGTACAGAAGTGGTTCCGCGATGAAGGGGAGGCCCACTTTCTATCTATTGCCTTGCTCGCTCGCATGCATTTCTGCAAAATCTCGTCATCAGCGTTTCAGGAACGGGTGTTCTCGACGGAAGGGATAGGTGTGGGTCCACAGGACGGACAGTGGAAGAGCTGAAAAGCAGCTATTGCTGCGGCTCAAATTGAGCCAACCACTCTCGATAATTAATAGGGGGTGATTGGCTGCCGTCCCGCTGGCGGCCAGATCCTTTGGGACAGCGACAGTCCTGCGTCGTCATCGATGGCCTCGAAGCCTGCTGCTTCAAAGATGTCCGTCGCGGTGGCAGCCATGAGGACATCAAGATCCTCATCATAATACCCCCCCCCCCCCCTCCCGTCACTGTGAAGCTGATGCTACTAGTGTCTTCGGTAGGGACGTTGTGTACCGTCTCCGATATCGGAACCGGCAAGTCCGCAGCCCACTCATAGTTTAGCTGTGTAGCGTACTCCAGGCCCCCTTCCGCCAGCCAACGAATCAAGCATTCACCGTGGCTGCCACCGTAGAAGTGTCACTCCGGCGTTTTGAGCAGTAGAAAAGTGGGCAAAACATCGATCCGCCCCACAAGCGGAAAATAGTAGTCCGTGATCACGTCCGGGGCGGCCTGATAGCCGCCCGTCTTATGCTGTAGAGTAGGTAGGCCCTCGCATTACCGTGTCTAAAAATATGTGTAATTGTAAATCGTGGCTGTCACCATTCATGTCCAAATCTAGTACCACAATTGGCTGTCTGAGGTACTACGCATACGCCCGCAGCGCGTGAGTGGCTACCCAATGTGCGGTTGCAACTGGTATCGACTGAAAGCTCCCGTTCATGTAGCGAATGATTGAAGAGTTGCGCTAAATTTGCCGCTGGAGAATTGGGAAGCGGTGCCCTCGGGCATATTGTTGCTGGATCCTCCGACGGGTGCACCACCCTGGCTCGAACGCCATCCACAAGGTTGGCGATGATTAAGGTTAAATCGCCCGCTTACGCCAGTTGACTTCATTCGTGACTTCGACCGCCAAACTCAACTTGGCCCCCAGAATTGCTAGTCACCGTGGCGTACAATGCCGATTGTCGGGGACGTTCACTTGCTTGCCCTCAAACCAGGATAACCAGTAGTAAACTTGAGTAGGGATCCGCGTCGGCGGCACTGTTTCCAGATATTTGACATTGTCGTCCGAGAGCTGTCTGTTGACGTCCGCGAAGGTGTGTTGTGCCAGCTGGTCCTGGGTGATGTCCTGCGACACTGGCGCATCAGAGACCGGTGGGTAGGATATTTGGACCCTGGGGTCGACGCCGCTGGCAAAGAGTGAGTTGAACCAACGTAACTCGCGGTCGATGCATCCATTTCCTCCATCATGTACGTTCACTACCATCGCCAGTGTCTGTCCGCTAGAGAGGTGGAGAGAATTGAGTGTTGGGAGAACTTCAAATCGTCTGAGCCGACAGGAGTTGTGAACGTGTCGGTGGTCACCCAACCGCCACCTCCCCAACTCTCGAAGCGGCATCACCGTTCCATCGCCAGCGAATTTGCTGTGGCACCTTGCGCCGTGGACGGGCGCGCCCTAGGCGGAGGTCGGTGCCACGATTTCCAACTATCCTCCCGTGCTCGCGACTGGGCTAGTGGCGCTTGTTCCTTTGGCGGCCCACTGCGGGTGCTTTCCACTGCGGTCTTGTTGCATGGGGTGGACGGCTTATCCTCGTGGTGCTCCTGTCTACATCCGGGTCTGATGCCGGGCTAGCCGGTGAACCCCCAGCCGGAAAACGCGTAGGTAGCCCCCTCTTCACCTGCCTCCGAATCGGCCTCATCCTCGAACGAATCAATCAAAGTGCTGCATTGTCCATGGAGTTGTTTTGCTTTGAAGCGGTCGAAACGAGACTCCGATTTAGAAGCTTATTTATGTCCTTTGGCTGGGGCTCCGTTCGCCTTGGGTATCCTTGCTGGATGGTTTGCATTCGCCGCCGTCAAGGGGGCGAGAGGTAACTATACCCGTGAGTGCGCTTAAGCTGACGAGCCACCCTGACTACCTCCCTCCTTGAACTCCGCCGGGTGGGGAGCCGAGCCATCAGTGGTCATGTTATTGCGTAGGGTGGTTGATCTGGTATGAGCTACCCCATACCCTGCGCTTCCACAACGTAAGCTGAAAACGTCAGGCCTGTGGACATTAACGGCACAACATAAGCCTCCAGCATCGACCTCTAACCCGACTCAGCAGCGTATACTACCGTTTCCACCCTGTGTTGCACGGCGGCTAAGAAGGCTTTCAGACTAGAAAGATCTGAGTCCGCGTAGAATCAACAGGAGCCGTGGACATTGTCCTTGAAACGACGCTGTAGGTTCAATCGCACCGATTCCCGTCGATCCGTCGCCAAGCGGCACCTGCCCGCATTGTGCCTAGCGCTAAAACCTCGGTAGCAGAAAAAGCTCATGTCAGTCTGAAAGTGGTGCACGAGCACCGCCGTTCCGTCCAAATCGATGTGGGTAATCCTTTTTGGTGCTTGGGGGCAGTGAGTTGCTATATAGTAGCCATTGTTTACTATGTCGATGGCGTCAGAGCGAGGAGCCTAAAACATCCAGAACCCTGCATTGAGGGATATCCACTATAGCCGCAGTGATATCCACGATTGAGATTGTGGTTGGTCCGAGAATTCGCACGGCGTATTAATGCTTCAATTGAGCGCCCGTAAACGTGCCATGTGCAGGACGTACCGGATTGCGCGTCGTGTCTACTAATTCGATCGTGGCCATTTGGATACGCAAAGTGGCTTCCGTCGAGAAGGTGGCGAGGCATCTTGAATAGAAAGCCAGTATAAACGTATATTTCTTGTCAAACGAGAGTTTTTTATGCCCTTCGCTAGACGGGAGGTCATAGTTCGCCCCATTTTTAGCCTTGAATATCTCTTCGAGTAGTGTCATATGGGCTGGCAGTTTACCCAGTTTTACACCCGCTGGGACGCCCGCAGTGAGACGTTGTTCTAAAGGAGAAAGATGGAAATCTTCGAGAATAGTGCGCTGCACCACAGGCAGGGCAGCCTTGAGGAAAACCGGTGGGTGACGGAGCTCAATCTTACCGCTCACATAGGTCATGAGAATCGCATCTTCCTTCGTTAATGGCGATCACGGAGAGGGCGCCTGCGCAGTGGCCAAAACTTGTTTCTGCTCTTTAGTGAGCTTGGTTTCCGGGGGGGGGGGGGGGCTTAGGTTTTAGTCCGAGTAGGTTGTAAGCCATAATGATCCAACGGCTGGACCCCTCCCCGTCGTACGACCCCAGCCCAGCTCTTCGAAGTTTACTGGCTTGTCGTGATGACAGGTTTCCCGCCCTCGATCGGCGATGAGGGCCGGGGAGTAACTAGTATCTGCGGCGGCTTTCGAAACAACCTGACCTAGTGCGCTGACGGTCCTACTCTCTTAAAGGAGGTGTGCTATTGTCATGTCAGCTAGATCGCCTGGATCCGGAGGTCTCAACGCCGCATGTGTGGGGCCGGGGGGAGCCGAGCGGCCTGTTGCTCATCCTCGAGGCCAGTCATGCAGCCACGATCGGACGATCTGGATACAAATGCTAAGTCAAAGCGCTGATGATGGGGTACACTGTCTGTGTCAAGAGAGGTATCAACTTGCCCGCTGATTGGTGATGTCGCTTGTTCGCCGCCCAAGGAAAAGTACACACTGGTGTCTGGTTTGATGCAGAGCACCGTGTCGCTCCACACGACCCTCAGGTTGTTGCTGTGACTGGTGACGGTATCAACGACGCTCCTGCTCTGAGGAAAGGCGAACATGGGTTTCGCTGTGAAAATCAGTGGTACGGCGGTAACCAAGGACGTCTAGGATGTTATTATGGTATACGATAACCTTAACTAGATCGTAAACGCCATCAAGTAGGAACGTAACGGGTACGTCTCGATCACCAATATCCTTTGGTTCCAGTCGACTCTCCACGTGGTTGCTATTACGCTGGTACAGCCGTACTAGAAGTCGCATCTGTCCGCTGTACAAATGATGTGGGTCAACGTGGTCATGGATTTGTTTGTGTGGCTCTGAGGAGCCGATGCCCGCTCTTCTTAAACGCAAGCTGTACCCGAACAACGAAGTGGTGCTACGATTGGAAGTGGCGCTGGAAGTGTGTCGATTGGGAGCAGTAGCCATAGCGCTGCTAGTACTCTGTCTGCTTCTGGTGAGATGTCGAATGTGGCTGGCGATGCGGTGGATGGCCGTTTCGATGATCGAAGTCTCGAATATTAAAGAGACGAATTACGGCAACGAGCTGCTGATGGTAGTTGTATTATCTCGTCAGTTGATATTAAAGTACATTCCATCAGCACACTGGCTGAAATACTTTCAAAGCCGAACTTCCCAACGGAATAGTCTGCGTAGACGGGTAGTTCTTCATATGAAATGCCACAATATGACGTTGTCGACGTTGGATGAATTCTGTTGTTCCCGTCGAGGGTTGATTGGGGGGGCTCGTGTGCTGAATCGGCTGCTTGAGTATTTGTCTGATATAGCTGTCACCATTGGCACTTACCCGCGCCATGATGTTTGGACGGCAAAAAGATAATGAGCAGCTACACTTGGATAACGCAAGGTCAAGGTAAACGCCGCGACCATCACTACGTTCAAACTTCAACAGTAGCCATGCAGGCTTGTAATTCATCATCAAGGCCATCGCTGATACTTTGGGCGACATCACGCACTGGGAGGTGATCTCGACGTTTGATGCTGTAAGGATCAAGTGCCTCCATTTAATAACTACCGGTAGCATCAAAAATGACTAGAGCATAGCTAATACTAATGAGCTCTGAATAAAAGAGAAGCAACTATTCAAATTTCCGAAGTCTCACACAACAATCGTTGTGACATCGGGCTTGCGCCCGTCCAACACGAGCGCATCCCCGACCAGCCAAACGATTTGGATATCCCCAAAACATGCTCGGTATAGCAGCGAGATATGCTCAGTAGAGCTCATTTTGTTGACCTCCTCCGCGAAAACGAAACCCGCCGGGACGCAATGCCTTGAAGGCGTGCCGAAGTACGGTATTGTAGGCATGCTCTGTATCCCCCCCCCACCGTGCGAAGCACGTCGTCCACAAGCAAGCCAATTGCGAGAGCTATTGGGCATACGTCTGCGACGAATCGAGCGACGCCCAGTGAGAGCTTCACCTTTCCTATATCAACTTCAAGCGCGCTGCACGTTTTAACTCTTTCTTGGTCAAGTCGAGACGATCTTGGCACGAGTCGAGCAGTTCCACTCCAGCTATTGATGGGTGGACACTGCTCGTGTGTCAGGCTCCGGCCACGTCCCCCGCGATCCAGTTTGGCACAGATGAACCCCTAGCCACGGACCAGGAAGACAACGTCAGGCCAGACGCCATCAAGTTCATCATCTGTCCTGACTTATTCTGGTGGCGACAAAACCAAATTGGTCCACATGATGGACGAGTTGTTCGTTGACGACTCGTGATCCTACGCCAACCTGCCATTAGATTTAATCTCGCGGGCCTTTGTGACGTCCATCTTGGCGATTGTCTCGGGGGCTCTGTTGTCCTTAGCTTGGGCCATTATGGCCTGGGTCTTGGTGCTCAACTTTGCCTTGGCATTCAGCTTGGTCTTGGAGTTCGTTTTTTCGGTGGATTTGCACGCCAAAACCGTTGCATATAACTCAGCGGTCTTGCCTTGCGCTTCATCGTTTCGATGCTTTCCACCCCGCAAATGTTGCTCGCAACGCAGCGGAAGTGAACAAAACCGTCGCTTCCTTAGACTTATTGGCCGATGCCTTGGTCTTCATTGCTTTCAATTTGGCATTTGGCAGGAGATTTTTCTTCGACTGCTTGGTCTTGTCAAGCATCTTCATCTTCTTCTGCTCACGCCCATCCGGCATCGATGGGCGGGGCGCCAAATCATCAGGATGCATATTGCTCATGTGGCCCTCGACTAAATGACGGTTCACCAAACCAGAATAGTACAACGAAGCTTTGGTACACGAGAATCCACCGGAACAGATTTTTATAGACCAGTACCCAATTTCTGGGCGTTTGTGCTTCGCGGAGAAGAATCTGGCTGAGATGTGAGCGGGAATAGAGCATCCTTGATACACTATCAATTCACCTTCTGCCTCGTCTTCCAGTAATCTCGGATTTTGATGTTGAATCTTGTCTTTCTCTTTGATCTACTGGTCGCCTTGCTCCTTCTCGCTGAAAAATCCGATTTCGTTTTCTAGTCGGAGGCCGCGGCCGTGATCACTGCGGACGTGGCTGCCGGCAAGAGTGCCGCGCAACGGACGCTTCCGCTTCTGTCAACGATGTTGATCTGGCGTCCGTCTTGTCATACAACCACTCGTTCCGCTCCAGACTTGGGCTCCAGGCCTGGAGCAACCCATTAGAATCAAGCTGTCACCGCCAACAGCAAAAATCATCATGAGCGGTCACAGGTTTCAAGAATTACAGTAGCTAAGATGGAAGCCAGTTGTGTTGCTAGACTCTGGGATTTATAAATTGCCACTTTTCCAGCCAAAAAAAACCGCCTCTCGCGCCGTTCCATTTCGTGGTCCCGGTGCGGTCAGTAGTGTTGACCGCCCTGTCATTGCGTCGTTCTTGGAGTACATAATAGAGAACTGTAGTTTCTGGAACTATTCGAGGGTTACGAAGCGTTGCTCGAAAAATAGACTCCTTGGAGTTATCGGCCCCCTGATAACTCCAAGTATTGGATCATCCCAAAATATCCACAAAGAAATCTATTTCTATCTTACCCGGATTTTTGTTCAGATATTCCTTACTCCAGCTCCAGAAACTATAGTTCTCTAATATGTTATAAGCATGAGATCGCGACAGTGTGGTAGTAAAAGCCGCTATGTACCGAAACCTGTGCGCCCTGTCTATATCTATGTTTTGGCATCCCAGAATGCTGCGGGAATCCCTCCAATACTGGTAGTTGCGGGAAACCAAAGCTGAACTTCAGACCTGCGGGATTTTTTCCATCTGCTTCTCAGCCAATAGCTGGCCACCCCACCTGATATTTTTTATACTGCTGAAGCCTTATCATTACGCAAGTGGCGCTATCATCTCTCTCTTCGTGTGTGCTTGTAGCAGCGCGTTAGTCGTCTCCCCGCCACTTCCATAATGTACAGCATCGTCCTGCGTCGCCGGCGACGCAAGTTGCAGCTTCTGGTGTCCTCTACAGCGCTCGCAATATGCACAAATGTTCTGGCACTGGCCACCTCGTCTGATTGCGACATTATCGCGCGCTGCGAGGGTCTTCTGAGCGTCACAGCGGTAATAACGACTCCCACATATGACAAGCTTCCCCCGGACGTGGCAGTCACGCTGGCTGCGCACTCTGACGCTTCCTGGAGCGATCTGGACGACGCCACAAAAGTGGGACTGCTGTGGGTACACGGATACGTGTTTTCAGGCGGCTCCAGCAACGGAAACAAGGCAGGAGACGATATAATTCAGGTTTACACTCGCTGCTCTAATGGATCTGCAACAGGCGTGGAGATGGCGAGCGTGGGGGTCTCGTACGACGACTTTACAGCCCAATGTGAGGCTGCACGCTGCGGCCCTTACTACCAGGCCACGAATGCCAAGTGTATGGCCAATGTGACAAGTGCCATTCAGTGTGCAGTTGATAGAGGGTCGTCCACGCTGCCTACAGCCAATGACGTGTCGTTCTGGTCCTCAGCAGCGTCGTCCAGTGCCATACCGTACCCTCAGGCTTATCAACACAGCGTCGCATTGACTGGTACGACGGAGATGTTGCAGATGTATTCGATCCACATGCGGAATGACGACGCAGGTGTGTCATGTGGTAACTCCCTGGATGCGATCATCCCGTGCTTAAGACTGGAGGACGTGGCGTCTTCAGAGTTCTGTAAACCGTCAGTGGATGAAGTTACAGTAAAGAACTTTCTGTCGTCGATGAGGACGTTACAAGTGAGCAAACTGTCAGAAGATAACGAGCCATCCGATGGTGGTAGCAAGATGGCATTGATTCTCGGTGCGGGTATCGGTGGAGTGGTTCTTATCATCGTCATTTTAGTATGCTGCTGCTGCCGCAAGAAGAGAGGGCCGCGTACCGAGCAGCTCTCAGAGACTGCTGCTGTTGGGGCAACACAGGAACAGAGTCAAATTACGAGTGCAACGCGATCAGGACTGGGGTTTATTCCAAGAGTAATCGGACGACGTGGCAAGAACAGCGAAAGAGACAGCGAGAGTTCGTCCAACGCCACGACTAATGTCAACGTGCAGACTAACCGAGGTCGACGATCATCGTGGTACACTTTTGGCAATGCTACCAACCGTGAGTCAACGGCATATGGTCGTCGGTCCTCTATGGCTGGTACGTGGATTGGAGCTGCAGCTGGAGGCAAGACAGTGAGCGAGTACTGCGACGAGTCGGAGATCTTGACCGACTTCATGCAGGACCCTGACATATTCACAAAGCGCATCGCCTTCGACGAACTCACGTTCCTACGTATGCTGTCAAAGGGAGCGTACGGTGAGGTGTGGCTGGGTCAGCTCGAGACTCGACATGTGGCCATTAAGCGTTTATTACCGGAGAAATGCCAGTTCACAGCCAGTCTGGAGCAGTTTGCAGGGGAGATTCAGCTAATGTGCACTCTGCAGCACCGTAACATTGTTTCGTTCGTAGGCGTGAGCTGGAATCGACTCCAGAATCTGTGCGCTGTGGTGGAGTATATGGAGGCGGGCGACCTGGATGAAGTGCTTAAGAAGAACCGAGAGAAGTTCTCATGGCAGCGCGAGAAGATCTCCATCGCCATGGACATCGCAGAAGGGTTAGTGTACTTGCACTGCTTGCGACCTGTAGTCGTACACCGTGACCTTAAGTCCAAGAACGTTCTACTGAACCGCAAGTTCCACGCCAAGCTGAGCGACTTTGGCGTAAGTCGCAAGACTCATGTCAACGAGACTATGACATCCGGAGTGGGGACTTTACTGTGGACTGCCCCGGAGATCATCGAAGGCAAGAAATACTCGGAAAAGGCAGATATTTACTCTCTTGGTGTCGTGTTATCAGAGATGGACACGTGCGACGCCCCGTTCTCAGATGTGACGTCCGACAAAGGCGAGCGTTTGCCAGGAATGCAACTGGCTCAACTCGTACGGCTGGGGAAGATTCGGGTGTCGCTGCGCAAGGACTGTCCGCCCAATCTCCGTAAACTGGTCATGGACTGCACGCAGCTGGATCCGGATGCTCGGCCTAGTTCCATGCAAGTGGCCTTCACTCTCAAGAGTATTATCGCACCGACGCTGCGTATGTCATCATCGACAGCTACGACGGCTTCCACGTCGTCCTCAAGCGGCTTCACATCCAGCGGAAGTCACGCTACGGCTAGCCAGGTGCTGCAAGGACCATCGTCTACAGTCAAAGGCAGTCGTATTTAACCAGTAGTCGAAGCACATATTTTTTTAACACCGTTTCCATCCTTCAAGGTCATATCTGAAAAAGACAGCTAGAGTTGCAACTAAATCTTGAAATCATCTCTACCTCACAAAATTTGCAGCGAACACTCTATGACGTCTTGAAAGGCATGTGCTAGAATTTCAGTGCTCTGTGACGCGTACGACGCGTACGATGCGCACAATGCCATCACCATCTAACTCACTAGCAAGAGCCTAACGTCTAGTGCGTGTCAATGGCCGCGACTGACTTCAACTTTTTGCCCTATCCCTGAATCAATAGATACATTTCATTGGCAGAAAGCATTTGAACCAGGAGCCAGGACTCTAGACCCCGGATCAATCACGGCGCGCTGCTCCTGCAACGTGAAGGTGTGCCCCGTGCCAACATGCTTTGAATGCCCTCGATGTGGATGTGAGCACGATGGTCTTACGATTGAAGAAAAGCTGTCTCGTCGTCGCGGTCGCCCACCGCTCTTTATCAGCTCCGACAACTAAACCTCCACCTGAACAGCTCCGAAAGAGCTCACGTACGCATTCAGATCCAAGCTGGTTCATGAGGCCCCCCTCCTCTTACCCCAACACCATCTTATCGCGAGGCCCCTGCATATAAAGACATAATACAGTTTTTCGGTGAGCCCAGTGATCGAATTGAGTATATTCGGAAGAATATCGGCGCTCGTAAGAAGCGCTGCTCTTCTTCGTTCTGGGATCAGGTATCGCCGAGTCGTGAAGACGCAAGGGTGTGTACAATCATATTGAATCTCTATATGACGCTACTTACGTGCATTGCAGAATCAATTTGTGGAGATGGCGCTGCGGAAGCCTCGCTTCAGTTGTTTGCTTTGTGGATGGGTAGTACTCCTGCAGCTGCTGCTGCTGCTGCTCGTGACGCAGCCACGGATGATCGACGTACACTCCAAACTATTATTTCACCCGTCTTGACAGCTAGTATTCGAGGAAGTATAGAGCTGCGCACCGCACGAGCAGTTCTGTGCCAGTGTTTTTCATGGAGAGAGTTGCATCTTGCCGCTGAAGTCGTGCCCGGGCTTAATGTTTGCAGAAGAAGTTACTGGAAAGGAAAGCGTGACTATGATATCTTGTCTAGCATTGGTACGTTGGAGAAGCCAAAGTGGCGACGCAAGAATTTTGCCGAGACTGATGCTGACGCAGCGATTGCGAGTATTTTGTCAACGGAGAATGTCGGATTTGTATCGTGGGGTACTAAACGCATCAAACTCGATGGTGTCTTCCATGACGTTCCGAGTATTTTGCGACGAAGATCAATTAGTTTGATGTACGAGCAGTACAAACAAGCTTTTCCGAGCGGCCTCGCTAAATCAACGTTTTACATGCTTGCATCGATTCTAACGCATGGTGAAATGGTAGCTCGGTCTTCGATCGACTACGTTACTGGCTTCCTTCTCAATGACAACTTCGAGTTGTTGGAACGCATAGTTCGAGATATTCTTCCTGGTAAATTCGAGGATCTGTCTCGCAAAATGGCGATACTCAAAGCCTGGTTAAAGTATGGTGCCATTGGCCAGTTTGAGGGCAATGATGATGAAAGTGAAAGTGCTTGTGCCCGGCATTTGATTAAGTTTGAACTTTTGGAGCCAGCCAAGAATGCAGCGAAGCTGGGTAAGGTGTTCTGCAAGTACTGTCACGGATTTGATAATCTCATCAGGCATATCAAACAACAGCTAGAGGAGGCGGGTGCAGATGCTTGTTGTCTGGAAGCAGTGTCTGACTGCCATGAAAAGTTGGAGCTTTTCTTAGGGCATCGGCTACGTGTACTCAATCAACAAAGAGCGTTACGTGAACTTTTTGACAAAATGAGAGATTATTGTGTGGGAAATGTAGCAACTGAAGCACTAGTCGTCATCGATTTCAAGCAGAACCAGTTTACTACCGTGAAAAAACAGTAGATCATTATGGTAAAAGGGGTATGAGCTGGCACGGAGCTATGGTGCGATTCTGGATGAAGGAGTCGCCTCTAGAAGACGCCGCCGAGAACAAGATATACTTTGATCACATATCGAATGGTGACAACAAGCAAGATAAAGAAGCCGTTGTGGCACTTTTTGAAGCCCTCATGATATCGATCAAGCGAACCTTACCATCTATCACAACGACCACCGTTCAGTCTGACAATGCTAGCTGCTATCAGAACCCTTTGGTCACAGCCATACTGCCAGTGATTGGAGCAGCTCATGGAATTCACGTAGCTCGATACATCCATACTGATACCCAAGATGGCAAGTCCATGCTGGATGCACACTTTGCGAGAGCGATGAAAAAGATAAGGAAATACGTTCAGCAAGGCTATAACTGCGTCACACCAAGTCAGCTTGTCACCGCACTCAATGCAGACGGTGGCATTATGGATTGTGTAGCTGCGTTGATCGAGTATGACCGTAGAACATCGCAGGAATTGGGCGTTACAGCTAAGAAGCTTGTGCAGGGTCTTGAATCGATATGTCCACGGATAAACGACGCGATATATAATTTTCCGATGAGCTACAATTGGGTGGCGGACATGGGCACGTGTGTAGCCTTTGATTTTCAACACATTCCTTCGTTCTCTGCAGTTCTTTTTTTCATACTCTGGTGTTGGTGACGGCGTACAAGTCCACGTTAACTTCGCAGACAATACTTGAACCGCGCAAATGGATACAGAAGGAAATTCCTTAAGGCGCGCGGATACAGATCTGATTCTAAACGAAGCAGAGATTAATGAAAGTGGAGCAGGGAATGATCCAGAGCTTGGGTTTGATGAAATGGATATGAATGATTTGTACCAGTCTGATTGCAGCTCTGAAAGTGATGAAGACGACGATAGTGCAGACGAAGGGCCTGAAGAGCAGAACGAGGACGAGCCAACCTCATGTGATCCCCACGAAGTGTCATCAGATGATCTTGGTTTTATTACAGGCGTACGCATTGGGAAGTCGACTCAGATTCGAAGAAGAGCTAGAAAGTGGAAGCGTGCAGATGTACCAGCTCGCAAAACGAATGTACCAAGCAATTTACCTTCAGAACGTGACATTACTTCGTATGCAAAGCGCTCGCTCATTGCAATGAAAAACGCTGGGAATATCGAGGTAGTAGAAGCAGCTAGCCTTCCTCGCGAGATGGGTGACATGCATCTGACTATTCCGGATGCGACAACAGACATCCCATCGTTGAAACAAGGCTGGGCAAGACGTCCACCGTGGGGGAAAATGTACGGTGCTTGCTATATCAATCGATACGAGGAAGAAGTAGCTGAACTCTTTCGACAAGGCGAAGAGAACAGCTCTTGCAAATTTGGACCAGCTCACATGCTTGAAGTGTTGATAGAAAAGCATCCTACGAAGTATGACTTACCCAGCGAGAATGAAATTCGTTCAGAAATTTCAAAACTCACTCGTTCAAGGAAGAAACGACCACGAGAGAAAGTATCGTCCGTTCATCCGCATGACGACGTGGATGAGGTTGTGTGACAGAAACCCATGAAAGCGTGTTATGCATCTTTTCTGGAAGATATTGTCACGGCTGATCCAGGCATAAAACCCAAAGCAGCACTACAACGATTCTGTGATACATTTCCTTTGAGTGCTTCAGAGTTGACAGATTTCAAGATAACGACAAAAGTATCATCCGTGAAGCTAAAGCCAAAGCGAAAGCGCCGATTTACAACGCCGACGAAAAAAAGAATTCAAATCGAGATTAATTTGGTCAACGCGCAATGTCTTGATAATAAACGTCGGCTGCGACTACACTGGTATTTTTCGCAGTCACTTGCAGTTAGATGCAGGATTTCGTTATGCTCGGTCAGTATGACGTCTTTAGTGAGCACCGATCCCGTTCAAAATCAGCATTTCGTGAACCTTCGGCTTTTGTTTTCTCCGTATTAGCACGAAGGGCCTAAGCACCAGGAAAAGTGGTGGAACGTCAGGACTTGTGCGGGTTGGACACGTCGCGCAGCAACGTCACCACCATCGTCTCAACCTGAGCCATGCCCGTCCAAATTGGGCCCAGTTTCTTCAGAACGATCAATGCCGTGATCCAGTATCCGAAGTGATAGTGGTGGTCGTTGTACACGCCGTTTCCAAATTCCACTTTGACGTCGTCGGTAGTAAAAACTTGGCTCGTTACGATGCCCTTGTACGTTGTCTCGTATATCAGTGGCTCGCTCAGCGAGTTGCTGATAAAAGGCTCAATGAGGTGCTCCAAGGCGACTAGCCAGTAGGGTAGTATCATCGTCCACTACCGAGATATCGGCCACCATCAAGCAGAGCAACGCGTACTTCTGGTACGCATTGCCATTGTAGTACCAACTACCAGTGTCCAACGCCCCGTCACTGTCAATGTCGTTCTTAGTGTGGCGAGAAGGCCAATCTACAAGACCACGTCTGCAGATGCTTGCTCGTGGGGTAAAAATTCACTTCGTCGTCCGCTCTGTCCTCCATTAGCGCCTAGATACCCGTCGTCGTCACCTGACCCGCCATGTCACCACGAGCGCTCGAGTGCAACACGATCGCTCCCCTTGACTGTGTCGTGCTGGCACCATCCATGACATACACTTCCGGCAGTAGAAAATGCAAAAGACCCGAGCTGTCACAGCCGCTGCCTTCTGTCTTCCACTCCGGCGAGTAGCGCGTGCGAGATTGCACCAACATGTCACCCCCGCGCACAACATACGACGCGTAGTCGTCGTACACTCCCTGGTCGCTGTTCTCGGGGTGTGAATCGGCACTTGAAGGGTGCCAGTTTAGGCGGCTGAAGCCACCAGCACCGACCGCGTGCTGTCGATGGAGAAGGACGCGCTGGTGTCGCTGGCGAAGACCACTCACGTCTGCCCATTTGCGAACTGCACGACGAGCTTGCCTGGAGTCGAGCCATCCGGCAGCGTCGTGGCGTAGTCCAACTGGATGCTAGTTGCGAGCGGTGGACGTTCCGGACATGAAGACCATGCCGTGCACGAGCGCCGAGTCCATGCAGCTGGTGATGCTCCCGGACATACACGTCTGAACCGCAACACCCATGTCGATAATTGCGTATACCTCGTAACCAGGCTTGGTGGCCCCGCCGATAGCGTGAGGTCGTTATATAATACGTGCAGGTAATACCTGACGACCTACCTTGTCGGCCAGTCGGCAATATGTGTACGAGTACCATGTTTGTATTCCCAAGAGCGCTTCCTTGAGCAGCCTGAGCGCCTACAGGTTGGACCACGCGTGGTCGGCAACGGTGTTAATGTCTTTTGCGGTGGTGTGGATGGGTTGCCTCTCCCCTTGTTTGTGGGATCGGCTGGGCGAGTAGTTCGTCGACGACGTTGATGATGGGCTCACGGCGCACCACATCTTCGCGCATGGCCGGTCACCTGCTCACGCACACCCCACATTATCGGGCCGAAGCTAGGTATCGACATGAGGTTCCATCTCGCTGGGGTCTGCTGCGACTAACAGCTCAGGCTGCGATAGGCTAAAATTCAGAACCACCAAACTATAAATAGAACTTTGGCAAGATGAGTCGCGGCCACTTGAGCTCGAGACCACGGAGTCCCTGCATCTAAAGGCGGGTATTGACTTCTCATCCTACATTTTCATGGTGGTGCATGTGCTGAAGGCATAAGGAAGATACAAAACTATATGTTGGTGCGGGTGGTCCGTGCTGAAATACAAGTGCGGTATTATTTTTTTTTGCACTTCGCCATAACAAATGGCCGAATTGTGTGACCGTCATGTACAGAAATGGTGTTAATAGCAATTTGTTTTCAGACAAATCAAATTAAAAAATGTAATCTAGGTCTTTATGCACTCCTCTCTATGCTTAGAACATGAAGATCTGCTTCTCCTTAAAGCCAATGCTCTTCAGCATAATGCCCACTGCTTCGTCAAAAGCCGGTGGCCCACAGTGGAAAGCTGCCACATCGGGTGAAGCCTTTGGTAGCAACTCGGCGAGCATCGTTTTGTCCAGCTGTTTACCTGTTTTGAACGATCCCAGCTCGGTCGAGTCATCCTCACTGGCCTCGTGAAGCACATGATGCACCATGACACGATCAGGGAACATGTTGGCCAGCGGCTCCAGCTGCGCGAGTGCGATAATGTGCCTCAGCGAGTGATTGCAGTCCACCAACGTAATCTTAGTCGTGTCCTTGTTGTTCTCCATAATTGCACGGAAAAGTTGCAGCATGGGAGCGATGCCCGTGCCTGCAGCAACCATCACAACGTGACGGACATTCGTCATCTTTGACTGACCACCAACTGTCACAACACCAGCCTCGGGGTATCCGAGCACTCCTTGCGGTCCCAGCATCTCCACTGTGTCTCCAATTGCCAAATTGTCCAGATAACTACTCATGACGCCATCCGGATAGATTTTAACAACCAAATCGAAGGACGCCGACTGGGAGAATTTGGACGTGGGGGTGAAAGCTCTCTCGACCATATGGCCGTTTATCTTGGCTCGTACTTTAAGGTGCTGTCCGGGAGTCTCAAGTCCCAGTAGTTTAGTACCAGGTAACTCGAAGGTGAACTTGACAGTCTGGTGACTCACTTTCTGCTTAAAAGCCAGCGTGAAGTGTCTCCACTGGGTTTTATCCAGAGCGAATCTGGACGATTCAGAGTTTGAATTGGCTGTCACTGAGTCTGGATCCAACTGGCCAATGTAGCACTTTTCAAGCATACTGTGGCCATTGACCCACGGGTGTTTCTCGTTGAAAAGGTCCGTACAGTCGCCACCTGCTGCCAGCAGGAGGTCTGCGATGCCTCCTGGGTGAAATTTCAGGTACGGCGTCATGTTGTACACTTTCCCATCTAATACACTCCAGCAATCTTCTTCGGTACAGTGGCGATTCACTTCTTCCAGCGAGATGGCGCGACGAGGGGGCCCACCACGAAGACCAGATAAGTCTTGACCCGATTGACACAGTCGCATCCAGTGCTGGATAGAGGTAGAGTTAGTGGGGATAGATGGAGAGGTGGAGGGGGTATGCACGCACCAGTTGGCTGTATCCAGGCGGCAGCGCCACTTTGTTGCGGCGCTGGACCATTGTCGGACACCCGCCCATCGTCGCTTTGTTCGGTAAGTTAGAAAAACAACGGACGGCTTTGAATTCTGCGAATGATTGGATGAAAAGGTTAAAAATATAAGCCAATGAGGTTGTATCAGTGGGGCGTAATCTGTGCGAGACGTCAGCAGTTTTGTCATTTTGTTTAAACGCTAAAACGAAATATCCTTACCGGTAAAATCGTTTTGCCCTTGCACATCAATATTTTCTTTAAGCTCGTTCTCCTTCCAAATCGATTTGTTAGCCCATTGATCAAATTGAGGGTAGCACTGTATCTTTGACCTGCATCAAGAGAAAGAGAACGTTTGGCGGGCACCCAGGGTCCCTGGCGAATGCCGGTGCTCCCAAAACCCACCAGTAAAAATAAAGTATTTACATGATAATAAGAATGTTTGAATAAATCGAGATGCGTAAGACTCGTACCAGTCTTTTTCGATGAGATATTGAACAATGAAGCGCCGATTAAACCGCAATTTTTTTTTTGTCCTTTAAAAAGCAACCGACTTGCCTGCCGTCGTGGTAAAAAAAAAGAGCTGAAGGACTTCAGTCTGTGTTCATGTTAGAGGCATTTGACGATCTAATCCGGTACAGCGGCAAAAAAAATGACTCCTTGGATATTATTTCTCGATACAAACATGCTGTTAGGAAGAAAAAAATCGACTAAATTTAATGTGGGACGCTTCAGTTGTCCACAGCGCAATTAGCTTTTAAAAAAAGATGAGGATCCCTGGCGTATTAATTTCGCGAAGAATAAATAAAGCCTCTCAAACTTTAAAGGCACGAAGTACACGTCGTAGCTATAGTAATCCCTTAAGAACGGTAGAAGTATGTGTAGTCGACAGTGAGGACTTGTCTTCGTGCACTCCAGAGCGCAGCTTGCACCGGGGGTGTACTTGTACTGGGAAATGCAATCAAAAAGTGGTATCTATTGATCCGAAAACATTTTAATGCATTTAAGAATGCCAAATTCTAGGCATATCACGCTGACAGTCTGATATGGATTCAAGCGCATTAATGCTTGGCCGGTAAGTCGATCGTTAATATATTGCCTGATTACTGAAAGGATTGGCATTTCCCGCGACCGAAAAGGTGGTTTCGAGTAACAATATGTACTTATCCTTCAAGTAGACAAAAAGAATGAAACAACTTCAGTCTTCGATTCGAATGGCTTGGCGA
This sequence comes from Phytophthora cactorum, assembly GCA_016864655.1. Taxonomy (NCBI): domain Eukaryota; phylum Oomycota; class Peronosporomycetes; order Peronosporales; family Peronosporaceae; genus Phytophthora; species Phytophthora cactorum. The sequence continues at coordinate 366,427 of NHQK01000012.1, forward strand.
CAAACAAAATCTTTGGTTGCCCGACGACACTGACCCTTGCGTTGAAGTCGGCACCTGAAATATACAAAGAAATTCCAGTTTCTAAGCAATACCTCATACCAGCAGCAACAACAAAACAAGTACGTACCTAGATGCTGTAGTTCAAACGGAATGAGAACTAGGATTCCAATCAGAAGCTTCACCTGGACCAGATAGGCGTGGGTTTCCAATACGAACGCAAGCTGGTGCATTGCAGAAAACCCAAACTTGCATTGTAGAAAATGGTGAAGGAAAACAAGAGAGACAACCTCCAGCATTGCCAACACCAGAATATTCACTGCCTGTGCTATGCCCCAATTACCTGCCCCGCCAGGATAGTAGACAATATTCGGCAGCATCTCCAGGGCCGATTTGTACACCACGTAAACTATTGGGATGATGCATTCCACGTACTCGACCAGTTCGAGATATTCACAGTGAAAGAGTAGCTGCAAACCCTGTAAGACCAACTCATTGGACTTCGCTGCCCTCAAACGTGAGCCGTTTGTATGGGCCGAGTGTTTTTTCTGAGCATCCGGTGGGGATGTTTCATGTTCGAGATTTGGAGTAGGTACAATAGAGGCACTTTGTTTGAACCCTTTTTGATCTCGATGTATCGTCTGCAGCGGAGTTCGCTTGATGCGGTCGTTAGAAGATTGGTTCTGCAAACAGTACACGCCTGATGCTTCCAGATTAATGAGCTGTTCAGCTTCTTTACTTGTAAGAGAATGAGGCAGGCAGGCCCACAGACGCACAGATTCCAACGACCTGGCCTGAAACGCGCTAGGTTTTTTAATCGCTTCGAGAATAGTCGTCAGCAGCTTTGTCGTCTCTGGTGTGTAGCTTTGCTGGTGTGTAGAGCCACCTGGTTGTTGCCGGATAATCTGTAGCAATACGTTGGCATTAGCACCCAATTCACGTAGCTCCAATAATATTTGGACTAGATCTGTTGAGATGAACAGGAAGGACAAGTAGAATGGTCCCGGAAGATGACATGCACACCGATACGAAGAGCGAGCTGAAAAAATCAACCAAAAATGCCACCGATTCTGGTATAATATCTTCGAGGTCACGCGTAGCATGGACGATGAAGTGCTTTGCAGCGAATCTCCAGATTGGTAAGACGAGAATCACCCCACCGCGGTACGCTACGGGAACAATATCGTAAAAAACCTTGAAGACAGGATAGAACCCGGTGAGAGTAATCAACGCAAGAAAGTAACGACGGAATCTCTTCATTTGAACCATGGTAGGAGAACCACTGGCAAACACACCAGATCCAGTGACAAGCCAGAGCATTAGTACCGCGAAAATCCCGGTTGGAATGGCTCCAAATTGCATCATAAGTGGCACAGGGAATCCGATGAATTCTGCTGCAACAACACTTGCGCCGATCAGCCCAACACCCAATCCCGTTGTTGCGATAAATTGCTTGCAAATCGTGAAGTTCAGGTCCGGAACGAATGCTGCCATTTGGGAGTACCCACCGAAGCCCAGCACCACGCTTGTCACAAACATGCGAATCCAAAACACCCAGTTTGCTATCCATCCCTCGGACGGTGGTCGTAATGGGATACATTCAAGTAGCACAACTACCAAAAGAGCAGGTATTGGCGTGATCATGCAAACCAGAATCACTCGAGTCCACGATGTCGTGGTGCAATAATGCTCCAGACTCACGAGACGCTCGGATTCGGTTCCACTTCTCTTCTAGCTCTCGCCAATATGTCGTGCGAGTACAAGCCCGAGCGGTGTTGATCTCTGTTGTGTCCAGCGTGGGAATATTGCTGTGCTTGTCTTTCTCAACAGAAATCTTCGCATGGCGTCGTGTCCTGAAAATTAGAGCTGTTTCGTGCATTGGTCCGCTCAAATCAGACAATGGTCATTTCTGCAAATAAAGGGATTTATTTCAGACCAAATATCATGACCAAATTCAAAAGGTCAGCGCGGGAAACTACTGCTACATCTTCACGCGCTAATTTGTACTGACAGCTCGTTTTGGCTGAGATACTATGTGTGGCTAGCTTTGAGAGCCAAATATGCGTGTCAGAGTGCAGGAGCATCGATGGGTTATGGCCACGGCTAATTTGGTAATAATTTTTTAGTGCATCTGCACGAAATTCGTGCTGCATGAAAATATTATCGTGCATTTCGTGCTACTGCACGAAACACCGCTACTAAAAATTCGTGTTATGATGAAGCTTAGCCAAACAACTATTTATATGTTTATTAATAGTACTGCATAGTACGTAGTCTTCGTGGCAAATGTGAAGTATCGCCAATAAATGATTGCGTTTTTACGTGCCGGTCAACACACACAAAAGCAACAATCCTGTCAATAGGATCGTCGTTCATTTGCAAGACATGTTTAAACTATTTCGAATACTGAAGAAGAGCTAAGAGCGGTAAACTGAGAACCCACCGAGCACGAAGAAACAAAAGCCCGAAAGCTGTTGAACAAGCCTAAAGATTGCATCGATCAAAGTAACACCGCACCAAATTGCTATTATGTAGTATTGTCTTTCATGCCCTCGTTGCTTTAGTGATCGCTTATGAGCACCCACATCGCGCTAGCAATCAGAGATGGAAAGCTCACCCTCGATCACGAACTTGAGCACAGGAATGCTCGGCCGGCTGGGTATTTCGTTAACTTAATGCCTAATATAACAGAAAGGATAGTACTTGTTGCCACTCTCGCCCGCATAATGATACCCATTTAATGGCCGCCACAACGGAAATATGCTATGAAATCCGCTGATTTCGGTTGTATCCTTCCAAAAAGTACCTAGTTGAAATTTTAAAAAATATCAACATAGATATCAGCGTCGTCGAACAAGCAAGCATTTATTTGCTGTCGAGCCATTCGAATCGAAGACTAAAGTCAGCACCTATAAAAAATGCCAAGAAATTACAGCTTGTAAAAATTTCACGTTGCGTTTTAATTCTGCAACAAAAAGCATAGTACGTACCTAGATGCTGTAGTTCAAACGGAATGAGAACTAGGATTCCAATCAGAAGCTTCACCTGGACCAGATAGGCGTGGGTTTCCAATACGAACGCAAGCTGGTGCATTGCAGAAAACCCAAACTTGCATTGTAGAAAATGGTGAAGGAAAACAAGAGAGACAACCTCCAGCATTGCCAACACCAGAATATTCACTGCCTGTGCTATGCCCCAATTACCTGCCCCGCCAGGATAGTAGACAATATTCGGCAGCATCTCCAGGGCCGATTTGTACACCACGTAAACTATTGGGATGATGCATTCCACGTACTCGACCAGTTCGAGATATTCACAGTGAAAGAGTAGCTGCAAACCCTGTAAGACCAACTCATTGGACTTCGCTGCCCTCAAACGTGAGCCGTTTGTATGGGCCGAGTGTTTTTTCTGAGCATCCGGTGGGGATGTTTCATGTTCGAGATTTGGAGTAGGTACAATAGAGGCACTTTGTTTGAACCCTTTTCGATCTCGATGTATCGTCTGCAGCGGAGTTCGCTTGATGCGGTCGTTAGAAGATTGGTTCTGCAAACAGTACACGCCTGATGCTTCCAGATTAATGAGCTGTTCAGCTTCTTTACTTGTAAGAGAATGAGGCAGGCAGGCCCACAGACGCACAGATTCCAACGACCTGGCCTGAAACGCGCTAGGTTTTTTAATCGCTTCGAGAATAGTCGTCAGCAGCTTTGTCGTCTCTGGTGTGTAGCTTTGCTGGTGTGTAGAGCCACCTGGTTGTTGCCGGATAATCTGTAGCAATACGTTGGCATTAGCACCCAATTCACGTAGCTCCAATAATATTTGGACTAGATCTGTTGAGATGAACAGGAAGGACAAGTAGAATGGTCCGGAAGATGACATGCACACCGATACGAAGAGCGAGCTGAAAAAATCAACCAAAAATGCCACCGATTCTGGTATAATATCTTCGAGGTCACGCGTAGCATGGACGATGAAGTGCTTTGCAGCGAATCTCCAGATTGGTAAGACGAGAATCACCCCACCGCGGTACGCTACGGGAACAATATCGTAAAAAACCTTGAAGACAGGATAGAACCCGGTGAGAGTAATCAACGCAAGAAAGTAACGACGGAATCTCTTCATTTGAACCATGGTAGGAGAACCACTGGCAAACACACCAGATCCAGTGACAAGCCAGAGCATTAGTACCGCGAAAATCCCGGTTGGAATGGCTCCAAATTGCATCATAAGTGGCACAGGGAATCCGATGAATTCTGCTGCAACAACACTTGCGCCGATCAGCCCAACACCCAATCCCGTTGTTGCGATAAATTGCTTGCAAATCGTGAAGTTCAGGTCCGGAACGAATGCTGCCATTTGGGAGTACCCACCGAAGCCCAGCACCACGCTTGTCACAAACATGCGAATCCAAAACACCCAGTTTGCTATCCATCCCTCGGACGGTGGTCGTAATGGGATACATTCAAGCAGTACAACTACCAAAAGAGCAGGTATTGGCGTGATCATGCAAACCAGAATCACTCGAGTCCACGATGTCGTGGTGCAATAATGCTCCAGGCTCACGAGACGCTCGATAGAGTACGATCCCTGGCGACCAACTTGGATCCCATTCCATTTCTCTTCTAGTTGTTGCCAAGAAGTCTCGCGGGTACAACTCCGTGCGGTTTTGCTTTCCGCTGTGAGTAACGCGGGAATAATTGCTGTGCTTGTCCTTCTCAACAGGAAGCTTCGCATTGTGTCGACTCTTGAAAACTCCATCCACTCACGCAGAATACTTGACGTAGCAACTATTTTTAAGCAATCTCCTTCGTACAAAGTATATTAATAGCTGTCACTTGACAGGCGTCATCATCAATTGACAGGTAAGATTCATAAATGAAAGTACAAAGTGAAACAAGATTCTTAATTACTATCGTGTTCAAATGAACTACGCGTAGCTTATCTGAGAGACTCACCGCCGCCGTTGCCACGTCACAAAACTCTCGTTCAGGTTGCGTTATCGGGGACAGTTGTCGGCGCGAGCAAACAAAAAAGTCCTTCGACTATGATGGTTAGAGATTGTGACATAAATTATGGGTAGAGGCCTAAAATGGTCGCAAAATTATAATTATGGGAATAAAAGTATTTTTAGCACTGTACTTCAGAAAGTAAGTAAATTTACTTTTTTGGCACAGGAATGAAAGATTCCTGAATCGAATCAAGCCCAATACAGTACTGATTATCCTGCAGACAGTTCGGCAACGACAAGTACCATAGTATATGATATTCTGAACAGGCCGCGATCATTTGGAAGTGGTGTGCTGTTCCCCTTCATTGCGCGCACGTGGGTTCTGGATCTTTCCGCGAAGGTGTTGGACTCGCTTGGTTGTTGTATTCTTTCTTTTGAGCCATGCGACAAATAGTCATCTCTTGCTCCCCTAGTTCGGTGAGGTAACAATAAAAAAAGTGTTACTTGCTCGGTCTCGGATCATCATCGGAGGGAATCGGTAATTCACCGACAACGTTTCCCTCGGGAGTGATGCGGGCGCCGTTGAACACGAACGACACGTCTTCCACGTTGCCGAGAAGCTGCAGTAACGCTGACACCAAGTCAATCTGGCTGGAGATCCTTACAACGCGATTGTTCAAGTTGTCCCTGTCAAAACGCACGGAACCACTCACGACGAGGCGCTGGTCGAGCAGCTTTAGAACAAGGCGATAGCCCCTGCTCTCCGTGCGTTGCACACCTCGAACGGTGCTGCCATAGAACAAGTGTGGGAACGCGTTCATCAGTGAACATCTGGTGAGGGTGAAGCTTGTGGTAGTAGTGCCGACGACAGCGCTGTCTGCAATCTTCTCTAGTCGCTGGAGCTGCACATCAACGTCTTGGAAAAAGTGCGTGAAGATTGACAAGTTTCTCGCGATGGCCGCGGTGTCGAGAACGGTTCCGACGCCGACGTTTAACAATCGTAAGAAATTAAGCTGAGCTGTCGGTGTCCCGTTTCGAGTGTGCAGTCCATGCTGAAAAAAATTAAAGTAATCAGTCGCGACTGACCACAGGGCCGAGTGTCTCGCGATCGAGAGGCCTCGAAGTCGGCTTTGGAGCTGCTTGATTTCTTGTCGTAGCTGCGTGTTGGCACCCTCCAGGTCGTCGTGGACTATTTGCTGTTTCTTTCGGTATCGTTGCTTGTAAATTCGTTGTCGTTCTCGGTAGGACAGATGAGTTAGCGTGGAATGTGGTAGGCGTGACAGAACGGTAGCGTGTCTTTCAAAGGCGAACTGGTGTCCGACACTCACTCTAGCCGTATTGAATCCGGCAGTCAAGAACTGGCGTTGGGTCACGGTGCCAATAACGTCGTCACTCAACGCGTCGAGGTTTGGAGGGCATAGAGTGTTGCTGAACATGGTGCGCGAATGTGGTTTTGCTGGTCCGGGGGTTGTAACTTGACTGGTGTTGAGAAAATAACGTAATGACAGGGAAGACACTCGCACAAACCCCAGGCAGCAGTTGATGGTAATCGTAAGAACAAGTTTACTTTTCAAACTGCGTCCTATCCCCGTTACTCATGCATATTTATGAAATTTAGTGAAATTCGAATGAAATATTACAAATATGTAAATATCGGGAAAATATGGAGATATGCGAGACGATCCCAAGGTCTTTACTACGGCCCTTATCGAGGCAATTTCCGATGAAAAGTGCTTAGAATAGATGGACACGTGATTACATGTACTTTCGTATTGATGAAGGGCCTAATTCCGACCAAAACCTTTGATTTTGACCTCAACAGGCAGCTTTTTCTATCATCAGAATGTATCAAGTTTCAAGCTAGACAGTATTATCAACTGTCGATACAAAAAGCAAGTCTACTAGTCTGGTGGAATCAAATCGTATCAAGTACGATAGGATATCATGATATACAAGCTCATCTTAGACAGGTTCATCTGTACAAGCTTTTGCCGCACCATATCAATCGCCTTAACTTGATCAACTTGCTATACTTGATCAAACGTTGTTCCACCGGCCGTATTAGCTAAGGGAGGTTTATCTGTATTAGTTAGGACTCTATAGTGGGCTTGCTACGCCGCTTCTTGTTTTTGCTCTTCTTGGGCCCCGACGGCTGCTGCTGTTGCTGCTCTAGTTTTCGCTTCTGTCCCTGCTGCTTCAGCGGCTCCGTCACCTCCGCAGTCTGTTGCTTACTATCCTCCGTCTCCACGTCTGCTTCCTTCTCAGCAGCCTCGTCCAATGCCTTCTTCTCTGCTTCCTGCTCTCTCTTCGTCCTCTTCACTTCGCGCTCCTGCTGCTTCTCCTGGCCCTCCTTCTTCCGTCTCTCCTTCCTCGCAGCTTTGGCAGCCTCTTTCCATTCTAGAAAAGTCTTGGTCCGCTTCGTGGCCAATGCTGTGTCCAGCCATTCTTGCTCCGCATGCCATTCGTGCACTAAAACCTTCTGCAACAGCGTTGGGCTCTGCAAATAACGACAGATTAGTACATGCTCTCTAACTGTAGGTATATCTCTTTCTCCGTCTTACCAGCACGTTCATCTCCAGGAAGCCCTTGCAGCCGCAGCTTTCCACATTTTTGCGGCCCAAGACGTCGGTGAATTTGTCCACGCAGAGATCCCCGCGGCTGTTGGTGTCGATGTCTCTAGAGCGATAAAAGTCCAGCAACTTGGAGTTCTGGGATTTAGTCGAAGCGATGAACAGCAGCTGCAGGTCGGAGCCCATGGAGACCACGCGTCCGTTGGCGATCTGCAGCTCTTGCAGCCACTCACGCAGCACTGAGACGTACTTAGCGCGGTCGCGGAAGTGGTCGATGCGCACGAGCAGCAGTTCCACGTCGCCCATGACTTCGACCTTGTAGCTCCTCGAAACCAACAGTGAATTAGGTTCGTGATTGGATATAATTGAAACGACACTGCGATGAAATACAGATTAAAGCAGATTCTACGGTTGAGGAGCTCAGTAGCACGACACTATGGCGCTAAAGTGTAGTTGAAGTGGTACAGTAGGCATTGTCAAGCTCAGCACATGAAGAGCGTATACTTGGCGCCAATCTTGCGGATGTTGCGATGCAATGCCTTGCGGATTGGGATCAAGTAGAACTCGAGAGGTGGGTTGCTTGAGCTCGAGGAGGAACCACCAGTAGACAAACCGGTAATACTGAAGCCAGCAGGAGAAGAACCTGACGAAATCGGGGACGTCGTCGCGGATGTTGCAGGTGTAGGCGCACGTGATCCAGAGCGTGGCGGGTGGTCAGACAGATAGAACCAACAACTGAAGAGGATCGAGCGGATATCGGCGGGTGTAGTCAATGGAAGCAGCTCCGCGGTCTTGGCCAGAGGCGCAGGCAGCCAAGTCGTCGCTCGCAGTAGCCGCATTAACTCGCACGTGAGCGCCAGTTGATTCTGGTTGCGCATGTACGGAGGCACGTCGACGTTTTCCACGCTCAACTCACCCTTGACGCTGTTCCAATGACCCAGTAAAACGATCAAAACCGACTTGAATACCGGTACAAGTCGCAGTAGCTGGGAAGAACCCAGTACCGTTGACGTCGAGATTACCGCTCGAAGCAGCGGTAAAAACGCCGGAAAGTGGTTTAACCACTGCTCCACACGCAAATCCACGTCGAAACTGGATCGATTCGGCAGCATGTCCTTGTAGATGTCGTCACTTGGGATCCCGCAGCACGGCACCACACGCTCCAAGAGCATATCCACTACGATCTTCAATCTCCGCTCCAATTGCTCGTCCTCCTCCGCGTTCGGCTGACTTTGAGCATCAACTAGCAGACTAGCAGCCGTTCCCGTGGACGCAACAAGTTGAGAGAAAATCTCTGTCGCGTACACGCTGCATATGCGAGCCGCGTGCATTTCCCGCTCCCAGGAAGAGTCCAGCGTTTTCCGGTATACCAGTTTCGCCTCGGGAACCTTCGTGATTACCTGTGACGACTGGAGATTGGTGCACTTGGAGCTAATCGTTCGTTCACAGCGGATGATCTGACGCTCGTCCAGCAGGTCTCCGTCGCCCAGGTCGGTGAAGTTGACACCGTTCGGGAAATGCGTTGGGATACTGGTCGCCGATGTGGTACTGAGTAGGGCATCCAGCCATAAGGACGCAAACATGCTGTAAACGGAGGAAGAATAGTGCGCGACGCCACCATCCAGCGCTAACACTCGGAACAGGACCATCTTGAGGGTTTGTAGCCGACTCTGCAGAGCGCTAACCTCAGGTACACTCAGTTCACTGGAGATTTTATCACTCTGTCGAACGAGATCTGCTCGATATTGCCGCAGCAGCGAGAAGTACACGCTTGAGAGTTTCTGTATACAGCGGTATTGCCAATTCGGGTCCTCGAGAGATAAAAAAGGCGTCCGGGACACAAGAGAAAGCGCGCGGGAAGCGACCAGCGCGTCCTTGGAGCGCGCCAAATCCAGAAAACTCTCCCAGAACTCCACCCCACGCACACCTTTCCACAACTCAAAGGAGTCCAAACTCCCACCCCAACTCTTAGCGCGAGCTAGCTGCTGCATACACGAAGCACGTTGTTCTCCAGACAGGTTCACTGGTAGCTCGTTCTCAGTATCGACCACTTCGGTATCGTTCAAATGCAGCAGAGTCTGGATAATACCGAGAATGCGTCGTCGGGCTCGAGGGGCAGCAGACTGACATTCATGTATGATGTTACGCACAAAAGCCACGTACTCGGGCGACGCTGGAGTCAGCAGCGAGGTCAGCAGTTCACACAATGCCCGATCAGCGTCTTGGATCGTTGTAAGCGGATACACGACAGGTACTTCGTTGAACTCTGCCAGCATCAGCTCGGCCTTGATCAGCTGCTCCGTCACTTCTTTTCGGGAGATCGACTGGGCTAGCAGACATAGCCACTGCTTCCACTCGTCAAAGCGTTGATGTGCTGTCTCTCTTGACATTTCTTCATCGTCTGTCATATTAACATCGGATACTTCTTCCCCTGGGCTCATCAATTGCAGCAGTCGAAGCGTGCTCTGACAAATATACGGGAGGAAACGGTAGATCCCTTTGATGAAGGCACATGACGTCTCTGATCCAGCAAATTCCACTACCTGCTTCTGGAACGAGGCCACGGAAGCTGCAAAACGCGATGACAACTTCGCTGTAGACAGGTTTTGTAGCAGTAAAAGGAGCTGGAAGCCGGAGTTCGAGAGCTCGGCGCTTCGTTTGCGGATAAAATCTAGCAGCAGGACATCAATTCCCTCTTGCAGACTCGTATTTCCATTGCCACTCATGTCTCCTTCCTGGAACTTGCTGGAAAGTGTCGTAACCAGCTCCTCCGTGACGATCCACTGCAGATTTTCATCACAGACCTTTACAAGGACAGCTGAATCACTTGCTAGCGCCACAAGTCGTCTCACCGTCTCTAATCCTCGTCTATGGTCGCTAGAAGCGCACTCTTCCAACACCTCGCGCAGAATATCCACCATCTGGGCCGGATATTTCGTCGCCAAGAACTCCAATACCAAGATAAAACACTTCATCTCTTCATGTCTGGCCATAGCTTCGCGAAATAAAAATTCTTGTACAAAGTACGAGTTCATCTGAGCAATGGACGCCATCAGCCACGTCCAGTTCTCGGGTGTAGATCTCGTAAGACTCCAGTCCAGCACCTGTATCAATAGCTCCTTCCCTATTAAATCCCCTGCACTGAGTACTGCACGTCTGATAGCGCCCACCAGTTGAGCGTACAGTGGTTTACTCGGTAGTTTGGCCAGCGTCTCGTCCAGATCCACTCGTTTCTTCTCATGATCCAGTACCACTAGCCCCTGTACTGGGTCCTTCTCGTCCAGCAGCTCACAGAAGCTCAGCGAGAACTTCACTACATCCTCAAGGACGCTGCACCGCGCGAACTGCGTGTTTATTATGCGCTGTAGCTGGTCCAGAGCCTTGTACACGTCTGCACTATTGTCAGCCGCAGCTTTGGCTCGACGACTCTGTTTGCTCTTCTTCTGGCGCTTGGAGACGGGTCCAGTCTCGCCCCAGAGCTTCTCTAGCGATATGTGGAGCTGTGTCTGCAGCGTCTGCAGCTCGGGAGTCTGTAGGGTGGCCAGTTTGGGCGCTGGGGTCTCGGACACTGGACTTTGAACGTCGTCTGCCACGTTCATGAGGCTTGAGAGACCTGGTGGACTGTGGACGGCGTCGCGAGGTGTACCCACGTCGTCGGAGAGAAGAGAAGACATGGACACGGCGTGCGAGGCGCTCGGAGGCGAGGCCTCTGGAGCGGCGTTCAGCTGGATCTCCATGCCACGACGTATTTTACTTCGAAATGGAGTTGTGTGGTGCACACTAAGTTGCAAGAAGGGCAGATTCTTACAATTAGTGTGCAATACACAACAAAAGTTGAAAAAGCTACCAAACAAGCTCTATTTTTTTTAAGCTTTCAGTAGAACTTGTGTGGTTAGTTTTTTTAAAGTGAAATTGGGTTAATGTTAGCGGCATGTTTACACATGCAATATTACAAGTAAGCTTTAACCTTAGCTGGTTCAACCTGCCTGGTTGTAGACATTAGATAATGATCTTCTGCGCAACGGTGCGGAACGTTGTTATTGAGCTTCGATCCGCATTTTTTTCATCGGGAATCTGCTGAATCAATGACGTTGATGAATAGGTGTCGCAACGGTGATGATTACGACTGGTACTCAGCGAAGCCCAGCTTTAATGACGCCTTGAGTCAGGCCAGGCAGGGCCCCTGACCAAGTCAGTTCGCGATTTCTATCGATCCCATGCAAGCCAACACTTTCCACCCGCCCAATCTGGATATGCTCAGTGAAAATGTCATTGGAAGCGTCGTGCAGCATTCACGACCAGAAAGACGCCTAGTCAATGCAGCAAAACCTGAACTTTCCTCCCTTGGTCAGCACCATAACATCACGACTCAAGGATCTCTTCGAGCACCAACCGCTACACGAGGAAGGCCCAGGATCGCGAGCGGTCATTCCCGTTCTGTGCGCTCGTCGTCTCAACAACCAGCCACGTGAAACTTCCTTACGCGGACGAGATGAAAGCCAACATTGCGACTTTCATCGAGAACGCCGTCGATAGAACCAAGAGCGCTACAAGGAAAGACAACGCCAGTTAGTCGTGGATCTAGAAGCTCACAAGCTCGAGCTACACCAGTTAAGTCGGAAACATGACATCCTCATACTCGGGGTCACAACGAGGGACACCGTTTGGTCCGTCGCGGTGGAGTATTTCCGTGTGTTTCGACGTGGGTTACTCGCTGCAAGGGGGGCTCGGACTCAACTTCCTGAAAGCTACGATGACACAGGACTTGGATGCTGGAACGGTGCAAGGGTTGGAGGCGCTGGCGAGGAACTGGCCGCGGCCTTCACGCAGTACTTTCGGGATGTCCAGCTTCGGCTGGGGCGATTGGACCAGGTCGCGGAAAACTCGCTTGTGGCCACCACTACGACGAGCATCAGCAGAAGCTCACTAAGAAATATGTTCCCTCATCTGGCGAACAATCGTCTCGACCACGACAAGGAGAGCAAAGTGGTCTCGCGTTGCTGCCAGACTGGTGGATCAACGCCTCGTTATGCGCGACTCAGTGCGCTTCAACTGGGATGGCAATACCAACCGCATTGACAGTCTAATCACTCAAGCGGATATGGCGTTGCCGTTGCTTCAATTGCTGGGCAACTTGGAGGATGTTTCGCTCGTATTCCGTCGTGCGCGCATCAATCCAGAGTGCGACCTCATCGTAGGCAAATACCTCAATCAGTACAACCTGTGCTACTAGGCAAACGCCATGAAGCCTTACAGTATCTACTGCAGTTGATGGGCACGCAGGGTGGTGTAGTGTAAAGCACAATGAATGAACTTGTTTTCGGATGGTCCTTTGTACGACTGCCAAGATCACCGTATGGGTCAGCAGCACTAAGGTGATCTTGTCGGCGCTATCTTATCTCATCAGCATTAATTAGTTGGCCATGTCCGCACTTGTCCATTATCGTACGGGTCGCTGGAACTACAATACTGTGTGCATGTGCTGCTCGCAATGCGCTGCATGAAGCAACGTGTATGCAATCACATATTACTGGACGTCCCATCCAGCGTACCGGTAGTGTTTCCCACGACAGTAACTGGCAACGATTGTGATCTCGGTGTACGTCGTCCCTGGTTGAATGTGGTGCCACGCACGCGCAGCGGACAGGGGTCTGATTCATGCGTGCTGCCTCGGATACTTGAAGTAATTTGCCGCTGTCACTTCGAGGACGAGGAGGCGAATTTGTCCGACAAGGATGCGGTTCCGTGTCAACGTTGTAGTGGGCGACAAGACGAGACTGCTGCTCTATTCAATACCAACTCCTCTCCAGATGCTCTCTGCAACGTGGCTTCGCTCGAGTCTCAATTCACAGACATCGTCTACACGCGAAAGTGATGACCAGGTTATGTCGAGCAGATGTGATTAATCGGTTCTCACAAACAGCAAAACATCACGTTCAAACAATCGAAAATATCCAGCCTTCCCACAACTTCGCCTGTGCGTACAGCGTACAACTGAATTCAAATCCTGACCTCAGTTTCATATGATAAAGCTCTGCCGCCGCACAGTTCACCAGGTCATTCTCCATTTTGCTGCTCGCCCGTGACGAGAAGCTAATACCCACTGACTTCCTCAGTACATATCAACTCAAAAATGGCTTTCGGTTCCCGTGTCCGCGGTCTTTGCGCCGCTGCTGCCCTGTGCACTGCCATCGCTGTCTCCCCAACCGATGCGTGGGTCCCTCCGATCATCACCAAAGGCAACAAGTTCTTCGATTCGGAGACCGGACTCGAGTTCCGCATGAAGGGAATGGCCTACTACCCTCGACCCAACAGTGGAGAAATGGCAGACGTCGGCAACTACGATTGGGCTGCTGATGAGCACGAGGCTGTGTGGAAACCCCACTTGGAGGTGATGAAGGACCTCGGTGTCAACACGATCCGTCTGTACTCTGTGGACCCGAGCAAAGCCCACGACAAGTTCATGTGCGCATGCTCGAATGCGGGCATCTACGTGCTTGTAGGCATCACTGCTCCGTGAGTACATTTTTGTGTGTGGCTACCGGTATTGTACTGACATTGGTACATTTTTTATAGGTGCGAGAACTGCTCGGTACTTGACTTCGTACCGCCCAAATGCTACCCGGAGGACCTGTTCACTCGTGCACAGATGGTCTACAACGCCTTCGCCGTGTACGACAACACTCTGGGCTTCAGTGTCGGTAACGAGAACAACCTACAGGTCAAGAACGGTGCGCACGGTACGACCACGGCCCCGTGTGTCAAGGCCTTCCTGCGTGACACTCGTAGTTACGCTGCGAGCTGTTCGGGATCCGTCCGTCAGGTGCCGATTGGCCTGGACATTGCCGATATTCCTCCTCGCGAGCAGTGGATCTCGTACTACGACTGCGCTATCGACGACGATGAGAACACGCGTACGGAGTGGATGGGATTCAACCCGTACGTCGAATGCGACCCTGCTACTCACCTCGAGTACTCGCAGTCCACGGGTCTTAAGAAGCTCATGTCGGAGTATGCCAAGGTCGGCTACGCTCGTCCGTTGATGTTCGGCGAGTTCGGTTGCAACAAGGGAGTGAACACCGTTGAGGGCTACGAGAACCAGCGCTCGTTCCTTGATGTACGTACCGATGTTGGGTGGATTTTTGATGAAATACTGAGTGAGTACTGACTTTTTTGTACGACCGACAGGCTAAGTGGATGAACGAAGAGAAGGAGATGACCGACGAGATCGTGGGCGGCAACGTGTTCGAGTTTACCACGGAGATTGCCAACTTGGTTGAGAGCAAGAGTAAGTATTACCTGTAGTATTTATGATATTGTGTACGAATGGTGTACTAACAACGACATTTCTTGTACGCACAGCTCTTACCAAGACCGGAGACGCCGGCAAGTACGGCGTGGGTTACTTCCTGCCGGAAGACTGCGACAACGAGCTCACTGAGTGCGTCTTCACGCCGTACCCGGAGTACGACAACCTCAAGAAGGCGTACACGGGCACCAAGAACTCGACGGTGGAGCACGACAGCTACACGCCCACGCGTGACACGATTCTGTCGTGCCCCAAGAATATCTCGAGCGAGTTGCCGCCTACACCCAAGGTCCCCATTCTCGAGTGCACGATCTCGCAGCCAGTGTGCAACGGCGTCAAGGCCAACAGCTACGAGCACTTCTCCCCCAGCACCGCAGTCGGTGAGAAGCGGTCACCTTCGAACGAAGAGAACCCCGACACCGCCGTCACGGATGCCACGGCGGGAAGCAGCGGCGCTAGTGCGACGGCTTCAGCGGCAGCGCTCGTCTTGTCTGTGGCAGCGGTTGCCGCTACTGCCCTGTCCGTCTTCTAGACCGTTCGGTCAGGCACGTGAGTTGCCTTTCGTACAGCGAAAGGTTTCGCCCATTAATGTACATAACGTGGTTGAAACTAACGTGCTGAAAAGTACAATTACACATAGAAACTAAAAAAGTCTGATATCATCGCCTGTCCTCTTCCGAGAGCCATTCCCGGAAATCCCGACGGATCCCTCAGTTCAATTTCAACCGTGACGTACAGCTCTCGTATCCGTACTCTATTTGGTGTAGCTCTGTGTACTGCAATTGTCGGCATGCGTGGCTCCATCCGATCATCACCAAAGGCAACAAGTTTTTCGATTCCGAGTCTGGACTTGAATTCCGAATGAAAGGAATTGCCTACTACCCCCGACCCAACAGTGGAGAAATGGCAGACGTCAGCAATTATGACTGGGCTGCGGATGAGCATGAAGACGTCTGGAAGCGCCTCACCTCGAGGTGATGAAGGATTTGGGTGTGAACACAATCCGTTTGTATTCGATCGATCCGAGTGTATCACACGATAAGTTCATGTGTGCGTGTTATCTACATACGTGCTGTTGGTCTCACTGCACCGTAAGTAGCTCGGTTTTATTGATGAGAAAAGCGAGTTTTAAGGCTGATACCTTTTTACAGATGCGAGAACAGCTCCATTTTAGACAACGTTCCACCCAAGTGCTATCCCGACGACCTGTTCAGTCGAGGTCAAATGATCTACAACACCTTCGCTGTGTACGACAATACTCTGGGATTCAGCGCCGGTAATGAGAACAACCTGCAGGTCGAGAATGGAGCCGATGGAACCACAACTGCTCCGTGTGTTAAAGCGTTTTTACGAGATATGAGAAGTTATGCGGCTAGCTGCACTGGATCTGTGCGTCAGGTTCCCATTGGACTCGATATCGCGGATATTCCTCCTCGTGAGCAGTGGATCTCGTACTACGATTGTTCCGTGGACGACGACGAGAACACTCGAGCAGAATGGTAAGTGTTTTTCCTACTTTATTATCGGTCTTTACTGCTCAAAAACTCTCTTTTGATCAGGATGGGATTCAATCCGTGAGTGGAATGCGACCCCACGACCCACACAAAATACTCGAAATCTACGGGACTGAAGAAACTGATGGCAGAATACGTTGAGGTGGGGTACGCCCGTCCTCTCATGTTCGGCGAATTTGGCTGCAACAAGGAAGAAAACACCATTGATGGCTACGAGAACCAGCGCACATTCTACGACGTAAGTTGCGCACTATGATGTGTTCTATCAGAAGATTGACGCAATGTTTGTAGGCGAAATGGATGAATGAGGAAAAGGAGATGACGGACGAAATCGTTGGAGGGACCGTGTTTGAGTTCTCCACAGAGATCGCCAATCTGGTGGACAGTGCGGCTGTGACCAAGGCTGCGGATGCTGGTAAATACGGCGTCGGGTACTTCCAACCGGACGATTGCGACAACGAAAAAGTTCTTTGCGAGTTTACACCGTATCCAGAGTACGAAAACCTTAAAAAGGCGTACACGAGCACGACTGCTATACGCCTACACGTGACACCATTTTGAGCTGCCCGAAAAACATGTCAACTGACTTGCCGCCTACTCCAGAAGGTACGATGTACTACGACATGATGAGTATTGGTTGGTGGGCTAACGAAGACTTTGGTGACTCGGTGATTAGTGACGATTCTGGAGTGCTCAGTCGCACAACCAGTCTGCAACGGCAAGAAGGCAAACTCATACCAGCACGTAGACTCAACTGCAGCGGTCGGTGACAAACGAAAACCCTCAAACGAGGAACCTGCGGCGATTACCGATGCTGCCAACAGTATGTCCACTCTAAACAGCGCTCGCTGCCTCCGCGGGGGTAGCACTCATTCTATCCTTGATTTAGAAGTACTAATTGGAATGAAGTTCAATAATTTTTTCCTTTGAACTCACAGAACTGATGATAGTCAAGGAAGTACGATGCTGTCGATCAGATACTTCTGCTGAAAGCACTTCTTGCTCTTGTGCCCGAGATGGAAGTCGATCGGTCACTGAGTGAGAGATTAGATGTGGTCATTTCTCAGTTACTCGGTACATTTCGACCCCATTCAGCATCAAACAATGGCGCGACTTCGTTCTCTTTGTGCTGCTGTAGCTATCTTTGCTGTGGGCATCTATCCAGTAGATGCATGGCTCCCGCCTATTGTCACTAAAGGCAACAAGTTGTTCGACACGGATACGGGGCTCGAGTTTCGGCTGAAAGGAATGGCCTACTATCCGCGTCCGAACAGCGGAGAATTAGCCGACGTCAGCAACTACGACTGGGCTGCTGACGAACACGAATCCGTGTGGAAACCGCATCTGGAGGTTATGGAGGACCTGGGCGTGAACACGATTCGACTGTACTCTGTTGATCCTAGTGTTTCCCACGACAAGTTCATGTGCGCATGCTCAGAGGCAGGTATCTACGTGCTTGTTGGTATCCCTGCCCCGTAAGTAAAATTTGTATGGAAATCTCAGCTGATCAAACTATCTAACGTTTTATATATATATATATATGTTTATGTGGATACAGATGCGAAAACTGCTCCATAATGGACTACGTTCCACCCAAGTGCTACCCTGATGACCTGTTCACTCGAGGTCAAATGGTCTATAACGCCTTCGCTGTGTACGATAATACACTCGGACTCAGTGTCGGCAATGAGAACAATCTCCAAGTGAAGCATGGACGCGATGGAACCACAACAGCTCCATGTGTCAAGGCTTTCTTACGGGATATGAGAAGTTATGCAGCTAGTTGCTCGGGAGCTGTGCGCCAGGTGCCAATCGGACTCGATATCGCGGACATTCCTCCTCGTGAGCAGTGGATCTCGTACTACGATTGTCCCCTGGACGACGACGAGAACACTCGAGCAGAATGGTGACTATATGTGCGTTGGTCACGTTGTTGAGGTGCAATGATTGACTATTTGTATTGTGTTTTTGGCAGGATGGGGTTTAATCCGTATGTTGAATGCGATCCAGCTACTCACAAGGTGTACTCTCAGTCGACTGGACTGACAAAACTCATGGCCGAATACGCTCAAGTGGGATATGCTCGCCCGCTGATGTTTGGCGAATTTGGGTGTATCAAAGGGAAAAATACGCTAGACGGCTACGAAAACCAACGCTCCTTCTACGACGTAAGCTTGGTATCCTTTCCTACCTTTTAGCCAAAGACTGATACTGTACTATGCTGCTGTGATGTAGGCAAAATGGATGAACACGGAGAAAAGCATGATGGATGAGATCGTGGGCGGTAACGTTTTCGAGTTTTCGACCGAGGTGGCTAATTTGCTGAATAGTTCAGGTGTGTGCTAATTATTTAGGGTCTAGTTGATCGCTTGACTTTAATTACTTGATTGGTGCTTAGCAGCTCTAGTCAAGACAGCAGATGCTGGCAAATACGGCGTTGGATACTTCTATCCGGATGACTGCGACAATGACAAGATCGAGTGCGTCTTTACGCCGTATCCAGAGTATGACAACCTCAAGAAAGCGTACACCACTACGCCTGCCTCGACCGTGGAGTATGATAGCTATACTCCTGACCGCGGCTCGATGTTGAGCTGTCCCAAGAACATGTCGATTGACTTGCCCTCTACTCCCGAAGGTAAGAGGCCTTGTAATGGGCAGCACTTAAAGATACTCCTGCTGGACACT
This sequence comes from Phytophthora cactorum, assembly GCA_016864655.1. Classification (NCBI taxonomy): domain Eukaryota; phylum Oomycota; class Peronosporomycetes; order Peronosporales; family Peronosporaceae; genus Phytophthora; species Phytophthora cactorum. Next base: position 385,450 of record NHQK01000012.1, read on the forward strand.
CATGCTTCTTGTTTGCGTGTGCAGTGACTGTTTTGGAGTGTTCCGTGGCTCAGCCAGTGTGTAAGGGCAAGAAGGCCAACTCGTACGTGCACTTTTCGTCGAATACCAAGGTTGGTGACAAGGTGGCGCCTACAAACGAAGAAAGCAGCCAAGCATCGGCCCTGAACTCTACAGACATCACAATCTCGGCCGCTTCGCCCATATCGTCGACAACGCTTGTGCTTTCGGTGGTGACAATCACAATCACTGCACTTTACGTCTTCTGAAGCTGTAGGCAGCCTCATTTTACGAGTATTGACGGTCGCAAACAAATCAAATCCAGCATTTTAAACTTCCATTAAAGAAAATAAAAAAATACCCTTCCAGGGGGATGCTGAAGGTTTCAATTCACACTACACAATCGCAACACAGCGGCGGTTCAAGAATTTCCACGCAGCGTTCGTTTCGATGGCAGTTGCGGTGATTGAGTTATTGGAGCATGACATACACGCCGAAAACCACCATCATGGTTCTTTTGCACTTGGTGCTGCAGGTAGTGAGTGACCTGGAAATGCAACGGCCGACACGTACAAAATCCCAGAACGTTACATGGGAGGTCACAGCCGTGGCGCTCCCCAAGGGGGCAAGGAATCGTCCAGCTCACTCCTCAACTTGCTGCTAGACGCGAAGTACAAAACCTTCTAGTTCACCTTAAAAATGATTTTCAGTCGCCGCATCCGCACCATTTGCGCCGCTGCAGCTCTGTGCTCGGCCGTCCTCTTCTCCTCGACTGACGCATGGCTTCCTCCGATCATCACCAAGGGCAACAAGTTCTTTGATTCGGTCACCGGGCTCGAGTTTCGCATGAAAGGAATGGCCTACTACCCCCGACCCAACAGTGGAGAAATGGCAGACGTCGGCAACTACGACTGGGCTGCTGATGAGCACGAGGCTGTGTGGAAACCCCACTTGGCGGTGATGAAGGACCTCGGTGTCAACACGATCCGTCTGTACTCGATCGATCCGAGTGTATCACACGACAAGTTCATGTGTGCGTGTTCGGAGGCGGGTATCTACGTGCTTGTAGGCGTCACTGCACCGTAAGTATTCGCGCATTAGTAGTGAGGATTTCATCCTAACGCATTGTTTTATGTTCTTTTAGATGCGAACATTGCTCTGTTCAGGACCACGTCCCTCCTACATGCTACCCGGCCGAGTTGTTCACGCGAGGACAGATGGTCTACAACGCCTTCGCTGTATACGACAACACTCTGGGGTTCAGCGTCGGCAACGAGAACAACCTGCAGGTTGAGAATGGAGCGGATGGAGCCACGACAGCTCCGTGTGTCAAGGCTTTCTTACGAGATATGAGAAGTTATGCTGCTAGCTGCTCCGGAGCTGTGCGTCAAGTCCCAATGGGACTGGACATTGCTGATATTCCGCCACGTTGGCAGTGGATTTCCTACTATGATTGCGCTGTTGACAACGACGAGAACACGCGTGCTGAATGGTAAGTTCGTGTTCCTGATTGTCTTTTTCTAGTATTCATTCTAACAACTTTATCTCCGATAGGATGGGCTTTAACCCTTACGTCGAGTGCGACCCAGCCACTAACACAAAATACTCACAGTCTAGTGGTTTGAAGACGTTGATGGCGGAGTACGCAGAGGTGAAATACGCACGTCCTCTCATGTTCGGCGAGTTCGGCTGCAACAAGGGCAAAAACACTATCGACGGCTACGAAAACCAGCGCGAGTTCTACGACGTAAGTTTAGCTATTGAAATCAATGATCAATCTCGAAAGCTCTAATCCTCTTCGCCCTTGACACAGGCTAAATGGATGAATGAGGAGAAAGAGATGACCGATGAGATCGTGGGCGGTAACGTGTTCGAGTTCACCACAGAAATCGCCAACTTGGTCGACAAGTCTGGTACGCAACGGTTCTTTCTCATAGCAGCAGTACAAGCCTGGCTAACCGTATGTTGTATGACTGGGCAGCCCTGATCAAACCCTCCGATGCAGGCAAATACGGTGTGGGGTATTTCCAACCGGACGACTGCGACCACGACACGATTCCCTGCGAGTTCACGCCCTACCCGGAGTACGACAACCTCAAGAAGGCGTACACGACCACCAAGAACTCGACCGTCATGTACGACAGCTACGCTCCGAGTCGTACTAAGATCTTGTCCTGCCCCAAGACCATGTCCACCAATCTCCCTGCTACGCCAAATGGTACCGTCTGTCTGTCTGTTTAACAAAGGTAGCAAACTTGAACTGACCAACTGTTCTGACTGCTAAAACTGAAGTGGAAATCCTCAAGTGCACCGCGTTGCAGCCTGTGTGCAAGGGCAGCGCCGCCAACGCGTACGAGCACACAGAAGCCACCACGTCCGTAGGCGACAAGCGCTCGCCCTCCAACGGCAGTGGCGCCTCGGCTCAAACCTCGTCGAGAAGTGGCAACACCAAGTCACTTGCCTCAACCACGGCAACGTCAACCATTGCAGTTGCCTTTTCACTAGCAATGGCGACAATCACTCTGTCCAAGTTCTAATAATTATTTTTTTAAAAAACTCTCCAGTGAACTTTAACTTAAAGTACGTGAAAAAAGTGCTCGTAGAAAAGTACTTTTCGAGGCTCTACAAAATTGAAACATACCGGTACATGTAATCCGCCAAAAATGGCCTAGAAAAGTACTTTTGTATGTCTTAAACTTTGAAATATGCTGCCGGTGAAAAGTACTTTGTATATCGTAAACTGAAATATTTTACCCACGGTACTTTCCGTCGCTTATACAGTCTCTAGCCAATCAGCCTCTCTGTGGCACAGTGCACCAGTGTTTACAACTGACAAATGTTGTGCCTGGGCGAGCGGACACCACAGTCAAACACTCAAAAAGCGCCGGAGGAAGCCCCCGCACTCGCTAATAAATCTGCCGCTAGTTTGCTCTTTTGTGCCTGCTAAAGCGTCATGGCGAGCAGCTCGTCGCCGTCGTCGAGTAGCAGCCCCGACGCGCAGCCGGAGACCACGAGCTTCGACCAGCTGCAGGCGCTCCGCAACGTGCAGCTCATCGAGCGCAACGAGTACCCTCTAAAGCACCTAGCGCAGGAGAAAGTACGACGTCGCAGTCGTCGAGACGAAGATGACGAAGACGACGACGAGGGCGCGCTGTGCTTCTGCACGTTCCCGGACGCGGTGGAGCGCGAAAAGGCCCAGCAGAAGGGCGAGCAGGTGCGGCGCTGCGACGACGTGTCGTGCCTCAACTTCGCCACGTACGTCGAGTGCTCTGCGTCTTGTCCAGCAGGTCAGTACTGTAGGAACCAGAGACTGCAATATCCCGAGCGATACCCGCTTTTGGAGCCGTTTAAGACGAAGCACAAGGGCTACGGAGTGCGAACTAGACAGCACATCCCTCCGTTAAGTATCGTAGGGGAGTATGTGGGCGAGATTATCGACCAGAAGGAGCTGGCGAGACGACTGAAGAGCGTCCCGCGACACGAACTTAACTTTTACTACTTATTACTGGCCCCTGGAGTGTACATTGACGCCAGGAGTAAGGGAAGCTTCACGAGGTTCGTCAACCACAGCTGCGAGCCGAATTGTAAGACGGAAAAGTGGACTGTTAAAGGGGAGACGAGGATCGCAGTGAGTGCGTTGAGGGACATTGAAGTGGGCGAGGAATTGACGTTCGATTATAAGTGGAAAGCGCTCGGATCCAGACAGATCAAGTGTTTTTGCGGCGCTCCGAGCTGTAAAGGAGTCATTGGCACGCAGAACGAGACGCTGCAGAACGCAGAGGCGCAGACAGGATACTTCCGAGACCCTGAGAAGCAGGAAATAGGCAACGCGCTCGTTGGTCGACGTGTACGCGTCTTCCTCTCGCCTGAGGATAAGACAGAGTACGATGTCCAGCTCATTAAAGCTTATGACGAGCAGCAGGATCGGTACGAAGTGGAAGACTTATTGGAGCCTGGAGGGTATGAGACTGATGAAAATGACACGGAGGAGGAACAGGATGCAGCTGAGAAACAGTATGTGCAACTTAAGGAGAACGGCTGGCAACTTTACTGTCCTCCTGGAGATAAAGAGGGTGCGCAAGTGTTTGCCATCCCGAAAAGACGAATTTTACCTGCAAGTGGTGATAGCAGAGACCCGTCACCTAAGAAAGAAACGATGTCGCAGTCGCCTGTACGTACTCCGTCTCCAGTGGCGATGGCGAGACTGGAGAGCAGCTTCAATACCCAAAAGAGGAACGAACACGGCGAGCTGCTCGACCGTGAAGGCAAAGTTGTGTCGAATAGACTGCTGGTCAAGTTTTTGCCCAAAGAGTATGATGAACGAGGTCTGCGGAGTTTGTTTATCAGTCGAAAACATCCGCATGCACTGGTGAGTGCAAACGTATTTAACTTCCTGGATGGTACAGGCTGGGCGCTTGTGGAATTGGAAAGCTACGAGCTCGCATCCTCATTTCGTCGCACTTTGGATCGCCGCAACCTGGTCGACAAGATGTTGCGAGTGTATCAAGCGGGCACCAAGGAGCTAGAAAACTTCCGGCATCAGAAGACGAAGGTGCAGATGATGCGTCAAGCGGGAATGACGGACAGGAGCAATACTTCGCCCTCAGAAGAGAAGGAAAACGTGCAAGAGAAGAGAAACGATCCGTATTGCTTCGGCAGGAAGCTTAACTGGCTCGTTACCGAAGACGAATTGAAGAATTTATCTGTTCAGCAAGTCCTATCGGCGTCACTGGAAGAAACGCTGCGGGTCAAGTACGTGAAGAGCATTTTCCACATCGCTAAAGGACTGCGTCTCGACCGAGAGGATGCCACCAGTGCCATCATTGCGCTGAACAGATATTTCACGTTCCACACGATGCCTATGGAAGTTGATATCTATGCTGCGACGATGTTACACTTGTTCTTGAAGGCTCACGCTCGAAAAGTACCGTGGACAGCCTTTGTGAAGGAAGTATACAAGGCTAAGCACGGCTCCTCTGCTGCCGAACGTCTCACAGCGGCGTCTCCGGAGCTTGGAGTGCTCAAGCGCCATCTGGTCAAAGCGGAGAGTGAACTGCTGGAAGGTCTACATTATGACGTAACGGGGGAGGATCCGTACGCGTTGCTGGACCTCCTTACAACGCGCAAAAGCTCGAAGAAGCTCGTCGCGTCGTCTCAAAACGGTTATGGCCATCAAGCGACCCCATTTCTCTCTTCATTACCGCCACCAGAGGTCCAAAAGGAAGCAAAGCACTTGGTAGCGGAGGCCTTACCATTGCCCATTTGGACGCACACTCCGGTGGAATGTGTGATGCTCAGTGTGGTGTACGTAAGTGCGGCAGTAACTGAAGCTCTGAGTACGAGTCGTACTGCACCTCCTATCAGCAAAATCCCCGACTTTTTGCCCCAACTAGACTTGCAAACAAACGCCAGCGAAGCGCGCATGTTGTTGGACTGCTCTTTGTCAATTTGTTCGCAGCTGAAAGACCGGTGGGTGCGTCTGGAGAGACAGTCCAAGTCAGCACAGCAGAAACAACCCAAGGATGCGAACTCGAACGAGTTCGATATGACAGAGTTTGACGTCTCGAAGGACAAAAAGGACGTGGATATTTCGGAAAGGATAGCGCGATTGCTCAAGCAGTGGATTAATCTTCCTGCTCCGTCCAGCTTGCCAACTATCCCATCAGGTTTAGGCACGGTTTCTACAGTGTCTGCTGCATTGGGAATGGGGGGTTATTCGACTGTAACACCCTCGCTTAATGCTGGAAAAAGATTTATCACGTTCAAGGCGATGGGGAGCTCAGTACCAGTTCCCAGCTCGACAAGTCATAGCAGTGACGTGGACATCATCTCAGCGTTATCAATCTCCCCCAAGAAGTCAGCAGCTGGCACAAACGACACTAACGTAGGAGATGTTCGCTTGCACACGAACGACATCGTCAAGGTCGAGTCTATCCGGAAACGAGCCTTCCTGGGAGTAATCTCAAGTGAAGTGGGTTTCGACTTGGCTGGGAAGCCGGTGTATTTGCAGTCGTGGCCATATCTTGAGCAGGAGATGTTTTTCACGGAGGAACGAGGCATCAACGAGGCCTGCTTGCGTGAGTTATCTGCAGCGACCACTCTCTCGTCGCTCCTGCCTGATCGCTTTATGAAACTTTGTGGAATTCTTTTTCCTGCTGATCGGAAAGACCGCCAAGCGAGTGATTCCAAGGCTGGCGCCGACGTTGACGAGCTAGACTTGCTTGCTGCTACTATTGATGATGATGGTAACCCGCTACCTGAAGGTATCGATCGCCTGGCCCAGCAGAAACACTACTTGGCGTTCGAGCAGCCTCTGCACATGTTCTCGGGGATTTTTGAGGCTCATGTCTCCCTTCCATCGGAGCTGCGCAAGAAGGCCATCTTTGACATGCTTCAGAGTCTCGCAGCTGTGCATGATCAAGGATACGTGCATCGCTTCGTCGCCCCCTCGCATCTGTTGGTGTTCAAGAACGGTATCAAGCTTGGTGGCTTCCATGCGATGCGTAAGATTGCCAGCATCAAGCCAAAGGATGGAGAAGGGTCTACTATTGCTGGCTACGAGATGAGCGATAGCGAGCGCAAAGAACACTGCTACGGCGCGTGGCTGTACGTGACTGCACCTGAAGTTTTGCTCGGAGAGACCAAGTACACGTGGCGCTCGGACGTGTGGTCGGCTGGTTGTGTAGTGCTTGCAATTCTTCTTGAGAAGGTTCCATTCCTCCAAGGACAGGACCTCAAGGTGCAGCTGGATCTCATCTATCGGTTGTGCGGTACTCCGAGCATGTCGTGGGAAGGCGCGCATAAGCTCCCGCTGTACAATGCCTTCCGACCTAAGCACGAGTACAAGATGCGTCTGCGCAAGACACTGCTGGAGCAGAGATCCAAATTCCCAGACTTCCCGGAAGATGCAGTCGAAGTGCTGGAGGCTATGCTGCAATTGGACCCTGCAAGACGCAGCCCGGTCAAGAGGCTTCTTGAGATGCGTTACTTTGACAGCATCCGCAGCAGCGAGCAGACGTTCGACTTCAGTGACTTGCCCTCTACATTCCCTGTGCAGAAGAAGAAACTCGTGCAGCACTTACTGAAGTCCAAAGCCAAGAAGCACCGGAGTGCTGGCAGCCGTAGCAGTACGTCAGCGCGATCGTCTCATCACCACACACACAGCAGTGAGCATCATCGTCACAAGCGATCAGCATCGTCGACACTGGACGGCTCAGTGGACAAACCTAGCCACCAGGACCGACACAAGTCCAGAAGCGACAAGCGGAAGTCAAGATCGTTGTCTACTTCACGCCGAGATGTCAAGCATGCCGAGACCGAGGACGTGGAGATGCAGGATGCCAGTGAGTACGTCCCGTTGCCGGAGAGTTTTACTGCCTCTGCCGGATCTTCACCCTCGCGCTCGACCGACGACAGTTTGCCTCCGCGTGAAAAACGCGCCAAGCTTGGCTGGGGTATGGGGCTCAACTCAGTCTCATAACGATACAAACTTCAGTATCAGGCTCTCCACGACGCGACACGATAGACAACAAGCACATCAGACCAACCCCAGTATCGTACCTCGTGTGCGAAAGGATCAATAGACTCTATTTGTTAGCGAAAAGAAAAAAACAAGTTGGGCTTACGCGAACAGATTGCCGAAGCCTGTGTCGAGGCATTTCTCGTACGAGTCGCGGCGCCGAAGCTTCTCCTGGCCCTGTCGGTGGCGACGGTACCAGCTCGTCTCGGCTGCGTACGTCACTTTCTTTGCCTCGGGTCCTGCATCTTCGTGTTGTGCCTCCTTCAATCGCACGGCCAGTTCATCGACAATTTCCACCATTTCCTTTTGTGACTTGGCGGCCGCGAGCGCGTCGCGCAAGTCCGAATGCACACGCAGGTCCTGGAACAGGATCTTGAAGAGGTGTGCACGGACGATTTTGTCGCTTGCAGGCGGGTACAGCGTCGCACACTCCAGGTATCGTCTGGCCAGCTCCAAGAACGACGTATTCTCGCCAGGTGTGTTGTTAGTCTCACTAAACAGGGCCGGGTTTTCCAATAGCCCCTCGGAGCTCATGACGCCGTCACAGCCTGTGGCTTCAAGACAGCGAGCAATGTCCTCGTGCGTCTCAATGCCTCCGTTCGCGATCACTGGGATCGTCAGCCGCTCCTTAATGCGTCGGATGATATCCCAGTCTACTTCGCGCACCGCCGTCTTGTTCATCTCCTTGGTGCGACCGTGCACCGTCAGCAAGTCACATCCAGCCTCCTGTAGCATGTCTGCGAACTCCAGCGTCTCGTTGTCATCAGGGAACACACGGATCTTGACTGTAACGGGGATATTCAGTCCGGCACTCAACGTCTCCACAATGGACTTGACCGTGTCCTTGTCGTGCATCAGGAAGGATCCGTAGTGGCCCTTACGGGCGATGCCCTGCGGACAACCCAGGTTCAAATCCACGGCGTCGCAGTGGGCCTCCACCATCTTGGCCGCCGCCAACACCGTCTTCGGGTCGTTGCCGCAGAACTGACACACAGCAACATGCATATATTGTCAATAATAGAAGCGTAAAATCCCATAGAAGACTGCAACAGACCTGCACGACGAGTGGCCTGTCCTGCATGTGGCGCTCGAACATCTTCTCACGGTACTCTGCGCTCTCAGCGAACAGGCGACTATGGAGCATGGGCGTGTAGCAGCAGTCGGCACCAAACTTGCGGCACAGCATGCGGAAGGCCAGCTCCGACTGGTCCACCTAAAAATCATACACATTACGTCAATCAACCCGTTGACAGCCGTGGCGATGGCATCACGAGGCGGATTCGACCTGTTCCAACGCAATTTTGTAATTAATCAACTGCGTCAACTTACCATGGGAGCCACGATGCGTTTGGGCGAGCCGATGGCGCGGTAGAAGTCGTATCCCCGCAACTTGACCATGCTCGATTGCTGCTCTTCCGCCATTTGATGTACTGCCGCGTGATTGGCCGCCTCAACTCATGGTGTGGCGCACACAATTTCGAGCTACAACACAGTATCCAATCACCGACGAGCTTCCTTTGCCCTTACAATGGCCAAGATTATTTTCAACGGGAATCAGCCGCAGGTGAAGTGACGGGCAACGGGTGAGTGCGTAGCTCGAGGCATCCTCGTGACCTTCACTCTGCATCCCGCATCCGCGCGCGCACTCGACGCCAACGGAAACTTGTACGCTGTTGGCCGAAGCTTGCGCCATGGGCGACACCGCTGCGACTCTCTGGGACAGCGAGCTGCTGCGCGCGCGCCAATGGCTCGCGGCCACTCGCAGGGACAAGCAGCAGGACCGCGATCGGCTCTTCCAGCGCATCAAGGCGCACATTGGCTACACAGACCATCAGCTGTCGCTTCAGAGTGAGGCGACAGCCAGCGAGGACGAAAATGACGGGGCGCTGGACTTCCTGGGCGACGTGAATGCGGCAGACATGAGCGCGCTGCTACAGGCCGAGGCGGCCAAGGCGGCAGCCTCCGTGCCCCCCGTTGAAGCTGCGGCGCCCGTAGAGAACCACCTGCCGAGCGCCGGAGACCTCATGAAGCCACTGGCGATGCCAAGCAACCTGGTGTCGCCCAAGTTGAAGCCCAAGACGAAGGCGGTGCCCATGTCGCAGTTAGATCCAAAGACGCTGGGAACTTCATCGACGACGAACGCGACTGCTAGCGCGACGTTAGGGAACGATTCTACGGTTCACGCGCTGATGCAAGAGTTGCAAGTGCAAGTGCAGCATTCAGATACTGAAGAGACCAAGACGGAGGAGAGCACACCGCCGCATTTACTGAAAAGCTTTGGAGGAAGCAATGGGCTGCAAGTGGAGACTGGCAAGGCTGGAAAGGCTCAGTATATGCAGCAGGTATCGTCTAAAAGCCCGCAGGATCCACACAAAAAGAAGGCAGCTATGCCTGCGACTACTCCGACAAAAAAGGGTGATGCTGTTTCTGCTGAGATGCTGAGTTGGGTGACAGGCTACCGTGACCCGGATGTGATCCGACGCAAGGAAAACATGCGACGGAAACGGAAGCATACACACCGCTACGGTATGACGTCCGAGGAGGAACAGCGACAGGTTCTGTTGCAGGTCAAGAAGATCACACGTGAGAGTGAGAGCGAAAGCGAAGACGACATGAGCAGCGACTACTCGCCAGCTGAAGATGAAGAGGTTCCTGAACCAAACGAGCCCGAAGTGGTGGATCTGCTCAGTGACGATTACTTGGATAGTGACGAGGACAAACAGCCCGTGAAACGAAAGAGGAAGCGACTGCGTCAGGCGGAGACAACGACGACGAAGAAGAAAAAAACTCATTCACGGAAACCTGCCGTCACACGAAAAGTGACTCAGAAGGTTTCAGCCAGTACGACAGCATCTCTGCCAAGCAACATGCAGGAAGCAGAGAGCGAAACTAGGCACACGTCAGCTGCGACCAAAAGCGCATCAATAGCGGAATTGGACGTTGATGCAACAGGCAAGTTAAACCATCCGATTGAGCTTCAGTCCAGTGGAGATGAAGCAGCGGACAGCGACAAGGGCAGTACTGTACAAGCAGTCGAGAGCAACCAAAGTGCTGATAGAAATACGAGAGGGTCGGACGTTTCGAAGGAGTCGACGATCTTGCGATTGAAGATCCCAAAGAACTTCAAAACTCCCCAAGATCGACTCCTGGGAGAAACCAGTCAGGTAAAAGAGTTTGCTCAAGCAGATGCAGCCAAGACAGTCTCGACAGCTATTGGTACGGCGGGTAACAAGTCTGCAGATGGAGATATTTCTTCCGGACTAGTTTCCTCCGAAACTGTAGTTGCTGGACGAACTCAAGAAAGCGGGACGCTTGGTGGTTCGACAAGCATCACGAACACGGCGGCGCTCCCTTCAGGTGCCAGCGCTGACGAAGCTGATCTTTCCGACACGGGGACTGTTGATTTCGAAGGGGAAGACTTGTCGGTTGAGACTGAGGAAAATGTCTACCAAGGAGATAGTACAGCGACTCAAGTGGTGATTGGTAGCGACGCTGATGCAAAACAGCAGGATCAGGAGGTAAATGCAGGAGAAGAGCAGAAGAAGGTGGAGAAAACTATCGGTGAAGTGCGGCCTAGTGCAGAAGTGGACGATGGCGATGTTTCGGAGGCCGAAACGGAAATACTGGATGATGACGAGCCAGATACGGACGACCTCGGACTTGGCTACAGTGATGACAGTGACCCCGACGATAAACCTGCGAGTAACGAGAAGAAAGCAGCGCGTGACCAGAATGACGCTACAAGCAGCATGAAGGATGGTGCGACATTCAAGGGGACGTCGGCATCTGAAAGGAGCGGCGATAGTGGCCCAAAGGGGAAAACCGCAAGTGAAGTAGAAAATGACAAGCTAGACGCTTCGAGAGCTGGAGTGCAGCAATTCTTCGATTTCACGCCGCTTAAATTGAAACCCAAGACCAAGACCACAACTTCTACTGCCCCGAAGCCGTTGCCGGTGCACGCCTACGCTGAAACTCAGAAGAAGAAGAAGGGGAATAATGATTCTGGAAAGTCTATAGGCGACCAGCAGAAATCCTCCGACACGTCTACAAAGCCTACGGTTGGTTCCAATGGACTTCGTCCAGGCAAGAAGCCCATCGCTACGACAACTAAAATGAAGGGCAAGTATGCAGTGACAAGGCGAAGTACTAAGATGTTGAATCCAGAGGAAACCAAGCGACCACCGAAAAACCAATACACAATGGTACAGACTAAAGCGTCCAACAACAGCACCACAAAGGACCTTGATGATGTACCATTAAATATTTTGGCGAAGGAAATGGCCAAGAAGAAACCAGATGACACCCCACAAACCAGGTATCTTTCATACGCAGGGGCTAAGAAGACCGAGGATGCTCCCACGTATGCAGGGGAGACGCCTCGGATTGTTCCAAAGTCTCGCTTTGGCGGAGGTGGAGGGCTTAACTCGAGCTCGTCGGCTACACAAGATTGTTCAGCGGCATTAAATGGACAGCATTCGCAAGTGAACGGCATTCAAGGTGGATACAGGCGAGAGCCTCAAATAAGTATTTATGATGCGCTGCACGTGGAGGGACAGGAGAGTGCAAGCGACATTCGCGAAGGGGCCGGCTACAAACGCCCCAGTCGCTTTAAGAAAATGCAGGAGGAAGCAGCACGAAATGGCACCCCTATGGTTAAAAGCCGGCTGCAGGATACTGATTGGGACAAGGTTCCAATTCCAAAGAAGAAAAAACAAGCATCGCAGGTGGAAAAGTCGACGCTGGTTGCAAGTAAATCAAAAACGATTGACAAGGATTCGAAGTGTGCAGGGAAGGCGCAAAACAAGCGGCGCAAGAACCCGGCATCATCGAAGAAAAACTCCGGGCCGAGCTACTATGGGCCACAAGCGAAATCGGACAAGTATGATTCTCCGTCGCGTGGGCGTCGTGGCCAAAAGCAGAGCAGCTATAGGCGCAACGATGATCGTAAGAGAAAGAGATCACCGTCACCACATTCTAGAGATCGTGATCGTTACGACAGGCGTGACGATCGCAGACGCAGAGGGTCATCACGTTCTAGGTCTCGCTCGCCAAGCCCTCGAGGTCGAGACTATAGCAGCAGCAGTCGGCATCGCCGCCGTTCGCGCTCGAGATCTTGGTCGCGGGAGAGATCCAGTGAACGTGATCATCGCCGTACGGATAAATCGGCTTCAAGCAGCGGCGATCGGGACCGAACTAATGCAAGTCGACGATCGCGTTCTCTAGATGTTCGTGACCCCAGCAAGAAGACAGGGTCGATTGAGCCGGCAGAGTTGGGTGAAGTTTGCCAAAACGGTAAAATTGCAGACACGGATCGACCTGCGAAGAAGCAGAAGACTTCTAATTCCACGAAAGCATCTCCTTCGTCAGGTGCCATGGCCTCGTTTAATGATGATGGCGACAATATGTTCATCTCGGACTCGGATGATGATGGAAATGCTTTGACAAAGGAAGTTGAAGACATTCGCTTCGATCTGGACGGCGTCTCCGTGGATGAAGCCCTCATGGCCAAGCAGGTGTATGTGACGGGTGTGAACCCGACGGTGTATGCCGAGCAGATTGAGGAGGACTTCGCACGCTTTGGTGTTGCGGTAAGTAGTTGTTGTCTGGCAGGTTTTATAGTGTGTGATTGACGTGTGCCGTGTGTTCTGGACTGCAGGTTGACAGAGACACTGGGTTTCCAGCTATTGATATCTTTCGCTGCCAGCGCACCCATTTCGGTCGTGGCGATGCGTGTGTGACGTTTAAGACGGAGAAGGGGGCGCTCGAAGCAGTAGAGGAACTCAACTGTGCGTCGTCAGCTTGTCCATTTATCTGTCTGTTGCATCATGGTTCGCGATTCACTCACATGTGACAATTGTTTATTCCGTGCAGCGAAAAACGTCAAAAACTCGATGATTCGCGTGCGACGAATGGATGTGAACACCCATCGCATTCTCACGGTGCAGTTTCAAATGGCACGAGATACGTGGAAGTGTACGGGGACTCAGTGCCGCGCGGATGTGAGCATTTGGAACGCCAGGTGTGACAAGTGCGGCCATTATCGCGTGTATGGGCCGAGCAACATCAAGATTGGAGCTGAATCCTGGCTGTGTTCGCTGTAAGCCTTTAACTGTCGAGGTTTTGCTCCATTGTTCTAACTGTTTGTTTTTGGTTTCGCAGTTGCTTCACAGCAAACGACTCATTCGCGACGAGTTGCCGCGGTTGCAAGGAATTATTACCGGAGGTAGACCGCTCGGCATTCTACATGTCGTGATTCACGCTCGACTGCATCGGACGCGCACTGCACACGCGATTGACAGAAGCAATCCAAGGGCCTGAGACCATGCTGACGAAAGAGAGAGAGAGAGAGAGAGAGAGCAGCTATATGTCCGATGTTGCATGTTGCGTCTCGTGCGTGTTGTGTGCGTGTTGGTGTGTGAGCGTTGAGTGATCTTTTTGACGTGAAAGTGGGCGGTTCGTGCAACCAGGGCGAAGCAGATGAGAATCAAACGATGTTGCAGAGGTGAAATGAAAAGCGGGATCGTGGCGAACAACGTGTTGCCAAACCAACAAAAAGCCAAATACCAAAAGCCAATCCGTTCAAACACCACCAGTATTGAATGACAAATAACGTCAGCGGTTCTGCAATCAGCCTCGTACAACCAAAAATGCAGTTCCATCAGCTCAATCATCAATCGAGCCATCGACGAACACAACCCACTACCATGACAAAAGCAAGCTAGTTGTATGCTGCGTGGTCTGCTTTAGCACCGAGAGCCACTGCCTACGAACAGCATTGTGCGCGACATGGTGTCGCAGGAATGAAATTGCCGTTCATACTAGTCACTCTATCGAGGGAGTGCTGTGACTATTGAAGTGAGCACTTACAAACACCAAGTCAAACTATTTATGTCGCCGCCAAAAGGGGGACAGTATCCAAAAAGCTCACGAAGCAAACCAAGCAAGCAGGAAGGACACCCGGAAGCAGAGCAGCCCGACGCCAGCCAACTCCCTGTCGTCGTCTTCTCTCTCTTCCCCTCGTCCTCTCCTCTCCCCTATCTCCCTCACTTTTCCCCCACCATGTCCGCCGCTCCCGAAGGTGAGGAGGACACGTCGGCCTCCATTATTCCTTCAACATAATTTCTGATCTATTATTATTTTTTAAGCAGAGCCTGTGACTGCCATGGAGGAAGTTCTGGTGCAGCCAACCCCGGTCCACGCAACCTCGAGTAGTGGCAGCGGTGGCTCTGGCGGCGGTGACAAGCCGCTGCCGCCCCGCAAGGAGCGCAGCAAGTCGCGCGACGCCGGCAAGCGCATGGGCGGCGGCCAGAAGGCGTCCTGGAAGGTGACGGAGATCCCGCGGGCCGTGCCCTCGGACGAGCACGACCCCAACTACGACAGCGAGGCGGAGGAGAACGTGGTGCTCGTGTCCACGGTGGCCGGCTCGCCCACGAAGTCGAAGTCGACGCCGACTCTCGAGCCGGACGAGCTGGCGGCCAAGGAGCTGGCGCTCAACCCGCCGCCGGAGATCAAGAAGCGCATGATCGAGATCCTGGAGGAATACTTCACCAGTGGCGACGCCGACGAGGTGCTGAGCTCGCTCAATGACCTGGACGAGCCCGAGTTCAACTACGAAGTGGTCAAGCGTGCGATCACCATGGCCATGGACAAGAACGACAAGGAGCGCGAGCTGGCGTCGCGTCTGCTCTCGACGTTGTACCTGGACGGCCTCACCGCTGGACAGGTGCTTATGGGGTTCCGTCGCGTGCTGCTGCTGGCTGGCGACTTGCAGATTGACATCCCCACGGCCAAGAACATGCTGGCCATCTTCTGCGCTCGTGCGGTAGTGGACGAGATCCTGCCGCCCAGCTTCCTGGAGGACCCGTTCATCACGCGATACGCCCCCGAGATCGCGGCTGAGGCGATTAAGAAGCTGAGCATCAACCACGCTACGGCACGAATGGAGAAGGCCTGGGGACCTGGTGATGGCCGCCCCGTTGAGGAGCTCAAGGTGGCCATTGACCAGCTTACCAAGGAGTATTTGTTGTCGCGTGACCTCGAGGAGGCTGCGCGCTGCGTTCGTGAGCTGAATGTGCCGCACTTCCATCACGAAGTGGTCAAGCGCGGCATCACGAACTCGCTTGAAGAGGGCGGAGAGGCCAACAGCGCGGCAATGGCGTCGCTGCTGGCCTACCTGGTCTCCAACGAGGTGGTGTCCACGGGCCAGCTGATTAAGGGCTTTGAGCGCTTCAAACTCGTTCTGGACGACGTCGCTCTCGACATCCCGAACGCAGCCGCGTTGTTCAAAGACATTGTGGCGCGTGGCATCAGTGATGGCATCCTCCCTAAGGACTTCGACGCCAGCGCGGCCAAGAAGCAGTAAGTAGGCGGAGGCCAACATGCGACGAGTAGTTGCGTGGCGAAAAGCGCTCGCGAGGCAGAAGGATGCCTGGCTCAAGCCATAATACACAACTCTTTTTTTTTCTCCAAGTAAAATACGATAGAAATATCTTAGTAACGTGCAAGATGCAGATGTCGGACATTTTTGTCCGCTTGCGTCGCCTACGAGCAGCACGGATCGGCTGACACGGGCACCTTGGCCGTGTCCTTGCCGAACACGAAGAAGCTGGTCATGAAGCCCACCACGATGCTGGTGATGAGCGTCAGGTCGTACGTCATGACCACCAGCATGAGCAGATACGCAAGCAGAATCCTCACGCCGCGCATCAGTGCGTCACCCAGGTGCGTACAGTTGCTGACCTTCACGGAAGTCGTCAGCGGTGGTCTCACAGTCGATGAGGCCGACGTTGGGTGTGCGCGCTCCGCCGTTGAAAGCGTCGCGGCCTTGGCGTTCAGCGTCTGCAGCAGCTCCGGCCTCTCGGGATGCACCGCCGACTCTTCCGCCGCTTGTGAGTGCTTACAGGTCGTGCTGCTGGTATCGCAACCGGTTCCCAGCTCCGGGTCGTAGAAGCTTGAGCCTCTGCTGCTCTGTGCCAAGGCTATGGCAAGGCGGCGCTTGGCGAAGTCTTTGGACTGCTGCAGCTGGCAGCCGTTGGACGTCGTCAGGTACTGGGACAACGCGGCCAGCAGGAAGACCAGAAGACACGCCATGGCCACGCGGGAGGAGCTCGTGAGTCCCCAGCTCTCGATCCACAGCATGGAGCAGTCGTCCATCGGGTCACGTCCGGCCCACTTGAACCCGGCCGTGCCCATGAGCGAGCCCGGTCCCATGCAGAAGCCACCTCGCTCCATTGCTGTTGTCGCTGTCTGGAAAAATGAAACTCAAGACTAAAAAATGCTTCTTATTCAACTTTTGGTATATCGCGCTCATTTTTTAGTCCAGTGTACAGCTGCTTCAACAATATATTGTTGAATGAAAATCGTCAGCTTGATCAAGCCGGACAGCAACCTATAGTTGCTGGCAAAACCCGACACATTTCGCCGTGCATCTTCAGTTGGCGCAGCAACAATGTCGGTCTTGAGGCGTACACGACGCTGGTGGTACGTGGCCGAGTAATGGCCTTGAGCGACATCATGCATTATTCGTTTTCACAATCTGCATTTCTTTCGGTAGTCTGCAATCTGCATCCAAACAGTCCAGTATACGATATTGCAGGTACACCTTCATTTCCGATGATCTCTTTAGGCGGGATTTCATCCACCACGTCAGTATGGCAACCTCAAAGGAAGCAAGACTTTCTCTGCCAGTACCAGACGTGCCTGCTGTCTCTCACGCACCCATGGCCGTGACCAGAGTAAACCACCGTCTCCCAGCTCTCCTCGTGCTATTCGCGACCCTGTTCGCCCTCTTCAGCGTCGCCAACGCCAAGGCCATGGACATGGACGACATGCCGGTAATACGCTCCGTTCTCCTCTGGTTTTGCACCTACTGCAGCTTACCACGCTCTCGTTATTGCTACAGGACGACCCTGTGAGCGGCAAGATGGTGATGAGTACAGCCTACAACTTGGAGCTCAAGAACGGTCAGAGACTGCGCTTCGCCAACCAGGACACGCTCGACGCCTTCCTCCAGGACCCGGTACGGCATTGTCCGTCTTGTAGCTACCCAGAGGAGACTCTAACGTTGCTATTCCATTGCAGACGAAGGGACTGAAAGGTGTGGCGTCTGCACCAGCCACACACAACCACGACGATGAAGAGAAGAGTGTTCTATGCCCCGTGTGCGGCATGGCGTCGTCTGTCTCCAGTGGACCGGAGGTACTGATGACGCACGGCGACCAGGCGGTGCACACGTGCAGTATGACACACGCGCGTGAAGTGTACGAGGATATTTTGTCGTTCCAAGCCCCGAAGGAGGGTGAAGCTGCTAAGGAAGGGCACGGATTCTGCTCTGGACCTGGTACTACCATGCTAAACGGCTTCTCGCTCAGTGGCAACTCCACTCCGTGCATCTTGCTGTGGTTCCCTGGGTGGGTCTTGGACTCGCGCGTGCGCTACATTGTTGGCGGTATCCTAGTGGCGCTGGTGGGTGTTTTCAACGAGTATTTACTGCAACTGCGTCGCGTGCTGCGTAAGGAAAGCAGCGTCAAGCGATTGATGAGCAGCAACGCGCCACACGCGACGGAGAGTGCTCAACTGCTGCGATCGACGGCTCAAAGTATGCCACTGGCTGGTTCTTGTGGACCTGCGTGGTTCCGTACGCTGTCTCCAGAGACGCAGCATGGCGTACACAGTTTGCTGCACGGCGTCACGCTCTTCGTGGCTTATATGCTCATGCTGGCGTCCATGACGTACGACTTTACGCTGCTGCTGTGGGTGGTTGCCGGCTACGTGGTGGGCCACTATGTCTTTGGTGAACGTCGTGAAGCTCCTCTTAGCAACGGGGAGATGGAGTCCAATTTTCTCTAGACAGCTGAGTCTGCTGTCTTTGTTTTTTGTTGTTGTCCGCTTCCATTCATTTTTAACGACTAATATATGACGTGAATTGCGTCTTGCATTCGACCGGTAGTCTGGTAAACAACGCAAGCGATCTTCTGGTGCTAAGCCATTGAAAAGACTCTCCACCATAGTAAGAAGAAGAAAAGAAGAGCGGAAAGGTGGAACAGGACCAGATGAGCAAAATGGCCGAGCTGGAAAACCAGACGCGCGCAGATATTTATGAATATGAACCAGAACATAAGGCGAAAGTATGCCAAAGATGCAGTGGCGGGAAACAATTTAGGAAAAGATACATGTTGAGGGGGTTTTACGACACAAATTAAAAAGATTTTTACTTTTGCTACATCAACTGCAGTGTCAGGAACGCCATTAGAAGCAGCGCCAAAGCTTCAACTGGCGAGGTGTGACCACCAGCGCTGTCCTTGTCCTTTGCAGACGTCGACGATCCACTAGCCTTCGACGATGATGCAGTCTTGCCGTCGTTGAGGTCGGCCAATGTACTGGAGTCAAAGTTGTTGGCCTTCTGGCCATCACACACTGGCTGCGCAACGGAGCATGACAAAGTTTCAACTGCAACACCAGCACAAAACAATCTTTAGTGGGAAGTGAACTACAGCTTTCACTGCATTGAGGGACCCACCGTCAGGCGTGTCTGGCAGATCCATTGAGAGGGAGGATGGACACTTGAGAGCGGACGTCCTCGTGGGCGTGAATGAATCCATTTCGACAGTCGAGTTCTTGGTAGTTGTGTAGGCTTCTTTCAGGTTATCGTACTCCGGGTACGCCGTGAACTCACACGTCGTGTTCTCATTGTCACAATCATCCGGTTGGAAATACCCCACACCATACTTGCCTTTATCCGCTTTCTTCGTCAGCTCTAAACACAAAAGTTAAGGGTTCATTAAAGATCTAATTTGCCATCGACTCTGTAGTTTGACACACTAAACGACGCACCTTTCTCCCCTTCGAGGTTGGCAATCTCCGTCGAAAACTCAAAAACATTGCCACCCACAATCTCTTCCGTCATATCTGCCTCCTCATTCATCCATTTCGCCTGCAAAACACACACCATCAGTCATTTTTGTAGTAATACCAGCCACCAAGAGCAAAATTGCCACCCACATCGTAGAACGTGCGCTGGTTCTCGTATCCATCCATCGTGTTGTCTCCTGTGTTGCAGCCAAACTCGCCGAACATGATGGGGCGTGGATACGCTGCGTCCTTGTAGTCCTTCATGAGCGTCACTAACCCCGTCGACTGCGAATACTCCGTGTGTCCGGTAGGGTCACACTCAACGTACGGGTTGAATCCCATCCACTGAGCCCTTTCATAGGCATCTCCACCGCCACTCGAGCTGCCATTACTCGCCGTACAGTCAAAGTACTGCAGCCATTGAGCCCTCGGTGGAATATCCGCCATCTCCACCCCAATCGGAACTTCTCTCAAACTGCCTACACAACTGTCAGCATACTCCCGGATGTCCCGGATCATGGCCTTAATGCAGGGCATGACTGCTTCACCTGTATCTCCATCGACAGAGATGAGGTTAGGCTCGTTGGCCACACTGAAGAGCAGAGTATTGTCGTACACTGCGAAGGCGTTGTACACCATTTGCATGCGTGTGAACATGTCGTCTGGGTAGCATTTGGGGGCGGCCACATCGGCCACGGAGCAGCCTACACAGGGTGCAGCCATGCCCACAGACACGTAGATTCCTGCTTGTGAGCACGCACACATGAACTTGTCGTGTGACACACTGGGGTCGACTGAGTACAGGCGAATTGTGTTCACTCCGAGGTCCTGCATGACTTCGAGATGAGGTTTCCACACGTCTTCGTGGTCATCTGCAGCCCAGTCGTAGTTGCTGACGTCTGCCGTTTCTCCACTATTGGGTCGGGGGTAGTAGGCCATTCCCTTGATGCGGAATTCGAGACCAGTGTCCGAGTCGAAGAGCTTGTTTCCTTTGGCGACGATGGGAGCGAGCCATGCGGAGGTGAGAGGTAAAGAGGCCACGAGAATGGGGAGCAGTCGATGCAACATTGTGGCGGAGTGTTTTTCGGTTGTGGCAGATTTTTTTGCCACTCAAATCCAGGTTGGGTAGATCGCAATGGATACAAATCAGGAATGATCCGTTATGACAGGTTTGCTGTTCGAGCCATTCAAAATGAGGGTCATCTCCAGCGATAATCGTGGCTCCGTACTTGTACTTTGCTGTAGCAAAGGAGCTTGCTATTAATAACGAAGAATCAGTGATAATTTTATCACATCCACCAAGGATGGCTGAAGGCGTGAAGTCAGACCATACGACTGGCGAAAGAAGATCGCTACTGTATCAAACACTTTTTTTCAAAGTGTCCTATTTGACCAGTGGAATCAGATTGCGTTCCCAGAATGCGTGTGTAGCATGCATGCCAACACTTGCTCAGATCAATACACCATGACATGTGGTGGCGACAGATTTTAAAGGCGGCGGATGGTACATACGGATACAACCCGCAGACTACATTTCGGTTCGATACTTCGGCGAAGATCACGTGGTTGTCGACATTCAGCTCATCGATCGCAATGCAACAGAGCGTTTGTTGGCTGTGCTGCCGAAGAGCCTGGGTTGGGATGGGTTTCGGTCTTTCCAAACATCCCCACGAAGTCGCCGCGTTGCTGGTTCAACTCAGCTTTGTCGTGGGATGCGCCAAACTTTCAAGTCACCGAATTCCAACAAGAAATATTCAATGCTGCTTATATTTTGGTTGCAACGGTGCACATTGTGCAGGTCTATCTGTGTTTATTGACGCTGTCATTCGTCTGCAATCTGCTTAGAATGATACGAACGAGCGCAGTTCGTTCGGTAGGCACACAGTGCCGTTGTTCAGCTTGGTAACGTAAGCCTCGAGAGCCGAGTCCACACGTTCGGCTTCAGCCTCGTTGATCTTCACAGTGGCATTGACACCTTCAATCACAGCGAACTCGGTCGTGTACAGGTAGTTGCTAAGGGCCATGACAAACTCGTCCGTGTCCTTGATGTCACCCGCGTTGGTCGGGTGGTTGAGCCACGTCAGACTCGAGACGGTGCCGGCGCCATTGCCCGTGCACGTGTACGTGTAGTTGAAGCCAGACGGGTGAACGAAGAAGCCGTTCTGCTGGATGACGTTGTCACCGCAGTTCCCGACCATCTCGCGGTTAAGGTACAGTTTGAGCGACGCTCCGTTGGTCTGGACGGTCATCAACGTGTTGCCGAACGGGGACCAGGACAAGACCTCGCCCAGGGACAGGTTGCCAGCAGCCACGACCTTATCACCGCGAATGCCACCGCCGTTCATGACGGCAATGTCAGCCGAGCCGTCGCCGTAGTACTGGCGACCGGCATCAGCGAAGAGATGCCCGATCTTGCAGTCCTTGGTGCGCACGACGCCCTGCGTGAGGTCCAGGTCCTCGCACAGGCTGCCGATGACCTGTTCCTCGAGCGCATCCATCTGTGCCTGGTACGTGGCGATGACGGCGTCCAGGGTGTTGTCGGTCGGCATACTCTCGACAATCGGAATAGCCTGGTGAGTCATGAGAGACTTGCGGTCGTTGCTGGCGTCAGCAGCGTAGTATTCAACGTGCGACTTCCAGATGGAGCGGAAGTCGAAGTCGGCTTTAAGATACGGCGTGCCGTAGTTGCTCTGCAGCATCGACGTGTGGTCGTGGCCACCAATGATCAGGTCGATGCCTGCAACCTCCTTGGAGAGGCGGTTGTCGTCCGCTAGGTCCTGGTGGGTCATGGCGATGATGAAGTCGACGTTCTGAGCCTTTAGAGCCGCCACCTGCTCACGAGCTGCCTGGATCGGGTCCTCCCAGTACAGACCTTTGCTCGTATCTTGCATGTCATACATGACGCCGAAAAGACCGATGGTAATGTGGCCATTGGTAGGGTCAGTCAGGTTCTTGATGGCGTGCGGCACCGTGCCGCGGAGCAGCTTGCGGTTGGCGATCTCGTAGCAGTTGGCGTTTAACCACGGGAAGTTGGAGGCTAGCGTCACGTTCATAAAGTTCTCGAGTCCGAAATCGAACTCGTGGTTGCCCAGAGACGCAAAGTCCAGGCCGATGGCGTTGTGCGCCTTGACCATGTGCTGGCCGTTGAACTGCGTCGACCAGAGCGACGGCGACACCGTGTCGCCGGCGAACAGCACGAGACTGTTGGGGTTGGACTCACGCATGGTCTTAGCGATGGGGACCACCCGCGACGGACCACCGAGCTTGATACCTTCGACGGTGTCTTGCAACATCTCGTAGACGTCATTGTACGATAGAAGGTCGAAGTTGGCGGTCAGAGTGCGAGCCTGCGCACCGCCAGTTGAGATGGCGCCGAGTAAGAATACTAGAGACCCCCAGAGCTGCATGGTTCTAGTATGTACAGAATCTGTATGACCTGGTACGGAGGCCGCAAGTTACGAAATGCCGTCAAACACGAACAGCGAGGGATAGACGTCCGTTCGTACCTGAGCCGGTGGAGAGGCAAACATACGGTGGTGTGAACTGAGGAGATATTTGTGGGCCTGCCCCATCTTAGTCCCGTACAGATCACTTGAAAATGTTAGTCGGATAGTCGATCCACACAAGGGGACACTTGAAGCCGATTCGACAGCTTGGTTTGTGGCTCAACGTGCGAGTCACCGATGTTGAACTCGGAGCCTCCGAATGTAAATCATCGTATCCATACGTTTCCAGCATCTCTTCCTAATGGAAGTTGGCATTCTACCGATGCGAATTATGAGATACCACTACTACAAGTACAATTCTTGCAGTTGTGTATATCAGAGCCCGTCGCCATCGACGTGCTCGTCGTCCCGAGGTACACGGACCTCGCTTTCCAAGCGACCGCATGGCGCTTAAACGAGTCGCTTTGGCTGCGTTTCGAACATGGCACAGCAACAGATGCAAACTCTCGCAATGCCAGTCCCATAGTTTGACTATGAAGCGGAGCCCCCCACCAGCGCTTTCGTTGTTGAGCTTGAGGTGGACCAGCAACGCAGAGTCTTCGTGAAGTTTATGAATTTAGAATCCGCAGAGCACGTTCAAACGCCATGGAAAATACCGAAACACATCCCAACCCAGACTCCCCGACAGCACAACCAACGCGCGCTCTGTTGCACCCCGCCGCGGCTGTACTTGGTATTGCGACTGATGAGCGGGTATCGACAGCCATGTATTTCCCGAAGTTCGAGTCGAAGTTCGAACCGAAATGTAGCCTGCGACTTGTAAAATGGCCTCAGCATCTCCATACGTCTGACCTCGGAACTCCTCCGCCTCTAATTTCTGTCTCTGCCACGCTCGCGATACATGTACTTAGGATACCACCTTGCCATTGCAAAAGCAAACGTCAGCATGCACGCAATACCGGTACATGTAAGCTTACATGCAAAACTCCAGGAGAGTGAGTGCCGCTTGCGCCGTGAGCTTTAACCCAGTGCTCGAAAAATATAATATTGTAATATTTAGCATTGTTTTTTTTCTACCACATTTAATATTGTTGTTCTTTGGCAACCTAGCATATTAATGGCATTCACAGGCATTTAGTGCACCTTTAGTCAAGTAAACTCTTGAGCAACACTCTCTTTTCAAGTCAAAACATGTTTTTTTTTCCCATCAGTAGCAAGGCGGGAGTACGGTCACCAGGGATTGATAGTAGAATAAATTTCGGTCATGATTCATATTACTAAATAGAGTGAATATTCAATATTAATAAATGTATTGATATTACTATCAAGAGGACCAAGAATTGTAATATTACTAAATTAAACTAATATTTAAATAAAAATGACATACGATAGGTCATATTACCTACCACAGGGTTCGCTTGTTCGCCGCCATTTTCTCTATCTCCTGTCGATTGTGGTGCAGAATGAGTTGTCTTTGGGCTGTTTCATGTCCAGTTCGACTGCGTACCGGGCTCATCACAAACGACCCTGTCGAAAAGACTCTTTCTTGATACGCAGTCGAGGAGCTCCGGTCAAGCCAAATCCGCGCGAGCATTGAGATCGTCGGAAACGTCCGTTCACCGGTCTCGACGAACCAACGGCGAACATCTATATACTGACACAGACGTTCCACATTCCAAACGCATTTGCCGTCAGGTTCTGACATCGCTAGCTTGCCCAGCACCATGGTTTGTTCGTCAGCGTCGGGATACTGCCTCTCATCCCACTCTATCCGAAGATTCAGCCACTTGTCCATTACGGCGTCGGCTTCTTTCGCAAGTGTAGAAACTCTGTTCTGACTGTAGCGGTACTTCTTCTCCACACAGCAGACTCATTTCAGCTTCAGAAGCGCCGGGTACTTCATATCGCGGGGGGGGTCGTAGTAGGGAACGCTGCAGAGCTCTCGACACAGCTTGAATTTGAATGCTTGAGCCTGTACACTTCACGATGTTCTCTATATAGCAACTCCTTCGTATCCATCATGATTTTGTCTGTGTGTGCTTCCGGTGTGTCGGGTATTCTGAGGTATTTTTTTGCTGATCGCTTTGTCCTAGGGTCGAGGAGTAAAACCATTCCCATCTGAATACACGAGTTAGGAAGATGTTGCACTGCTGCTCTCCACCTTTCCAAACGCCAAGTGATGAAGTGGGTGGCGAAACCACCTGAAATTGATCGAAGGAGGAGAGCGACCAGTTGAAAGCGCACTCCTTCTCTCTAAGTACGGTCAGATCCAAAATATCAGTTTTTATTAGTATTGAACAGAAATAAATATAATATCTAAATGATATTTCTTTCACTTTTCCTTGGACATTGTAAAAGTAATAACAATTATATTATATTAATAACTTATGAAATAGTACTATTTCTCAATCTACTATCAATCCCTGACTGTCACGAATGCATCTCTTCGCCTGGTCACCTTTGAGATGATGTAATTTTTCGTACAAACTTGAGGCTGCGACGATATTTCGGTGTTAATGGCACTGACGACACCTAAACGGTGTTAGAACTGAAGGCACAATACAATAGGTATTACTCATTTATTTATTATTGTTTCTCCCCTGATGCAATTTATTTCTTATGAGCGAGCTCGCTGCTTGTGTCAATTGTACTGATATAAGCTAAATGTTTCAGCCAATCAAAATTGCGGAAAGCGTTACACGACAGGGAGACTGACAGACATTCGTTTTATACTGAGACGAGCGAGCCCCGCTCAAGCCACTCTGAACATGTCTCAATTGTATTGACATGGCAGGTCTTCATGTCTTGACCCGTTCGCCGAGACTGAACGACTGAACCTGCTCGTACGTACGTTGCGAGTGTTGATGGAGGTGGCAACTCTGTTCTGAAATATCCATGTTTTCTCCATGTTTTTGCCATGTTATTAATATGTATATTTGGGATGTCCTCATCCGGAGTATGGTTCGTACCAAAACAGCAGCTCGCATCATGCGAGCCCTTCAGGAGGAGGAGGAAGCGCGAATGTAACAGTCAGCAACAACATGGTTTCGCGCGAGACAGTGATTACTGAAGGCTCACAACCTGCAAGCGATACTGATGCAATCCCTAGCGCTCATGACACTGGTGGCATCGATGATTTTGACAGTGTAGAATCGAAAGGTGTCACAAATGATGACAAGGAAGAAAAGCAAGAGACGCAACAGGTGCAAAATTCTGACAGCACTGGTGGAGAATCGAGTGAGGATGAGAGCAGCGAGTAGACGTCTAGAGTATCTGGAGGTAGTGTTGGCTCACGCAAGCGAGCTCTGCCCGATTGTGATGAGGAGCTCTACTACTCGCCAGCGATGCAGCGATACCACAAGAACTGGAAGAAGTTTGAAAAGTACATAAAAAATACCAGGAGGACAGTTTGATTGTGCTATCGATCTCGGAGACTACAAATGTTCGGATAATGAATGAGAGCATTGCCAAGATGAAACGTCGCGCCGGAAAACAAACTGCAGAGCTGCCTCTAGTTTCACAGTCGATAACCTCATACAAGCGGGTTTACATCTGCACGCATTGTTGGAAGTTGCGTGTTCGGTCCCAGGGTCAGAGGCCCTCTCACAGCTACAAAAGTACAGGTTGTAACATGCGCTTCGTCGCACAAGTACAACAGAGGTCGAATGGAAATTAGTGTGTTGAAGTGAAGCATGCGTTCTACGGACAAAATCATCCCGTTTCGAAAGCCGTATACGCCGGATATCCCTCCGTTCGCCAGTTGCCAGCCGACTCACCGGTCATGAGCGACGTGCAGCTAATGGTGCCTAGTGAAAGTACAGCAAGTCGCGTGTACGCTTACATCCGGGAAAACTCTCCGCATCAGGTGCAGATACAAGATGTGTACAACCTGATTGCGAAGATAAAGAAGTCGGGTGCGTGAGCATGACTGTATTAATCTGATTTTTGGCGAACTAATATAATATTAACGTCCGACTGATGCAGACAACAACATGACCGACGAATACCAAGTTGCAGCACTCCTCGTTGAATTCAACATGGCTGCTGAAGGTAATGCGGCGTGTGTCAAAGAGAACAG
The DNA here is from genome assembly GCA_016864655.1 of Phytophthora cactorum. NCBI lineage: Eukaryota > Oomycota > Peronosporomycetes > Peronosporales > Peronosporaceae > Phytophthora > Phytophthora cactorum. The sequence continues at coordinate 412,340 of NHQK01000012.1, forward strand.
TCGCGGCCAGTCAGCAGTGGTGTCTATCAATTCGCAGCACATGCGAAAACTGTACCAGCGGTTTTCAGAGCTTCTACTACTCACAACACGAACAGGTTTGTCCATGTTTTCTTAATGTTGTTGATGTTCATGTTTTCTCCATGTTTTCTCCATGTTGTCTTGACCATGTGTGTACTGTAACTGCAGGTACAAATACCAGCTCTGCACGATTATGGTCATGGACCAGCTCGGCAATGGTCAGGCGTTTCAGCACTCTGTCATCGAGAGAATCGCTGATTGGCACATGATGAAAATCGTAGAGCACTTTCAGTCGGTCAACCCTCTGGGAGAAAACCGAGGTCCTTATGGTGGACAAGGACTTGAACGAGATCCACGTGTTGAAGCCAATATTTCCAGACACCCGTGTTTTGCTACGTCACTTCCATGTTATCAAGTGGCTTCGAGGTGCAGTTCGAAACGACAACAAATATGGCACGTACAGGAGTGATGAGCTAGAGCAACTTGACTTTTGCGTTGGGAACATGGTGTATTCCAAGTCGGAGGAGGGATTTCAGCAACATGCTGATGAGTTCAAGGTCGTTGCGTGCCGCGACCAGCGTGACACTTTGTGGAAATATTTCGAAACAAATTGGATTGCATGTAAAGAAATGTGGGGTAACGCTGTACCGCATGAACTTACCGCACTTCTGAAACAATACGATCAACCGCTTACAGATTTTTTTCGGGAAACTGAAGACGGATCTCGATAGCTCCATGCCCATGAAACTTTGTCTCGAAGCAGTTATCCGGTACCAGCGACGCCACGAAGATGGATACGTTGTGCGAGTGGTTATGCCAGGCTCGAAGAGGAATCACAACTTCAATGATGGCATGAACCAATTGTTGGGAATGTCGAATGATTGGCTTGTGGACGTTTTCTCTAGTGAGTACAAGTTTGCGTCTGCTCCGGGCACCATGGACAGCTACGTGGTCGAAGATGATGAGCTTTTCGTCACGTTGCGTCGCGACAGGCGAGTGCACAAAGTTGACAAATTCAACTGGTTATGCTCGTGCGAGCTCTCGTCGACAGTGCCGTTGCCGTGCAGGCACTCGATGCTGTACAGGAAGCTCGTGTGTGGACTGTTCATGATTCTGTTCGCATCAATATCGGCAAAGTGAGCGTGTTTTCACCATTTTTCGGACATGTTTTTCCATGTCTGGACGCATTCAGTGTGGCCATTGTTTGACCATGTTTTGACATATTTTGAGCATTTGTTTTAGATGGCTGCGATACGGCAACTTGAATGAGGACCTGGTGGATGTTGACGTACCGATCCGAATCAGTAAGGCTGACACCGCGGTGAAACGGCTTAAACAGATGAGCAACTTGGAAAAGTTTAAAAGTGCTTAAGATGTATTCAAACGAATATCAAACGAGCTGTCAGACCTACCTACCTACCAGGAAGTTTGAGGCTGCCATCATCAATCTGGAAAAGGGGTGCCAAAATTTGCGACAAGGTGACGTGACAACGCCAAACTCAGACTCACCAAATGGAGAGTCTGACATTGAGGTTCCTCCTACACAAGAATCCAACGCGGGTCCCACACCGGATGGCAAGACCGACGAAAGTAATGAACCGGCCATTGGAGATGCTGATGGAGAAGAACCAGCAGCCGCAAAACCTGAAATTAGTCCGTTCAACCCGCGTGCTAAACGCGTAGGGCGGCCAAAAAAGGACAAGAAAGCAGAAAACCAGATGAGGAATCAAGACAGGAAGGAGTACACCCGTAACTCGAAGTGAAGAAACGCTGTGCGTGGTGATGACGTTGTAAAAGTGGAGGACTTTCTAAAAACGTCGATGCCACCTCTCGTGGAAATGTCGTCATTTCTGACAACATTTGAGATACGGTACAGAAGGCACAGAGCAAAAACGATGACTGTGGAGAAACGACTGTCTGATTCTTCATGCAAGCCATTTCGACTATTGGAGTCAGCTGTGCGGGCAGCGTTGGAAACAATTGAGAAGACTATATCATTAAACGAGCTCATGGACCGAACAAAATGTCAGAGTGTATTGGGTGATAACCATCGACGGCATAGGAGAATTCACTCACAGGCAAAATGATGGCAATGCAGTTTATTTGGAGTTTGGCAAAAATTTGTACCGATGGTATGAGCTCTTACTCTTGGCTCATGGGGAGCGTCGATGCTAAGTTCAAAGATGAAGGAGCTGCAGAAATTCCAGACAAAGCGCTGGGTTCGTGGCCTTGTGCACATCTAGAAGGCTTTGGTAGCGATTTTTACGCTGGAATGGGCTCATCTTTACTGCGTCCGTGCAGATTCTTGGTTCAACGACAATCTGGTTGCTGCCTTTGTCAAGAGATTAGCCAACAAATACTCGAACAACACTACGATCTTTCTACCTACGCTGAAGACTCCGACCTCGGTGAGAGGCAAACGCATTCCACCCCCGACGCTGAGCTTAGTGGTAGGAGCCACAGAACAGTTTGTGTTCATGCCGTTGAACATCAACTCTAGTCACTGGACATGCCTCGTCCTGGATTCTGCGACAAAGACCATCTACTGTTACGACAGCATGGATAAGCGGTCACACCACAACCTGTTGGAATAACTAGCTGAAGAACTCGTGAAAAGAAGCCTGCATCATCCTTACCAGATTACATCGGTCCACGATGCGTCGTCGCTGGGATATCCTACGTATGGCTCTCCATGCCACCAAGACCAGCGCCACTACGGATTAGGCTACCGAGGAGCTGTCGTGTTAAACTTTTCAATACATGCTTTCACATGTTTCAATCAGTTGCCATGTTTTCCCCATGTTTTTACATGTTTCGCAATTGATGGGTTCATTACCAGAGGTAGGTCCTAAGTATGACATTGGCGAGTCCTGACACTTCCGACAGCATCTCTTTCTCATCAGTCTCGATTTTTCATCTCCTACTGCCAACATGTTTTTCCAGATTTAAAAGCATGTACAAACATGGAAAGCATAAATTACCCCCTTTCGTAACATATTCGTAAATTACGAAGCCATATCTATGGAGGAAACATTGACACACGTGGATACATATCATGTTTTTGTATACCTATCCCTTCTAAAAATCATGGGCAGTATCGCCCGCCAAAAATAAATAATGAAAGGTGATATTCTAAATTCCTGCGATTGATAATATGGCGGACACCATATTTTTTTCTAGGAAACCGTGGAGTGCCACACTACTTCTAAAAAAATGAAAAGGCATTGCGTGCCATCGAAGCTCTTGTTGTTTAAGATTGCTGCAAAACAGCTAAAACATTTCTTTATTGAAATGTCCGAGCACTGCTTTAACCCCTTTTTAGCTTACTGCGAAAGTCATGTGGTCTAAATTCAGGCCTAAAATTGACTTTATCGCTTGTAAACAAGCTCCGTTTCGATCAAAAACCAAACTTCTCGAGGAATAGGAATTTGGAATTCAACCACTAAATCCTATAACTGCGAACTCACCGAAGTACGAAAATACTTCGGTGAGAATTGTAGGTGCAGGGTAAAAAACAACAAACACACATGCATCTTCCTAGCAGAAGTGGATGCGGCGCATGTGGCGGCCACCCATGCCCAACTTTGAGCGCGCGTGTAGCTGCGAAATGTTGTCCACGATCACAAACTCGTCCTTCACCCACCGGTGCCAGTAACAGAATTCCTTTGAGTACAGACGCTGCTGCAGCGTCTCCGTGACGAAATCAGCGTCCTCGTCCTTTTGGTTTGACGCTGGGTCGTAGCCCACCGACGAAACGTAGGTCGGGTGCATCTTGGTCTTCTCGGGACCCCACGGTTCGTGGTAACGCAGCGCCAGCTCGCCGGTCATCGGGTGCGTGATAACCACAGGAGACGTGTGCACGCGGTCCTGGTACTCAAACAACGATGTGCGGTACGTGAGTGAGATCTTCTGGAGGCGCTCCACGGTGGCCTCGGGCAGCGCCGATAGCAACCGACGGGTGTCCGTGATGATGGTGTTGCCGTGCTTCGGGTCATCTTCGGGTGGATTAGCCTCCACGCAATGGAAGAACATGAATACGGGTGGGTCACCGAGCTCCGTGGACTCGGGTGTCTTCTTCTTGAACATACCGTCGTAGTGAAACGACATGGCTTCGAATGTTTGCGCGGTAAGAGCCGTGCCGGCCTCCGTCTTGACGTCGAAGATGTTGCCGGCCGCGAAGGTTCCCTTGGGCCACTGCAGCACGTCGCCCCAGCGCTCGGTCGCCGTCTCGAAGTCGTCGTCCTGCTTGAAGCCGCGCAGCGTCACCACGCCGTACTTGAGCACGAGGCTTCGGATGGCCTCGCGCGGGATATCCATGATGGACGGCGCCGGGAAACCTTCCATGGCTTGGGCGATGATGAACATGTGTGTACGGATGAGCTCAACGTGCAGCGGGGCCCACTGGGCGATTTCTTCGGGCGTGCACGGCGGTCGCTCGACGTATCCCCACTTGCGGCCGTGCTTGTAGACTAGGTCGTACTTGTCCGTGTCCACGTCCTTTAGATCCATGGTGTGTGGGGTACCATCAAGGTCTTCGCAGACGACCGAGTGCCAAGGAGTACGAGGCTTGCCAGATTTCTGTCGGATAAGGTGAATACCAAACTTTGGGCCAGCATTGTTGTACTGGTGAATGGATATGCGTAGTGCGTCCGGATATGATTCGTCGATCAGCGCTGAAAAGCCCACGTTGCGGTGCATCATTTGCTTGGCAATTTTACCGCAACTACGCTTCGTGGCAGAGCGAGACATCCCCACCCACTGCGGCGCGAGATCACGCTCAAGGAACTTGCAGAAGGAGCAGTACGTGTTGCGGATAGCTGGTTCCGCTTTGATGCGAGCGTCGAAATCTATGTGCAGCACGTTAAATCGCTCGAGGATCTCCGGGATCGGGTCGTCCACGTTCTTGACGTAGTTGTCCATCGAGTCGAAGTAGACGTGGGTGTGGCCCGCCTCCTTCACCATCGCTTGCATCTCGTTCTCGAACGCACGTAGGTCGCTCAGGCTCACTCCCAGCAAGTCGTTGAAGACACGACCGTCGCTGAAGATGACCATGTTGCACCCTGGAGTGTAAGCCTCCTCCACCTCGCGACAGAAGCGCTCGAGGCGCTCCATAGACAACTCTTCAGCACGATCTGGCAGCTTACCCAGCACTTTGTCGGTTGAGTTTGGCGACTTAAATGGGAACGACGGCAGCACGAGCGTGATCGGAGCGCGTCGCTCGATCATCCGCATCACGATCTTCTGCATCTTGGCTTTACCTTCCTCTTCAAAGCGATCGATCGGGGCAGGAAAGCGACTCTGGATGGTGGCAAACTTTTCGAGGAAGTAATCCCAGACCTGGATATGCTGTTCTTTTGTCCACATGACTGAAACCGGGACGTTGCGCGGATAATGACCTTGATCGCGGTTGGGCGCCATTTCGGTGGTGGGTGTAACTTGAAGCGACGTTGGTTGCAGTAGATGCGATGCGAAGCTTGGAAAGGAAAATGAAGAATGAAGTCGATAGCGGGCGATGGAATTTGTGGGCGCTCTGACAGCACTTAGACGGTCTGTCAAGGATCTGCTTTCGTAAAAAAAAAACTGTGCAACGATAACCAATCACTTGCTACAGTACAGTGCATGTATGTACCCGCAGAATAAAGCGGCTGCTGTTTTCTAATCACGGACACTTTCAAATTGGAATCCAACACCACCTTTCTGCCGTAATAATGCAACCTGCCAGGTTGGGAGACCCAGGTTAGCTGGGTCTCCGGGTTCTACTCACAATTTCCATGCGTGAAATCGCGGCGGTGGGATGAGTATCCATGTAGAATATTGTTTGCGAGTTGGTATGCTATCAAATTCGATTCCTTCTTGCTCGGTTTTTGGTGGTCGGGAGACCAAAAACAATTCGTGATATATTAATAGGACTAAACGTTTGCTACCTGCGAAGCAATTCTGATGTGTCAACCTTCCCGTTCCGCGGCAACACCCCGTGAATGGACCTCCGATTTGCATTCACGCAGAATTTTTTTTTCGGAAATGCACGTGAATCTCTCCACCATTTATTCCTCAGCGTCTCCCACCGAAAAAAGGTGAGAATCTGACGCGGCGTTCTATCCTTCAACCCTGTGCATGTATGACAAGCAGTTGACATCATGGCTGCTTCGATCACACTTTCACGCAGCTGGAGGGATAACAATAACCATGACATATTTCGGTAGGCGCGTCAAATAGGTAGCCGAGCAGTATCAAACAGTAGATGGATATTTTCACATGCTGGCAGGATGTTCCTGCACCTATCGTTGCTTGAATCAAAAGCGCACAAAATTTAGTAGTCGAACACTGGCATCAGATTGCATGTCCAAATTGCTATCCACTCATCTGTATGTACTGCAAGTAGTTGAAGCACGCGCCGGGTGATCTGCACAATGCCGCTCTGCTGCTCGCGTGACGCTGGTCCCCGGAATACGAAACGATATCGATCCATATCCACGTTATCAATTGCGGTACTATTGCCAACGTACAGGCATGCAAATCATCCAGCGTTGAGTGAGATCTTAGCGGGACCTAAGTAGAAATTGCTCCGTAATCACCAGGACATCAGCCCCGTCAAGGGAAGCACGTTACATGCAGGTGTCCCGGAACACCTACGGAGCTAAACCCCGAGTTTATTCATTCTCGATTTTCACCACTCCAAGCCCCTTCAATCCCCCCCCCCCCCCCCCATTTGAGATCTCCGTTCAAGCTACCATGTCACCCAACGCTATGACTGAATCCTCACACTCGGGAGACCACACGATCCTCGATAAAAACACTGTTGCGACACACTTCCTGTCCCAGTTCGCCGACCTGCAGAGCCGCTTCGACGCGCACACCGACGAGTTCGAGCCCAAGGGCAAGCGCTTCCTGGAGGCGACGATCGGCCGCTTTGTCGATCGCAAGGAGCCCATCACGATTGTGTTGCCTGGGTTTCCGACCAAAACGCCGAACCACGGCAGCAAGGTGCTGGGCCCACTATCTGACCGCGCCGAGGAATTGGCACTCGCACGCCTGGAGAAGTTCTGCGCGTCCATCGAGGAAGTCTACACTGTCGGCTGCAAGGTCACGATCTTCAGCGATGGTCGCGTGTTCGGGGACCTGGTAGGTGTACCCCTGGAGAACATCCGTGCGTACAAGAACGGTCTGAAGGAGCTCGTGAAGGAGGCGGGTCATACGCACATCCAGTTTGACGGTCTCGAAAACTACACCAAGACCGACGACCCGGTGCAAGAGGTGCTGGAACGTTTTCACATCAACCAGATGGACATGGACGCCCGCATCGCGAACGAACCCGACATTGACAACAACTTCCGCTCGTTCTCACAGTTCATGGAGCGCGACATGGCTCACCGCTGGGAGGGCAAGTCGGAGGCCGAGATGCGCAAGGGCTGCGATCAAGTCGCGCGCAAGATGATGCTGCGCAACGTGGGTTTCTCGTCGCTCGTGGCGGAGGAGTACTCTCATGCCATCCGCGTCTCGATCCACTGCTACAACAACGCCGGCCCCAAGTTTGGTATCCACCTGCTGCCAGCCAAGCGAATGGACACACCACGGACACCGTGGCATTCGGTCATCAGTGAGGACATCGACGGCACGGTGCACGCTATGGATCTAAAGGACGTGGACACGGACAAGTACGACCTAGTCTACAAGCACGGCCGCAAGTGGGGATACGTCGAGCGACCGCCGTGCACGCCCGAAGAAATCGCCCAGTGGGCCCCGCTGCACGTTGAGCTCATCCGTACACACATGTTCATCATCGCCCAAGCCATGGAAGGTTTCCCGGTGCCGTCCATCATGGATATCCCGCGCGAGGCCATCCGAAGCCTCGTGCTCAAGTACGGCGTGGTGACGCTGCGCGGCTTCAAGCAGGACGACGACTTCGAGACGGCGACCGAGCGCTGGGGCGACGTGCTGCAGTGGCCCAAGGGAACCTTCGCGGCCGGCAACATCTTCGACATCAAGACGGAGGCCGGTACGAAGCTTCCTGCCCAGACGCTCGAAGCCATGTCGTTCCACTACGACGGTATGTTCAAGAAGAAGACGCCCGAGTCCACAGAGCTCGGTGACCCACCCGTATTCATGTTCTTCCATTGCGTGGAGGCTAATCCACCCGAAGATGACCCGAAGCACGGCAACACCATCATCACGGACACCCGTCGGTTGCTATCGGCGCTGCCCGAGGCCACCGTGGAGCGCCTCCAGAAGATCTCACTCACGTACCGCACATCGTTGTTTGAGTACCAGGACCGCGTGCACACGTCTCCTGTGGTTATCACGCACCCGATGACCGGCGAGCTGGCGCTGCGTTACCACGAACCGTGGGGTCCCGAGAAGACCAAGATGCACCCGACCTACGTTTCGTCGGTGGGCTACGACCCAGCGTCAAACCAAAAGGACGAGGACGCTGATTTCGTCACGGAGACGCTGCAGCAGCGTCTGTACTCAAAGGAATTCTGTTACTGGCACCGGTGGGTGAAGGACGAGTTTGTGATCGTGGACAACATTTCGCAGCTACACGCGCGCTCAAAGTTGGGCATGGGTGGCCGCCACATGCGCCGCATCCACTTCAGTTAGGAGGGCAAGTCAACGTGTTAGCCTTTACCTTTACAATATCCCAAACGTTTTTTTTAGGATTGAATAAGGCACGGTGGTCAATTCCCCCCCCCGGGGCCCCAAAGAAAAAGAAGAAGATATGTTGTCGTTGGATAGGGTATTATATTAAAATATAATGAACAGCAAAAGAATCGATACACTGTATTAATACCACTATCATTTTTTACTGTATGATAGACTTACTACAGCGGTTACAGTAATTAGTCTGTCTTCAAAATTAGTCTAACTTCACTGGCAGACTAAGTTATGTAATTGGAAAATCACTCGATTCAAAATTAGTCTGACACTAAATTTTCATAATTAGTCTGTCAAAATTGGGCTTGACTTGGGTTAGCGGTTTGAATCCTGCCCGTTAATGAGCAAGCGGTTTTTACCTATTATTATGCCCATTCTTTCTTTCTTTCCCATTATCAGTATCCATTTATTTCTTTCTTTTCCAAATTGTTGACCCATTCCTTGGTTAGTTCCCCGACCAACTATTGTTGACAATACTCATATGTGGCGTTCTGCTGTGATATACAAATGTGGCAGAGGCGCCCATTTGCAGACTCCAAATCTATACATAGCAAGAAGTATTGTTGTGGCAGTCAAAACGCCTATACCCCGACAACAAGCATAAGGATGAGCAAACATGCTTCCCGCACCTCTAAGTGCGGAGGTTGTGGCGAGCAGGTTGGGCAAGTGCACCGTTGTCCAGATTGCGAGTCCCCCATAGCGAGAACACATTGAGTGAGGACAACGCCATAGAGCAAACCGTTCCCGCCATCGTCATGAACGACGCAGGTGACGAAGCCCTGTTGTAGACTGATATATGGATACATTTTGCTTATCATACTAATTTTGATGTTCATAATTAGTATGTGTTCAAAAATAGTCTGTGCTGCTAAATGTCAGACTATTTATTGTAAACGAGGCGAAAAAATGCTTACATAAATTAGTCTGGCCCAGACTAATTACTGTAACCACTGTAGTAGCATAGATTCCTATGATTGTTTGATACGTATCATATATCCGATGCCAGGCGCAAAATATAATTATCGAAACAATACATTGGGTTATAAATAATCGAATTACTACTTTTGGCCTTTTTTATTGCTTCCCAAATTGTTTTGAATTATGTTGAGGGTTGAGACTCTCAGTGGGCCAGTAGAAAATTGGTCCCAATGTGTGTATATAATTAAATTATTTAATTTGAAAAGTTTATATTAATCCAGCATTTTAATTTTTCGCACCCTGTCCAGCCAGACACGTTCTCTTCGCATATTCCTGTGTGTAAATCATGCATTTCCTACCCATTCAGGGTGATGTGGCTCATAAAAGTCCGTTGTCGGTCTCTCAGCTGCATGAACTAGTAATAATTTCGGGGACTCGAGTAACAATTCAAAGCTGTTTGTTCTTCACTTCTTCAAAATTAAAAAAATACTACCGGAAGTTTTTAAAGAAGACAATTGGGATACCATGGCCGCTTCTCTAAGTTCTCAATAAATAGTGCAGTTCATTTATATCGTCAGCATTTACTGAGCTACCGAAATGTTGACCGTCTTGGGCTGGTGCTTGGAACAGAAGTTCTGCTTGCTTTGCGAGGCTGGCCGCTTGCACCCATCGAATGCGCAGCGCTTGCCACCGCCGTGCGTCCAGCACAGACCCTTCGAGATGGTCGTCTTCTGGCAGTTGGCCACCGAGCACTTGGTGCCGCCGCCGTGCGACCAGCACAGACCACGCGACTTGGCACCGCGAGTACAGCCTTCCACCGTGCAGAGCGTGGAACCGCCGTGTTTCCAGCAGAGGCCGCGGTGCTTCGCACTGGCCGTGCAGCCGGGTTTGGAGCACGGCTTGCCGCCGCCGTGACGGAAGCAGAGACCGCGATCGATGGTGTAGTTGGTGCAGCCTTCGATGCAGCACTGGCGCGCCGCACGCTTCTCCTTGGCCGTGAGTTTGCGCTTGGAGTTCTTGCGCTGCTGCTTGGGTGACGATGACTGCGTCTGTACCTGAACGGGCTGCGGGCTGATGCAAGAACTTACGGGCGACAACAGCGCTTTGCTGTCGTCCAGTATGAAGGATAGCGAGAACTTGGGCGTGCTAGCCGCGGGCGTCGTGGGTGTCGCCGCCAGGTCTCGGAGACTTCCACTGCGCGGACTCAGCGCAAAGTTGGTGAACACTGTCAGTGGGGGCAACGCGAGGCTGGCCATGCTAGATAGAGGGCGTCGGTGGGGCTACGGATTGGATTGTGCGCACTACAAGGCAAATGGGGGAGTGTCGATCAGCGGAGCAGGGCATCGGTCTCACGTGGCGCTTTTTGCCGTATGGATCGGCCTGCACCCGCACTGTCTAACGCCGCTTTATCTCGGCCTATCCAGTGGACACAAAAAGCAGCTGGTTTGCTACGAACAGCACAACTAAGTCCCACCCTGGGGCGTCGCTTGGATTTTGTATGGGCTCAAAAACGATGTGCTCGGCACGAACAACATGAGATGACAGAATCCGTAGGATCGGCGATTTCCCGGGCTCAGCCTGCTCACAACAAGAAACAGCGCGTGTGCTGCGCTGTAGAGACGCAAGACGGACGGACTCACAGGCAGACACCACGTTGCTGGGTGGTGGCCAAGAAATATCACAAATACGCGATCTCTACATGTCCATCGCTCACAAGGCTCCATTGTTATACGTAGTATACCGGCCTATCGGCCCTTCCAGCGTGGACAGCAGCGCCGCTAAATTGTATCGTGACTACCTGTACATGTATCACCGACACATTGTGCGACTCGCTCCGCCCAGAGCTTGGGCAGAATTCACTTGACTTGAAGCCACGCATTTGTGTGCACTGCCGTGCAGACAGGATCTCGCCGCGACAGGATACTAGTATTTGAGAAGAGCCGCGGCTGCGGCGCTGTCGCACTCAGCTGCACCCGCAAATGTATCCCAAGGACGGCTTCATACTAGGAGTCCTAGGAAAGGAAGGAGCATATCAGCGGACACCCCGCCGGTGAACTCAGATAATTCCTCTATCCAGGTGAAAACTGCTGTGCAGATCGCCTTCGTCAGTCTATCACCATAACGCGCTGACAGCGACTTGTCCTGCTTTTTGCTGTTTGAACGCTTCGTTGCCAGACAAAGTATGACATGCAGCGTTTTTTTAAACTCAGTAAGTCGGAGGCAGAAACGAGCCATTTGATTGAGGCATCAACATTTGTGGACAGGATTATGAGCCCAAGTGGAAAGTGGTCGGACTATATTGCAAATTGCAAAACTGGACAATTTGCACTTTCAATAATTGGTAACGTGGTTTACCTTGCTAGGCGACGGTGTATTTACATGTAGTATCGGAGCTCCCAGCTGAAGGCTTAGTGGCTCTGCATATAACAATACTGGCAGCGGCCGTGCCAACTTTGTGCTGCACCCTGTCCACGCCTTGGAATACTGCGTCAATCGGGCTCCACAATGACGCTCGTCGAGATCGGATCGGAACGAACAGAAGAAAGCGCCTCGCGCTTGGCCACTTCGGACGCCCGCCCTATCATGAGATGCACGAAATGAACATTAAAATGCTGACAGCCGTCCGTGCTTCACCGCCGCCGACGTACATACAAAAGGCCCGACGAAAGGATAGGTTGCGCTGTTCGTGCCGCCAGGCTCCCCGCCAGCTGCTACTACAGGCTGAACAGCCAATAGACGGGTGCCAGACAGGGATCGACTAAGAGCCTCACGCACGACCTGCGCGTTAGACAGTAATGCCTAACATCCTGGTTATCACGCGTCGACTAGCCAACTGGAGAAATTCGTGTCACGGGTGAGACGGAGACCATTCGGCAATTTCTTCTGCGTCGCGCAGCGGGCTCACACCAAACGCAACTAGACAGCCATGAGCAGCATCACTCTGCCCCCGCTCCACACCTGGGCCAACTTCGCGCTCTCGGCGCGCACCAGCTCGATGGTGTTCCACCCGGCACCGGTGTTCCACCACGCGCCCAGTACGCCACGTACCCCGAAGCTCTCGCTGTCCTTCATCCTGGACGACAACCGTCCGCTGACGCCGTCAGCCGCGGTCCGATCACATGAGCCGAGGCTGGAGCCGAAGCAGCACCCCGTGACCAAGCAACGCAAGCGTAAAATGACGCCGGCCGAGAAGCGTGCGGCGCGCCAGTGCTGCGTCGAAGGCTGCACCAACTACACCATCGATCGCGGTCTCTGCTTCCGTCACGGCGGCGGCAAGCCGTGCTCCAAACCCGGCTGCACGGCCAGTGCGAAGCACCGCGGCCTCTGCTGGAAACACGGCGGTTCCACGCTCTGCACGGTGGAAGGCTGTACTCGCGGTGCCAAGTCGCGTGGTCTGTGCTGGTCGCACGGCGGCGGCACCAAGTGCTCGGTGGCCAACTGCCAGAAGACGACCATCTCGAAGGGTCTGTGCTGGACGCACGGCGGTGGCAAGCGCTGCGCGTTCAACGGGTGCAAGCGGCCAGCATCGCAGAGCAAGCAGAACTTCTGCACCAAGCATCAACCCAAAAATATTAGGCACACCGTGGTTACTACCCTGTACTCGTAGTAAAGTCAAACTGTGTTGCTAGCAGTTGTTTGTGTTGGTAGCAGTTGTTGTACGTATAAATACTATCGGCAATATTTCAACTAACATCATATTCGCACAAAACTATCCCGACCAGACTCTGGGTTGATTCTCACTATCTAACATCAGTTCTCAGTTCTCGTAGCAAAAACAAAGTGCTTCGCCCGAAGAAGCTCTGAAATCTGCTCCAAATGTTTCAAAGTTACTCACTAGCCTGCACCAACGCATCTCCGGCGCCTGCTTCGCAGCCGCAGCATCTGCACGGGCGAAACGGTTTGGTATAGCAGTAGTTTAACGAGCTGAAAAAACAAAAACAAATAATTCATCTGCGAGCCAGACCTAAGTTATGTTTTCAGTCAATGCATCCCGATTTTCGCTGAGTGAAAATCTGCGAACTTCGTTGATTGATCGGTTTGATTTTTTTTGTTCAACGTCTTAATATTTGTTACCACAACAGCAAATATCATTTTAGACGGGCATTAGCTCTCGTGAATTCGTCGCGCAAACGACACAGGTAACATTTGTTTACTTTATAAACCTAGCACAGGTATCAATATCCATAGTATCCACTGTACTATTTCTCTGGACATTTGTAAGACCCCTCTTTAATTTTGTGCGGATATTCCGATATGAATTGTGGGTCATCCATTCAGGGAAAATGAAACACCCAATGGGCTCTGAAAATAAATTTCAGAGAACATCGTTTTACCTCCAACATATTCTTTAAACTCTTTTTTTCAGCTATGACAGTTTTTGTGATGATCACAAAAGTATCATAATATCGCACGATATGTATTCGTCCCAGCACAAAAATATTCCTATCAAAGGTACTCACTACAGTGTGTGTCTTGAGGGCGCGACTGTTGCGTGACTCAAGAATGCATCATCTGAGCGAGGATTACATTTTGTACAACTGTTAGAAGATTTATGTGGTGCCCAAAGCCGGTAATTGCCATTCTCCAACATGACCGGCCCCCACCCTCTTCTACTATAGTCTCGATGGCTTCTCCTATCTCGAAACTACTTAATTGAAATGAATGCGGCGCATGTGGCGGCCGCCCATGCCCAGCACTGAGCGGGCGTGCAGCTGGGAGATGTTATCCACGACTACGAATTCACCCTTCACCCACTGGTGCCAATGCGCGAACTCCTTCGAGTATAGGCGCTCCTGTAGCGTCTCCGTTACGAATTCGACGTCCTTGTCCTTCTCGTTCGATGCAGGGTCGTAGTCCACTGACGCCACGTACGTCGGGGTAATCTTGGTCTTCTTGGGTCCCCACGGCTCATGGAAACGCAGCGCCAGCTCGCCGGTCATCGGGTGCGTGATAACCACAGGAGACGTGTGCACGCGGTCCTGGTACTCAAACAACGATGTGCGGTACGTGAGTGAGATCTTCTGGAGGCGCTCCACGGTGGCCTCGGGCAGCGCCGATAGCAACCGACGGGTGTCCGTGATGATGGTGTTGCCGTGCTTCGGGTCATCTTCGGGTGGATTAGCCTCCACGCAATGGAAGAACATGAATACGGGTGGGTCACCGAGCTCTGTGGACTCGGGCGTCTTCTTCTTGAACATACCGTCGTAGTGGAACGACATGGCTTCGAGCGTCTGGGCAGGAAGCTTCGTACCGGCCTCCGTCTTGATGTCGAAGATGTTGCCGGCCGCGAAGGTTCCCTTGGGCCACTGCAGCACGTCGCCCCAGCGCTCGGTCGCCGTCTCGAAGTCGTCGTCCTGCTTGAAGCCGCGCAGCGTCACCACGCCGTACTTGAGCACGAGGCTTCGGATGGCCCGCGCGGGATATCCATGATGGACGGCACCGGGAAACCTTCCATGGCTTGGGCGATGATGAACATGTGTGTACGGATGAGCTCAACGTGCAGCGGGGCCCACTGGGCGATTTCTTCGGGCGTGCACGGCGGTCGCTCGACGTATCCCCACTTGCGGCCGTGCTTGTAGACTAGGTCGTACTTGTCCGTGTCCACGTCCTTTAGATCCATAGCGTGCACCGTGCCGTCGATGTCCTCACTGATGACCGAATGCCACGGTGTCCGTGGTGTGTCCATTCGCTTGGCTGGCAGCAGGTGGATACCAAACTTGGGGCCGGCGTTGTTGTAGCAGTGGATCGAGACGCGGATGGCATGAGAGTACTCCTCCGCCACGAGCGACGAGAAACCCACGTTGCGCAGCATCATCTTGCGCGCGACTTGATCGCAGCCCTTGCGCATCTCGGCCTCCGACTTGCCCTCCCAGCGGTGAGCCATGTCGCGCTCCATGAACTGTGAGAACGAGCGGAAGTTGTTGTCAATGTCGGGTTCGTTCGCGATGCGGGCGTCCATGTCCATCTGGTTGATGTGAAAACGTTCCAGCACCTCTTGCACCGGGTCGTCGGTCTTGGTGTAGTTTTCGAGACCGTCAAACTGGATGTGCGTATGACCCGCCTCCTTCACGAGCTCCTTCAGACCGTTCTTGTACGCACGGATGTTCTCCAGGGGTACACCTACCAGGTCCCCGAACACGCGACCATCGCTGAAGATCGTGACCTTGCAGCCGACAGTGTAGACTTCCTCGATGGACGCGCAGAACTTCTCCAGGCGTGCGAGTGCCAATTCCTCGGCGCGGTCAGATAGTGGGCCCAGCACCTTGCTGCCGTGGTTCGGCGTTTTGGTCGGAAACCCAGGCAACACAATCGTGATGGGCTCCTTGCGATCGACAAAGCGGCCGATCGTCTCCTCCAGGAAGCGTTTGCCCTTGAGCTCGAACTCGTCGGTGTGCGCGTCGAAGCGGCTCTGCAGGTCGGCGAACTTACTCAGGAAATGCGCCGCGACAGCATCCTTGTCAATGACCGTATGGTCACCGGAGTGTGAGGACTGGGTGGTAGCGTTGGGGGCCATGATGATCGAGGACGGAACAGGGGAGTGAACCTTGGTTGATGACTTAGTGGATAGGATGCTACTTGAAGACGTCAAATTGAAGAATGAGCTGATGGTCGCGCTATCTATCGAGTCGGTGGGAGGACCCTCTGTTGCTGCGTGGTTGATCGCTGTTTCCCAGCGGTCTGCTACCCACTGAGCTGGATCCTTGCTCTGCGACGCGTGTTAGGATGACGGCGACGGGATCGGCATTTTGAGTGTCACCCGATGGCAGGTGCCGCGTTTCTTGGGCGGAAGGTGCCTTCTCAGAGCGTGTGGTTACCAGGTCTTGCTGCCTGTTCAAGACGTATCCCGTATACACGCACCGGTCTTGTCCTGCGCGTGTCACGAGCGTGGGTGCGTGGTATGCAGTACACGTACCGTGAGTGATAACGTGGGATGCTCTGCTCATCGCTGCTCATGTTGACAGTTCGGGATCGTATTCACCCTTCGGATCTTCTGTTCGTCACAAGGACACGTCAACGAGTGTGGCCAAAGCCAGTCGTCGCGAAAGCAGCATGAAGAGCAACTCGACCTGTCTGTTGAAGTGTATATGCAAGGAGACCGGGACTGTCATCCGAAAATGAGGACGCGAGCGATGTCGCAGGTTTAATGGTGCCTGCTGCAGCGGCTGCGGGACCTTTTACTATACCTTCTGTTTCCTCTTGGCCGTTGTCGCACTCATGGAAGATCGGCATCGCGCGTCTAGCGAATTTCGATAGTTGACGAAGTGAAGAGTTCTGTGACACATGCATTTGTTCAAAAATAATACTTCACGTAGGTTCAAGGAAACTGCTTACACATGTACGTTGCACTGCTCCGTTCACAGCCGAAAACAAGTCTTGCGATGGATAACGCGGGTCTTGTCGCCATTCTTGCTTGCTTTTTTTTAAAAAGATAATACGACGAACGGGCCACACTGAGGGTGGAATCGGCAGGTTGTTATTACTGACACGACAAAAGGCCACACTGAGTATGAAAGCGGCGAGTTGTTATTTCTGTCATATATATAGAAAAAATCGTATGGATATCCATACATCGTGATGAACCATTCCCCGGTGCCGGCGGCGGCCCGGATCGATGCCATTTGCAGCGACCATCACCTTTCACGCTGACACTCGAATCCTGTGCAGTCGCATGGATATGATCACTGAAATCCAATTGCGAGACACATACATGTATGTGCAGGTAACGAGTCCCATAAATAAAAGTGAGGTCATTCAACAACTACGCAAGCAGCTACCGAAACAAAGACACCGACCCTGGTGGATTGCTTGATGAGTGGCGTCGTTGCTCTTTCTGTCGGTCCGACCAGTGTAGCATCCCAACGACGGCGGCGTCGTTGGCTGGCGATCGTTGCCTGTACAGGAGCAGTGACCGCTCCTGAATCGAGTCGATCCGAGTCTCACAAGAGTCAGGTCGCATTAGCGTTTGGCTCATTCCTCATTTCACTCGCCACACCTCAACTCGTCTCCATCGAGCTTGGCCAAACGCACCGCCGAAATGGCACCCAACTTCGACCAACGTAGCTACTCGCACGACGCCCACCCGGCCTCCACGCTGTGGACCAGAGACCAGCATACCAAAGTCTGGGATCACTTCCTCGACAAGTTTGCCACCGTCCAGAGCCGCTTTCCTGCCCCGTTCGATCGCTTTGAAGAGGAAGGTAAAGCCAAGATGCAGAAGATCGTGATGCGGATGATCGAGCGACGCGCTCCGATCACGCTCGTGCTGCCGTCGTTCCCATTTAAGTCGCCAAACTCAACCGACAAAGTGCTGGGTAAGCTGCCAGATCGTGCTGAAGAGTTGTCTATGGAGCGCCTCGAGCGCTTCTGTCGCGAGGTGGAGGAGGCTTACACTCCAGGGTGCAACATGGTCATCTTCAGCGACGGTCGTGTCTTCAACGACTTGCTGGGAGTGAGCCTGAGCGACCTACGTGCGTTCGAGAACGAGATGCAAGCGATGGTGAAGGAGGCGGGCCACACCCACGTCTACTTCGACTCGATGGACAACTACGTCAAGAACGTGGACGACCCGATCCCGGAGATCCTCGAGCGATTTAACGTGCTGCACATAGATTTCGACGCTCGCATCAAAGCGGAACCAGCTATCCGCAACACGTACTGCTCCTTCTGCAAGTTCCTTGAGCGTGATCTCGCGCCGCAGTGGGTGGGGATGTCTCGCTCTGCCACGAAGCGTAGTTGCGGTAAAATTGCCAAGCAAATGATGCACCGCAACGTGGGCTTTTCAGCGCTGATCGACGAATCATATCCGGACGCACTACGCATATCCATTCACCAGTACAACAATGCTGGCCCAAAGTTTGGTATTCACCTTATCCGACAGAAATCTGGCAAGCCTCGTACTCCTTGGCACTCGGTCGTCTGCGAAGACCTTGATGGTACCCCACACACCATGGATCTAAAGGACGTGGACACGGACAAGTACGACCTAGTCTACAAGCACGGCCGCAAGTGGGGATACGTCGAGCGACCGCCGTGCACGCCCGAAGAAATCGCCCAGTGGGCCCCGCTGCACGTTGAGCTCATCCGTACACACATGTTCATCATCGCCCAAGCCATGGAAGGTTTCCCGGCGCCGTCCATCATGGATATCCCGCGCGAGGCCATCCGAAGCCTCGTGCTCAAGTACGGCGTGGTGACGCTGCGCGGCTTCAAGCAGGACGACGACTTCGAGACGGCGACCGAGCGCTGGGGCGACGTGCTGCAGTGGCCCAAGGGAACCTTCGCGGCCGGCAACATCTTCGACATCAAGACGGAGGCCGGTACGAAGCTTCCTGCCCAGACGCTCGAAGCCATGTCGTTCCACTACGACGGTATGTTCAAGAAGAAGACGCCCGAGTCCACAGAGCTCGGTGACCCACCCGTATTCATGTTCTTCCATTGCGTGGAGGCTAATCCACCCGAAGATGACCCGAAGCACGGCAACACCATCATCACGGACACCCGTCGGTTGCTATCGGCGCTGCCCGAGGCCACCGTGGAGCGCCTCCAGAAGATCTCACTCACGTACCGCACATCGTTGTTTGAGTACCAGGACCGCGTGCACACGTCTCCTGTGGTTATCACGCACCCGATGACCGGCGAGCTGGCGCTGCGTTTCCATGAGCCGTGGGGATCCGAGAAGACCAAGATGCACCCGACGTACGTGGCGTCAGTGGACTACGACCCTGCATCGAACGAGAAGGACAAGGACGTCGACTTCGTTACGGAGACGCTACAGGAGCGCCTATACTCGGAGGAGTTCGCGCACTGGCACCAGTGGGTGAAGGGTGAATTCGTGGTCATGGATAACATCTCCCAGCTGCACGCCCGCTCGGTGCTGGGCATGGGCGGCCGCCACATGCGCCGCATTCATTTCAACTAGTTTTTTTGTACAACTTTGAAAATAGTTTCTTCGATAGTAAGTAAACTTGTATTTTCTTATGGTAAGCTGCCAGTTTAGTAGAACCAATCAGAATTGCGAAATAGCTCATAATCGGATTTGATTGGATATAAATACTAAAAGATAGCCAGCATCCGCTTTTCCAATACTAAATCCAGAGATATTGCGTTCTAAAGTCAAAGTATTCGTAATCTCTACTAAACTGGAAGCTTACCTTACACAATAGTTTGTTCAACGTTGTTTGGGTTAAAATCGTGGATATCGTAGATTGGTTTCAGTTTGCCAATGCGGCCAGTGTACGAAATGAATAGGAAGACGTGAATTGTATTGTATAGTACTTTTAAGGCATCTCCACCAGTATGTTTTCATCGCAGTATTTATTTAAAT
Organism: Phytophthora cactorum; assembly: GCA_016864655.1. Classification (NCBI taxonomy): domain Eukaryota; phylum Oomycota; class Peronosporomycetes; order Peronosporales; family Peronosporaceae; genus Phytophthora; species Phytophthora cactorum. The sequence continues at coordinate 432,252 of NHQK01000012.1, forward strand.
TCGCACAGGGCGCAGCAGTGTTATCATACACCGCTTCAGAAAACTCAGTCTGGTAGCGCAGCCGACTTTGACAGGAAAAATAAAAAAAATAAAAGGCCTACGCTACAAAATCGACTGTAATGCCGCCGACACTTTTCGGCTACTGATACCGCAAAAAAAAACACCCTCGATGAAAAAAACATATCGATGCTCCCCGTCTTTTACAGCCCAGGCGGGATGAATGTCATGGGTCCTCAAATCTTGAAAATCTCCAAAAAATAAGAAGTGCCCCAGAGAAATCAAGGCGCTGCATTCTCACTAAACATATGAGCACGTGCTTGGGCTCATCAGAATCCAGAGGCCTTGACCTAGCTAGACCTTAGGCACAATGCACCCTGGCTCGGGAGGTGTTCTCGAAACACAGGCATCAAAAATGCAGTTTTGAAAGGATTTGGATGCACTCGGATTCACCTCTGCCCGCGTTCCCTCTTTAATCCTAGCCCGGATCAGTGCCAAATAAAAATGCAATGAGAAAATGACAGCACGACACAAACATATAGTCAAAACGTGTACTATGCACTGCTTTTGGGATGGTGACACCACCTTTGATACCGACACACATAGGACACACGTACTGATAAATGTTTCATCGGGCCGGGTTACATGTAGTCGGGTATAGTGACAAGCTCAAGCAAAGCGTGGCAACGTTTGTCTTTCCTGTTATCTTCAATATCTCAAGTTGTGTTTCTTACGTCGAAAACTGCGACTCGCAGTAAGACAGCACCAGACCCCTCCCCATGGCTGGGCCGGGGTGCAGCCGTATACACGCTCCTCGCCTCAGGAAAAGCGGCCATTTCTAGCCCAGCGACGAGGGTGCATCGTATGACTCGTCGCGCTCCAGTGTCAGACTCTACCGGGCAAATGCTTTACTGTTAATTAAAAAGCATTCGCCCGGTAAAGTCGGCGAAGCCTGCCATTCCCTAAAAATAAAGAGCGTATTAGCAGGCTTCCCAGACTCCCTGGTCATCGATGGCCCGCTCCTGGACAATATTAATCGGATTTGACCTACATACTTTGACAATCGAAGAGCATGTCATACACGTCTTGGCAGACATTTCTGCGCCATCACGTACTGTCAATACCGCCATATCAAAATACACGTTTTGACATTTTCTCATACCGCAGTCCACACAGATACAGGATTGCGGTATCAGCAGAACTTCTCACACTTTTCTCGGATCATCAACTACCGAAATTCGTTAGAAGAGCTCATCAATGCTTATCTTCCATGAGAATGCCCTGCGGCTGGCCAAGAAGGCAGGAAATATAGCCGGCAAGGATCCTACAGCGGCTGCCTTGAGACTGTGCTGCAAGACAAGCTGTGCGCCACCGCAGCATAGCTTGCGCCCGCATTTCCAAATGACAAGGCTCAAGTCATCATGCAACCGTTGATGCGGACATAGCTCGTAATGCACGCGTCGCCGAACCCAACAGACAGGCCGATCGCATTATTCACCCTAGGGAAATTGCCAGATCCTGGCACTATTCAAATAGCACTCGCCAGATCCTGGTACTCTGGCTAATTAGATTTGCGACCTTGGTACTCTATCATAAAATATTCATCCTACAAGTCTTCCCTTGGTTCAGCGCGATGTCAGGGGCCCCCGACTCGGGGCGCTGACGGTTTATCAGTCTCCTGGTCGCTCCATCTCGCTCTGTTTTGGAATGCGGTTCGCCACTCGACAAGGCGCAACACTGCACATAAAGGATTTCGCGCTCGTACAGAGCAAGCAGGCGCTGCTAGACCTGAAGCTGACTGGGGGAACAGCAAACGTGTACGTGTGCTCCAGCAAAACCAAGTGCTCATTTGAAGTTCGTGTACTTCGATGGAAGAGCACTTTGGCCAGCGACTACTTCGTCAGCTCTTTCAGTGCAGAGCACAACGGCTGTTCCGGTTTCGCCAAGGCGACGGCTGTCCAGAGAGCAACATCAAGCTCAAAGCTCGAGTCTTAACGGCAGCTTGCTACCCGAACATGCTGCGCAGAAAAAGCGTAACCCATTCTCTGCATAGTCAATATCACCAGTGTTTTTGCTTTTGCTTCTTACCTGATTTGCGGCCTTATTGAAGTTGTAAAGTGGTAGAGTACCAAGGTCGCAAATCTAATTAGCCAGAGTACCAGGATCTGGCGAGGCTGATCATGATTTGGCGAGTGCTATTTGAATAGTACCAGGATCTGGCAATTTCCCATTCACCCTGACGACTGACTCTGGAATGCGTTGACCTGTCGTGAAGAGTGTCTTTGTGACGAACAGAAGATCCGGAGGATGAATACGAATCCGAGCCGGCCGTCAACCAGTCATGCGCATACAAACAACAAGTGTACAGTACTGGAGATGAGCAGAGCATCATGACGTTATCATGCATGGTACTGAGTCCCACGTGACACGCGTGCATACGGGACTTCACGCTGCGTCTTGGACCGGTACATGTACACCAGCTATGGCCTGGTAATCACGCCCACCTCAATACTCCAAGGCATCGTCCGCCCAACAAACGCGGCGTCTGTCACGAAGCGTGGCAGACGCCGCGTTTGTTTACACGGGTCTCAGAGCGAGGATCATGCCCAGCAGGTAACAAGCCAGTGGGAAGCGGCAATCAACCCCATAGCAGCATAAGGCCCGCCCACCGAAAGAAGACTCGATAGATAGCGCGACCGCCAGCTCATTCTTCAATTTGACGGCTTCAAGTCAGCTACCCACAACCAAGCCAGCAACCAAGCGTCCCTCCCCTGTTCCGTCCTCGACCATCATGAGTAGTGAGGCGCAGCACATACCTCCGGCAGTTTTTTTTCTTTATTAAATTAACAAGGAGAATAGGTTTAACCGTTTCTACGTTAAACCTATTCTCCTTGTTAAATTTAGTTAAGAAAAAAAAACTGCCGGAGGTATGTGCTGCGCCTCACTACTATCATGGCCCCCAACGCTACCACCCAGTCCTCACACTCCGGTGACCATACGGTCATTGACAAGGATGCTGTCGCGGCGCATTTCCTGAGTAAGTTCGCCGACCTGCAGAGCCGCTTCGACGCGCACACCGACGAGTTCGAGCTCAAGGGCAAACGCTTTCTGGAGGAGACGATCGGCCGCTTTGTCGATCGCAAGGAGCCCATCACGATTGTGTTGCCTGGGTTTCCGACCAAAACGCCGAACCACGGCAGCAAGGTGCTGGGCCCACTATCTGACCGCGCCGAGGAATTGGCACTCGCACGCCTGGAGAAGTTCTGCGCGTCCATCGAGGAAGTCTACACTGTCGGCTGCAAGGTCACGATCTTCAGCGATGGTCGCGTGTTCGGGGACCTGGTAGGTGTACCCCTGGAGAACATCCGTGCGTACAAGAACGGTCTGAAGGAGCTCGTGAAGGAGGCGGGTCATACGCACATCCAGTTTGACGGTCTCGAAAACTACACCAAGACCGACGACCCGGTGCAAGAGGTGCTGGAACGTTTTCACATCAACCAGATGGACATGGACGCCCGCATCGCGAACGAACCCGACATTGACAACAACTTCCGCTCGTTCTCACAGTTCATGGAGCGCGACATGGCTCACCGCTGGGAGGGCAAGTCGGAGGCCGAGATGCGCAAGGGCTGCGATCAAGTCGCGCGCAAGATGATGCTGCGCAACGTGGGTTTCTCGTCGCTCGTGGCGGAGGAGTACTCTCATGCCATCCGCGTCTCGATCCACTGCTACAACAACGCCGGCCCCAAGTTTGGTATCCACCTGCTGCCAGCCAAGCGAATGGACACACCACGGACACCGTGGCATTCGGTCATCAGTGAGGACATCGACGGCACGGTGCACGCTATGGATCTAAAGGACGTGGACACGGACAAGTACGACCTAGTCTACAAGCACGGCCGCAAGTGGGGATACGTCGAGCGACCGCCGTGCACGCCCGAAGAAATCGCCCAGTGGGCCCCGCTGCACGTTGAGCTCATCCGTACACACATGTTCATCATCGCCCAAGCCATGGAAGGTTTCCCGGTGCCGTCCATCATGGATATCCCGCGCGAGGCCATCCGAAGCCTCGTGCTCAAGTACGGCGTGGTGACGCTGCGCGGCTTCAAGCAGGACGACGACTTCGAGACGGCGACCGAGCGCTGGGGCGACGTGCTGCAGTGGCCCAAGGGAACCTTCGCGGCCGGCAACATCTTCGACATCAAGACGGAGGCCGGTACGAAGCTTCCTGCCCAGACGCTCGAAGCCATGTCGTTCCACTACGACGGTATGTTCAAGAAGAAGACGCCCGAGTCCACAGAGCTCGGTGACCCACCCGTATTCATGTTCTTCCATTGCGTGGAGGCTAATCCACCCGAAGATGACCCGAAGCACGGCAACACCATCATCACGGACACCCGTCGGTTGCTATCGGCGCTGCCCGAGGCCACCGTGGAGCGCCTCCAGAAGATCTCACTCACGTACCGCACATCGTTGTTTGAGTACCAGGACCGCGTGCACACGTCTCCTGTGGTTATCACGCACCCGATGACCGGCGAGCTGGCGCTGCGTTACCACGAACCGTGGGGTCCCGAGAAGACCAAGATGCACCCGACCTACGTTTCGTCGGTGGGCTACGACCCAGCGTCAAACCAAAAGGACGAGGACGCTGATTTCGTCACGGAGACGCTGCAGCAGCGTCTGTACTCAAAGGAATTCTGTTACTGGCACCGGTGGGTGAAGGACGAGTTTGTGATCGTGGACAACATTTCGCAGCTACACGCGCGCTCAAAGTTGCTGGGGGCAGGGTGGCCACATGCGCCCCGCATCCACTTCAGTTAGGAGGGCAAGTCAACGTGTTAGCCCTTTACCTTTACAATATCCCAAACGTTTTTTTTTAGGATTGAATAAGGCACGGTGGTCAATTCCCCCCCCCGGGGCCCCAAAGAAAAAGAAGAGATATGTTGTCGTTGGATAGGGTATTATATTAAAATATAATGAACAGCAAAAGAATCGATACACTGTATTAATACCACTATCATTTTTTACTGTATGATAGACTTACTACAGCGGTTACAGTAATTAGTCTGTCTTCAAAATTAGTCTAACTTCACTGGCAGACTAAGTTATGTAATTGGAAAATCACTCGATTCAAAATTAGTCTGACACTAAATTTTCATAATTAGTCTGTCAAAATTGGGCTTGACTTGGGTTAGCGGTTTGAATCCTGCCCGTTAATGAGCAAGCGGTTTTTACCTATTATTATGCCCATTCTTTCTTTCTTTCCCATTATCAGTATCCATTTATTTCTTTCTTTTCCAAATTGTTGACCCATTCCTTGGTTAGTAGCTCCGACCAACTATTGTTGACAATACTCATATGTGGCGTTCTGCTGTGATATACAAATGTGGCAGAGGCGCCCATTTGCAGACTCCAAATCTATACATAGCAAGAAGTATTGTTGTGGCAGTCAAAACGCCTATACCCCGACAACAAGCATAAGGATGAGCAAACATGCTTCCCGCACCTCTAAGTGCGGAGGTTGTGGCGAGCAGGTTGGGCAAGTGCACCGTTGTCAGATTGCGAGTCCCCCATAGCGAGAACACATTGAGTGAGGGACAACGCCATAGAGCAAACCGTTCCCGCCATCGTCATGAACGACGCAGGTGACGAAGCCCTGTTGTAGACTGATATATGGATACATTTTGCTTATCATACTAATTTTTGATGTTCATAATTAGTATGTGTTCAAAAAATAGTCTGTGCTGCTAAATGTCAGACTATTTAATTGTAAACGAGGCGAAAAAATGCTTACATAAATTAGTCTGGCCCAGACTAATTACTGTAACCACTGTAGTAGCATAGATTCCTATGATTGTTTGATACGTATCATATATCCGATGCCAGGCGCAAAATATAATTATCGAAACAATACATTGGGTTATAAATAATCGAATTACTACTTTTGGCCTTTTTTATTGCTTCCCAAATTGTTTTGAATTATGTTGAGGGTTGAGACTCTCAGTGGGCCAGTAGAAAATTGGTCCCAATGTGTGTATATAATTAAATTATTTAATTTGAAAAGTTTATATTAATCCAGCATTTTAATTTTTCGCACCCTGTCCAGCCAGACACGTTCTCTTCGCATATTCCTGTGTGTAAATCATGCATTTCCTACCCATTCAGGGTGATGTGGCTCATAAAAGTCCGTTGTCGGTCTCTCAGCTGCATGAACTAGTAATAATTTCGGGGACTCGAGTAACAATTCAAAGCTGTTTGTTCTTCACTTCTTCAAAATTAAAAAATACTACCGGAAGTTTTTAAAGAAGACAATTGGGATACCATGGCCGCTTCTCTAAGTTCTCAATAAATAGTGCAGTTCATTTATATCGTCAGCATTTACTGAGCTACCGAAATGTTGACCGTCTTGGGCTGGTGCTTGGAACAGAAGTTCTGCTTGCTTTGCGAGGCTGGCCGCTTGCACCCATCGAATGCGCAGCGCTTGCCACCGCCGTGCGTCCAGCACAGACCCTTCGAGATGGTCGTCTTCTGGCAGTTGGCCACCGAGCACTTGGTGCCGCCGCCGTGCGACCAGCACAGACCACGCGACTTGGCACCGCGAGTACAGCCTTCCACCGTGCAGAGCGTGGAACCGCCGTGTTTCCAGCAGAGGCCGCGGTGCTTCGCACTGGCCGTGCAGCCGGGTTTGGAGCACGGCTTGCCGCCGCCGTGACGGAAGCAGAGACCGCGATCGATGGTGTAGTTGGTGCAGCCTTCGATGCAGCACTGGCGCGCCGCACGCTTCTCCTTGGCCGTGAGTTTGCGCTTGGAGTTCTTGCGCTGCTGCTTGGGTGACGATGACTGCGTCTGTACCTGAACGGGCTGCGGGCTGATGCAAGAACTTACGGCGACAACAGCGCTTTGCTGTCGTCCAGTATGAAGGATAGCGAGAACTTGGGCGTGCTAGCCGCGGGCGTCGTGGGTGTCGCCGCCAGGTCTCGGAGACTTCCACTGCGCGGACTCAGCGCAAAGTTGGTGAACACTGTCAGTGGGGCAACGCGAGGCTGGCCATGCTAGATAGAGGGCGTCGGTGGGGCTACGGATTGGATTGTGCGCACTACAAGGCAAATGGGGGAGTGTCGATCAGCGGAGCAGGGCATCGGTCTCAACGTGGCGCTTTTTGCCGTATGGATCGGCCTGCACCGCACTGTCTAACGCCGCTTTATCTCGGCCTATCCAGTGGACACAAAAAGCAGCTGGTTTGCTACGAACAGCACAACTAAGTCCCACCCTGGGGCGTCGCTTGGATTTTGTATGGGCTCAAAACGATGTGCTCGGCACGAACAACATGAGATGACAGAATCCGTAGGATCGGCGATTTCCCGGGCTCAGCCTGCTCACAACAAGAAACAGCGCGTGTGCTGCGCTGTAGAGACGCAAGACGGACGGACTCACAGGCAGACACCACGTTGCTGGGTGGTGGCCAAGAAATATCACAAATACGCGATCTCTACATGTCCATCGCTCACAAGGCTCCATTGTTATACGTAGTATACCGGCCTATCGGCCCTTCCAGCGTGGACAGCAGCGCCGCTAAATTTGTATCGTGACTACCTGTACATGTATCACCGACACATTGTGCGACTCGCTCCGCCCAGAGCTTGGGCAGAATTCACTTGACTTGAAGCCACGCATTTGTGTGCACTGCCGTGCAGACAGGATCTCGCCGCGACAGGATACTAGTATTTGAGAAGAGCCGCGGCTGCGGCGCTGTCGCACTCAGCTGCACCCGCAAATGTATCCCAAGGACGGCTTCATACTAGGAGTCCTAGGAAAGGAAGGAGCATATCAGCGGACACCCCGCCGGTGAACTCAGATAATTCCTCTATCCAGGTGAAAACTCCTGTGCAGATCGCCTTCGTCAGTCTATCACCATAACGCGCTGACAGCGACTTGTCCTGCTTTTTGCTGTTTGAACGCTTCGTTGCCAGACAAAGTATGACATGCAGCGTTTTTTTAAACTCAGTAAGTCGGAGGCAGAAACGAGCCATTTGATTGAGGCATCAACATTTGTGGACAGGATTATGAGCCCAAGTGGAAAGTGGTCGGACTATATTGCAAATTGCAAAACTGGACAATTTGCACTTTCAATAATTGGTAACGTGGTTTACCTTGCTAGGCGACGGTGTATTTACATGTAGTATCGGAGCTCCCAGCTGAAGGCTTAGTGGCTCTGCATATAACAATACTGGCAGCGGCCGTGCCAACTTTGTGCTGCACCCTGTCCACGCCTTGGAATACTGCGTCAATCGGGCTCCACAATGACGCTCGTCGAGATCGGATCGGAACGAACAGAAGAAAGCGCCTCGCGCTTGGCCACTTCGGACGCCCGCCCTATCATGAGATGCACGAAATGAACATTAAAATGCTGACAGCCGTCCGTGCTTCACCGCCGCCGACGTACATACAAAAGGCCCGACGAAAGGATAGGTTGCGCTGTTCGTGCCGCCAGGCTCCCCGCCAGCTGCTACTACAGGCTGAACAGCCAATAGACGGGTGCCAGACAGGGATCGACTAAGAGCCTCACGCACGACCTGCGCGTTAGACAGTAATGCCTAACATCCTGGTTATCACGCGTCGACTAGCCAACTGGAGAAATTCGTGTCACGGGTGAGACGGAGACCATTCGGCAATTTCTTCTGCGTCGCGCAGCGGGCTCACACCAAACGCAACTAGACAGCCACGAGCAGCATCACTCTGCCCCCGCTCCACACCTGGGCCAACTTCGCGCTCTCGGCGCGCACCAGCTCGATGGTGTTCCACCCGGCACCGGTGTTCCACCACGCGCCCAGTACGCCACGTACCCCGAAGCTCTCGCTGTCCTTCATCCTGGACGACAACCGTCCGCTGACGCCGTCAGCCGCGGTCCGATCACATGAGCCGAGGCTGGAGCCGAAGCAGCACCCCGTGACCAAGCAACGCAAGCGTAAAATGACGCCGGCCGAGAAGCGTGCGGCGCGCCAGTGCTGCGTCGAAGGCTGCACCAACTACACCATCGATCGCGGTCTCTGCTTCCGTCACGGCGGCGGCAAGCCGTGCTCCAAACCCGGCTGCACGGCCAGTGCGAAGCACCGCGGCCTCTGCTGGAAACACGGCGGTTCCACGCTCTGCACGGTGGAAGGCTGTACTCGCGGTGCCAAGTCGCGTGGTCTGTGCTGGTCGCACGGCGGCGGCACCAAGTGCTCGGTGGCCAACTGCCAGAAGACGACCATCTCGAAGGGTCTGTGCTGGACGCACGGCGGTGGCAAGCGCTGCGCGTTCAACGGTGCAAGCGGCCAGCATCGCAGAGCAAGCAGAACTTCTGCACCAAGCATCAACCCAAAAATATTAGGCACACCGTGGTTACTACCCTGTACTCGTAGTAAAGTCAAACTGTGTTGCTAGCAGTTGTTTGTGTTGGTAGCAGTTGTTGTACGTATAAATACTATCGGCAATATTTCAACTAACATCATATTCGCACAAAACTATCCCGACCAGACTCTGGGTTGATTCTCACTATCTAACATCAGTTCTCAGTTCTCGTAGCAAAAACAAAGTGCTTCGCCCGAAGAAGCTCTGAAATCTGCTCCAAATGTTTCAAAGTTACTCACTAGCCTGCACCAACGCATCTCCGGCGCCTGCTTCGCAGCCGCAGCATCTGCACGGGCGAAACGGTTTGGTATAGCAGTAGTTTAACGAGCTGAAAAAACAAAAACAAATAATTCATCTGCGAGCCAGACCTAAGTTATGTTTTCAGTCAATGCATCCCGATTTTCGCTGAGTGAAAATCTGCGAACTTCGTTGATTGATCGGTTTGATTTTTTTTGTTCAACGTCTTAATATTTGTTACCACAACAGCAAATATCATTTTAGACGGGCATTAGCTCTCGTGAATTCGTCGCGCAAACGACACAGGTAACATTTGTTTACTTTATAAACCTAGCACAGGTATCAATATCCATAGTATCCACTGTACTATTTCTCTGGACATTTGTAAGACCCCTCTTTAATTTTGTGCGGATATTCCGATATGAATTGTGGGTCATCCATTCAGGGAAAATGAAACACCCAATGGGCTCTGAAAATAAATTTCAGAGAACATCGTTTTACCTCCAACATATTCTTTAAACTCTTTTTTTCAGCTATGACAGTTTTTGTGATGATCACAAAAGTATCATAATATCGCACGATATGTATTCGTCCCAGCACAAAAATATTCCTATCAAAGGTACTCACTACAGTGTGTGTCTTGAGGGCGCGACTGTTGCGTGACTCAAGAATGCATCATCTGAGCGAGGATTACATTTTGTACAACTGTTAGAAGATTTATGTGGTGCCCAAAGCCGGTAATTGCCATTCTCCAACATGACCGGCCCCCACCCTCTTCTACTATAGTCTCGATGGCTTCTCCTATCTCGAAACTACTTAATTGAAATGAATGCGGCGCATGTGGCGGCCGCCCATGCCCAGCACTGAGCGGGCGTGCAGCTGGGAGATGTTATCCACGACTACGAATTCACCCTTCACCCACTGGTGCCAATGCGCGAACTCCTTCGAGTATAGGCGCTCCTGTAGCGTCTCCGTTACGAATTCGACGTCCTTGTCCTTCTCGTTCGATGCAGGGTCGTAGTCCACTGACGCCACGTACGTCGGGGTAATCTTGGTCTTCTTGGGTCCCCACGGCTCATGGAAGCGCAGCGCTAGCTCGCCGGTCATCGGGTGCGTGATAACCACAGGAGACGTGTGCACGCGGTCCTGGTACTCATACAACGATGTGCGGTACGTGAGTGAGATCTTCTGGAGGCGCTCCACGGTGGCCTCGGGCAGCGCCGATAGCAACCGACGGGTGTCCGTGATGATGGTGTTGCCGTGCTTCGGGTCATCTTCGGGTGGATTAGCCTCCACGCAATGGAAGAACATGAATACGGGTGGGTCACCGAGCTCTGTGGACTCGGGCGTCTTCTTCTTGAACATACCGTCGTAGTGGAACGACATGGCTTCGAGCGTCTGGGCAGGAAGCTTCGTACCGGCCTCCGTCTTGATGTCGAAGATGTTGCCGGCCGCGAAGGTTCCCTTGGGCCACTGCAGCACGTCGCCCCAGCGCTCGGTCGCCGTCTCGAAGTCGTCGTCCTGCTTGAAGCCGCGCAGCGTCACCACGCCGTACTTGAGCACGAGGCTTCGGATGGCCTCGCGCGGGATATCCATGATGGACGGCGCCGGGAAACCTTCCATGGCTTGGGCGATGATGAACATGTGTGTACGGATGAGCTCAACGTGCAGCGGGGCCCACTGGGCGATTTCTTCGGGCGTGCACGGCGGTCGCTCGACGTATCCCCACTTGCGGCCGTGCTTGTAGACTAGGTCGTACTTGTCCGTGTCCACGTCCTTTAGATCCATGGTGTGTGGGGTACCATCAAGGTCTTCGCAGACGACCGAGTGCCAAGGAGTACGAGGCTTGCCAGATTTCTGTCGGATAAGGTGAATACCAAACTTTGGGCCAGCATTGTTGTACTGGTGAATGGATATGCGTAGTGCGTCCGGATATGATTCGTCGATCAGCGCTGAAAAGCCCACGTTGCGGTGCATCATTTGCTTGGCAATTTTACCGCAACTACGCTTCGTGGCAGAGCGAGACATCCCCACCCACTGCGGCGCGAGATCACGCTCAAGGAACTTGCAGAAGGAGCAGTACGTGTTGCGGATAGCTGGTTCCGCTTTGATGCGAGCGTCGAAATCTATGTGCAGCACGTTTAAATCGCTCGAGGATCTCCGGGATCGGGTCGTCCACGTTCTTGACGTAGTTGTCCATCGAGTCGAAGTAGACGTGGGTGTGGCCCGCCTCCTTCACCATCGCTTGCATCTCGTTCTCGAACGCACGTAGGTCGCTCAGGCTCACTCCCAGCAAGTCGTTGAAGACACGACCGTCGCTGAAGATGACCATGTTGCACCCTGGAGTGTAAGCCTCCTCCACCTCGCGACAGAAGCGCTCGAGGCGCTCCATAGACAACTCTTCAGCACGATCTGGCAGCTTACCCAGCACTTTGTCGGTTGAGTTTGGCGACTTAAATGGGAACGACGGCAGCACGAGCGTGATCGGAGCGCGTCGCTCGATCATCCGCATCACGATCTTCTGCATCTTGGCTTTACCTTCCTCTTCAAAGCGATCGAACGGGGCAGGAAAGCGGCTCTGGACGGTGGCAAACTTGTCGAGGAAGTGATCCCAGACTTTGGTATGCTGGTCTCTGGTCCACAGCGTGGAGGCCGGGTGGGCGTCGTGCGAGTAGCTACGTTGGTCGAAGTTGGGTGCCATTTCGGCGGTGCGTTTGGCCAAGCTCGATGGAGACGAGTTGAGGTGTGGCGAGTGAAATGAGGAATGAGCCAAACGCTAATGCGACCTGACTCTTGTGAGACTCGGATCGACTCGATTCAGGAGCGGTCACTGTAGTGTCTGCAGGTAGACGAAGACTCGCTGGGGAGCTGGCAAAGCTTCAGGTAAGTTGTTGCCGAGTGTATTGCTAAATGCAAAGTGAGCTCTCTGGTCTAAACTAATCTAACTAGCTTGTATCTAGTTGCTCGTTATGAAGCCACTTGATGTTTGGTACAGTAGTCATCGGCTTCTGCGTTATGATCCACTGGATTGTCACCAGCTCTGTCGCTATGTGAGCATTGGTATGCCTGCATTGCGTTATCCTTTGCCATCATCATTGTGGTCATCAGGCTGGTCGCTATAGGCATGAGACTAGCCTGCTTGCTGCTGCTGCTAGCTTGACATGTCTGGCTTAACCCTGCACTTCACTGCCCCCCAAGCTTTCTCCAGGTAGAAGCAGCTGTCGCAACCTATTTTATCGTCAGTGTGACGTGATGTCACGCGACTAATGATATTCCGGAGCTTTGTGACGCAAGTACACTACACCTTTGCCGAAGCAAAGTGAGACATCAAGCACAGCAGAGCGAGACTGTGTCTAAATTAGGCATAACCAGGACAGATTAGTTTAGAACACACAAAGCAAGTGATATTTGTTCCAGAGCAAGAGAGACCAGGAGATGGGGCAAAATGAAAATGATCCGTGATGGCTCAAAATGACAACAACGATGCCTCAAGAGCCCACTCGCCCGCCGACGTCTTCGCCACGCCGTCTTGCCACTGCGGAGGAGCGCCAACGCGTCCTCACCGCGTACAAAAGGGGTGACGACTGGCTCACCGTAGCCAGGTACAACAACATGTCGAGGGCTGCTGCCTATCGGCTGTGCAAGACTGGAGATCCAAGCCCGCCTGCTCGTAGCGGCGCACGTGCAAGCGTCGTCAAGTGCACAGAAGAAATGGTAACGAGCTGTGGCGGATGCACTGAAGATAGAGGACATGCAGTATGGGACATAGGCTAAAATGTAAAGCTCATACAGCCCGCATCAATATCACTTGCTTCGGAGCTAATCTCGCTTGCTTAGGAGCAACCCAAACTATCAGAATGAAATCTAACCCAAAACTATTTTGGCGGTTATAGACGGGTAATATATCTCTTTGCTTGATATCTCACTGTGCTTCGGCAAAGGTGTAGTCGTTAATTGAAGTGGCCCGGCTTTAATTATAACTGGTGCAACGCGTTGAGTTTGACCGTTACACAATCATATTGAAGCCAATATGGGGCGAATTCAATACGGAAATGAACCAAACGATATATATAATGTCCGACTACATTGTAGTGGTCAATAGAAATGGTCTAACAGAAAATAATTTGTTTTGGCAAAACTTTGAAAGCTTTGAATTGCAATTTGGACTGATGGTCGATCCAGTACTTGCATACCTTAGCATCCTGTTGTTGATTGTATTGGTCAAGGAGAACCCTCACATCACCAGCCAGAGAAGTAAGCGGTTCCCATGAATCTTCTACAGGCTCTAGGCCCTTCCAGCTAACAAGAACTTCATAGTCAATGGTAATGCGGTTCCAGCTATGCCGTTTTAGTTCATTGACGGCCAACACGATGCCCTGAGCGGCTACGTGCTCGATGATATCCTCAGTTACGTTGAGACTACTGTCTTGAGCCGTGAGGGATGGACATCTAGCTCATCTCCCGTCATAGGTGACTTATTCTAAAGGAGTTTGAGTCTGCCCGGACCACTTTGTATGGTCCTTACCATGTGACGAGGAGCTTGCTGCCCTTCTTCTCGTAGACGCGGGAGCGTAAGACGTAGTTCCCCACATCAAAGTTCACTGTGATCTCGCCTCTCCTTCTTTTTGTTTAGAAGTCGTTACTTTAGCAGTTGGTCAGCTAGTATGGGCTGGTGTATTCCGTACAGGCTTTTTCGCAACGCATCGAGGTGCTGAGAGATTGCTGCCGAATGCGATGGTATAGTAACCAGCTTCTTGGTGTCAGCATGATAGAACTCGGACAGCGGCGACGGGCACGGTAACCCGGTGAATAATTCAACCGGAACTCGATTGCCAAGCGATGGTAGAGCCGTGTGGTTAAGACTTGCTTGTACGAGAGGCACTAGGTATACTCAATCTTTTGTAGAAATCTTGTACTCTAATATCATAGCTCGTAGCACTTGAAGAAAGCCGCGATTGACGATCTCTACAGACTCGTTAATCAATGGGCTGTACGCTTGGGTGAAGCTTTGCTGACTTTTTAGCCTTCTCGAAAGCTCAGCCACCACTTCGTTCTTGAAGTGGCTGCCGTTGTCACGGACCCACATTGGCGCCAAAACGACTGTGCCAATCGAGGATAGCCGCTGTGACCATTGCACTGTCCGCAGTATCGCACACCACTAGCTCACAAAAGTGAGTGACGTGGTCCTTGCCCACCAAAAAGTACTTACGGTACCGTAATGTCCACCCATGAATAGGAAATCCCAATGTAAGACTCCGTTTTTGTCGTTGCACTCAATAGCCACGGCCGACGAGTTGTTCGCCCACCTTTCACATGCGGGCACAGCAGGCAGGTCGCCACAAATGAGTGTACGACACTCCGCACGTCTGGAATGTGAAAAATACGCCGCAGGTGGCTCACCATGGCCTGCTCGCCGCGGTGACCCCGGGCCCCGCAATGTGCAATCACGCACAGCCTCTGTGTCAAATCCTGGCACGCACGAAGGATCCAAATGAGCTGACCTACTCGCAGCCCCCATTCACCGACGTGGATGGAGCCAAGTGCTGCCGTTGCGCAGTCACTATTTCCTCTAACGATGGCCTGACAAACCCATCCTTATCCAGGGGTCGTAGAACCAGAGTAGTGTCAGACTTGGTCTCTTGAGACTGCTGCCTTGCTCGCTTCCGAGTAAAACGTGTCATCTTCACTGTCGTAGTTGGCTGACCAGCCCATCTGGACAACATGTCAGCCCAAACATCCGAAACACCATCGACGTGCTCAATGATGTATCGATAGGCCATTAGCTTCAAAGCCCAACGTAGAAGCTTCCCTCTGATATATTTCTTGAAGCTTGTGTGCGGTGTGAAGACGTGAATGATGTTTATGTGGTCGCAGAATAGCCGAACCGCAGTAGCAAATAATCGAGCTTATCGCATGGTATCACGATAGGGTAGACCTTTTTTCTCGATCACAGTCCAGTTTGGCTGAGCACCACGAAACGTGCCACTCACACGTGTTAAGAGTTTGTGTGCTTGCTCTGTGATCTTGATTTTGGGATCGAAGTCCGTCACCTGGGTAACAATAACTGAGAAGCCTGTATCAGAAGCGTCCGAGAACACACAGGTAGTGGTAGCCACATTTGGCAATGCTAATGTGGCTGATGTAGCCAACAATATTTTGACATGGTCAAATGCATCCCATTCTTCCTTAGTAAGTTCATGAGAAATTCCAGCAGCTACGCGCTTTGTACGCTTAGTCTTTTTCAGAGCATCATCCAACCGCAACTGTAGCGGTTCCACAGCACGGGCGTAGTCAATGATTGATTCACGCATCCAATTCGCAGCACAAATGAGCTGCTGTAACTGGCCCGCAGTGGTAGGGTAGGGCATCGATCGCAGGACGTCGATGCGACCCGGATCATATGCGATCTCGTCGCTACTGATAATCCGCCCACACTACTTTAACGATTGCTGGTAAAGACTGCTCTTTTTAACACTGAGCTTAAGCCCAAATGCTGCCACTAAATAAAAAAACCCTCCTATAGTTTTGTAAGGAGTTACGGCCAGCCGTACGGCCACGAGTGGCCGCAACCAGGAGTATGACGACGGCGAGTACAATGAGGAGTTCGCGATGGCGTGCGGATACCAAGACGGCCAACCGAGTGAGCCGTATGGGCCATGCGACCGCGATCTCGAGGTGAAAGGTGAGAGGTCCCCACAAACGGGTGGATTTCGGCGATGGATGGACGTGAGACTGGGTACGGCTGGCGATGGGCTGGCACCGAACCCGACGAAGTGAAGTGCAGTCAGTAGTAGCGGACTTGCGGCGGAGGGCGCAAGTCGAAGCGCGCCGCAGATAACGCAAGTTGCCGTCTGGAGATCAAGTGACGAAGAGCCCCAGCTGGTGACGCAGACGAAGGACGAGAACGAGGCGCGGCTGTTGCCGAACGGCCCTGCCACGAACAGAAGGGCAAAGTGCAAAGACCGCAGCTGAATGACGACGAGGACAGTTAGCAGGCCGGGCCAAGCGGTTTAGGGCGGACGAGTAGTGCAGTAGGTGACGGAGGCCGACTGCGCTACATTAGCGCTCTGAGCGGGATTTGGAGCTGTTAGTTGGGCGAGTACGGCGTACCGTAGTGGTTGGAGCAGAACAGAAGGACGAAAGACGAACGAAAGAGCAGAAACAGATTGTATTGACGACGAGTAAATAGGACCTAGTCCGGCGCCTTGCAAGGGGCCTACAGTGTGTTGAAGTTTGAGTGACGATCGACGGACTCTGGAAGACCAACCGAGCGTGCACTGGAGCTAATACGGACCCGCCGACAAGCAGGCGACAGGAGACTTGTTACAGTTTGACTAGGTAGGTGTCAATGTCATCAGTATAGAGTAGAAGCTCGTCCATCCAGATAATGAGAAAACTATACAAAACAACTCAAATTTTTTTTCACTGTCTGCTGAGAATGAATAACACCCTTGTGGTACTCGACGTGGACGGTATATTTTTGAGTCAGTGATGTATGACATCAGCTCTTGGCCGAGCTCATCTAAAGGGAGCTGCCAAAATCCTTTGAGGAGATCGAACAGTCCAAAGTTTTTTTTACCCTTCGTATACTCCAGTAGAGTAGTCATGTAACTGATGAGCGCCTCAATCAGGACGTTCGCTACATTAAAATTAGTATGGTATAATAGCATCAAACTGGGACACGGCATTTAAAACGGTGAATATTACACCAATTGACCTATTGGATGTCTCACCAGTACTATTTTGACCAATGAGTACGCTTCAAAAAAATTGTTCTAAGTTGATAATGAATCGGACAGGTCAGGCATAGTTTGCCCGATCATTTTGAAAATATTCGATATGTCCATAATGAAAGTATTTTTTTCATAGAGTTTTATTTGTTGGAGCTCAAGCTTTGGACAACGACAATCTGGATTAAATCTGAATAAATGACGGATAGATTGCCGATGGATCTTCCAATAGTTAGTTCCAGTGAAAAGGTCGCGTTGTTCCACTACAATATTGTTTGGACCAAAGGAATTCGACCCTTTTGTCTGGTAATTCTTGTTTCAAAATCTTGAGATATTTTTAAAACTAAAGTTGTTTAATAACGTGTTCTTCCGATCAAAGTACCCTCTCCAAATATTATACCGACGATCTAGATCTAATATTGGCTATAATACTTTACATCATACTACAACCAAGTATTACGTGTTCCGATTATAGTACTATCCGGTTATTCTACCAATTTGTTTTAAGGAATACAATAAATATAATACTGGTACACTATTTGGAATAACCCGTCACCTAGACAAACTTGTGCTTCGACCAAAGAAGCTGTGAAATTTGGCAAACGTTTTACACAAATCCTTTAAGTTTAACGTTAACGCATATCCTGCGCCTCCTTCTCAACCGCAACATCTGCTTAGTATGCACGGCTGAAGCTACATGTACATGTGCTTACCCCTTTCGCGAGTCAACTCACTTAATAGCTATATATAAACCGAAGAGAGGCTGTTATAAAAGGAGACATTTACCCATCTTGTAGGCAATTGATGGCCAGATTCACTTAAGTGCGACAATCAGTGATACATCAACGCAGGTACATTTTATGGTAGTACCTTCACAAAAGGGGGTATTTTGCCTTCTTTTACGACATGACGGTGCTGCTTCAAATTGTCGCTGATTTGACAAAAACGCAAATGTAATTCAAGGGATACAAATGTATATCAAGTAAAACTTCCTACTAGAATTCCTAGGAAAGGAAGGAACATATCAGTAGCCACCCCGCCCGTAAACTCAGGCAATTCCTCTGCCTAGGTGAAGACTGCTGTGAATTGCCTTCAGCAGTCGATCACTTCAACGCGCCGATAGCGACTGGTTTTACGTTTTGCTGTTTGAACGACTTCTGACAAATTAAGCGGGAAAAAAATAATGTTGGAAAACAACCTTTGCTGTTTAGTCCTTCCTACCTCCTATTAGTCCATACTTATTCCCATTGATTGATGCTGTTTATTTTAGCCGCCATGTTTTTTCACTTGAGTACTAATACTCAAGTGAAAAAGCATGGCGTCTATGAAAGCTGTATCCCCAGGTACACAGCATACAGTATGAATGTTCATAAAATTGCGTTTATGTGTTGTCTAATCACTTCTATGCAGAAACTATTTTGCGACTTGGTGGAGTCAGTTTTTGCCACGATCCAGGAGGAAAACATCCGCATTTTCTCGGAGCTATGTCAGTCACTGCTTGCTACTCAGCTGTGGTGTACCAGGCCGCGGCAACGCTGACGACTACAAGGATGCAGGACTCCTACGTATGCTGTGGTATTTGCTGGGTAGGCTGTCCGACACGGCCTGGCTAGTAAAGTGCAAAGTGGCAGTTTACCCTGGTAGGATTATAGGATTCATCTTGGATTGTATGTTAAAACAAATTAAAGGTCTGGTATGTCATGTTTAGGTGGTGGCCTTTATAGTAATTTCAAGCAAATGAAGTCTGCATATTACCAATGAGCCTCTCTTTTCTGCGATTTCAGCAACATTGTGACGTGCCCTGTGCACACTTTAACAGTCACGACAATCCTGCCGACGGCTCCGAGTGAATTCTTACCGGATCAGTTCCACAAATCTCCCAAATCTCCGACGTAACATCTGTGACAGTAACGCCTTTGCTGAATCTCCTAGAGGAACCGAACTAAACAGTGATCGTTCATTGAGACGATCGCACGGACAGCAACCAACAACATAAATAGATTGCGGAGCTTCGGATACATGCATATGCCAACCGGCTTCTGCACAAGTGGACAGGGGAGTGTTTGGCGGGCGGCATTGCTGTGACAAAAGGCTTATTGTCTCATCCGTTTAGGCGTAGTCCGGCTCGGAATGTCAATGATAACAGTAATGTGAGCATTCCATAAATTTTAAATCGAGAGCGGAGTATAACGTCGATTAGCAAGGCAGTAAACTACACCGTCAGGACTACACGAGTGGACCAACAAGTCGGGAAAGTTGTGTGTGTGTGTGTGTGTGTGTGTGGGAGGGGGGAAGCTGATCCTTGCCTGACAATACCTCTGGCATTTGATCCCGTTGTGGTTCGCCAACTTCGGCAGCTGCACGAAACTCTGCTGTAGTGAGCATTTGGATTCTCGGATTCGCTAAAACTTCGCGACGACGTGTGGGAATCAGACCAGCATCACTGAATCCGAGCTCCCTAGTAGAGCACCAGCGACCTGGCGAATCGTAGGAAACGTCTCCTACGATCATCCCATCTCCTGGATCGACTCTTGGTGATCATGTTGAAAAGCAGACCGCCCTCTAAAAACAAAACTGATGTCTGTAATTGATAGTCTGTCGCCGCAAGTCGACCGGTTGAACTGCGAGTATCATTACTAGATGATCCCGCAACAATGACGAGCATGCAAACTATCGCATTGCGCGATGCGAATAACGCAGCAGAAGCTTCAAGCGGGACTTGGCATACACCCACCAGACGGTTCCTTGAGAAGTCCCTCTCGGCTGTGTAGTACAGGTGGTTTTCTAACCTGCAGCCAGCGCAAAGTTAAAACCGGAGGCGTTATCATGATGCAAGCGTTACGGTAGCGTTCGTGCTTTTGTTCTTACCTGGTGGGTACAATGTGACAAGTAGGAACAGTTCATCCACGACACAAAGTCTGAAGGCAGGACAGGACGCAGAAGAGAAAATGCTTGCTTTTGTGAAAACAAACCACTTGAAAACAAAATCAGACGGGTCAATGGTAACGATCCTGAAGAAGTTGCACGCACTGGGGAAACCAAACGACTCGATAGTGCAGTACCAAGATCGAAGCGCTGATGGCCATGTTATTGACGCCCCCCCTTGAGTTGACGATCCCCATGCTACTGCAGCAGCATCCACAGCAAGCTGTTTGGGCAAGTTCGATATACACTGAAGCAAAAGCATCATCACCGATTAGTGACTGCTCCTCGGAATCAAAACCCAGAACAACGCGGTTATGCAAGGAATATTTGTTCATCATTTAAGCATTTACCTCGAGGTCTATTATTAGCAATATATCACGCACACCGCCATCATCTTGCTGCTGGCCCGATTTGCACCCACCCACATGCCGTCGCTGTCGCTGTCGCAGCCACCATACACGGCGTTTTAGATCTCCTTCTGTATCTGCTGGCCCTGGGGGCTCCACCTCCTCGGAGTAATACACGTCGTTGTCGATATTCTACTGCTGCTAGCCTCGAGGGCCTCCATTGTCCCGCAGCAGTACACATCGTACAAGTCGTCGTTGATCTTCTATTGCGGCTACCCTGAGGCCGCTGAACCGGAGGGCCGCCACCGCCCCGGAGGCAGCAGACGGCGTCGTCCAGCATCCCCTGCTGCGTGCTCATGCGCCGTACCCCCCCCCCCCCCCGAGCCGCAGGCGACGTCGTTCTGCTGATGCTGGCTCTTCAATAGCATTGTACATATAGCTGGCATCACTATTAGAACATTAGATTTTAAATATGAAAGATTGTCCTAATGTCCAAACATGGGCTAGGTTGTCCGAACCTGCCCGGTACAGTGTCTTAGTTAGCAATATCGTGGACCACCACTAACCGGGGATAAGAAGAAAAAAAAGTAGGGGTATCTAGGATTGGCGCGTCTAGATTTGTTGTTATTTGTGGGGGTAGGCTGGGCGAGGTTGCTTTGGTGATTGTATTCGACGAGGGTTAAGGCTAGTTCTGAGTCCGTATCCGATCCCTCCATCACGAAGACGTGAACATGGGGCACAATGCAATGCTGAATGGACACCAGGGCGACTGCATATCCAGCCAGGATTTGGCAGCCAGTGCTAGATCGACGCACATGGACGTCTGCCCCCAGCCCGAACTGCACACGTTTGGGCTTCCATCTAGAGCGATATATGCTCTTTGCTAATCCCGATATAAATACCAGTGAGGCAACCAAACATGGAGGTCTACTATGTGCGCGTGACAGGCCAGTTGCGCCCTTTCATTGAATGATCTCATTTTTTGTTTACCAACTTATGGCGGTGGTCTAGGGGCGCAGCTACTACTGTGTACTACACCAATGAAGCTCTCAACAAAAACAAGACTGATGACACGATAGTGTCGTTCAGCAAGTCTACCAAGGCTGATAACCAACGAAACCGAATAATAGCGGACGGGTTTTCTTGGTAGTAATTTGGTTCAGACCTTTAATTTGTTTTAACATACAATCCAAGATGGATCCTATAATCCTACCAGGGTAAACTGCCACTTTGCACTTTACTAGCCAGGCCGTGTCGGACAGCCTACCCAGCAAATACCACAGCATACGTAGGAGTCCTGCATCCTTGTAGTCGTCAGCGTTGCCGCGGCCTGGTACACCACAGCTGAGTAGCAAGCAGTGACTGACATAGCTCCGAGAAAATGCGGATGTTTTCCTCCTGGATCGTGGCAAAAACTGACTCCACCAAGTCGCAAAATAGTTTCTGCATAGAAGTGATTAGACAACACATAAACGCAATTTTATGAACATTCATACTGTATGCTGTGTACCTGGGGATACAGCTTTCATAGACGCCATGCTTTTTCACTTGAGTATTAGTACTCAAGTGAAAAAACATGGCGGCTAAAATAAACAGCATCAATCAATGGGAATAAGTATGGACTAATAGGAGGTAGGAAGGACTAAACAGCAAAGGTTGTTTTCCAACATTATTTTTTTCCCGCTTAATTTGTCAGAAGTCGTTCAAACAGCAAAACGTAAAACCAGTCGCTATCGGCGCGTTGAAGTGATCGACTGCTGAAGGCAATTCACAGCAGTCTTCACCTAGGCAGAGGAATTGCCTGAGTTTACGGGCGGGGTGGCTACTGATATGTTCCTTCCTTTCCTAGGAATTCTAGTAGGAAGTTTTACTTGATATACATTTGTATCCCTTGAATTACATTTGCGTTTTTGTCAAATCAGCGACAATTTGAAGCAGCACCGTCATGTCGTAAAAGAAGGCAAAATACCCCCTTTTGTGAAGGTACTACCATAAAATGTACCTGCGTTGATGTATCACTGATTGTCGCACTTAAGTGAATCTGGCCATCAATTGCCTACAAGATGGGTAAATGTCTCCTTTTATAACAGCCTCTCTTCGGTTTATATATAGCTATTAAGTGAGTTGACTCGCGAAAGGGGTAAGCACATGTACATGTAGCTTCAGCCGTGCATACTAAGCAGATGTTGCGGTTGAGAAGGAGGCGCAGGATATGCGTTAACGTTAAACTTAAAGGATTTGTGTAAAACGTTTGCCAAATTTCACAGCTTCTTTGGTCGAAGCACAAGTTTGTCTAGGTGACGGGTTATTCCAAATAGTGTACCAGTATTATATTTATTGTATTCCTTAAAACAAATTGGTAGAATAACCGGATAGTACTATAATCGGAACACGTAATACTTGGTTGTAGTATGATGTAAAGTATTATAGCCAATATTAGATCTAGATCGTCGGTATAATATTTGGAGAGGGTACTTTGATCGGAAGAACACGTTATTAAACAACTTTAGTTTTAAAAATATCTCAAGATTTTGAAACAAGAATTACCAGACAAAAGGGTCGAATTCCTTTGGTCCAAACAATATTGTAGTGGAACAACGCGACCTTTTCACTGGAACTAACTATTGGAAGATCCATCGGCAATCTATCCGTCATTTATTCAGATTTAATCCAGATTGTCGTTGTCCAAAGCTTGAGCTCCAACAAATAAAACTCTATGAAAAAAATACTTTCATTATGGACATATCGAATATTTTCAAAATGATCGGGCAAACTATGCCTGACCTGTCCGATTCATTATCAACTTAGAACAATTTTTTTGAAGCGTACTCATTGGTCAAAATAGTACTGGTGAGACATCCAATAGGTCAATTGGTGTAATATTCACCGTTTTAAATGCCGTGTCCCAGTTTGATGCTATTATACCATACTAATTTTAATGTAGCGAACGTCCTGATTGAGGCGCTCATCAGTTACATGACTACTCTACTGGAGTATACGAAGGGTAAAAAAAACTTTGGACTGTTCGATCTCCTCAAAGGATTTTGGCAGCTCCCTTTAGATGAGCTCGGCCAAGAGCTGATGTCATACATCACTGACTCAAAAATATACCGTCCACGTCGAGTACCACAAGGGTGTTATTCATTCTCAGCAGACAGTGAAAAAAAATTTGAGTTGTTTTGTATAGTTTTCTCATTATCTGGATGGACGAGCTTCTACTCTATACTGATGACATTGACACCTACCTAGTCAAACTGTAACAAGTCTCCTGTCGCCTGCTTGTCGGCGGGTCCGTATTAGCTCCAGTGCACGCTCGGTTGGTCTTCCAGAGTCCGTCGATCGTCACTCAAACTTCAACACACTGTAGGCCCCTTGCAAGGCGCCGGACTAGGTCCTATTTACTCGTCGTCAATACAATCTGTTTCTGCTCTTTCGTTCGTCTTTCGTCCTTCTGTTCTGCTCCAACCACTACGGTACGCCGTACTCGCCCAACTAACAGCTCCAAATCCCGCTCAGAGCGCTAATGTAGCGCAGTCGGCCTCCGTCACCTACTGCACTACTCGTCCGCCCTAAACCGCTTGGCCCGGCCTGCTAACTGTCCTCGTCGTCATTCAGCTGCGGTCTTTGCACTTTGCCCTTCTGTTCGTGGCAGGGCCGTTCGGCAACAGCCGCGCCTCGTTCTCGTCCTTCGTCTGCGTCACCAGCTGGGGCTCTTCGTCACTTGATCTCCAGACGGCAACTTGCGTTATCTGCGGCGCGCTTCGACTTGCGCCCTCCGCCGCAAGTCCGCTACTACTGACTGCACTTCACTTCGTCGGGTTCGGTGCCAGCCCATCGCCAGCCGTACCCAGTCTCACGTCCATCCATCGCCGAAATCCACCCGTTTGTGGGGACCTCTCACCTTTCACCTCGGAGATCGCGGTCGCATGGCCCATACGGCTCACTCGGTTGGCCGTCTTGGTATCCGCACGCCATCGCGAACTCCTCATTGTACTCGCCGTCGTCATACTCCTGGTTGCGGCCACTCGTGGCCGTACGGCTGGCCGTAACTCCTTACAAAACTATAGGAGGGTTTTTTTATTTAGTGGCAGCATTTGGGCTTAAGCTCAGTGTTAAAAAGAGCAGTCTTTACCAGCAATCGTTAAAGTAGTGTGGGCGGATTATCAGTAGCGACGAGATCGCATATGATCCGGGTCGCATCGACGTCCTGCGATCGATGCCCTACCCTACCACTGCGGGCCAGTTACAGCAGCTCATTTGTGCTGCGAATTGGATGCGTGAATCAATCATTGACTACGCCCGTGCTGTGGAACCGCTACAGTTGCGGTTGGATGATGCTCTGAAAAAGACTAAGCGTACAAAGCGCGTAGCTGCTGGAATTTCTCATGAACTTACTAAGGAAGAATGGGATGCATTTGACCATGGTGGCTGGTTTACGCGATATATTACGGTCATTTATTATTTGCGTAATAAACTCGCGGTAATTTTCGACCTCCGACTTGGTGGGCATCGGCGGGCACCGCAAATGCTTCCTCGCCGTGTACGTTGTAGGCAGCCAGTACACGCGCAACCATGCTCTCCGAAACCGCCCAAGACTTGGCAACACGCTCGCACACAGCTCGTCCAGGGGATCCAGCCGTTGCTGAGCCTCGGCCAGAAAATACTTATGCGTATGCACAATGAGCATATTCTCCTGGGGTGTTCGATAGACCATAGCGGATAAGGAAATGAAAGCAAGCCGTCTGCGATGAGAAATATACGATGCCGGAGAGCCAACCATTGCTATGCTGGTCTTGCTGTCGGTGTGGGTTCATTTTTGGCAGAGGTCGGAAAAAATAATTACTGAATTGCAATTACTGTATTTTCTATACGGAAATATTTATTATTGGCCGAAGCATTATTGAAATAATTATTATTGGGCATGCAAAACAGAGTTTTTTTAAAATGCAAAACCCAAGCGTAGCACAAATTCCACTGAGAAAATAATTGCAGTAAATAGTTATTATTGTGTTTGTGGGTATTGAAATGATTATTATGGAGATTTTAATTTTGCAGTCCAATATTATACTGTATTTTCCAAGCCCTGATTTTTGGTAACGTTACACTGCTTAATGTGAAGTTGGTGTATCATTTCATCTGGCCAGTATAATAACCACGCAGCAACGCCCTTCAGATCAAGATCGAGCCTCAAGAAGTGCCAGGATATCGAGCAGCTACGACACTGAGACCATCGATAATATACGAGATCCGTTTCACACATCGCGTAGTTTCTTTTTGGCGTAAGGATTGACGAACTTCTCTGCTTCTGCGAAACTAATGCGTTGCCGTACAAGGTTTTGTCACCGGAGGATCGGCCTGTGGATACGTGAGTACGTAGACCTTTTCGCGGGACAAAGCTGATCCGGCGGGTGATTGGCGAGACAATCGAGAGCGACAAGCCCCCAAAGAGAACGTATCAAACTTGGTACAACGGTGAACATAATATAATTCTAAGTCGCTGCGATTTTGCTCAACTATGGAAATGGATCTCTCGAAACAGCAATCGAGTCATGAAAATTATTTGTGGCTCTCGTTTAGTATCCCGACGATCCGCCATGAACGAGTCGAGGCTTGGCCTCTTTCATTTCAAATTGTTGTGTTGAATTGTTCAAATGTCGGTGAGGTGCTATACACTACGGGGATGTGGATATTTGAAGAAAAGGCATGGCATTCTATCGCATCCGTTCTTCACCCTCATTGGAAACGTCGAAGCGTCATGATCGTGTTAGTTCAATCGTCAGCATACCGAATGGATGGATTGTCCAACACCGAAGAACAGGGAACCGTTCGGTCCGAACGCGTCTCGCGGACCGAAATCACGAAATACGGACTGTTTTGCCCAGTTAAGACTTCCACCGGGAAAGACCTAGCCATAAAGCGCACCGCAGATACCTTGTTAACAGCGAATTGATAATTGGTAGTGGACAACAAGTATCCCAACAACAAAAAATTTGCCGCGTCAAAACTGATGGATTCTTACACTTTATAGTCGGTGCTGAGCTGAACGTGTTGGCGGAATTATCGAGTACTTCGAAGTTCAACTTCAGTGGCAAGCGCGAAGTGTCAGACTTGGGACAACTTCAAGTGGTGCCAAGTCGCTACAATTTCGCTGATGGCGACAAATTCTCAAAGCGAAGGCAACCCACAAGTTGAGAATATTTGTTTCTTGAGTCTTTGTCACTTGTGGATGTAGCTATAGATTGTCGCGTACATCGAGTGTAGTTCTCAAAGTTGAATCCAAGCAAGTCCCGTATTTTCCGCGCCTGATTTTTGTTTGTGGACACTTGGAATCGGGACTGGACGGTGACTTTGGTCTGATGCGCATGTGCAACGAGAATGAAAATGGAGTAAAGTCAAGAAACCTGTTCCAGACAATTGCTGCCCGAATGAATTGCCTATATAGTACTCTTTCATTTCATTTCTTTTCATGGGGGGGGGGGGAGTCAGCGACCACCGGGATGTGGACGTTAGAAGGAAAAAAGGGAAAGGACCAGTTTTCTACCAGCTCGCATCAACAAAAAGTCTGTGATAATAGCTGATTCCGCCCGATTAACGAAACATTTTGTAGCTGTTGCATGGAAGTATGATCTTCACCCTCAGTAAAAAAAATGTCAGAGCACGCACAGATTATTGATTCGCAGTTAGCAAGGTGTCTTCCGTGAGCTTGATGGCTATAAGTCTTTCAAGTCCCGAATACTAAGGCAGATAATTTCCTTAGCAATATCGGGTGATTTCTGTTTTTGGTGGTATCGAGTGACAATCGTTTCCATTAAAGACGTTAGATGTAGAACAATCCATTCCAGCGCCGGATATGTATAGTACCTGTACGACAACCAGTTGGGCAATGTTGAAAAGGCTCATTACTTTCTGATATTTCTAGTGGGCAGACCTAATAATTCTCACGATACAATTCAAGTGACTCTTTTTCTTTTTTTTACGTGGAGCTCTTGCATCTTAGTTGGTTGTATGTCTTACGCATTCCACCGCGAATCACACCGTTTAAAAAGATTCCAACGATTGCGTCTCCTCCGTCTGGGTTCGCAGATTGTTGCGGGCCTTCGATCGACTCCGCTGATTTTACTGATCACGACAAGTCAAACCAGTCATCACCAGCATAAAAAGCCTTTTGCCATATCAAAAAAGTGGATACGCACACTTCAAAGTAGTTGGCATAACGCAGGTGCACAAAGTGTATCTCACAGAGATTGACCACGTCAGCAACGAGATTTTATCAGTAGTGAGAGATCGAGTCAAGAATCCTGTTTCCAGACGATTGCTCCCTGATAGTGATTCGAAGTCTGGCTTTTCTTTTTCGTCTCGAATTGTTGCGCCAAAATTGTAGTCGATGAGGTGCTGCTCACCGGGATGTGGACATTTTTGAAGGGAAGGAAAACGAGTCAGACGGCGCTCACATCAACAACAAAAGGTGATCCTATCAATACAAGAAGTGTTGTATCTGTTCTTCACCCTCAGTGACAGCAAAAACACGTTCAAAGTGTTTCCCTATTACCACCGCGTCGTCGGGGCGTTCGATGGGGCTTCTAGCCCATCTTTTCAAATAATGTCCTTGGCATTATCGGCAATCTTTCCACGAGACACGTTCGGTCGGTGTCATTCGGCGTAGGACAATCCATTCATCGGTACAACCTATTCCAGCGGCCACCGGCAATTGCAAACATCAAAACGAGGTCTTCTGTTACTGGATATGCATGTATTCTTCCTACTGAATTCCATTGCGAGTCACACCGTTTAATTAAAAGGGTTCCAGCCAACGCTTCTACGTCTGGGTTATTCTCGCAGGCCTTCGATCGGCTGATTTAACTGATGTCCGTCCATTCATCAAACACGGCCACGACAACGAGTATCGTCAGACCAGTCATCACCAGCATAAAAAGCCTTTTAGCAGATCAAAAAAGTGGATACGCACACTTCAAAGTAGTTGGCATGACGCAGGTGCACAAAGTGTTTCTCACACAGATTGAGAGTGCGCTCGTATGCTGGTTTGATGCATCCGTTGACTTCACACCGCTTGCCACCGCCGTGGGCCCAGCAGAAACCGTTCGACACGGCCACTTTGGAGCACTCCACGGTCCGACACTTGGTGCCCCCACCGTGTGCCCAGCACAGACCGCGCGCCTTGGCCTTCTTGTCGCACCCGTCCTTCTTGCAAGCCTCCGACCCACCTACCAACAAGCACAAAGGCAAACAGGCAATTATGGAGACATGTCCATCAATACGAACTACTTGTTCCAGATTTAAGCACCATGTTTCCAGCACAGTCCTCGGTGCTTTGCGGTCGAGTTGCATCCTTCCAGCGAGCACTTTTTGCCGCCCTAAAACGATCAGCAATGTATAAACACGGGAGAACCAGCACAGTCCCGACGGACGATGTAAGTTCCCACCCACTCTCCACCGCAACGACCACCAAAAGTCCATTAAAGGTGGACGAAAACCCACGAAACAATAATAAAAAAGGTCTCGAACGCACCCCGTGACGACAGCAGAGTCCCTTGTGCACAATGTAATTGTGGCAACCCTCGTGCTTACAAGTGCGGCGTCGTTTCTTCTCCTCTTTGCTTAGTTCCAACGTCTGTTTAGCGTCACGGGGGATCGGAGCCGATGGTGACACGACCACAACTGTCTTGGTCAGCGTCGATTGGCGCGTTCGTCGGATGGGCACGTTGAGGATAAAGGGAAGCCCGAACTTGTACTCGTCTGCCGTGGTCGGCTCCGATTCCTGAACGTCTGGCGACTGCGCGCCGGCAATGGAAGCGAACTCGTCGGGTCCCACCGCCTCCATGTTTGTATGGATTTGTGGAGTGGGCTCCGCTAGCCGCGCACAATATGCGAAAGTATGGGGCCGCCACCCCCAGACCTCTTCGAAATTATTTGATGCGGTGGGTCGGCTGCGGTCGCATTTGCACGCACCAAAGAAAATGCAAATACCCCCGACAAGTCCCACCTTTGCCTTATTTACGATGAACCGAAAAAAAGGGTAGCGACCAAAACCTGTCGGACCTAAAAGGTAGCGAAATCCAACCTGAACGAGAGCGTCGCAAGGGTTGGCTGCGTGAATGTTTGCTTTTGGCGAGTGCGTGACTTTCGATGGGCTATGCTGCCAAGAATCCGTGGTCGTGTTGGCACGAGTGTCTCTCCCGATGAGTAAAAATTGATTTCCCGAAAGATCATCGGGGGAGGACCTGATTCATACGAGAGATCTTTCGTCCTAACCAGAGTTGACTTCAGAATTGCATTAAAAATGGCCTCGATTCGAATTATTGGTCGGCTTTTCAGAACTTTTGCAATTGCCAACAGCAAATTGCCCGTCGAGGGGTGCTATTAATAGGGTGCAGGTTGGCGCTGTGACTGAAAAGCTCATGTTTGACTTCGCTCAAAGCGAAGCCTTGTTCTATCGAGGTCGAGCGCTGTTTCAAACGCTCCACGAGGTTTCAGTTGGCGACAGGTTCCACCCTAATCGTGAGACTAAACGTCAGTGACGTGGCAATTTTGAAAATAGCAGGAGCGTTTAGCAGCTGGCTGTGAATAGTCAGTCGCAAGCACCCGAAGGTTGCCAGACAGCTCGAGAAATGAGCTTGCAGTGTGCCTAGCAGACTGTGGTGGCAAGTGTCGAATCGACCGAGTGGCGTGTATGCATGAGTGTGGCGTATTATGGTCTATCCTGTGCTGCTGAGCTATTGCAGCATCCGTGAGTGAAGCTGGTAGCCCAATATACTCTCTTCGTGTGGCGTCCAAAGCTCAAGCAAGGTCAATCCTTACGTGTGCTTACTTTAATGCCATCGATCAGGTACAAGTACTCACCGTTGTTGCTATGTGCTGTTGCTAGTGCTGATATAGGTGGGGAGTGACAACCGAACCTGTGCTTGCTGCCAGGGATGCCAAGATGCAGCCAACGATCCAAGCGTCGGATCGTGTTAGATGTCGTAAATCTGTGTGGTGGATGGAGACCCACGTCCAAAATCCGATACAAATGTGCAAGCTGACAAGTATGATAAGAACTCGATCGATGTTAAGGATGGCTGCATTTCCGTTTGTATCGATCGACATCTTCTTCGTTTCAGAACTGCGATAGCATACTTGGCGAAGAGGCTTTTCTTTTCTTCGATACCATCGAATGATTTCAGCATTTTGAGGGAGTGTACATCGAGTTGGAACATCCAGTGACACACGTGAAGGGTGCTAACCATTACCAGTGCCGCAATTATTTGTCTGTCGATTATTGTAGATGATTGTGTCGCGATATACCCGTGATGTAAAGCTTAGACTGATAGAGTATAGCTAGATGGAACAGTTCTATCCCTAAAACGCTTGTCACAGTGAGTCCAGTACCTTTCTGTTCCCTACCTGTGTTTTGACAAGCCTTGTGGATTTAATTCGACGCTGGACTACTTGCGCAGGTCAATGTTGCCAAGGTAATGCGCATTTTTTCTTTTTGTATTTGAGCTCAACATCTGTGCAATTTAGTTGGTGTGGTGCGCCTAGGAGTAGTGTGTTGGCATAACTATACATTATCTGTTCCAACACATTATCTCACTAAGCAAAGGTAAATTCCCTGCTCGAACACAACCCGGTGTTTTTCTTACGATCTCGTAAGTGCATTCAGATAGACAGTTTGAACGACACGGTGCTCGATAGCTATCCAAACTTTTGTCGGGATGCAGTGAGGTGGCAGTTATAATTTTATGATGACGTGTCAGTTTGAGACTGTTAGAACGACGAAATACATTTTTTTCCTCTAACTACAGCACGGTGTTCGTCAAGAGCTACATAATTGATAATGGTGGTGGACATTTTTTTCTTCAGCTGCTTAGCAGAGATAATAACGCATGACCTTCTCGCGATACTCACTCGTACGTTGAAGAGAATACCAATGATGGTGGCTCCGTCCGTCGGGATAAACTAGTCTGTGGGCAGACGGTTTAGTCAGAACCACTAACGCTATTGCCGCCGCTGGTGCTTGTTCCTGCTGAGTGGCGAAAATCACACGTTAGAGTTGCGGTACGTGCTCTAACATTAAAACCGCAGGTGCAGGGGGCAAGACGTATATTTTAATATTTGAGCTCTGCTTGCATTATCTTAGCCTCGCGCTACGGTATTGTAAATTGTGCACCTCAAAAATGTTGTCTTCAAGCAGCCAAACGCCTCATCCCATCGAAGGCTTTGGAGTTCTCGTCACCATTATTTGCCGCAATTAAGTCGATAGCTACCTGGGAGAGTGATCTTTATCCTGTTTACTTCTTAAACCAAGCAGACATCCCAAAACTGAGCTACACAACAGCAAGCACCAGACAAAAAAAAATAAGCTTACCCAAACTTACTTTAGTGGGGAAATGGTTAAGAAAGCTTAGTTTTTCAGGGTTAACCTTCGTGGGGTATTATAATATAATTATAAAATAATCATCCTCATTCTACGCCATTGCAACATTACATACGACAATGGCGATGGCATCACTTCGCGATACATACAGACAATAGAGGAATAGATTTACTTTACTCTAATAGTATCTTACTTTCGTATGTGAGTAAATTATGTGCCTTACAACACTGACCATTATTTGCCGTGCACTGCTAGGCAACTGCTCACGAGATATGAAAAACGAAAATATCCTCCACCAGTACCAAATTACATGTAGCTCTTTATGGATATCCGTAATGTAGTTAAAATATTGTCGTGTCGCGCAACGAAACGAGTGGCTTCCGAAAAGAATGGTCTTGTGGATTTAACTCGTCATGTGCAATGACTGCTCTACTGGTGCAGGCCAGTATTGCCATAGTGAATTTTATAGTGGACATTTTCGTTTTTCATTTCTCGTGATTTCTATTTGGTATTAACTCGACATCTGTGCGATTTATGTGGTGTAGCGACCTCGGAGTAGTGAGTTGGCATCGCTGTACACTATCTGTTCCATTAGGAGCACACTTTATCTCACTAAACAAAGGTAGTGCTCGTGCTCGAATACAACCCGGTGTATTCCCCCCCCCTTCTTTTTACAAGCTTGTTAGTACATTCGGCTTGCTGAAGTTTGAGCGACAGGAGGCTCGTCGAGTAGCTCGATGGGCTGTTCAAAGCTGTGTCGTGGTGCAGTGAGATGGCAGTAAAACCTTTATGTGTCAATTTGAGACTGTTTGACCAACAAAACGCTTGTCAAAACACAGGTAGGGAACAGAAAGGTACTGGACTCACTGTGACAAGCGTTTTAGGGATAGAACTGTTCCATCTAGCTATACTCTATCAGTCTAAGCTTTACATCACGGGTATATCGCGACACAATCATCTACAATAATCGACAGACAAATAATTGCGGCACTGGTAATGGTTAGCACCCTTCACGTGTGTCACTGGATGTTCCAACTCGATGTACACTCCCTCAAAATGCTGAAATCATTCGATGGTATCGAAGAAAAGAAAAGCCTCTTCGCCAAGTATGCTATCGCAGTTCTGAAACGAAGAAGATGTCGATCGATACAAACGGAAATGCAGCCATCCTTAACATCGATCGAGTTCTTATCATACTTGTCAGCTTGCACATTTGTATCGGATTTTGGACGTGGGTCTCCATCCACCACACAGATTTACGACATCTAACACGATCCGACGCTTGGATCGTTGGCTGCATCTTGGCATCCCTGGCAGCAAGCACAGGTTCGGTTGTCACTCCCCACCTATATCAGCACTAGCAACAGCACATAGCAACAACGGTGAGTACTTGTACCTGATCGATGGCATTAAAGTAAGCACACGTAAGGATTGACCTTGCTTGAGCTTTGGACGCCACACGAAGAGAGTATATTGGGCTACCAGCTTCACTCACGGATGCTGCAATAGCTCAGCAGCACAGGATAGACCATAATACGCCACACTCATGCATACACGCCACTCGGTCGATTCGACACTTGCCACCACAGTCTGCTAGGCACACTGCAAGCTCATTTCTCGAGCTGTCTGGCAACCTTCGGGTGCTTGCGACTGACTATTCACAGCCAGCTGCTAAACGCTCCTGCTATTTTCAAAATTGCCACGTCACTGACGTTTAGTCTCACGATTAGGGTGGAACCTGTCGCCAACTGAAACCTCGTGGAGCGTTTGAAACAGCGCTCGACCTCGATAGAACAAGGCTTCGCTTTGAGCGAAGTCAAACATGAGCTTTTCAGTCACAGCGCCAACCTGCACCCTATTAATAGCACCCCTCGACGGGCAATTTGCTGTTGGCAATTGCAAAAGTTCTGAAAAGCCGACCAATAATTCGAATCGAGGCCATTTTTAATGCAATTCTGAAGTCAACTCTGGTTAGGACGAAAGATCTCTCGTATGAATCAGGTCCTCCCCCGATGATCTTTCGGGAAATCAATTTTTACTCATCGGGAGAGACACTCGTGCCAACACGACCACGGATTCTTGGCAGCATAGCCCATCGAAAGTCACGCACTCGCCAAAAGCAAACATTCACGCAGCCAACCCTTGCGACGCTCTCGTTCAGGTTGGATTTCGCTACCTTTTAGGTCCGACAGGTTTTGGTCGCTACCCTTTTTTTCGGTTCATCGTAAATAAGGCAAAGGTGGGACTTGTCGGGGGTATTTGCATTTTCTTTGGTGCGTGCAAATGCGACCGCAGCCGACCCACCGCATCAAATAATTTCGAAGAGGTCTGGGGGTGGCGGCCCCATACTTTCGCATATTGTGCGCGGCTAGCGGAGCCCACTCCACAAATCCATACAAACATGGAGGCGGTGGGACCCGACGAGTTCGCTTCCATTGCCGGCGCGCAGTCGCCAGACGTTCAGGAATCGGAGCCGACCACGGCAGACGAGTACAAGTTCGGGCTTCCCTTTATCCTCAACGTGCCCATCCGACGAACGCGCCAATCGACGCTGACCAAGACAGTTGTGGTCGTGTCACCATCGGCTCCGATCCCCCGTGACGCTAAACAGACGTTGGAACTAAGCAAAGAGGAGAAGAAACGACGCCGCACTTGTAAGCACGAGGGTTGCCACAATTACATTGTGCACAAGGGACTCTGCTGTCGTCACGGGGTGCGTTCGAGACCTTTTTTATTATTGTTTCGTGGGTTTTCGTCCACCTTTAATGGACTTTTGGTGGTCGTTGCGGTGGAGAGTGGGTGGGAACTTACATCGTCCGTCGGGACTGTGCTGGTTCTCCCGTGTTTATACATTGCTGATCGTTTTAGGGCGGCAAAAAGTGCTCGCTGGAAGGATGCAACTCGACCGCAAAGCACCGAGGACTGTGCTGGAAACATGGTGCTTAAATCTGGAACAAGTAGTTCGTATTGATGGACATGTCTCCATAATTGCCTGTTTGCCTTTGTGCTTGTTGGTAGGTGGGTCGGAGGCTTGCAAGAAGGACGGGTGCGACAAGAAGGCCAAGGCGCGCGGTCTGTGCTGGGCACACGGTGGGGGCACCAAGTGTCGGACCGTGGAGTGCTCCAAAGTGGCCGTGTCGAACGGTTTCTGCTGGGCCCACGGCGGTGGCAAGCGGTGTGAAGTCAACGGATGCATCAAACCAGCATACGAGCGCACTCTCAATCTGTGTGAGAAACACTTTGTGCACCTGCGTCATGCCAACTACTTTGAAGTGTGCGTATCCACTTTTTTGATCTGCTAAAAGGCTTTTTATGCTGGTGATGACTGGTCTGACGATACTCGTTGTCGTGGCCGTGTTTGATGAATGGACGGACATCAGTTAAATCAGCCGATCGAAGGCCTGCGAGAATAACCCAGACGTAGAAGCGTTGGCTGGAACCCTTTTAATTAAACGGTGTGACTCGCAATGGAATTCAGTAGGAAGAATACATGCATATCCAGTAACAGAAGACCTCGTTTTGATGTTTGCAATTGCCGGTGGCCGCTGGAATAGGTTGTACCGATGAATGGATTGTCCTACGCCGAATGACACCGACCGAACGTGTCTCGTGGAAAGATTGCCGATAATGCCAAGGACATTATTTGAAAAGATGGGCTAGAAGCCCCATCGAACGCCCCGACGACGCGGTGGTAATAGGGAAACACTTTGAACGTGTTTTTGCTGTCACTGAGGGTGAAGAACAGATACAACACTTCTTGTATTGATAGGATCACCTTTTGTTGTTGATGTGAGCGCCGTCTGACTCGTTTTCCTTCCC
Organism: Phytophthora cactorum; assembly: GCA_016864655.1. Taxonomy (NCBI): domain Eukaryota; phylum Oomycota; class Peronosporomycetes; order Peronosporales; family Peronosporaceae; genus Phytophthora; species Phytophthora cactorum. The sequence continues at coordinate 468,071 of NHQK01000012.1, forward strand.
TTCAAAAATGTCCACATCCCGGTGAGCAGCACCTCATCGACTACAATTTTGGCGCAACAATTCGAGACGAAAAAGAAAAGCCAGACTTCGAATCACTATCAGGGAGCAATCGTCTGGAAACAGGATTCTTGACTCGATCTCTCTCTACTGATAAAATCTCGTTGCTGACGTGGAAAAGAGCAATATTCTCGTTCGGCTCTAAAATGTCGACACACTTTATCGACAGCGAATTTTGGTGGCACAATCTGCCATTGAATATGCTGAGTTCACTTGGATGCGCCTTTGAAAGCCACATTTCGGTGTTCGCAACGCCTCTAGAAGAAAACATCGCCAACTCATGGTAGCTCCGAATTATCTTGGCCTTTGGTGTCCTCGTAACACCTTCATTCCACCTCGAGATATCCATGTCCATAGTTCAGCGAAATCGTAGCGACTTACGTTCGCAGTTGTACCATGTTTGACACGCTTCTTACCGTTCTCGATTATCTCACAGAGTCAGTTCATCTTTGTCCCGCGAAAGTTATACTTGCATACCCAGCTACCGGTCCTCCGGCAACATGCCCTTTCCAAACAGCGAAAAGCAGATATGTACGTACAGTGGCCGGAAGTGTTGAGGGCGGTGCAGTACAAGTGATATCGTACGAGGTGCTCCATTTGTAGAAAGCTCGACAAAATCTTCACCATCTCAGCAGTAGCCTTTAATTAACCTGTGGCAAACGCTGGGCTTCACTGGAATTTTAGGGATTTTGCGGAGTACTAAATGCAGCATGGAGTCCGGTCTGAGGCAGACAAAGTGATATTTCCGATTTATCCTGTCGCAGCTAAAGATAAGGATCTCGGAGACCAAGGATGTCGTTTCCCATGGAGTCCTCTGGCGATGCTGGCGTTTCGGAGTGACTAGTCGACTAACTGCACTAAGGTCGCGACAATCTCAAAAGATAAAATAAACTGTAAGGGGATAAGTTCTCAGGCAGGCGCTTGTTGTCGACCGATAGTGTGGTTCTGTAATGTCTAACATCAACGCGGGCTAACTATCTTTTAGAACTATTACGCGTCCAGAAGTACTTAAATCTTTAAATTTGTTTTGTTCACATGCACTTCAGCTGTGTTAGTGCGGAGGGAACCGTCCTCACGGATATTCAGACGCGTAGTACTTGTTTTTTTCGTCATTCAACTAGTCGTGGTGTTTGATGCAGTAGTTGTGGGTGCGCTCGTACGCGGCCTTCTTGCACCCGTCGTAGGCACAGCGTTTCCCCCCTCCATGAGCCCAGCAGCAGCCATTCGACACTGCCACCTTCGTGCAGCTACGAGTAGAGCACTTGGTGCCTCCTCCGTGCGCCCAGCACAGACCGCGTGTTTTCCCTCGTCGTTCGCAGTCTTCCACGGTGCACTTCACGGAGCCCCCTACAAGAGATACAGCTTAGATAAGTAGTTTTATGGATGCAACCACGAGATATTGACAAGCACGCACCATGGCGCCAGCAGAGTCCGGCGTTCTTGGCACTGGATTGACAATTGTCAAAAGAACACTTTTTGCCGCCCTGTGAACAATGAAAATGTTATGAATTGTGTCTCAATAAGGGCCTTTAAAACAGACAACTCCCACCCCATGGTGGAAGCAAAGGCCCCTGTTTATAATGTAGTTCTCACAACCGCCCACTTTGCACTCGCGCGAGCGCTTTTTCTCCTCGTAGCTGAGCGTCCTCCTCACTTTGGTCTTGCGTTTAGCGGACACCTTGGCACTGTCTCCCCTTTCTGCCTCCAAAGGGTTGGCGAACCACTGCGGTTCAATCGCTGAGACGGCGTCGACGGCGTTCATGATGAAGCCCAGAGATCCCTTAACGTTGACGCTGGTGTCCACTGTGTTAAACGGCGTGCGCAACATGGCTGGATTGACAGTCTGAGTCGTGTGTACGACTGCTCGAGTTGATAAATAGATCCCGGCAGGCCGGAACATGTTCGACATAACCGCCTTCAATTGAATTATAAGTACGAATGCTGAAAGGACGGCGGTGCACCCATCGATACAGCTAGCAAATTGCTGTGGACTGCGGCTATAAAAATGATTTCGGCTATCGGCTGCATAAAAAAGGTTTGGTAGCGCGAGAAAGACGCACAATGCCGTTAAAACCGCGCCAGCGTCTCGCTCGCAGCGCAGTGAATTGAGTCAAGTGTGTCATCTCGACGAAGCCTCGTCAGAGCACTAATACCAGCTTTTGTTAGTAGTCATGACTGTGTGTGTGTGTGGGGGGGGGGGCATCATATGTTAAAAAGCGTAAATACACTGCGGTCTTCTGCTATCTGGACTCGTGGGTATCCAGTGTGGTGAGCTTATGGCATGTTCAGGTGAGGTATATTGAGCTCTTATAGCTTGGCTTGTGATCTCCAGTATCCGCTCTGCGTTGGCCCACGAAGTTTATGCTGGACAATGTGGTCGACGTAGCTAGATGATCACTTCAAACCCTTGACAGTCTCACTGAGGTTTATGGTGTCCAGCGACCATGTCGTGCGTCTGTCGAGCTGGCTTTTTTTTTTTTAAATTAAGCCAGGTATTAAAATACAGTTGCTTCCGACACTGCCGAAAATCTATACACCTCAACATTTTGTCATATTTTGAATATTAGTTGCTAGGAATAATGTATATCATGCGCACTTATCAAATTAAACAGGTAATTTTCGCGCGCGCGCAAAAATTTCGATTCAAACCCGATTTGGAGCATGGGGAAGTGGATGACCGTCGATAACAAGCGCAACTTAATCGAGCAGAGCTACATTAAGCCTGATATGACGCAGACCCAGCTCGCCGAGTGGGCTCGCCGAGCGTTCTGCCTGCGAAAGGCACCCGCCCGCAACACTGCCTCGGACATTATCAAGAACGCGGCCAAAATAATGGAGGAGGAGTATGGCAAAGGGAAAAGGCGAAAGCCTCTAAAGGTGAAGGCCCCTGATCTCGAAAAAAAGCTAGAGGATTGGGTAGCAAGGGCTGAAAGGCAGGGACTGTGTCTTAATCGCAAGGTCATTACGAGGAAAGCTCAGCGGTTGAGGTACGAAGTGGGAGGGCCTTCTTGCACCTATCCGTGGGGTTGAAGAAGATGACAAGACGGAAATAGATTACGGAGAAGAAGATGGCTCGGACGAGGAAGTTATCGATCTCATGCTGAAGGTAGCCGCGATCGATCTTTAGAGCGAGGTAGCCGCGAGATACACAGAGTGTGTTCCTACACAATTTTTTCATAAAAGGTCCGAAACATATGGTGTCGGAAGTGAGAGTACATTCTGTTCCATTTTACTACATTTTACTTCAAAGTACTTCAAAGTAATACAGTAATCTGCCTCAATAAAGAACACCTGACCCGTTTACAATTTGCTAGGTAAATGCGACATTACAGGTAGCGATTTTATATGACTAGCGATTGATCACAAAGTAGATCGCATAATATGTTGAAGGTTATAAATTTTGTCGTGTTCTTTATTGAGGCAGATTCCTGTATCTTAATAATTTAATGCTCTGTACTGTACAGTTTTACAAGAGGCCTGGAATTTACGCAGGGCAACCGGCGTTGATACCCTGGCTTAAGGCTCTGGTGATTGCTCGTGGCCCTCCGCTTGCAGTGGCGACACCGTAGGTTCGCACGACAATAAACCAATGCATCGGAGTAGTCGTGCCTTCAACTTTGGTGCTGGGTTTTCGGCGTGAATCAGAATTCTGGGCAAGAGGGCTCCGAGTCGAAGCCTCCAACACAGCACTAAAAGCCAAAGAGAACCACCTTCCGTCGTTATGTGCTTGCCCTGATGGACTACCGAGTTCCGTTGCATTCAAACTGTGGTGATACGTAGGATCCGCTCTGGTTTGTGCGCCACACGACAAACTTGCATTAACATGTACGCTATAAGATGAAGGCATTGGGGTATGCATGAACGTGTTTATATATTTTACACGGCGTCTACGCTAGGTTTGCTATCTCAGTTGGCCACGGGAGCCGGCGCGGCGGCGGCAGCAGCTGCCTGCTGCTGGGTTCGCTGCGCGCAGTGCTCGGCGCACAGGTTGCCGTTCCGCTCGTACGCCGGCTTCTGGCACGTCTCCACCAGGCAGCGCTTGCCACCGCCGTGTGCCCAACACAGGCCGTGCGACACTGCGATCTTGGAGCACCCGCCGTGTTTGCAGCGAGTGCCGCCGCCGTGCGACCAGCAGATGCCGCGCGACTTGGCGCGCTTCGTGCAGCCCTCCACCGTGCAGCGCGTGTAGCCGCCGTGCTTCCAGCACAGCCCGCGGTTCTGCGCGCGGCAGTTGCAGTCCTCTACAGAGCAGCGCTTGCCCCCACCGTGGCGGATGCACAGCCCGCGATCCACCACGTACTTCTCGCAGCCCTCCGACTTGCAGATACGGGTCTTGCGCTTCTTCTTGGGCTGCGGTTTGGTCTCCTGCGGCTGGGTCATGCTCGTGGTCATAGGCACCGACGCTGCAGTGTTCGCGTACGGATGATACAGGATGGTGGACGGCGCCGTCGAAGCAGCGGGTGCATACAATTGCTGCTGCTGCTGGTTGAGGTGGTGGTGGACGTCCGCGGCTTGGCGAGCAGGCGGATTCAGCAGGAACGAGATCGACGACGACGTGCGGGCTGGCGAAGAGGTAGCCGACGAGGCGTAGCCGCTCTGGGCTGCAAGTGTGCTCATGAGGCTGGGCAGCGTGGGTAGGCGGGGTGCCAACGACGGCAGACGGATGGTGCGGATCGTGTGTGGTGCCGAGTACGGCTCGGACGGCATCGAGACCGCCTCCAGGAGCGGCGCCAGGCGCGAGGATCCGACGGGGCCAGCTTGCATCGTTGATGAGGACCCAATTGAATTGACTGTGGTGTTTTGCTAAGTGAGGAATCCGCCGTAGACAAACTCGGCCAACTCGACCAGACCAAAGGTTGTTGTTGGTTGTGACCACGCTTTTGGCGACTGGAAAGATTTGATTTTGGAGATTTGCGAATGCTTGGGTCGAGAACGGTTTGTGCGGAGAGCTCTTGAAGTTTTCAAGCGAATTCTTTACCCGATTTCAGTAGGAAGCGTGAGTTTGCACGGGATGGTGGGGGGGATAGGGCGTGACTGACATCAAAGTTCTTGTCCTTGCTTCGCCGTAATCGCCATCAGGCTGACAGCCTGGCGAAAAGGTTCAAACGAACCCAGCCCACAAAGTTTGCTTTTGCGCGACTATCTACAGAACACTCCCGTCAAACCACCTGTCGCATGAGAGACTCGCGAGAGTACTTACATATTCTCTACACTTAGTGTGAGTCGGTTCCTTTGCCGCCTTCATCGCAAAACCCCACGATATTCACGTAAATTATTTTGTCATGATTGCCGGAACTGTCGATTCCAAACTTGCTTGAATGATTACCTGGTGATCTTGAGCGGCTGTCCGTCAACGCCTCCAATCTTCTGTTTAGAGCGACGACAAACTCCATACAATGCTCTCCTGAGGTAAAAAAAAACCTCTAAAGAGAAATACATGAACAAATTTCTTTGACGAAAAAGGTATTAGCGCTGTAGAGCAGCATTTTGTTCACCCACCCTCCATCCTCGCAAAATTTTACGATAACATGTTTATAGAAACTGTCGTATTCATACAGTATTAGGTAGAGTACTACATGTATAAGCAAGTGGCGTGCATGTGGAAGAGCAACGTTCGGCAGCTTCGGGCAGGTTGCGCGGCACGAACCCCTATGCCCACCAGCACGAACGCAAGGGCCGTATATTCAGCTAGTATAGGTTGTTTGGAAACCATGAAGTTGAGATTGGTGGTCGGGATCCCCCACCATCAACAGCGGCTTGGCTCAAGCAAAAGGAACCAGCTTTGCTGAAACAGCTTTTTTAAAAGCTGTTTCTTAAAAGAAATCATGCCGAGGAAGCTAATAATTAACAGTTGACTTCCTAAGCTCTATTTTTTTCTCTTTCGCAGCTTCCTGGTAAAATACTTGTACGTATAGTACCGTGCGACTTTTAATACCTATGGTATTACAGGAATCTGCCTCAATAAAGAACACGACAAAATTTATAACCTTCAACATATTATGCGATCTACTTTGTGATCAATCGCTAGTCATATAAAATCGCTACCTGTAATGTCGCATTTACCTAGCAAATTGTATACGGGTCAGGTGTTCTTTATTGAGGCAGATTACTGTACTACCGAGGGAATTATACTCGCTGTTTACGGCTGCTCAACTCTTAGCAGGGACAAGTTGAAACAGCAGTGCCGTCTGGTGAAGCCAGGGTGGCTACGTCCGACCCGATAATTGCTCCAAAACAAGCATAATCTTCGTTTATCGTTTTGAAATGCTGAGCGCCAGCTACGCGTGGCGAGACAAGCATGGCGTTGTCTGGAGAGGAAGAACATTTAAACATTTTCCTACGTGTTCCTCTCGTTGCTTGATAAGTAGAGTCCGTGTTCGGGCATCATTTTATGCCGCGAGGGATGTGGCTCGTTGTTTCCAAGCTACTCTCACAAAATTAGAATTACTAATTTATAAAGTATACTCTCAATTTTTCGGGATGCACTCTATTTGGTATCGATTTCGACTGGCATATATTCGCTTTGCATTGGGCTCGTACTTAAGTATGTCCTCTTTTTTATATGGAGCATGGTTGTCACTTAGCTACTCTACTAACGGCATCCGATGGGGTCTCAATCCGCCGGGCCTGCCCTCTCTTCTACCCGCTGAGGGCCATCTCATCCTAAAGTATGTAAGTATGTCCTCGTACATGTATTGTTGGGTTCTATATGTCTGTCTAACAAAAAGGTGAAATCCACACTTGATTATGAATTCTTTGCTCTGTCTAGTCTACTGTGATGAACGGCCATACTTTTTTTCTTTTTACCTCATTTCGTAAGCTAGACTGAAGATAGAAGTCGCAACACCAAGGTAAAAAAGAAAAAGAGTACGAGGTGCTGTCGTGACCGTGACTTGGTCAAAATGTTGTTGAAAGAGCAAGAGAGGGTAGTCTATTCAGCTAATCTAGCTATTAGCAGCGGACAGCTCGGCATTTGAACTCGCAAATACGACCTAAAGCCAACAGTACTGGAAAACCTATATTGTTCCTTTTCGATTTTGACGCTATCGAATTCATCAGAACTCCGAATGGTACCTACCCTCACTTCCGACACCATATGTTTGACGTTATGTACCTCATAATCTCTCACAGGAAGCACGAGTCGAGGTTCTACCGGCCCCAATCTAACACTTCTGTTCATGTCGAACTATGGAGCTTACCAGATTTCAAAAACACCTATGTGCTGAGCTCCGTGCTCAAATCAGTGTCTATTTTTCCTTTTCAGTGTACAAAGTTTTTGTCACTTAATATCCGAATTTTGCGTCAATTATGAAAGGTTATGGATTTTACACAGTGTCGGAAGTGAGGGTACCTTCTGTACTGTATTATGGTAGTTCCCCCACAACTGAGTTTACGTTGTCGTCGCTCGATTGAAAAGCATCCTCGATACATGTACCATCGCGTTGTTGGAGTGTCGCGAAGACGGCAGTCCCGCTCTTCGTTCGGCAAGGACGATTGTAGGGAGAGTCTCACTGCTGAGACTGCCGTCGCCCCACATACTAAGCTTTACCTTAAAAAACATAAGGTTACATGTACCCTGTTTGCAAATGCTGCGAAGGATGGCGATTCCCACGCTGCTGAGATGGAGCACTAGCAACAACGGAATGGTCCACAGCCCTGGTTCCCGGCGTGCGGGATCGACGAAGGTTACAACCTAATGTGCAGTAAATAACCTCCCGCTTCCGTTGGTGTATTATCCGGAATGATACAAGCACAACGGGCTCACCGCTTGTGGTGTCCGCGGGGGGGGGGGGGGGGGGGGTCAACGTTACGTCGTCCTACTTGTTAAATCGATAAGGCGTCAGACAGGTAAAACTGAAATGACTTGCAAAGTTGCACCAAGAACTTGGAACGCTACGCCAATGCAATGCTCGACTCGCTCTCGAGCCCAAAGTGTACTAATACACACAGTGCCCTGCCCTAATACAGTACACATGTGTAGTGAATCTGCGAGCCAAGCTGGCTGTCCATTTGTGCTGGTGAGTCCGTGTCTGTTTATTCTGTGTTACACGTTTCCAGCGTATACAAGCAGTGATGACGACCGCAGTGTGCTCGCCACGCTGCTGCACCGCATTCTGGGATAGTCTGCTAATGGCATCAGGAGCTGGCGGCAAGCGACTGGAGCGTGCCACGAGTGGAGATATTTAACTATGCGCATGTATTACTGTATTCTATATGTGTGGAATTTCCTACATGTAAGCCAGGTTATGATAAAGTAGCAACGCGGTGACCTGAGCTTCTCGGTGGTTGGCTGTACAAACAAGCTGGATGTCAGGCAAATATTCGGCTCGAAGTTCAACGAGGGTTCACAAGCGCGGCTTTTCCCCGTCTTGCCAAAGAGATTTGACCGGACGTAAACGGCGGTGAACAGAACAGCGCCAGATGGACAGCAAAGATGGTTTAGAGCGCGGATGACTTTTCGCTGGCTGCACCGTACGGTAATCCGTCGTAAGTCGCGCCAGCTGAAGCCAGTCGCACCTTATCCTGCAGGAGCTGCTTGCTCGACGGCATCGTGCAAAGCCTCAGCGCGCAAAGCGCGCCGAACTTGATTTTTGTGAGTCAAAAACCGATCGGGGCCGCCGCGTTTGACCAGCGTTTTGGTAGTTCTGCTGAGCACGGCCTTGTCAATGAGCCAAGGCTGGCAACAGTGCCGCAACACGAACGCCATGAACCTACTGAGCAGTGCGAGGCCGTCCGTAGGACGAGCATACTGTACATGTATCGCGCTCTCGGGTTGCAGTGCCACTGCCTCAACACGCGCACGGTGCAGCCGTGTTTGGTTGCGTGAGACACCAGCGTGTTCTCCTTCGGATGGTGCATCGAAGCTGGGAGAACAGCGCGCAAAAGCAACTGTTAACCTCTGGTCGACTGCTACGGTTCTGTAATAATACCTGTACAGTACAACAACAACTAAGTTGCTTTGTATTTTATATCCGCTGCGCTAATATCTCCGCATTTAGGTTTCTAGACCATTTGCCAGGGCTCAAGTAGTAGCGTGCAGCGCCAACTTTATCGCAAAGCTTCTGGTGTAAGTCCACAACTTAGCGTGCCAGTCCACAACCTCACAACGTTTTCAGCAGTTTACTTTTACGCGACCGGAATCGGACGAGCACAATGATGGCACAGTGCACTTTCTCGCCCTACCGCTTTTTTCAGCACGCTTCTTCCTACTGAAATGGCAAAGCGCAAGCAACAACCCACAGTGAAGCTGGTGAAGCTGGGCGGTGACATGTGTTGATTATTCTACGAGAGGCTAATCCAAATCTCAACACGGATCGCCTACGCCTCCCAGAAAAACGTTGGGCTGGGGAAAACCGGCAGTTGCCGGTAGGGTTGCCATCGTACCAGTCGAAAGGAATCCGAATGGATTGACACGCTCAGCGCCAGTGAAACCGGACCAGGATCGAACTCGGGTTGGTCTCCGCTTGGTGGGACAGACGGGTATGTTTACTTTTCGGCGTGGTAGGGCAAATCGTCTTGAGATGAAAACTCGAGTTTTCTATAGAGGCAAATCTTCCCAGGCGCTCTTGCCAGTCGCCACAGCTGCGGCGACCAACAACTCAGTTTTTCAGCACACAAATTGTCAGGGCACGCACGCTGTTCACTTGGGAAAACACCACCCATCGAGCAAGCTCCCAACCCAATTGTCTAGCAAGCATGCAAGCTAGCCCCGTCGGATCCTCGCGCCTGGCGCCGCTCCTGCAGGCGGTCTCGATGCCGTCCGAGCCGTACTCGGCACCACACACGATCCGCACCATCCGTCTGCCGTCGTTGGCACCCCGCCTACCCACGCTGCCCAGCCTCATGAGCACACTTGCAGCCCAGAGCGGCTACGCCTCGTCGGCTACCTCTTCGCCAGCCCGCACGTCGTCGTCGATCTCGTTCCTGCTGAATCCGCCTGCTCGCCAAGCCGCGGACGTCCACCACCACCTCAACCAGCAGCAGCAGCAATTGTATGCACCCGCTGCTTCGACGGCGCCGTCCACCATCCTGTATCATCCGTACGCGAACACTGCAGCGTCGGTGCCTATGACCACGAGCATGACCCAGCCGCAGGAGACCAAACCGCAGCCCAAGAAGAAGCGCAAGACCCGTATCTGCAAGTCGGAGGGCTGCGAGAAGTACGTGGTGGATCGCGGGCTGTGCATCCGCCACGGTGGGGGCAAGCGCTGCTCTGTAGAGGACTGCAACTGCCGCGCGCAGAACCGCGGGCTGTGCTGGAAGCACGGCGGCTACACGCGCTGCACGGTGGAGGGCTGCACGAAGCGCGCCAAGTCGCGCGGCATCTGCTGGTCGCACGGCGGCGGCACTCGCTGCAAACACGGCGGGTGCTCCAAGATCGCAGTGTCGCACGGCCTGTGTTGGGCACACGGCGGTGGCAAGCGCTGCCTGGTGGAGACGTGCCAGAAGCCGGCGTACGAGCGGAACGGCAACCTGTGCGCCGAGCACTGCGCGCAGCGAACCCAGCAGCAGGCAGCTGCTGCCGCCGCCGCGCCGGCTCCCGTGGCCAACTGAGATAGCAAACCTAGCGTAGACGCCGTGTAAAATATATAAACACGTTCATGCATACCCCAATGCCTTCATCTTATAGCGTACATGTTAATGCAAGTTTGTCGTGTGGCGCACAAACCAGAGCGGATCCTACGTATCACCACAGTTTGAATGCAACGGAACTCGGTAGTCCATCAGGGCAAGCACATAACGACGGAAGGTGGTTCTCTTTGGCTTTTAGTGCTGTGTTGGAGGCTTCGACTCGGAGCCCTCTTGCCCAGAATTCTGATTCACGCCGAAAACCCAGCACCAAAGTTGAAGGCACGACTACTCCGATGCATTGGTTTATTGTCGTGCGAACCTACGGAGTCGCCACTGCAAGCGGAGAGCGGGCTCGAATTTCGTCTACGTGTATAATATTTTACTGTGCTACAACTTTACAAGATGTCTGGAATTTCCTAAGCCAGGGTATTAACGCCGGTTCCCCTGCAGGCTTGGGTGGGTTGCTCATGATTTTGAGCGTATGGGGCATTGTATTGGCCCCCACAAAGCAGTCCTTCCATGACGACTGGCAACACGACGCCAACCTCAGGTTGAACCTCGATTCGGCCCTCTCTATGAAAGCTGTCGAGAGCAAGCGAATGTCTTTCAGCAAGCAGCGAACAATTTCAGCTTGAAAGTGCTTGTTGGGTGCTGCACTTGGAAATACAACGTGATTTAGCAATACTTTACGCTGTCACCAAAATGAATCTATGCTCCACTTCATCAGTCGCCTGCAACGCATCGTGAGCAAACCGTTAAGTTGGATAGTCGAGCCATCCGCTGACGAGCCACTATAATACCGGTAGATTATACTGACCCTTGTTTGCAGGCCGAAGCGCTTGGAATTTCTGTGTGTGCGCTTGCCACGCGGTCAACTTCATCAACACGATGCGTGGCGATGCCCCCTGACCGCGCTGCACAGAGCTTGCTGCCCACGCGTTGACCGGTATGAGAGCGATCGGCGATGACGATCACCGATTCAAAGGGCATTTGACAAAGCACGCATAAGCGAAAGTATGCAAGTCGAGCAGGACGGTGTCGAATATACAGTAGCTGCGACTTGCTTCTGTTTCCCTTCGACTCGAAGGGAAACAGAAGCAAGCCGGAAGTACCAATGAGACAGCGGATACAACAAGGCACGCTGTAATGTACCGGCACAGCTTCTGGATGGTAACAGACAGACAGACAGACAGACAGACAGACTACATAAAGTACATGCATAATGCAGCATTGCTCCCGTCCCGTAATTCCATTGTGTCTCCATGGAAAGGCCGCCGTCCGTCTTGGAGGCGTGAGATCTGCTGCCCACTCCACCTCGAGTCCTCGACACAAGCGTCTCGTAATCGACTGATCAGCGCGGACCTGTATCTGCTCAATTCCACGACAGGCGCAAGCCGTACGCTCCTCATTACAGACGAAGGACTTATCGAATAAAGCTGCTGCGGGTCAGCGTTCGTGGTTCAGTTTATTAAGGCCAACAGAGAAATGCATCACACAGGAAGCTTCTCTGGCTTCGGATCAGCGACTGGTTTGCCTTGTCTCGGAGCTGTGTACAGTACGGCAACCCAGTAGTGACGTTGCCCGTCCAGGCTCAAAAATAAACGTGGCCGGACTATGCACGTGCAATGACTGAGAGGGCGAGCTATGAGCTTATAGCTCAGTCGTCAGAAAGAGACCAAGTGCGCAAGGGACACCGAAGCTGAGTCCAGCGTAGCGTCAATATCGGAAGACGAACCACCACAAACAAAAGACAATGCGCTCCATGTCCTTCCAAGACTTGTTCGTCAAGCCTGTGGAGCCCACGCGGCTACCACCGGCCACGTCGCTGCTGTCGCCCAGTTCGACCTTCGACGGGCTCGGCAGCTCGACGCCCAAGGGCTCAATCGACTTTATCCTGGACGACGCCAGCCACGTGGCTGTCAAGATGGAGCCGAACTTCATACCGGGAGCGGAACAGGGGACGGACACGGAGCTGCGGCTGGCCACGCCCACCTCCGCCAAACGCAAGGAGCAGAGCGAAGCTGTCGACGCCACGGCGCCCAAACGCAAGAAGAGGAAAGCTCGTATCTGCAAGGAGCCCGACTGTGACAAATACGTCGTGGATCACGGCCTGTGCATCCGACACGGGGTGCGTGCATGTTTGTTTATGACTGTTCGATGCTACTGTGGTGCTGATAGGTGAGTATCTGTAGGGCGGCAAGCGCTGCAATGTCGAGGGCTGCAACTGCCGTGCGCAGAACCGAGGGCTCTGCTGGAAGCACGGCGGCTATACCATCTGCAAGGTGGAAGGCTGCTCCAAGCGTGCCAAGTCGCGGGGTATCTGCTGGTCGCACGGCGGCGGCACTCGCTGCAAGTACGACGGGTGCTCCAAGATCGCAGTCTCACTAGGCCGTTGCTGGGCGCACGGAGGAGGTGAGCTCAGACCCCGACCCGACGGTTGGTTGACTCTGACTTCTCTTCATTGTCACACGCAGGCAAACGGTGCTCCATCGAGACGTGCCGGAAGCCTGCGTCCGAGCGGACCAACAACTTCTGCACGGATCACTATGCCTGGTACAGCCAACACGTAGAGGCCACGGACGAGCGGCAATACCTGGCCCTGCCGACGCAGTAGTGCATCGACTGTCAGATCCATTCCCGCCCACGTGTAGTGCATCCAGTGGCGAGGGCAAGGTTCATGCTGTACATCATCTGCGTTAAGATCAATCCAACGAGAGGGTTCAAGTGGCGACTAGCGTTGGTGACGTGCCTATGCTGGACTTTTTCGAAAAAAAATCTTCACTTTACCGAAAAAGCGAAAAGCTCCACCCACGCCTTTCACTGGGTGGGAGAAGAAGGCAACGGGGCTAGAACTCATACAGTGCCACAGGTACGAGCGACGGCTTTGAGCTGTCAACGAGAACCGGCAAGCTAGGACCGAAGCAAGGGCCTCCACTGGTGCGATGCGGGACAACACAATTTACGTGATTACTTTTTGGGCTGATAGTGGGAGCATATGGGACGGGGTTAGGGTATAAGATTCTTTGCGTCTACGACTAGAAAATTACTTCGAAGTGATGTATAATACATGTAATAATGTGACCCCCCACCTTCGCTTTTGTGCACCGTCGCTCTGGTTGAGCGGCTCGAGTCCCGTTTCAACCAAATGCGGAAGAAATTAGAGGATGTAGTTTCTGGAGTTGGAGCAAGGAATATCTGAACAAAAATCTGGATGAGCTAGAAATAGATTTCTTTGTGGATATTTTGGGATGCTCCAATACTTAACTCCAGTGGAGTTATCAGGGGGCCGATAACTCCAAGGAGTCTATTTTTCGAGCAACGCTCCGTAACCCTCGAATAGCTCCAGAAACTACAGTTCTCTATTAACGATTCGAAGCACTGCGCCAACAGACGCCAGCGTAGTTTACTTTCTCTCCCCACAAAAAACATCACTTTTCCCCTTGCAGGCTACGAATGCACTTGCAGCATTAGTTTGACTATGTCCACGAGCATCCTCCGGCCACACACAATCATTATCTTCCAAAACCACCACACCTCTTGCCAGTCGCGCGACTAATAGTTTCAGCACCAGTGAAAGCGAGCCCGTTCGCACGTACAGGTAACGGCATGTTGCAGCTTTCCGTTGAATTCGGGCCAGAGTCGCCGTTTATGACCAAGCCGCTGCAAGTTGTAACCTCTTCTCGTGACTGGCAAATTCTCTGAATGATAGTACAGCTTCATGGAATTTCAGAGCCGTACCCACCGTTGGCAGCATAGGTACGCATGAGTAAACGCAATAGCTACGAGTAGCTAATCTGATTCAGAAGCACAACAATTATAGTGAGGTACGGCGCCGGTTTGGTGCAATCGACCAGTTTCGTGCACATTGATTTTAGCCTATTAGAATTTCGGATTTGACAAGTGCTTGAATACTATTGGTTCATTTTTCATTGGCCAAGGCAAATTTGAGGCTCAATCGATTTTATCACATACAAACTTCAAAACTAAAAGAGGGTCACAACCACTAATGACTTTTTCAAAGCAAAGCCATTTGAGTCTCAAAGAAGACGACGAAAAAGGGCATATCAATGAAAAGATATGCTATTAATAACCCAATTCACAAACTTTTCAAAGTAGCACAGAACCTTAGTGAGAAATGGGAGAAAATCGTCAAGCCACACAAAGGCCTCCTGTAGTGCAACTCTTCGTACTACACAAAAGCAACAACAACAAAAAGGTTCCGCTTGCATATATATCTCCTACGACACAAAGCCGAGTTCCATAGCAGCCTTGTCCGCCTGGTTGCAGATGTTGTCGTCGTTGCAAAGGTTGCGCACATTCGTGAGCTTCTCCGGGTCCTTGAGCTTAATTGCTAACTGCAGCGCATCGCTGTACATGTCGAGATGGATCAGCGTCTCGAACTTCTCGTCCACGGACGTGATGCGGGCCGTGTAGTTCTCCGCCTGCTGCTTCTCGCCTTCCTCGAGACACGCGATGGCGAAGGCCTTGAAGCCGCAGGGCGGGGTCTTCTTCTCCATCGAGAACTTGTGCAGCGCGTCCCACTGCCGCGTCTCGGCCAGAGCCTTGATCTTGACGCGGTAGAAGCGTTTATCCGGGACCTTAAACTTCTTGGCAAACGCCGCCACTACCGGCAGCAGCTTGGGCTCGTACTTGGAGTCGCGCAGTAGCAGCTTCATCGTGTTCGAAATGGACTGTCCCACAAGCTTACGACGCTTGACATTCTCCGGTTTCTCTTCCAGTTTGCCTTGTTCCTGCAGCAGTTCCACCTGTTCTTCCGTCAGTTTGGCATGGGACGGCAACTTGGCGTTCGTGTACTTGGTCGTCGCGTCTTTCAGCGCCGTGGTCTTCTCCTCCACGTCTGTAGACTTGAACGAGAGCAACAGATCGTTCTCTGCGCTAGCCACATCGGTCCACAGCGCCGGACTACCCGAGCTCTTAGTAGCGCGGTAGTACAGCAGCATGAGGTTCACAGCTTCGGCGTACATGGGCTCGCGGTTCAGCACGTAGCGGAACTCGTCCATCGACGGCAGAGTGCGCTCCAAGTGGAACAGCGTCATGTAGATAAGGTCCGTGTTGTTGGATTCGAGCGACTTGCGCAGCGCCAGCTCAAACTCGCCCATAGAGAGCAGCAGCGGCACCTGGTCCGACGCGTTCTCCTCCAAGTCCAAGAACATGGTCGCCAGTCGTCGGCGGTTCACACGCTCGGCGCAGTTGGCGATGTCCGCGTACGAGACCAACGTCGCGTTCTTGAGTTTCTTGCGTACGAGCGCCACCAGTTCTTCGTCCGAGACATCGGAGGACGTCGCCGCCTTGACCTTCTCACAGGCCCAATGGACCAGCACGCGGTCCGTCGGGATCGTCAGATACTCGCAGATCTTTAGAGCCAAAAAGTGGTGACGCATGGCAACCAGACGACTCACAACCACTTCAGCTGTCAGACGGTCAAACTGCGTGACGGTCAGAGGGAATCCGATCTCCTGTTGGCGCAGAGCGTTCAGCACGCGGATCTTGCGGCACATGTCCACGAACAACTCGGCGTCCACCATCCCGTTGCCTGTTCCTGTGCCTGTGCCCCCGGGGAGCGCCGAAGACGCGTCCATGGCCGAGTCCACGAAGCATTTACCGTATGACGCAGCGCGCATCAGCGTCGTCTGGGAAGCGTAGTCGAACTCGCTTCCAGCAGCGTCCACGCAGTCTTTGATAGCGTCCTCCAGGGCGTTCTGGCTTAGGATGAAGCGGATGTGTTCGTCCGCCTTAGCGTCGCCTGAGTCAAAGGCATCCAGAGCTTGGTACAGCATCGCAGCGGGGGCTGTAGAGCCCACACCTTTGATGTTCTCCACACAAGTTGGGACTCGGAGGACGATATCGTGGGACGAAGCGCTGTACACTCTACAGCAGTCCACTTCCTGTGCCAGAATAATACTCTCCGAGTACGGGAAGCGTAGCCATGAGCCGTAAGGTCCGACCATGACCAGTCCGGCACTGGGCCAGTACATGAGCACCGAGTCTTCTCCACACCAACACATACTCAAGGGACTGGCCTTGCTCTGAGTGTCAAAAGACAGGATCTTCTTGTCCATCATGGTGTTAAGCACCGTCAAGATGCCGTCCTGTGTGAATAAAGCCATGAAGAGGCCGTTGGGGGCAATGGCTACAGCGGAAATGGGTGCAGCGATGGATTCCTGCAGCTTCATGTCCTGTGCGCCGCCGTCCTTGCTCACAATAACAAGCGACTTGTTGCTCGTACCTAGTAGAACTTCTGGGTAGATGCTCTTGAGGAATTTGGGCTCCAGTAAGGCCATACAAGTGGGTGGGTTGGCGTCTGATAGGCCGCAGTCTGGTAAAAGCAACACTTTAGGTCGGACAGAGTCCACGTCCAGCACCTGGACGAGCGCCATCTTCTCCGTGAGCGCCACGAGGCCGCCGCCCCAGGCTTCGAATGTAGCCACTTTGTCCTTGGAGCCTGGTGGTAGCAGCGTAAAGCGCGTCTCCTCGTCTCCTGCCATACTGAAGGCTACACAAGTGCCACTAGCGAACACGCAGAGTAATCGCAGCTCATCCGTCCACGTCATGCCCACGAGCGTCTCCCGCTTGTCCTCGAAAGGCGTCCAGTCCACAGAACCGAGTCTGTGGCCGCACGCGTTGAACAGCAGCAGCTGACGCGCCAGAGGCGAGTCCGAGGACACTTTGACCAGCTTCTTGGGGTCGCGGAGCAGCGCCACAGGTCCGCCGTAGGGCGCGCAGGCCGCCACAAAGTCACGCAGGTCTGTCACCCCCTCGGACGCCCAGCTCATGCCGTACACAGCCCATTTCTGGTACTGCACCTTGCCCAGAGTGTGCCATTCGGTCTCCATGGCTGGATGATTCAAGATGCGGAAATGAAGGGAGAATTATGTACGAAACATAAAGAATGATGTACTACACATCAAGTTGAAGTGGAAAAATGGCTACATTGCTAGATTGAAGTGGAGGGAAATGGCTACACTAGACTTGACGCCAAGTGCCGTAGTCGCCGAGGTCCTGCGGACCGAAGCTCATGCGCATGGACTTGCGCAGCGCTGGTTCACGGTACAACTCGCTCGAATCAACATCAAGACCGGTCAACAGGTCCAGGTCGCTACTCGTCGGGAACATCAGCAGTGCCGAGGACTCGCTGAGTGTCTCCAGTGGCCGTCGAGTTGGCGCTGACTCCGCACCTGGCGCTTCTTCGTCGCCTGCGGGGGGTTCCTCGGGCTCTCCTTGGTCCTTGGCTTCCTTCTGACCCTTCGATTCGTTTTCTTCCAGTGGCTGGAGACTCAAATTCAACATACTCAACGGGAACTCGGTCTTGGTCGGCAAGCCGGAGCTCTGTAGACTGGTACTGTGTTCCAAGTAGTTGTGTCCGCTGCGTGCGATCATGTGGTGCTGCTGCTCCTTGTCACGTACGTATCCCCACAGCACGACGATATATGTACCCATAAGCAACACCAGCACTGCAGCGCTCTGCGTCGTGGTGCCACGTTCGAGGATGAAGCCGCTCATGGCACCTTGGTACAGCAGCAGACTCACACAGGTGGCGTGGGTGGCCGTGCGCGCGATACTCCCGCGTCCTTTGATGCGCCGTCGCACATTCAGCAGCGAGTACTTGTCCACACCGTGTTGCATCACGAAGTAGAGCGTGCCAAGCGGTAGAATCAACGGCACGACGGTGCTGAACATGAGCACTATAGTCAGTGTACTGATCTGCATGGCCGACTGCGTGCCGGTATAGAACTGGTCCGCCTCCACAGCCTGCACTTGCTCCCTGGGCGTCAACGCACGCGGCTTGGCCCACGAGAATTTGACGTACTCTGTGGCCCGCAGCAGCACGAGAGCAGTCCCGAGGAAGCAGCGCTGGAGGATGTAGTCCACGTAGAAGATGCCGGAGTTGTGCAGGAACAGCGTGCCCAGCATGCCCAGCACCTCGCCATCGTCCTCGAGATACAGCAGCACGGCGTCGATGGACATGAACGCCAGACTAGGCACGAAGATGGTGTTGAAGATCAGGTACACGGAAGCTGTACGCAGGATCAGTCGCTCCTTGGCCGAGTCTGTCGAGATGGGCTGGATATGGCCAGCGATCTGAAGCACATTGAGCAGCACTGCGTTGATCATCACCAGGATAAGCGTGGGGATGTAGTTGGCCAGTAGCTTCGCCATACGAGGAGAGACTTTCCTAAGCAGGTCGCCCAGTTGAGCCACGAGGTCCGACAGCGACTGCGCCGCGCCTGTAGAGTACGACGAGCTGCTGGAAATGGCCGAAGTCACGGCAATCGGAGACGTGAACAGCAGGAGAACCACGAGGATGCAG
This sequence comes from Phytophthora cactorum, assembly GCA_016864655.1. Lineage (NCBI taxonomy): Eukaryota > Oomycota > Peronosporomycetes > Peronosporales > Peronosporaceae > Phytophthora > Phytophthora cactorum. Next base: position 487,029 of record NHQK01000012.1, read on the forward strand.
ACGTTCACTAGTAGCACCACGACTGTGCGCTTGGCGAACGGGAACGACACGCTCTGCCAGTCAATGTCGTCGGGCTCGGGCGCTGCCTCCAGATGCCACCGAGTCAGTCCCAGTTCACGCACGTAACGCACCAGACGAGGCTGCGCGTGCTCCGGGAATCGAGCCAAGATGGACGTGATGCTCTGGTTCCGGACGCGGCGGACAAAGCGAGCACGCAGTCTGGCGGACTTGAAGATGACGAACGCGCGGCCTGCGCCTTTGTTCTCGTGCAAGATGCGGGACAGACACGTCATCTCCTTCTCTCGGAGCTTCTTGATGTGGTTTGCTAGTTGCTCCTCTTGCTCCTCCATTGGAACTGGCTTCGAGCACCATCTGAAGCAGCACAACACGTTGCTGAACACCAGTCGAAGCGACGGGATCATCACGCCTCCAGGCATCAAACGCAGCGACCACGACGGCTTCTCCCCGTTAAGTTCGCGCCCGTGCAGAATCTTCATGCGAGCCAACTCCGTCTCTTCTTGACGACGACGAGCTTGCAGTCCGTGGAACTCGGCCAGGTTAAACACTACACTCACGTCCTCCACGTAGCCAGGGAAGACTTCGTCCAGTAGACGCAGCATCCGCTGCTCACGGAGGTTCTTGGGTATGCCGCGGTCCACAAAGAGCGACCGGTTGCTTAGCGAAGATGGCTGCATTCCAATAAGATGGGTACGCTCGGGTGTCTTCACCTTCTGCTCTTCCAGTGTAGCCATCTCCTTGTCTTTACCGAGCAGAGGTTGTTTCTCCGGATCCTCCGCCTCTGGCGTCTCCTTGCTCGGCGACACAATGACTTCTGGCGTAATGGCTTCCACTGTAGCATTCATACTCTTGTCTGCTTCTCCCGCTGTCTGCCCCGCAGCCGTTACACTGGTGGCAGTCGACATTATGGACGACGAGCGCTGCGTCAACCCTCCCAGTTTGTGCGCTCGTCTCGAGTTATGCGTGGGGATTGTAGCCAATGCACTGAGTTGTCTGTAGTATACTAAAAACGCGAGTGTCGTCAAGTAGCACATGACTACCGGTACCCAGAGGTACGGCGACTCGTTCGGCATGACTCGGATCGTGGCATGGGCGAAAGACCACCACTTATTGTCGTCATCTTGAGCTGCAGCACTGCCGCTTCCCATGGCACTGGCAGCTGCGTCCACTGCGAAGAGGTCCGTGGCTCCTTCTGTCGAGCCCTGTGCGATGGCTTCAATCCCCTTGACTGCGGCCTCCGCTGCTGCTTCCACTTGCTGCATGGCGTTGGCTCCAATAGTGAGATAAAGAGGAAGCAGTACTAACATAGCGAACACACTGAGCACGCCCAGGAAACGCGCCGTGTACTGCTGGTACAGCAGGTAGAAGGTGCCCTCGGGCCCAAGTCGCATCTCCACGTCCGTGTCTCTGATTGGAGTGCGCCACAGTAGATCGCCCCACTTCTTGAGTGTGAAGTGGGCCGCCTCCTGCGCTCTGGCCGACAGGATGGAGCTGGACCCGAAGCGGAAGAGACTGAAGCGCGTGCTACGTGCGCCGGCCTGGAAGATGGCCAGCGCCACGAGGAACATGACGCCGTTGAAGCCCAACACGAAGCCCATGCCCTGCCAGCCCATGGCCGCGTCCTTGGCCACGGTCGCATTGTAGTCCACGTGCCAGATGTTGTTGGACGGCGCGTGCGACGCCTCCGCGAGCGGAGAGTCCTCCATTGCGCCTTGATTTGAATATGGAGGGACTGGGCGGCCCTGATTCGGTCGGCGCATACGAAAATATCGTTTATCGGTTTAGACGGGTACTTCACTAACGAATTCATTGAGTATATGCATTATATTGGATGTATATAATATAAGAGTGTTGTACGTATGCAATGAACGCTTTTCGGAAATTAATTGTCAGAGGTTTCAAGAGAACATGAAGAGGGTCGTCCTGTCCATCTTGGCGTATTGCTAATGGAGACATCAACGAGGCACTTCAAGCAGTTCTACTTGTTAGCGGATTGCTACGTTATCATCCTGCTTGTTGTTTACCTTCCAACCCCTGCGTATCTGTTAGCTTTTACAGCACCTTCTTGTTCAACGCGCGTGCCGTCTGGTGGATGATCTGGTCGACGATACCGATGACCGTGAAGACGCCGCCGATGATGGCGCAGGCGGACGTGACGAAGTGATAGAACGGCACCGAGTCCTCCGAGATACGCACCGACATGGGCGACAGATCGTAGCGGAACATAACCGACGGCAGGTCGTCCGTCTCCATGTACTCGTTCGAGTGCGCCGTGTACTTGTACACGTTGACCTCCGAGCCGTCGCTCTGCACGTACGAGTTGGTCACGACCTTGATGTAGTGCACGTACGTGTGGTTCTTGTAGAACGACGTGAAGTCCTGGTTGTCCAAGCGGTGCGTGTACAGCTTCGTCTGTGCCTCGCGCGGCAGCTTCGACATGTCGCCGGGCGCCAGGTGCTCGCCGAACCACAACTCGTTCACTGTGTGCGACGCGTTCACCAGCGACGAGTCCATCGAGTACGCTGGGTTTGCCAAGTGGACGTGGAAGTTGCCGGGTACGCGCTTCACGTACAGGTGGCCATACAGACGGCAGCCTTCGGGGCCGACAGCGGAGCGAGCAATCGCCCGTCCCTGTTCACGTGCTTCCTTCTTGTCCTCCTCGAACAGCTCCTTCTTACGAGCTTCAACGGCGTCCATCTCGCCTGCCATAAGCTGCTTGAACTTGTCCACAAAGGCCTCCACAGTACGGTCACCAAAGTACATTTCCACAGGCGATACGTCGCCGTCCTTGTAGAACAGAATCGTCGGGTACGCGCGGATGAACTGCTTCATACAGAGCTGCGGGTGAGCCTGGCAGTCCACGGACGCAACACGCAGCTGCTGTCCGTAGTGAAGCGACGGTAGCGTCTTGGCTACACGCGTCCAGACTGGCTCCAGTCGCTTGCACCACACACACCACGGGGCGTAGAAGTCCACTGCCACGTAGTGGTGTTCCTTCAGGAACGGCTCGAAGGTCTCCTCGTCCAAGATGGTAACAGTGGCGTCCGATTCCGGCAGATCACCGTATTCCGTGTCCTCTGCGAACCGTGGCATCACCTGCGTCTCCTCTGCGAGGCCGACCATGCGGCCCTTCTGATCCAGACGGATCTTGAAGATGTCGGACGTCATGTTGTGCTTGCGCGTGCCCGTCATGTCCGATACGTCTACGGACGCGAACTCGCACGGCAGGTCGGGCACTGTAATGTTGAAGTTGATGCGCATGGTCTGGTCCAGACCCTCGTCCATGACGATATCGTACTTGTAGTCCACCGTGAGGTAGCTATTGAACTCGAGGATAAAGAGCAGGAACATGATGAAGCAACCAGCGATGGACAGACTCACGCCGGGCAGCGTGCTCACCGTCAGGTCCTGCAGTTAATGCACAGCAGTGGTAGCGACATTAGACGGGTATACGAGCAGGAACAAGGCGGCTAAAGCGCGCACCTCCGGGATCTTCTTGTAGAAGTCCCACTTCTTCAGCACGTCCATGGCGCCCATGACGGAAGGAGCAGGTTTGAGTGTAAGCGAACGATAGACAAGACGCGTGCGGACACGACGAGCTGCAGCGGGTCGAGTGGAACGAGCTGTGGGCTGCGCGGTGTCGCCTCAAAGTCCGGCGCGGATCCTTGTCGGCGCTGGCGAGCTTTTGTGGGTCTTACGTGGCGATCAAAGGGGGCGGATGGATCGCTTTAGACAGGGAAATTTCCCAAGAGATGGGTACAGCGACGATGCAGCGATCGTACTTACTGAGACGATTCACGGTACGTCAGCTTCAACCACAACTTTCGATTAACCGCCAATCAGAGTGTGGCATTCCATCGAACTTGTCACACAAAGGGCACATCATAATCGGCATCGACCTCCCCCTCGACCTTCGTCTCCATGGGTTTCTGCGGCGAGTGCGGTTCCTACCTGGCCCCGGATCTACAGGGGGCCTTCTGTCCTGAATGCGGTATGTTTCCCTCTCTAACCATGCCGAAATCGCCCTGAAAATCGCTCTATAACCTGATTAACGAGTGTATCATAATCATCCCGATGTATCTCCTCAGGTGAAGCGATTCCTGGCGCCGTGCCGGCTGCACCAGCCCCCGCGCGTCACGTGACGTTCGCCCCGACTCCGGACATGAATGACGCGCGTCAAACGCGAGAGGCGGCCGAGCAGCGCGCTCAGGAGGCCAAGATGTACGCCGATGCGAGTCAACAAGAAGCAGCCAATGCTATCGGCCAATACGAGGCGCAACAGCGCGCGCAAGTGGAAGCTCTAGCAGCTCGGGACAACGAGGCGCGCTCTTTTGCAGCGGAGAGCGAGCGGCGCGCAATTGACGCGCAGCGGGACGAGGCTGCACGTCGGCGCGAGGAGGCGGAGCGCCAGGCTCAAGATGCTCGCGACCGCGCTGAAGCCATGCGACTTTCGGCGCAGAACGCGATCTCGGACTACGAGGCGCAGCAGCGCGCGGCAGTGGAGCGTGAAAATGCACGTAGACAACAGGAGCTGGAGTCCCAGAGACAGCAGCATCTGCAGGTGGCGCAGGCGGCGCGAGAACGCCGTGAAGAGGCCGAGAGAATGGCTCAGGAGAAACTGGCAAGGGCCGAGAAACTGCGTGCGGATGCGCAGGCAGCGCAGGAGGAGCTGAAGAAACAGGAAGCCAAGCGTGCGGCCAAGGAGAAGCAGAGAGAAGAGGCCAGAAGACTGAGAGAGGAACAGGCTCGACGTGAAGAGAACCGACGGAAGGCCGAAGAGGAAGTGCGTATGGCGTTCGAGGCCAAAAGACAGGAGGAGCAACTGCGTCAGGAAGCCAAGAGACAGGAGGAACAACTGCGTCAGGAGGCCATGAGACTGTCAACCATGTCGGTATCGTCGACGGGCTCCAGTAGTTCCACACCACCTGCTGCGTCCAACGCGTGCGTGAGCTGCAAGGCCGCGCTCAAGCCTGCGCAGAAGTTCTGTCTGCAGTGCGGCACCAAGGTCGCTGCTTCTGCTACTCTGACTCCCAGTAGCAGCTTCTCGTCGCCCGCGCCGCTGACTTCTGGTAACAGCTTTTCGTCTGCACCATTGCAACGTACGAACTCTTCTGCGTCCAACTCGTCGTCTTCGTCGCTTCCTGGCGGTGAGCACAGCTGCGCGTCGTGCCATTTCACACTCAAAGCTACGCAGAAATTCTGTCCAAAGTGCGGCACGAAGGTCGCTGCTGCTCCGCCTCCAGCTCCAGTCATGGCTCCATCGCCTGCATCTTCTGTCAGCTCGGCGTCCTCATTCTCCGCTCCGAATCCAGTCCCGACAGCCCCAAGCGCTTGTTCCAAGTGCAGTCAGCCACTGAAACCCACTCAGAAGTTTTGTCTACACTGCGGAACCAAGGTGGCAGCAGCTGCAGCTGCCTCAACTCCAAGCTTAACGTCCTCGTCTTCGTTCTCGTCGAGTTCCTCGTCGTACACATCCGTGCCGCTGCCTGCGCCGATCCCCACGTCGGGCTCATGGTCCGCGCCGTCCTCGCAGCCCAGCACCAAGAACTGCCCCACCTGCAGCAAGGAATGCAAGGCCACGGCCAAATTCTGCATGGGCTGCGGGTTCAGCTTTGCCAAGAGCGACGAAGAAGAAGTCGCGCGTAACATGGAGGCGGTACGTCTGCGTCAGCAGCAGGTTCGCGACCGCGAGCAGCAACAGCGCAACCAGGCCTCCCTCATGGCCAACCAGGCAGCGCAGGCCTACCAGCCGTCCTGGTAAGGTGCTCGCTCGGGATTGTGATGTCAACGTACTTGTATTTTGATACCTTTTCAGTCGAACTCATTGGGAAAAGTAGCGAAACAGGTAATACAGGGGCCGTGACTAGAGTGTTGAGCTTCCCTTGGTCACTACAGCATACAGCTTTTTGATAGTCTGGGCCTGTTCTTCAATCATGCTGTTTTGACGCTCAAGCATAGTGTTTTGCTGCTCGAGAAGCGCCAGCATCCGGTCGCTCTTGGACTGGAGTCCTTCTCCCAGCAGTTGGGTCCTTTGCCGGTCTTGGGCTTGCTGTACTTGCTCCTGTTGCTGCTGCAACGTCGCTGCAGCGAGCGCAGCTACTTGCTGTTGGTGATACTGCTGAATCTGCTCGTATGTCTGCTGCCCCAGCGCATTCAATGTCATTTGCTGGAGCTCGGCTTGGTCGGTGTCCAAGCTGGTATCCGCGTCGTCAGGCACTGGGGGTGCCGGCGCCTTCTCCTCCACCAATACGCCCGTGGACAAGTTAAATCGCTTACAGAAGTTATAGTACCATCCGTTAGACGCCTGGAAATTCCCCAGTCCGTACTTGGGCACCAACAACTTGGCCTTCTCCTTGACAAGAGACGGTGGGACCGGCACTTTCCTTGCCTTGAGTCCCCGGACCCATTCAAACAGCTCTCGCTCGAACGGCATACTCATGACGTGGCCTCCACGTTTGCGTCCATCTCTGGTCTGCGCACTCCCGTAGCGATAGCGAGCTCGCACCTCTGCGCCCTTTTGCTTGAGCTTCTGAATGGCGGCGCGCGTGATACCGTAGCGCCTTCCGATCTCGGCGTTCGACAGGCTGCCGCCTGATTTCTCAATCAGTTCCAGGATCTCTACGCGTTGTCGGTCTGTGAGCCGCCTGCCGACTCCCTTTCCCTTCTTGACGGGCTCCGTAGCCGCCACAAGAGCCTCGGAAGGCGAGGCAGAGACCACAAAGTGAGTAGCCGGAACGACGGCGTGTTGCACAGCTTCTAGGGTCCCCCCAAAGGCGGCAGACGGCTCATCAGACTCAGCAGAAAACGATGAAGATGATGGAGTGATTCCTATCGGGTGAACATTGCTCTGGAGCTGCGCAGCCGCCGCAGATGCATCGGGGGAGACCATTCTGCGTGTTGACCTACTGAAAACGAAAAGCACGCAGCCCTGTATATTAAACCCCTCTCAACGTATACCTTTCTTTCCCGCGTATACTTTGCAAGACACATAATCGTACGTAATTGAGACATGGTGTACTCCACACCACAGTGTTGGTAGAGAGTTTTCAGTGTAAACATTTTCACTTGCGTTTTGTATCCAAAAGCACCATGCAGGGAGCTGTACTCACTACGCGGCGCAGGGCCTTCTCGCAGCAGGCTCTGCGGCGCTTTGAGGAGGTCTCCAACGGCCGACGAGCGTCCACAGTGAAGCCCTCGACCTCCAAGGCGCTAGAGTTGGACGGCCGCTCGTATCTTCTACCCACTCTGACGTTGTCCAAAGTGTCATCCAAAGAGACCAAAGACTCGCCGTTGTTCCAGGCCAGAGCCAGCCGCCCCACTCCCGTAGTGCTAGATCTGCAGCAAGTCTCCAGTGACGGTGGGTTCAATATTTCCACTTTGAAAAATTTATTTTTCTAGAAAATGTTCATTTGTTTGGCTGATTTTTTTAGGCTCGCCGCACTCGCAGTCGATCAAGAAACATGAACTGAGGAACGAGATTTTGCAGCTACAGGTTAGTACATTTTTTATTATTATCTGTACATTTATTTAGTGAAACTGAGAATGTGACAAAATTGTTAGGAAGCTGGTTACATGCCGGTGGGGATCACCAATGCCAGCGAAGACGTCAAGAAGGCGGCGGCGGCTCTGAATCTACCTTATTTCATTGGCACGAGACTGCATTTACATCAGCAAAAGGCGGCGGTGGCTGTGGTGGAGGAAGAACAGACAGTGGAGCTTCCTGCCACTTCAAATGACGCTACTTTTGTTGCAGAAGAAAAGGCCGGTGCTTCAGTTGCTGCGCAGCCGCTTCCTCCCATGGTGGTGAGCCACTCGGTGCGCTCTGGGCAGCAGATTTTTGCGCAGAACAGGTCTCTCGTGGTGCTGGGCAATGTGAGCTCCGGTGCTGAGGTGATGGCGGACGAGGATGTGGTGGTGCTCGGTGCGCTCAAGGGCCGCGCACTCGCTGGCATCGGAGGCAATGTGCGTGCTCGCATCGTCTGCCAGAGCTTCGACGCTGAACTCATTTCCATCGCGCACTGCTTCACGACGTGTGACGACTTGGAGCAAGATGAGACTGGGTCGCTGCAGCTGCACAAACCTACGGCCATCTCGCTGCAGGATGACCGACTGCACTTCGAGTCGTCGACTGTGTGACTAGCACAAGAGAAGGGGAGCGTTTTTTCACCAAGACTGGCGCTTGTATATCTACCCCTGTCCTATCGCGCTGTAGCCGCTCGCTACTCTTCCTACTCTGCATGACATAAATAATTCGTTTTACATATACACCGGGTCAAGTGTCGTAGCCGTCTCTGTGTCTGCTACAGCTCGTGTCCAATTGGCTGTAGACCGGAACATCTCACACTCGTTCACAGCGTCTTGTAGGTCTCGACGGTATTCGTATGTGCTCTGGCAGTCGCGACCGCAGAACGCACTTGCGTCCGACGCTACCGACAGCGGACGGAAGAACAGCAGCCCGCAGTTGAGGCACGTCACCTGCGCGGTCTTGCGCTGCGCCTGAGTCCGGAACGGCGGAATATCTGTGGGTGTCCACTCCGCCGTCTCCTTGATACACTCCTGGTACTGCCGCTGTCGTCGCCATTGCGCTCGTGCTCCAGCCTCCTCGAGCTCCTTGAGCATGTAGACGCGCTGCCAGTCGCAGCAGTAGCTGCTGCAATTGGTCGCGATGTTTGTCGTCTCTGGCGTTTCCACTGTCTTTGTAGTCGTCGCTCGGTTCTCCATATCTGCAGGACACGAACATGCTCTCGGGCGGAGATGTAGCCGACGCTGCACAAACTGCCACGCTCGCGCGTAGATGCTGCTGTCCTGCTGGTCGCTGGTGCTGCTGGTCGTGCACGTTGTGGTGCTCATGCCGGTGTATTGCGGGGAAATCCACGGGTTGTTCGTCGGTGCTCGCATGGCAACAGCTTCTTCTTAGTCGGAGCTTCCGGGGGTTTCCTTTTTCTCTCGGTGTGTTCCTTTGTGAGAGAATATTTCGGTTGTGAAGTCTGACGTACGCTCGCTGGCCTGATCTGAAGACGTTTGATAGATTGCGAGCCAAATTCTTCGGGACGGGGAGCGGACAGTGTTCTGTCGAGAATCACCGATGGGTTCGGTGGTTAATTTAGTGGCAATTGACGAGCACCGACGCACTCAGCCTGAAGCATCGGAACGAGTCAGACCCATGAGGCAACACAAGTGCAGAGAATAAGTCGTTTTCGCTTCAACTTCAGTTAGCATCTGTCTAAATGGTATACTCATGCGTCAACATTTCTGCGACAGGTGCCAAGAAGAAGAATGATTGCATCATCTTTTATCTCAATGATTGCAACTAAGTGACGTCCACCACACCATAAAATAGCTCATCGACCTGTGGCCATCATAGCTCATCCTGTAGACCATGTCAACGACGTTCCTGCGCTCGCGCCGCCTGCTGCCGTTTCTGGCAGCGCCCACGGCTCTTCTATCCGTATCTTCCGCTCATCTAGAGGCCGCTGAGCCCGAACCCACTTCGCAGCCCGCCGTGGACTTCGTCGGCGTCTTCGTGGAGAAGGAATCGGCTGCGCGTCTGCGCCAACAGTTCCCAGCCAAGTTCGGCAATGCCGACGAGCCACTCGTGGTGGTGCTGCGTTTCCAGCCCACAGCTGAGGAGCAGGAGGCGTTTGCACCCATTTTTGGCCGCGCTGCCAAGCTGCACGTCAAGGGACTGGCCGAGGACGACCACGCACAGACTGTAAGTATCTAAAGCATGACAAAACGCCAATTAGACGTATCTGGACTAAATTTGAGACTCTATTGGGACTAATACAGGTGCTGGTAGCAGTGACGACGGAGACGGGCGAGTCTCTTGAGTACGATGGCGCCGCAGAGCCTGCACACGTCACGCTGTCGACGTCAGCCGGCGGACTTAGCGCCGGCTACTCGAGCGTGCTGCTCGAGCGTCTGCGTGCCAGCGACAAGCTGCGCTACCTGCTAGACGACGAGGAAGGGATAAGCCAATGGACTGGCGAGCTGCCGGCGTTTGAGTCCAAGCACCTGCCGCTTTTCAGCCCGTTCCCGGCCGTGGAGGCCAAGATCGTCAAGGTGGACGCCAAGCAGAGCGAACAGCTTGCACTGCAGGGCACAGTGTGTCTGTCGTCCCGCTTCGACGTGTCCACGGGCGAGTGCCAGGCGCCTAAAGCTGAGTGCGGCTTCTGTAAGTTCATGAAGGCTGGTCCCTGTGGCAAGGAATTTACGGCCTGGGAAGCCTGTCTGGACAGCTGCAAGAAGAGCGGCGACGACTTTATCGAGAAATGCGGACCCCAGACACTGGCGTTGCGTGACTGTGTGGACGCCAACCCAGAGTACTACCACGTGCTGAGCGACGATCCCGAGGAGAAGAAGGACGAGAGCGAAGCGGAGGACAAGTAAGTTACAGTACTCCTTTTGCGAGGACGTTTATCTTAGAGAAGCAAATAGTCCCATTCAACACTGGTGTTTTTTTATAAGTATGGACACTGGCCGTTACCCTTTGTATGTCGACTTGTATGCGTTCCAGTCCAGACTCAATGAGTTCCCTTCGTACGCCTGGAACTCCAGACAGACTGAAGGCAGGACTCAGCGCAGTGCCAGTATCGGCTTCATGGCATAAAGCGGCAGTTGTGCGTCGGCCACAACTGGCGCAGCTTCCCGCGGGTCCTCTATCTGCTCCCAAACAGCTTCAACAGCAGCAGAATGCAAGTCCGAACCAGCAATCTGTCCAGCCATTACGGAGGACTCCGTCGGGGGTTCCACTTAACAGGAGTACAACCAAACGCGTGACTAAAGTCCCCACGCTTTCATTCAACTCAAAGCGAAGAGGGAGAAACGCAATCTCGAACCAGTTCAGCGTCGACGGCGCTAGAAGAGTGAATGCTGGTGTGTATCTATTAGAGAACGTCAAGACTGGCCATCGCTACTTCGGGACGACGTGGGACCTTCACAACGCTGCAGCTCAGAGTTTCCACGACCTGCAGCTCGGCGTGCATCCTCATCAAGCTCTGAGTACGAGCTTTCAGCTGTACGGTGAAGCAGCTAGTGGCATCCGCTTCCGCGTCCTCGAACAGGTGAGTCCTCCGTCCTCGCCCAGGCCTCCAGCTCCTACCGACCAGGTCAGGGCGAAGCGGAGGAGAGTCAAGCGGCTTACCGCTGGTAGAGACGCGGATAACAACAAAGATGGCTTCGACGTGCGAGCCATGGAGCGGAAACTAGCGACGCGACTGCGTTTCCACCAGCGGAAGGTGGTTCGATGTGCGGCGTACAAGATCGTCCGTCGATTCTTGGTGTTGCCCTTACTAGCGCGTGCTTGGCCTCTCTGGGTTCGCGTTACTGAAGGCTGTACGCTTGTCGAACGTACTGCAGCTTCTGTGGAGATCCAACGCGTGGCTCGAGGCTATCTCGACAGAGTTGTGGTGGATGCAATACGTCGATACCGTGCAGCTCGAATACTGCAGCGATTCATGCGACGCTGTCACTTTACACTAAGCTGTAAAAGAAGAGCTCGTAGTTTGCTAGAGTCCAAGGCTGCGGGTGTTCTCCAACGATCGATGCGCGAGTTTGTAGCTCGTCGTAAAGCTCGAAGACGACGAGAAGGAGTGCGACGGTGGCTCGCAGCACGGAAGCTGCAGACACACGTTAGGAGGCATCTCGCGCATCGTCTGGTAGACTGTAGGAGACTGGATAAACGTCGAGCACTCGCTGCTATCCGTGTACAACGTATAACTCGAGGACATTTAGCTCGACTGCGAGTACAGCGCCTGCGACAGCGACGTATTGATGTCAAGGCAGCCACGTCTATTCAGAAGATGTGGCGAGGCTACTTGACCCGAACTAAAGTCACACTACAGCGTAGTCTCGAAGGAGCTCTCTCCACTCACCATAGACTACACCACTGCTCGCTAGAAGACCTGAGAGATGAAGCAGCCAGGACAATTCAACAGGCCTACAGTCGCTGGAAAGCTCGGCGTCTACGAGAGCAGAACGAAAAGGCCACAACGATCCGTTTGGCCTACCGCAACTACGTCGCCAGGAAGTTTGGCTGGGCTGCGACGACTGTGCTCCTGGAGACAGCGATGGCGAACCGCATCCAACGTTTAGGACGTCGTTGGATGTTTCAGCGCAGGTTTCGTCGTGTGGTTACTGCGTATCGACGCGACAAAGCTGCTCTTTGTATTCAATGCTGCACGCGTCAGTACCAAGCTCGACTGAAGCTGTACAAGTTGAGAAAGGAGAAGAAATGTACACAAGCGATCCGAAGGATACAGGCTTTCTGGCGTGCATATTGGATGCTACTTAGGCTGCGTGAGCGTGTTCGAACGCGGAAGCGGGAGCGTGCAGCTCGACAGATCCAAGCCACGCTCCGTGCGTGGATAGCACGACGCGAATACCTCGCCGTCAGAGACCTGGCTAGACGCAACAGAGCTGCTACGCAGATGCAGTGCATGTTCCGAGCGCGACAGGCTCGACGCGAACTGATGCGCCGGCAAGTGGTCCGACGTCTAGGCGGTTGTGAGAACTGTCGCTCTCAACTCGCCACAGTCTATCATTTCGAAGCAGAGAGCGAGCTGTGCGCGGCCTGTAGCGATGAGTTCGCCAGTCTTGGCGACGCTGTCATGGAGACCATCGATGTGAATGTGTATCACCGTATTGTGGTGCCTCTGGTGAGTGCGCAACGGGCGTATCGAGCCTTTCAGACCCAGAAGCGACTCCAGTTCGGTACGTGTACCTTGTGCGAGAAGCATGCTGTTCGCAGAAGCTGTTGGTCCTGTTTGCACGGCCACAGCTTCACTTCACACGATGGAAAACCATCCGTGGGCTTGATGTTTTGTCGGTCTTGCGATGCTCTGTTTCACGAGCGCAAGCAGCATCAGAGGAAGAATATTGAGGCTGCATACGCTGAAGAAGCTGCTGCTGTGACGATACAAAAGTACTATCGCCGGTTTGCACAGCGACATACGTTGGCAGATCTGCACCGTGCTCAACAGACTGCCGCCGCTAAGCGAGTCCAGGGGTGTTTCCGACGTCACCGACAGCGTCGAATCACGCGCGCTATCTGCGCGGCTCACGGACGGCAGCAGGTGCTAGAAGCAAGCGCTGCACGCACGATACAGCGAGTAGTTCGAGGACATTTAGCTCGATGTGAGCGTCGCCGTCTCAAGCACGAACGTGACAGCGCGACCAGAATCCAACGCGCGTTCCGACGGCATCAAGTGCGCCGTGTGTACAATGCGGCGGTTGTGATCCAGAGCCACGTTCGCGGCTGGCTGGCACGTCGTGTGGCTTGTGCTCTACGCCAAGAACGACTCGAGAAACAGCGGAACGCTGCTGCGTGCTGCATTCAGCGTCACACGCGCGGGTTTCTTGCACGGCGACGCGTACGGCACCTTCGTCAGCAGAATGCGGCGGTGCGTTTACAGTCAGTCTGGCGGGGATACGTCGCGAGGTGCGAGTTCCACGCACTGCAGCTCGAGAAGCAGCGGCAGTTCAACGACGAATTGCGCACCAGACTCCGTGCCGTCGCAGCGCAGATCGCCGAGAGTGAACGCGTTGCAGCCACGCGCATCCAGACAATCGTTCGTGGACGACAAGCCCGGATCGAGTTGTACAGACGAAAACGCCAGGCTGCCAGGAGCGCGCGTGAGCAGCTTCGTGACCGTGCCGTGGAGCTTGAAGTGGCGAGTGCGACCTGCATCCAGCGTCGTGTGCGCGAGCGTATCACGATGCCTGCCAGTCACCAGCGGCTTCGCGCTCAATGCTGTGCTCGGTGTTTCTTGAGTCGACGCACTGTGAAGCGGATGCGAATGGAGAAGCAGTCGGCTGTGCGAATCCAACGCGCGTTCCGGTATTCCCGTGCGAAGCGGAGACTTGCTCGACTCGTTGATGACGACACGGCAACGCCAGCGCCTGTGTGGGTCGAGCTCTTCGATGAAGCTAGCGGATACGTCTACTACTACCACACGGAGACCGGCCAGAGCGTCTGGGAACGCCCACAGGAGATGGATACTTCGCCTGAGAATCCAACCAGCGAGAATGTGGGCGAATGGGTCGAATACTGGGACGAAAACGTCGATGCTTCGTACTTCTACAACGTCAAAACCGGCGAGGCCACGTGGTCAACACCTGCAGGTTATCAGAGCAGCAACCAGGAAGATACTACGACTTCGGAAGCGTGGCCGATGGATAATGGCGGCACATACTACACGCTTCCTTCACGGTCCAAGATGGAGTCAACTGAGGCAGAAAACCAACAAATGGAGGCGTATGGGGATCAGTACGCACCGTACGGCTACGAATACGGTGAAGACCAGGCGTACTACGGCAACAACAATAATGAGGGTGCCTACTACTACTACGGTGATGGAACGGAGTACGCGTATCCCCTGGAACCGGCAGACAATGAGCAGTATGGGCCGGTTGACACCGAGTACGATATCAACTACAAGATTTACCTCACGCAGATTCAGCAGGAACAGCAGCAAGAGGACCAGCAAAGTGGGAACGATCAACAGCAGCAAGATCAGAAGCGCAACGACACCAAATGCGTTTGAATAGACCTGTGTGTAGCTTGATCAATCGTAGCAGCTGTTGCATCTCCAAGTTGAAGGCAATGCGTGGGTCACATTGTTTCGGCAATCGCCGTCGACTCGGTTGATCGATCACGTTGTCTAGTGCTGATTGGCCAGTCAACTTCAACTTGAGGATTGCCTAGCGCTGATTGGTCGGTCGACTTCAATTTGAGAATTCTGCGTCGGAAATTGATATCAGTATTTGTAAGATAGAGAGTTGCTATAGTACATATTGACGAACTGAATTGACGAGGCACTTGTATAGATTTACAACGTTCATGGCTACGGACAAACAGATAGACTTACTGACGAAGACGACGCTTGCAGCTCGTGTTTTTGCTCGGGAGCGTAGGCTCGGAAGCAGAGGATCCCGCCACCTTGCTGTCGTACGTCTGGCTTTGGTCGTTCGATGACGGCCGGTACGAGCCGTTGCTTTCGTTTGCCGTCGAGTCATCAGACTGGTTGGGACTGTTGGCGTCGCTGCCTTGGTCAATGTCGGAAGATCCCTCGACCTGGCTGCCAGTCTCACTCGTTTGGGCGGGGTTATCGGACGGAGACGAGCTGCTGCCCTCGTCAAGACCGGTAGATCTGCTAGGCTGACTGCCAGACTTCGAACCATTCGGCTCATCGTAGGGGGCGGAACCAGAGGTGCTGCTCTGATCGATATCGGACGAGCTGTCAACCTGGCTACCGGTCGCAGTGCTGCCCGCAAGCGAGAGTGTGTCATCGCATGGTGCAGAGCCCGAGGCGCTGCTCTCATCCAGGCCAGCTGAGCCCTTGGTCTCACTCCCTTCTCCACTTCGCGGGACGCCGTCGCCCTTGCCGTTCGACGCAGAGCCACTGCTCTCATCAATGGAGCTTGACCCGGCAACCTCGCTGCTAGATCCACTCGTAGGAGGAAAAGTGACCTCGCCCTGATCTACAGACGTTGAGCCGCTGCTCTCATCGATGGCGCTTGATCCTCCGACGTCACTGCCAGTGTCGCTCGTCGTGTAGTCACCACCTTCATCAAGACCCGTCGATCCAGCGGGGCTGCTTCCAGAGCTGCTCAATCTGGGGAGACCGCCCTTGCCATTCGGGGAGGAACCACTGCCAATGTCAAGACCGCTGCCGGTTAAAAGACCGCCGGATCCCGACGTCGATGGGGGTGGACTCTTGGGGTTGAACTCGCCGCTGGAAGGAGGAATTGTGAACGCGCCGTTCGACTTCGAGTCGCTGCCTTTGTACGATCCAGTGTTAGACGCGGTCGGTGTCGCAGTTGTCCAAGCAGGAACCAGAGACTGTGTCTGCACAGGTGAATCTGACGGGGTGATGTTGATCTGGGGAATATTGGCAGGATTGCCCTGCTCAAGAGCGTCGACTCCGTTCATGGCCACCGCGGCGGCGACGATCAGTGAGAGTGCCTTCCAATGCATCATTGTGGTCGAGAGATGTTTGATGTGGATGAAGGCTGGGCAATTGAATAATGAGCGTTCGGATGGTCGGCATAGCGGTGCTGGTCAAGGTGGTGCCATGGCAGAGAGTGAAAAGGCTACTAGGCAGACGTATCAGCTAGACTTTTCCCAGTCTGCAGGTGTCCACACTCCAAATTTGGTGTTCGATCCTTATGGCAGTGTGGATTAAATCCCATCAGTTTGGCCGTATGGCGCTACATTCATGCTGGAAATTCTGTTTGAACCGTTCGATCCATCAGGCATTTGCTGGAGGGACTTCGCACGGAAGTCTCAGCAAGTGATATCAAGGAACAGGCTGGCTGTAGATCGATAGCGGGTTTTGCCTTCAGTGAGGCTCCGCAGCTGGTGCCGCAACTTGCAGGGTTCTTGTCTGACTTGACGTGCCAAGTGGAAGGTACAGAGCGGGCAGCGGAACTGTTGCCAAGGCAGCAAGGTCTCCGTTTGAATTGAATTGATGAAATCAGCATCGTTCTCGTTAACAGGAAAACATATCGCTCGTGCATATTGTTGTCGAGAAGATATTATACGTGCACTTGCAAATGGATTGCATACCGGACTCTATGGACAAACTTACATCAAGGATCAAATAATACAGCGACATCTAGTTGCGGCGAAGACGAAGCTTGCAGCTCGTGCCCGTGCTCGGGAAAGTGGCCGAGTCGCTGCTCTCCGTGGCAGCCGACGCTTCTGTCTGGGTCGGGGTCGAGTCACTGCCGGTCGAGCTGGTCGGGGTGGTAGCCTCGCTCCCGGCCTCATTGGTAGGGGTCGTGGCTTCGCTGCCAGCCTCGCTCGTTGGGGTAGTGGCCTCGCTGCCGGCTTCGCTAGTCGGGGTGGTGGCATCACTGCCCTGGTTCTGAGTCGCCGATCCCTGCGTGGTCTGGCTGGCGCTCGAGTCCACCGAACTACCCGCGAGCGACAGAGACCCCTCGCACGGCTCCGAGCCCGAAGCGCTCGTCTCAACAGCCGATGAACCCGCAACGTCACTGCCAGTTGCAGAGCTACCCGCAAGCGATAACGTCTCGTCGGACGGGGCCGAGCCCGAAGCGGACGTCGACGCGCTGCCATACGAACTCTGCTGCTCCTGGCTGCCGACTGTCACGTCACTGGAGCCGCTCGTCGAGGAGATCGAGTTACTGCCCTGATCAATGGCACTGGATCCTTCCACAGCGCTGCCGGTGTAAAGGTCGTTACTTCCCGAGCTGCTCGAGGTGATACCCGTCTTGCCGGGAGATGGGGTCGAGGTGCCCTGATCGATAGCGGACGAGCCCTGCACGGCACTACCCGTGTACAGATCGTTGCTACCGCTACCGCTCGGCAGAGCTGTGTCGCTCTTGCTAGGGTATGATGTCGATGGCGAGTTGGAGGCAGTGCTCAGGTCAAGAGCCGACGACGCATCTACCGACGTTGGCGACTCCTGCACGACGGACTCGTCCGAGGGCGTCGCAGTGGTGGCCGACGGCAGCTTGACACCACCGCCGTAGCCCTGCTCAATGGCAGTGACGCTGTTCATGGCCACAGCGGCTGCGACAAATACAGAGAGGATCTTCCAGGACAGCATCGTTTTGGCGGTGATAGCGGAATGTAGTTGTAGTGTGGATGCCGAGGCAAATTGAATAATGAGCTTGTCGGACCGACCTGAACGAGTCCGTGGGGCACACCAAGCGATCGCGCTCCCCTTGCACCAGAGACACAGCGTGTACCACAGACGCGAACGATACCCGCTTTGCTCAGATCCAGCTGGACGGTCAGATTTTATTCGGTGTGACTTCACTCGATGCGCATCGAGCGATCTCGAGATGACGGCCAAGAGTGTTGAGGAATACTTCAGTACCAGAGGGTGGACAGGCGCGCATGCGTGTCTGAGGCAGCACAGTCACTCAGCGCGTCGGAAGCCGAACAATCGATCAATGTGCCCGAGTCATCTGCTCCAGCGGTCCGCACGAACACTGCGCGGCTGGGCCTGCAGCATGCTCGAAACGGTGAGGTCCGCAGCCGCTTTAAACGCGTATGGCGTGGGTTGATCGGATCAGGGCAGACTCGTGCGGTGTTGCTGCTGTACCGGGTCTGTCGAAGGTCGTGCGTGCATGCTGTTGGTTGGCGTCGGAGGCGGCGATAACGAGGAGAGTACAGGATCATCTACGTGAATGTACGTGTCCAACACGAGACGACTTCAACATCAACCTGAGAGTTTGAGAGTCTCAGGTTACCTTATTCGGCTAATCGCGTGTTCGACTAATCGAATGCACAGTGCTATTAATAACGTAAATGTATTACTATAATACATGTACATTTATAAAAGAAGCTTTGAACTTCATGTATTATACTTATCCTCTAAACGAACGGTTTACAACGACGACACTTAGACTGACGTTTGGAGGAGTATTGAGAAGCGATGAGCTTACGCTAGACCATGCCAGGTAGACACCTTACTGGCGGAGGCGACGAGTGCGGACCTTGCATCCTCCACTCGGTGGGCTGTGGTCGCCATCACCACTCGTTGACGCTTCGCCTGCGGTGCTGTCGTCAGGCGTAGAGCTATCCCAATCACTACCGTCGACGCTGGAAGGGAGGGAACCGTCGCCAGAAGGAACGCTGCCGCTGCCGACATCACTTGGTGAAGTCGGGAAGTCAATGCTGCCACTTCCGCTAGGGAGCAGGGGAAAGCCCGTGCTTCCACTACCGGGGGACGATGCTGCCACTGCCACTAGACACGTGCGGAAGATCATCACAGCTGCCGTCACCGCTCGATGGAGGAGGGTGCTCGCTGAGTTGACTATCGGTGCCTTCATCAATCGCAGAAGACCCGTCCACCTCGATACCGGCATCACTGGCCAAACTGTCATTATCATAGTCGCCACCAGTTGATTCGGAATTTTCAGTCGAGGTGGGCGTAGCTGTATTCGTGGTGGGCGTAAGCGACTGCACGGGTGAGTCATCAGGCGAACTGGTTGGAGGTGCAGTAGTCCAGACGCTACCTTCCTCAACGCCCACAACGCCGTTCATTGCGATAGCGGCCGCTACGAATAGAGAGATGGACTTCCAGGATAGCATAGTAGCTGTAGTTTGTTGTCGAGAGAGGAGGTTGCTGCGCCCAAGGTAAATTGAAGAATAAGCTATCGACTGCAGCGCGAGTATTTAGCCGCAGAGCAACCAAGGCAGCAAGAGGGAGAAGCATCCAGCTATTGCCGAGCTGGACCGATGCACCTTAGACTTATCTGCTTCAACTTACTGCGACGCAGGTCAGAGTAGAAGAAGATATACGCTACCGAGTCGAAGGTTCTTCTTCGAGTACATATTCTGTTCTCACCGTAAGCTTACGAACTCTGAGTATCCATGACAACGCCGATTTCAGTCAACATGGTCCACCCGCGCGAACATGGTCCGATTCATTGCAAACGAAGGCGACGTCGGGCATCTGATTTCCGATCGCGGCACGAAGCTTGACACTTGCGATGCAGGCCCGAGCTAAGCCTTACGTGTGGCTCATTTGGTCTCCACACCCAACAGACCTTCAAAGAGTATTGAGAAGAAGATGTCGGCTTAACCGAATCAATTCCATCACTTCCTTTTAGAATAATGCTAACCTGAGCGGTCGCGACTGCCCAGCAATTTTATCTGTCGCAATGAACTGGAAGCTACGCGTCGTACTGGATGCGTTCGTCTTGTTGCTGTTGCTAGCGCTCGACGCCCGGGATCTGTGGTACAAGACGCGTTGGCTCGGGCCAAGCGACGCCTTCGCTTTCACGACCAAGAATTCCGTTCTACTGCTGGATCTGCATCCCGCGGATGAAAAGCATCCGACCGAAAGTCTAACCGGGTGGCGCGTCTTCCACGAGACTTGCAGCGAGCTTCGCGCTCTCACTGGGAGTAGCAAAAGTGGAAGCGTTCATTCCCACTACCTTCACGTCCTGGCAGCCAACTGTTCGGCCCCCGACGGGTTAACCGAAGAGATGGCACCTCAGCTCTCAACGATGGTTCTAAGCAGCGATATACGCGCCGATGCCATGGCCTGGGCAGCGTGTAAACTGTTATACGTGTCACGACGGCCACCGCTGTGTCAGGACGCCATGGTCACGAACTTTTTGAACAAATATCGGCTCGGATCTCCTCAAGTGACTAGCGCTATGATGGCGCCGCCAATGTCCGAGGCAGAGCGCGAGTTACGAGCGCTTCTTGATGTTATCGGCAAGAGCGTGCCGCTTAGTAGAGTGGTGTGCGTCGGAGGCGTCGAGATCGATCAGCAGCCAGACCAACAGGAGCCATTGAGGTGGATCTTCGGTTGTGCTAGCCCGGACGTTCCTGGTAACAGTGCTGCCTTTGTCGGACAATTCGCGACGGGTTTCGCAGCGCTACAGACCGACAAGGCTCGACTCACAGCAGATGAGATCGACGTGCTGGGTATGCGCTTTATTTTCCGTCAGAATGCCGTTCGAAGCTACAGTTATCTCCCATCTTCTTCGGCTGCTTCGTATTCTCGAGAGCGAATGGAGGTATCCACGGCACTGAACTTGAGCTGCTCGGGATTTCTCTACAACGTACTGATATTAGTCGACGTGGTGCTGCTGGTCATGCACGCGTGGAGTTCGGTAGAGTTACTAGAGCGACTCATTCTCCCGCCATTGCTGCGTACTCCTACCAAGCAAGAGATGCGAGATCTCGTTAATGGAGAAGGACGAACGACACTCTTCGCATGCTCGTTAGTGCACAGCTCGCCGGTGGCGATCCTATCGGCAGTGTCCGCGCTTCTTTCGTGGCTGCTGCTACTTCCCCACACTGCAGTGTGGGAACTCAGCGGCGACGAGACCTCCTTTTCCTTTGCGTGGATCCACACACTTCTATCGGGACTGCGTGTGTGGGTGCTGCTGTTGCAACTGGTTCATTTTCTGTGGGGATTCTTCGTTTTCATTGACGAAGGACGCGCATACATGCTAGCGACGCGTACGTTCGTGTCGAGCAGCGAGCTCGTAGCTGCTGTGGTGATGGCAGGCTGTCTACTTCGTAGCCGTTTGCTTTCGATTCTACTTACGAAACACGATATGGAGGCCCAGCGGGTCGTGGACAACGCCGCGTTTCCTGGCCACTCGGCAATTAGCAACGCCTTCGAAGACAGGATGCACATGCTACCGGCTAGAGCGCACAACTCAGTGCTGTGGATGATCTACACACCGTTGATCGAACTACTGCTCCTCTCACTACTGCTCGTAAGCATTGGGTTGGCTGCTCGCTATCTGTTCCATGAATATCGCCGTCGTAGGGCTAAACAAGCCGTGGCTGCAGCCGATGGAGGCTCCGTCACTGGATTCTCATCCGCACAGGCAGCAATGGCTGGGTACAAACGCCTTCCGCTGGAAGAACTACTGGACGTGCCGATTCGATCGAAACACATCGTTCGTAGCGGTGGCATCGGTGGCTTGGAGAAGACTGTAGGCGACGAGCAGTTCCTCTGGTCAGTGCAGTATCTATCACATGGGGTGTTGCTCGAAAACGACCGCTTTCTGAGCACTCGTCGTGGCTTCTATCGGGTGCTACCAATGCAAGAGCGCATGGATCCGTGCATGGGTCAGCAGCGCCGAGAAACACCTGGCGAGGAGGCCAACGGGTCTCCAAAGCGTCGGAGATACACCGCAAACGTCTTCTAAAAGAAACGCGTCTCTTTGAGCGCAATAGCAAACCATCCTCTACATCAAACAACACAGACCGCCACTCCTTGAAGAGATAAGCAAGCAACCAATTCGTTGCTCATACTCGCTGTTCGGACAAGGTGTCCAAAGCGGTGCTTGTTGCTGGCGATCGAGAAGTCCGCGCAGCTTCAGCTGCTGGATGCGGGCTTTGCATTAACAATACTGTCCGGAAATTGCAGCTGAACACTATAGCCATCCGGATAAAAAGACACGGAACTTTCTTTGACCGGCTGTCAGTGGACGAACGTGCCTCAAAACCAGCCGGCGATCATTTCGCCAGTTGTTCCGCTCGAAGTGCGTGGCATGTTGCATTGCCTCTCGTGGCTGTGGCTGGCTGACTGCGCTGAAGAGAGCCACACGCAGCCCACGCCTAGCTCCGACCTGGCTTCGTCGCTGCTGACCTCCGTTTCTCGATGCTGAGAGCAGATACCAGCTCGTTTCTGGTTGCACTGGACGCTGCCTGCCCGAGTGGACGGACGTCTCGTTCGTTTCGGTGTGTGCGGGTGGACCAAGTCGATCGGAAACAGCCTCGGATATGCACGGCCACACACGCACCTCATCTCTTCTTGGCCTTGTCGCGCTAGTTACGATGTTGTACTGGGTCCGATGTGCTTCTCCACGTGCGCGGCATGAAACGTAGAACGTCGATCTGTGGGCGACATCGCGCTATCTCGACCGGGTAGCTGCGAACGCCCCCACCTTCTTGTGCAGTCTTTCGGCTCGCTAGGACCGCTATGCTCCCCGGCCTCTTCAAAATATTGTTGGCTCCTTGTTCTTCTGTCGCGTTGCTGAAGCTCATCCGATAGCTCATTCCTCAACTTACCAAGTCAACCACTGCAATCACCACGACCAGCTATGCAATCTTGGAAGACTCTCTCGCTTGTTGTCGCGGCCTCAGTTGCCATGAACGGCGTCGTAGGTCTCGAACAAGGCTACGGAGGTGGAATCTCGACCACCGCCCGCAAAGTTCCACCGAAGAGTACTTGCAGTCCACCGACGACAGCGTCGGCAGCGACGCAAGCCAAGTTGGGGACTCGACCGCGAGCGATGAAGGCAGCGCTAGTACCACTCCAATTCCCGACAGCAGCTACGGCTTGAGCTGGGACGGCAGCGGTGGCTACGTTGAAGTGCCCTCGGGATCGGATGATGGCAACGTTCCCAGTGGCAGTGGCAGCATTGAAGTGCCGCCCAGCGACGTCGGCAGTACAGTGCGCGTCGAAATTATAACCGCACTCGAAATTCGATTTTCTTGGGCTCTGTGTTGCTTTTCTTTGAGCAAACCGGCACTTCAAATATGTCTAAAGCTACTAGAAAACGAATGCCACAAGCAGAACTGAAAAAACAAACTTCGTTTTTTTCACAAGAGGCAAAAACGTCACTTTGGGTCGGGTCAAAATTATAGCCGCATGTTGTAATTTATCGGTCAAAATTGTAATAAACAAAAGATAAGCCGATTTAGTGGTAATAAATGGCTCAGTCGAAAAAAGCGCTAAAAATAGCCTCAGATCACATCGTTGGTTGTTATCAGGAAGCTCTCAAGATGCCACGCGGAAAGCAGTTAAGTGAGGAGGAGTGCCGCAAGATTGATATGCACGTGCGCGAACGCAAGAGCAACCGAGCCATCGCTAAGCTACTTGGACGTGACGAGAAAGCTATTCGCAACTATCTACGGCTTGGGAAGGCATCCTCAGCGACCAAGAGGACTGGCAGAAAGCCCAAATTAACAGAGCGGGAGGTCAGGAGGGTCTTTCGGCTGGCAATTTCGAACGGGTTATCGGCTAACCAGGTACGAAACAAGTTGTCATCTCTTCCTAGCACGTCCACCGTCCTTCGTACGCTGCGTAGCCGCAGCTACAAGTGTCGAAATTCCTTCGAGCGCCTCAGGCAGCGAAAGTGATACCTCCACGGAGGGTGAAGACAGCGCAGTGGGTGAAGCTTCGGTTGGAGAAGAGGACGACCAAACTTCGCCCCCTAACGGCGGCAGCCAGGTCAGCTCTCGTCGTCTCCGTCAGTAGGAGTCCAACAAGAGCGAGCAACTGCCTTGCTGGTTGCCTGTGTGCATTTGAATATCGTAAGAGTACTTGCACAGGGAGGATAAGTGTACGAAAGCGAGGACAGTCCATGTCGAATAACTTTGAATACTTCAAAAGTAGCTTTCTATCCAATCTTACGTGGAGCCGCAATGCATCACATTCGGGCGTTATTAGTCGAACAAGCTGCAAATCTAGAGCTTCCAAGAGGTATTGTTATAGTCGTCTCATGTTGGACTTATAGGTTGATCCACTATGGCAGATGAGATGCGCAATGAACGCACCCCCGTCCACTCCGCGTTGCTGTTGCTTCGGGGGATATCCACGCGCAGTCCGACGCAACATCGACTCCTTGACCCGGCACAGCAGCAACAGCACACCAGCTTCGTACCATTAAAGCGGCTGCGGACCTCACCGTTTCGAGCATGCTGCAGGCCCAGCCGCGCAGTGTTCGTGCGGACCGCTGGAGCAGATGACTCGGGCACATTGATCGATTGTTCGGCTTCCGACGCGCTGAGTGACTGTGCTGCCTCAGACACGCATGCGCGCCTGTCCACCCTCTGGTACTGAAGTATTCCTCAACACTCTTGGCCGTCATCTCGAGATCGCTCGATGCGCATCGAGTGAAGTCACACCGAATAAAATCTGACCGTCCAGCTGGATCTGAGCAAAGCGGGTATCGTTCGCGTCTGTGGTACACGCTGTGTCTCTGGTGCAAGGGGAGCGCGATCGCTTGGTGTGCCCCACGGACTCGTTCAGGTCGGTCCGACAAGCTCATTATTCAATTTGCCTCGGCATCCACACTACAACTACATTCCGCTATCACCGCCAAAACGATGCTGTCCTGGAAGATCCTCTCTGTATTTGTCGCAGCCGCTGTGGCCATGAACAGCGTCACTGCCATTGAGCAGGGCTACGGCGGTGGTGTCAAGCTGCCGTCGGCCACCACTGCGACGCCCTCGGACGAGTCCGTCGTGCAGGAGTCGCCAACGTCGGTAGATGCGTCGTCGGCTCTTGACCTGAGCACTGCCTCCAACTCGCCATCGACATCATACCCTAGCAAGAGCGACACAGCTCTGCCGAGCGGTAGCGGTAGCAACGATCTGTACACGGGTAGTGCCGTGCAGGGCTCGTCCGCTATCGATCAGGGCACCTCGACCCCATCTCCCGGCAAGACGGGTATCACCTCGAGCAGCTCGGGAAGTAACGACCTTTACACCGGCAGCGCTGTGGAAGGATCCAGTGCCATTGATCAGGGCAGTAACTCGATCTCCTCGACGAGCGGCTCCAGTGACGTGACAGTCGGCAGCCAGGAGCAGCAGAGTTCGTATGGCAGCGCGTCGACGTCCGCTTCGGGCTCGGCCCCGTCCGACGAGACGTTATCGCTTGCGGGTAGCTCTGCAACTGGCAGTGACGTTGCGGGTTCATCGGCTGTTGAGACGAGCGCTTCGGGCTCGGAGCCGTGCGAGGGGTCTCTGTCGCTCGCGGGTAGTTCGGTGGACTCGAGCGCCAGCCAGACCACGCAGGGATCGGCGACTCAGAACCAGGGCAGTGATGCCACCACCCCGACTAGCGAAGCCGGCAGCGAGGCCACTACCCCAACGAGCGAGGCTGGCAGCGAAGCCACGACCCCTACCAATGAGGCCGGGAGCGAGGCTACCACCCCGACCAGCTCGACCGGCAGTGACTCGACCCCGACCCAGACAGAAGCGTCGGCTGCCACGGAGAGCAGCGACTCGGCCACTTTCCCGAGCACGGGCACGAGCTGCAAGCTTCGTCTTCGCCGCAACTAGATGTCGCTGTATTATTTGATCCTTGATGTAAGTTTGTCCATAGAGTCCGGTATGCAATCCATTTGCAAGTGCACGTATAATATCTTCTCGACAACAATATGCACGAGCGATATGTTTTCCTGTTAACGAGCGATGCTGATTTCATCAATTCAATTCAAACGGAGACCTTGCTGCCTTGGCAACAGTTCCGCTGCCCGCTCTGTACCTTCCACTTGGCACGTCAAGTCAGACAAGAACCCTGCAAGTTGCGGCACCAGCTGCGGAGCCTCACTGAAGGCAAAACCCGCTATCGATCTACAGCCAGCCTGTTCCTTGATATCACTTGCTGAGACTTCCGTGCGAAGTCCCTCCAGCAAATGCCTGATGGATCGAACGGTTCAAACAGAATTTCCAGCATGAATGTAGCGCCATACGGCCAAACTGATGGGATTTAATCCACACTGCCATAAGGATCGAACACCAAATTTGGAGTGTGGACACCTGCAGACTGGGAAAAGTCTAGCTGATACGTCTGCCTAGTAGCCTTTTCACTCTCTGCCATGGCACCACCTTGACCAGCACCGCTATGCCGACCATCCGAACGCTCATTATTCAATTGCCCAGCCTTCATCCACATCAAACATCTCTCGACCACAATGATGCATTGGAAGGCACTCTCACTGATCGTCGCCGCCGCGGTGGCCATGAACGGAGTCGACGCTCTTGAGCAGGGCAATCCTGCCAATATTCCCCAGATCAACATCACCCCGTCAGATTCACCTGTGCAGACACAGTCTCTGGTTCCTGCTTGGACAACTGCGACACCGACCGCGTCTAACACTGGATCGTACAAAGGCAGCGACTCGAAGTCGAACGGCGCGTTCACAATTCCTCCTTCCAGCGGCGAGTTCAACCCCAAGAGTCCACCCCCATCGACGTCGGGATCCGGCGGTCTTTTAACCGGCAGCGGTCTTGACATTGGCAGTGGTTCCTCCCCGAATGGCAAGGGCGGTCTCCCCAGATTGAGCAGCTCTGGAAGCAGCCCCGCTGGATCGACGGGTCTTGATGAAGGTGGTGACTACACGACGAGCGACACTGGCAGTGACGTCGGAGGATCAAGCGCCATCGATGAGAGCAGCGGCTCAACGTCTGTAGATCAGGGCGAGGTCACTTTTCCTCCTACGAGTGGATCTAGCAGCGAGGTTGCCGGGTCAAGCTCCATTGATGAGAGCAGTGGCTCTGCGTCGAACGGCAAGGGCGACGGCGTCCCGCGAAGTGGAGAAGGGAGTGAGACCAAGGGCTCAGCTGGCCTGGATGAGAGCAGCGCCTCGGGCTCTGCACCATGCGATGACACACTCTCGCTTGCGGGCAGCACTGCGACCGGTAGCCAGGTTGACAGCTCGTCCGATATCGATCAGAGCAGCACCTCTGGTTCCGCCCCCTACGATGAGCCGAATGGTTCGAAGTCTGGCAGTCAGCCTAGCAGATCTACCGGTCTTGACGAGGGCAGCAGCTCGTCTCCGTCCGATAACCCCGCCCAAACGAGTGAGACTGGCAGCCAGGTCGAGGGATCTTCCGACATTGACCAAGGCAGCGACGCCAACAGTCCCAACCAGTCTGATGACTCGACGGCAAACGAAAGCAACGGCTCGTACCGGCCGTCATCGAACGACCAAAGCCAGACGTACGACAGCAAGGTGGCGGGATCCTCTGCTTCCGAGCCTACGCTCCCGAGCAAAAACACGAGCTGCAAGCGTCGTCTTCGTCAGTAAGTCTATCTGTTTGTCCGTAGCCATGAACTCTCTCGTCAATTCAGCTCGTCAATCAAAATATGTACTCTCTATCTCTATCTTACAGAGTAATACTGATATCAATTTCCGACGCAGAATTCTCAAATTGAAGTCGACCGCGAATAGGCAAGTTGAAGTCGATTGACCAATCAGCGTTAGACACCTTGCTGGGGAGAATAATCACCGTCAGAACTTCCACAGCATCGGTCACCGATTCGGTGGCATTATGTACACGACCTGGTTTCGCTAGGGGCTGGTGCGTCCACCAAGTGGTCGATCAACCGAGTCGACGGCAATTGCCGAAACGATGTTGACTGTGTGGATGCAACAAAGTCTTTTCTGAGTCACGGAGGTGACAACGCATGGGTTATCACGTCTACAGAATCACCCTTCGACCAACGCACTTTCATGGCATCAAGCACCCGCACGATCATACGCTGTTAGACTCTAGGCGGACAACGTCACTAAATACCAAGATGGATAACGAAATCTCTAACTGACCAAATAGCGTCCTGTCCCCGTATTCGGCGAGACACACGAGGGAAGCTGGCGCTCCGTGTAAACCTAGGGCCTTTGCTTACGGTAGAAAGTTACTCGTCCTCGGAAGTCTATGTGAAAAGGTCCAACTTAAATTTAAAATGATCCGAGCTCTCAGCTGACTAATCAAAAGCGAGAACATATCAAGACTATCGAAAAGAATGTCTCAGCTGACCAATCAAAGGCAAGAAAATGTCAAAGATTCGTCCAACGGTACCATAAAAGGGGGTACAGTTCCTTTCCCGCGGGAAGTAATTTGGCGGCAAACCGTTTTGAATGGCGGCCGGAGGAGTGACACGCTCACTTCTTATTTGTCTGCCGACGGATATCACTGACTGTTCGTGTGTGTGTCGACGATGGACGCCGCCCCGCGTGAGATCCAGTGGCTTAAGCGAATAATGAAGGAGCTGGGCGACGACCAGGAGGGGACAATGCCGGCCAAGCAGAAGGCGGCGGAGCGCTCTGCAGCGCGGCCATCGACTACTTGTAATCAGGACGAAGACGATAGCGAAGTGGACCGACTGATGCGGCGTGCTGTGCTCCTTCTACGCGTGAAGGCTACAAATGCACTGCGCGATATCGTACTGTTTGGGGAAGATGCAGTGGAGTCGACAGATGGCGAAGACAAGGACGAGGAGCTGGACGAACTCCTCCAGCGAGCAGCGCTGCTTCTTCGGCAGAGGTTGGCCAAGCAGAGCCGACGGGGAGGCGAAGCGGCGGCGCTGAATCCTGGGGTTACGTCGCAGCAGGAAGAAGGAGACGAAGAGCTCGACAGGCTGCTGCGGCGAGCCATGCTGCTATTTGGCGAGCGCCGTAAACTGTCAACTGGGGCACATAATGCCGAGATAGACGCAGAGCTAGATGTGGTGCGGCATAAAATGATTAAAGTGGCGAAGGGGTCCGCTTCTCCGGGATCACCGGGCATAACCGATGGGGAAGACTTTGAGGAGGAGGATGACGACGAACTGGATCAGCTACTACGTCGGGAGATGGCACAATTGCGACAGCAATCGAGCTCCCCTGCCGGCAACCAGCAGTCTACTGCGGTGGACGAAAGTCTTGATGACGTTGAGCACGATGTGAGACCAATGGGTTGGAGGAAGGCGTTGCGGCTCCAGCATATGACCCGAATGCAACAAGAGGAGCGTCAGAAACGACCACGTCGTGAGAGGGAGATTCTGACGGAGAGAAAACGCAAACGTGCACGAGGTCTTATTGAGCTCCAGAAGGACGATGATGACGACGACGTTGAGCACCCGGCAGAAGAAGAGTCTGATGCGTCATGTAGTCCTGCCACTATCATTGAAGGGCCAATTGCAACAGATACAACAGAGTCAGATCCCGTGGAGATCACGATCAAAACAGAGCCACCCCATTCTCATAACCAACGTCTACCAGAAGCCAAGCAAGTTGAGCAGAAGCGCCAAGAGCTACGCTGCGTCACGCCTGTCCGCGCTGTTAGTGAGCGGCTACAGACCGTTGAGGCAGCCCAGCAGACACATGCAGCAGACGACGACGCATTATTGACACTTCGAGCAAGCAATGCGAAGCTGATGCAGGAGAACGCGTCCCTGAAGCAGCAGCTTCAACTCCAGAAGGCCGACACGCGGATGGTGCTGCTGTTGCAGGAGCAGGTGCAGCGGCTCCAGCAGCGCGAGCTCGAGCTCATGCGAGCACTGGTACGTAATTGAGGTCTTTAATTATCCGCTTAAACTGACTAATACTTGTTGTTGATGCCTCGCAGGCTCAGTGCAGTGACCCAGCAACTTGTAGGTGAAGAGCTTCAACGCCTACGCTACATCATATATTCTTCTATTTAGTAGTATCCTGTTCTAATTTGCTAAAATCGTACAAAATCATCGATTGGTCCAAACAAACATTGGCGCGCTATTTTTAGCGTTCTGGATGTCGGATCCATTTCAGTCACTTGGCTATGGACGTTGCCGCGCCTGTAGCCGTGCGGATCGACACCGCTGTGCCCGCGCGCTCGCCGCAGAAACTGCAGAAGAAGCACAAACATCACAAGCACAAGAAGGACAGCAATGGGCCGCAGACGCCGCGCGGCAATAAGCCCAAGCGCCGCCGCAACAACCTTAAGCAGCCGTTGACCAAGGACATGCCGCGCGTGCTGTCTGATCTGCTGAAGGAGCCGAAGGTGGCGCTGCTGCACCGCGTAGTGAAGAACGTGGGGCCTAAAGTGTCGTGGCAGCTGTTGCGCGAGACGCTGCGGCTCGAGAAGGACGGCGGTCAGCCGGTGAACGCGGTGGGCAGCGGCAAGCCCGAGCTTTTCTTTGTGGTGGACGAGGTTTCGCAGGAATACAAGCCACGGCGTCGCACGTCTGGAGGCGTGTACTTCACGTTGCTCAAGGACAAAGTGTCCAAGGAGGTGTACCGCACCATCTACGAGGTGGAGGATAGGAAGAAGAAGGACGCCAAGAAGCGGGCGCGCCACCGCCAGCGACAAAAGATGGAGAACACGCTGTCCAAGTTGGGCTTCGACGAGCTGACACTTGCGACGGGAGGCGAGGGCCCTGCAGCTCCGAGCAGCAACGAGACTAGCGTGCCGGCTGCCGTCGCTCCAGTCGCCGCTGGAATGGGCACAACAGCAGCCGAGGATAGCGAGGTTGCGGCGGAGGACATGCAGATCAGCTGAGAACCAGCGTACGGATTTATTTGAGACGTGTTGCTGCGGCAACGCATTTTTTCGCCAGATTTTACCGACGACAATAAGACATTGGATTCTACTATCGGGTGCTCACCACATCGTCTTTTGAGAAATGATTAAGTAAATTAGCAGGACTATCGTTTTCACAAAAACAAACGGCATTTATGGCTATAGTGAATCGCGTTGGCGTCGATTGCTGTAAAAATGGTAAAATTAAGTTACCGTGGTACCAGTGGTAACACGCTGCTCATCCAACCCCCGCAAAATCGTGCAATCTTCACCTTCACGTGAGGCCAACCAGAACGACTCCCTGGCTTGGAGGTTGCTCTGATACTTCGCAAGTTGCATAAGCGCTTATAGCGTTTCATAAGTGATATCCTTGCTTTATTGTTGAACAAGACATATAACACAAGACAAGGAATACACTCGTACATCGCTTGCTTGCCCAGTTTAGAGAGAGAGAGAGGATCAGACTAGTCTATTTAACAAATTACTTTTTGTATACAAGATGTCTGGAATTTCCTAAGCCAGGATCAACGCTGGTTGCCCTGCCGGCTCCGGTGGTCGATCGTTGTTCCCCACTTGTCGCGGTGACTCCGTTGATTCACCCCAATGCATTGGAGTAATCTTGTGCCTTCTACTTTGGTACTGGGTCGACGCTGCTCTCGTTTGGCCACTGCTCGCAATTGTCGGAGACCTCGAGTCCAGAAGGCCATTGCTCCCTCTTCCGTCGTAATGCGTTTCCCCTGATGGACTACCACGTTTCGCTGCATTCACAGTGTGGTGATGCATAGCGTGCTCAGCATCCACCGTATTCTCTTCCATTGCTGCTCGTAGGGCTTCGCGTCCTCCCCAAAACCTCTGCGAATTTGCTGTTGAATTGTAGGCGGTAATGAAGGCGGCTTCCTTGACGCACAGTTCTTCCGAAAGCTGCTTGCCCAGTTTAACAAGACACTTCAGCATCAAGCGCACCAGGCTTGCTGCATCGCAATTTCATGACGAGACACTTGGTATTCCGCTGTCGTGGTTGTCCATCCCAGTTGAATTGAAACGAGTGACAGCGGCGACGCGACGCGGCCGAGTCAGTCCTGCGCATCCTGAAGCTAGTGGTCATCAGACTGACTCAGAGCAAGGGCTCATTGGGGTCGCTGCGTTGCAACGCGAGCACCAACGGTGTGAGCTAACGATGTTGCGCGGTAGCTCTGCGGGTGCAAGGTAGAGGCTGTTTAACAACCAGCCGTACGCCAGAGAGACCGTCGGAAAACTGGGGTGAGCCTAAACAGCACTGAAACAGTAGTTTTCCCCTAAAAGTATGCTGTATTCGTTGTAATACTCGAGTCTACATTCGTAATACCGAGGTGATCCCACAGCCACATTCCATATTCCGATCTAGATCGTCGTTCGCCACCAACAGCCAGTATTAATAGTTGTACGTCACATACAGTACTAGCGCGTTTGCTAACGTAGTGGTGGTGACGAAGTGTAGTTCTTTAATTGTGGCGCCATCGCGCTTTTGTCCATGGCGTGGGCGCCTTTCGTGTTAACCTCGCTGCAAGGGTGGTGATTCTTCAGGCCGACGTTCAGCCCGCTAGTTCTGATACTTCAATCGGCTTGCGCGTGTTGCCACAGCAATGAAAGCTCTCTTACCAGTTCCGTAGCACCCGCTGCCTCTATACGCCAATTATACATGGAATAAATCCGCCACACCACGGTACATGCTATCTGCGGTTTCGCTATGTCAAGTAGGTCACTATTATTGTCGGCGGATAACCTGTACTGCTCGGGCATTAATAAACATCGGCGCTGACCCGAGTCGCCGCTCACCATGAGAAACGCAATGCATTTAACATCACCGGCATGTTGAAGTGCGGCCGTCTGCCGTTACGGCGGTGACGTTCTCTTTCAAAAGCACCTGCTGCGGCGCTGCCATAAGCAAAGGAGAGCCCGACGAAAGCGTCGGCGTCGGCGTCGGCGTCGGCGTCGGCGTCGGCGTCGACGTGTTAGCGTCCTTCTCGGCAGTACCGGTACTGTAGTTGTGCTGTAGCGCGGGGGTGTAATCGAATTGTCTAGCTGTAAAGATACGCGCGACCTTTGTTTGGATTGACGTTGGCGCTCACTTGTTTTTTGGGAAATTGCCAGATCCTGGTACTATTCAAATAGCACTCGCCAAATCATGATCACCCTCGCCAGATCCTGGTACTCTGGCGAATAATAAGATTTGCGACCTGGTACTCTACGACTCTACAGCTTTCAACAAGGCACACATGTGAGGTCGCAAAATAGGTAAGAATCAAAAGCAAAAAAAACACTGGTGATATTGACTATGCAGAGAATGGGTTAAGCTAATTCTGCGCAAACATATTCAGGTAGCAAGCTGCGGTCGGGACTCGAGCTTTGAGCTTATTGTTGCTCGCGCGTGCATCAGGTGTGTCCAGGGTGGCTGCACAGGCGCGCCTTAGCTCGATAGCCCATGCGCCGACTTGCTTCCACACCCGCAACCCTGTGAACCTGTTCAACGAGCGCTTTTCCACTCACATTTGGGTTGCTCAGCGTGGCAGCGCGAGCTTGGCTCATGCTAGCGATCTGGTTACCTGTCGCCTTGGCGAAACCTGTACAGCCGTTGTGCTCTGCATTAAAAGAGCTGACGAAATAGTCGCTTGCCACGGTACTCTTCGATCGAAGCACACGAATTTCAAATGAGCCCTTCGTTTTGCTGGAGCATACTTACACGTTGCTGTGCCCCCAGACAGCTTCGGGTTTGCTTGTCCTGTACGAGCATGGCGAGGGTGATCCTGATTTGGCGAGTGCTATTTGGATAGTACCAGGATCTGGCAATTTCCCCTTGTTTTTTGTAAGAGAGTGGTATAGTATACCGAAGATGGGCGCGGTTGAAGAAGAAAGGACTATGGCGCCAAGCAGACATCGCCAAGCGACATGGCGCCTGGAGCGAGTGAGACCGTCGAAACGCTCCTGGGAATGCTGCCGCACCGGCACAAACAGCTCGCGGCTGTCGATACGAGGCTGCCGTCCTCAGGCTCTGGCCGTCTGGGTTCCTCCCCGGCGACATGCGATGAAGTCGCCAACAGAAGGCACTCTGTTTTCCAGGGGTCCAGTTTCCAGTAAAATGTGAGCCTAGTTTTAGAAGTTGAACTTGGGAGCGAAGTACAGTCGCAGGAAGTGGCATAGTCAAAGCAAGTGAACCCGTTCCGGTTCCCCGCCCTTTTCCACTTCACTGAGGTTCACTATTACGCTCGCGGTGCGGACGTGAACAGCTCAGTATCGCTTTAGCCTCATAGTCTGATTTGAGTCGCCTCGCACACATCGCGTCCAAAGAAAAAAAAAGAAGAAAGCGTACTTAGCAGGGAGACAGGACAAGAATGCTGGACTTGATGCAGGCTCTGCACCACGCGCCGTCGACGGACGCGGAGCTGAGCGGACTTATGTTAAGCGACGAGGAGCTGGGCGAGCTGGGACTCGAACAGCTGGAGCACAACGCAGACGCCGCCGTGATGGCCATCATGCTGCCAGGAACTCTGTCGGAAGAAGAGCAGGGCAGCCCCGCGGACCAGGAGCAGGACGAGCTGGACTCGCTCTGGAGCGCCGCACTGGGTGAGCCCTCGTCGGCCCCGAGTCCGCACGAGTGCGATCCGGAGCAGGACGAGGCCATGGCCCAACTGGACGACGACCTGGTGAGTGGCGAGCTGTCCGAGAGCGGACCCGACGAGGTCATGACTATGATGATGGAGCCCGAGGCCTCCATGCACGCGGACGCGCTCTTCCCGTCGTCATCTGTGGCGCCGCTGCCTCCGCTTGGCCTACGCAGCGCTCTGGTGCCGCCTCCCGTGCCCGAGAAGAAGCGTCGTGGCCGCAAACCGTCCGTCAAGACCAAAGAGAAGAAGCCCAAGCGCGCGCCTCCAAGCGAAGCCAAGGCGCGTCTACGCAGCTACGAGCGTCGCAGTCGCCACAAGCGAGAGGTGCGTTGACAGTCCCGTATCTTGAGCCGCTGAGTCAGCATTTTTTGACAAGTGGACTGACGATGTCTTTTGTGTTCTTTTCTGGTGTCCGCTCTCGCCGTCTCTTGACCCTTTTTGACACCTTGCGTAGCACACGATGATGACCATGAAGGAAACCGTAGCAGCCATGGAGAGCCGCATCCGGGAGCTGTGCGAGGGCGTCAAGGCCGAGAGTCCCATCCGTCAGAAGATCTCGGAGCTCACTTTGGAGACCACACACCTCACCAACCACAACTACAGCCTCCGCAAGGCTCTGGACGACCACCGCTTCTTCCACTCGATGCTGCAGCTCGAGTACGACCACGTACGTTACAACATTTGACAAATCTGGATAAAAATCCTTTGTATTAATCTGATGTGTTTAAATCACAGCGCGAGACGACGTCCGGCTCAGTCTCTGAGGAGCAGTTCGACCTCCACACGCCGCGTTCGTGGCGTCCCATGGAAGAAGCCACGTGTCTCCGTATCATGCGCGACTCGTTCCTCGAGATTGAGGCCTTTTCCAACAGCGAGGACTTCGTCACGAGTGGCTTGGAGATCTGTGGCTGGCGCGAGAAGCGGAAACTGGTGGGCAACAATGTCAACTTCATGTTCCACAAGAAATTCGCTAAAGATTGCAGCGAAGACCTGGCCGCGCGCAGCTGGGAGATGCGAGCGGTGCAGGACCAAGTGACGCGCTACTTTGGCCACAGTCTGGAGGTTAAGGTCGAAGTGCTGCAGCGTTTCGAGAACGATGTGGTGGTTGTACGTCGCAAGATCAAGCACACAGTGGACGGTTGGGTGCACCACACCATTTACCTTTTGTTCCGCACCAAGACGCCCGATGGACATCTCGTGTGTATTCGGGACATGAACCCGGAAGACGCAAGTGATTTAAACATCATGTCGGGAGCCACACCGCCGTCGCAGTGCGTCATCTGGTCCAAGGCTTTCATCTGGTGGAAATTCACGACACTACCGGAGGTGGAAGGCCAGCGGATCCGCGGCTTTGAAGTTGAGTACGGAGGCTCATTGGGCTCAGCCACGTCTGCCGACGCTGCATTCTGGATGCGAGAGGTGCTGGTACTAGCGTTGAGGTGGGAGAACCTGGTGGTGGGGCCGCTTATCACACTGGGCTAAGGAGTTCAGCGTCGTGGTTGGGGCGGGTAGAGGCAACGGGAGGGTGCAGCTCAACTGTCTAGTCCCAAGGCTTCCTTTTCCCGTTGTTTCCAGTAATTTTATGAGTTAGCTTTTGTGTTAGGAAGAACGAGGCGTTTGATAATATTAGGGAGCGTGTTGTACATTGTGAAAAAGTGACAGTTGGTTCTCTTAACTGCGTGAATATGGAGGTACCGTCTGCAGTCACGAAGCCGCGCTGGACAGCTCGTGACTCGTTCTGCCTTGGTCTCGCAGCATTTGTGGTGCTCAATGTGCTCATGTGTCTGTGGGTAGCAGTGACGTCCATGTCGACAGCTCGGCGTCAAGCTACTGCAGTTTTTTTCGCGCTGGAGAATGCCTCAGCAATCTCGTTTAACCTGAGCTTGCAGACGAATGGGAGTGCGACTGAGCGACTCAATGTTACTGGAAGACTACGGCCTCGTCTCTCGGAGTGCTCACACAGACTCCATTTCGATGGACGCATGGTGGTAACCTCCTCTTGGAATGTCAGCGAACTGTTCGTGCTAATGAATCATCGCGGATACCGCCGGCCGCTGGGCACCAGCAGCGCGAACGCAACGTGTTTAACGACGCAGGATATCCCACCGCTGCATACGCTGAAAGACACTGTACACAGCGCGTTCCGGCCGGAGCTTTACTCAGAGTTTGACGTGCGTTGCAAGCCGCTACAGTTCACGTTCTACGAAGAGCCGTTCGTCGCGTGTGCTGAGGATTGGCTTCGAGTGAGGCTGAAGATGACTTCACCTTCAAATATTACGCCGAGCGGCAGCGCTGAGCAACAGCCAACAGATCCGGTGCTGGTGATCCACGGCAAGCAGTCGGCGTTGGAGCTCACAGTGCTGCCGGATACACAAGTAGATGCCGATCAACCGTTTGAGCAGCTCGACCACTGCGAGTATCTTGAGGCGCCCATGACCTCGGGAGAAGTCTGCTCGATCTGGCCAGTGCGATGCCCCGGTCCACGCATCGATGCTTGCACGAAGAGAGAGGATTCATAAGACGTGCAGAGATGACAAGGCGAACAAGTGCAAGTGACGTAGTGTAGGATGCAAAATGCAAGTTGTTGAGATGCGTTTCCGTTTGTCGTGGCTTCAACGTGGGCTGCCCGTATTCACTGAATAATTCAGGGTCTGACAATTTGTCCTTACACTTCGTCGACATCTTCGCTGGTAGCGCCATGGCTGCCAGCATTGCAGCGAGCTGTACGACAGTTAGGTAGTTTTGTCCTGCTTTCTTGGGACGCGGCGATGCTGTCGTGCGTTCTCTTCTTTGTAAGACTTCTCTGCTTGAGCTGCACTCAACCAGTTCGCATTTGCCAAGATGGACGGCGAAGGTGAAGTGCTGGAGCAGCCGAAGCGAGTGGCGCCGCTGAGCACAGTGTCGCTCGACTCGACCTACGATCACGACGATGGAGACTCTACTTCAGTCGAGAAGCCACCGCTACACAACCGATACTCTTGGGCCCCTTTTGTAGTGTTAGTGGTCTTGGTCTTGGTCGCCGTTGGCCTGGTGCTCGCCTTGGACCGCGACAATGCTAGTCAGTATGGAATTGCAGTTGATGAAGGAGACCCGATACTCTCGACGATGCACTCATCATTGACGAGTGACAAAGGTCTCACGGCACCTCAGAAGAAGCTAGTTGAGTGGTTGAAGCAGGCGCGTAACGCAAGCGAGCTCTACGTACAAGGAGACAGCAGTAACATGAGCTTAACCGGGATCCTCTTCCCGCAAAACGGGAGCGATACGTCGCTGCCGTTTGACGCCTTGGTGACCATCGATTCGGGTGTGGTGCTGCCTAGCCGGCAGTGTGTAGCGCTGGCAAACGGAAGAGGCTACAAGTGGGTCGAGACCTCGTTGGGCTATGAAGATACCATCGTCACGAGTGGATGCTTGGCTACACACCAAATTATACCGTTGGATGGGTTCGATTCAGTCATAGCAACGGCAGATTGGGCGTCTTCTGATGGTGAGGTGAATGTAGTATTCAATGGAGAAAACTACACCATTTCGAAGGAGGAGGACAACTACGACTACTACTCGAGTGGGATGGAAGATACTCAGTGCTGGCTGATTGACAGCGAGAAGGAAGAGTTCGGATTGAGTGCCTGCATGTCAAGTATTGGGGACCTGTTTCTGAAGTCGGACATGGCAGAGGTACTCAAAGCAGCGAGCGCGTGCCCACAACTCGCACCGAAGAGGACCAGTTTGGCGAGCCACACAATGTCTTTGGTGCCGTTGCCGCTGCGCAAGTGGTATGCTAGCTACAAGGAGTAGTTCATCTTGAGTTCTCATAATTTGTTGCGACCCATATTGGGCCAATACCTTTTAATGTATTGTGCTTTACATTTTGTTGGCAAATTAAAATTTGCCGACAGTAAAATCGGAATCCAACTCCGATTTTTGCTTATTAAAAACATTGTCACCCGTTCAACAGTGCTCACATCTGGGCCATTTCACAGTGCTATTTCACTTTTTATTTGGTTTTGCTGCATTGTAGCACAATGAAGCCTCCCCCCTATTGGTAGATCTTAGCAGTACGTCCTCTTAAAGCGTTTGTCTCCTGTTTGCTGCATGTAGGATGCAAACACAGTTTTCTTCCTCCACTATTAGCGGGATTTGCTCTTGCCTGCGGAGGGTTTGGTCGGGAACCTAATAAATCGTGCCATGACTATATACCGTGCTTGCCTTGCACCCCGACGTTGCTATAAAAGCGGAAAACCATGGTCTACACAAACGTGTAAAATGATCATCTAAATGATTTTAATCTTAAAAGGTCATGAAAAATATTACCACTACGTACTTAAGTACGATTATCATGCATCAATTACTTCTCGATACTCACAAGAGTGAGACACGCTGCAAGTCTGAAAGGAGGCAAGTGCTTGCAACATAGTGAAGGCAAGCGGTGTTCATATATCGAACTCGGGAAACATACTCGCAGAGGAAGCGAGGACAGATCTACAATTTCTGGATGATGTTTTTTTGTTTGCATGCACTCGCGGGGTATCACTCAACCAGGTTCCTGTATTTATTACGATTCAAAATGGTTGCTTACTACTCGTTGTGGCACCATGAGGAGTGCCTGCAAAGTCTCACTTCCATAATTATCTAGAGGAACCGTCCAGCTTCAGGCAGTGTCTCCAGCCAGCGCAACACGTGGAAATGATTCTTCTCTCGCGCCGTTTCCACAACAGCCTCGAATCCAAAGTGTCTCCGATCGTGACCATAGAGCCACTGTAGTAGTTCCAGATCACCTCTTGCAGAAGCATCCACCGTCTTGGGCAGTCTAGAGCGAAGCCGTTTGTGGTCTTTCAAGAACTGCAGCACCGCAACCAA
This sequence comes from Phytophthora cactorum, assembly GCA_016864655.1. Classification (NCBI taxonomy): domain Eukaryota; phylum Oomycota; class Peronosporomycetes; order Peronosporales; family Peronosporaceae; genus Phytophthora; species Phytophthora cactorum. The sequence continues at coordinate 526,044 of NHQK01000012.1, forward strand.
TCGCGATTCACCTGCCATCGCAGTGCAGTACTCACTGCGGTTCTTGTAGAGGAATTTCACCACCTCAAAGTGGCCATTACGCGCAGCATCGTCCATAGCTGCAGGAGTGCAGCCTTCCTTGCGGTTCTGGTGAAGAAACTCCACAACATCCAGGTATCCGTTAGCTGCGGCGCGATCCATCGCAGCTACAGTACACTTGGAGTTCTCCACATTCCCGTGCAGCCAACGCACGATAGACAGAAAGCCACCCGCAGCAGCGTCATCCATAGCGTGGGCAGTAAAGCGGTATCCCTGATGGTGTAGCCACTGGACGAGCTGTAAATCTCCAAACGCTCCAGCCCCGTCGACTCGAATCCGATGACGTTGACGTGTCAAAGACTCGAAGGTTTCTTCCATCCACTCGACGATCTCTTTGTGTCCTCCTGCAGCAGCTCCACGAACAACATGCGCTCGTCGACAATGAACGGGATACTGGTGTTCATGCAGCCACTGCAGCACATCTAGGTGGCCCTCCTTCGCTACTTTATACAGCTGGCTGGTGTAAATCTCAAACCTGAAGCGTCGATTATACATCTCCGCCTCCGTCGACGCTCTATCATGCAGCCACTGTAGAATACGTCGCTGTCCGTACGTCACGGCAGCCGTCAACGCCGCTTGAGTCCACGACGTATACGCCACCTCCACAGTCTGCATCACGTACTGGACAATATCCAAGTGTCCTCCTGCAATGGCATTCTCCAGCGACTTGAACGTCCTGATCTCGTAGTATCGTGAATAATTGAGCCATATCACGACGTTCAAATGTCCATTTCCCGCCGCTCTTTCCAGTCCGCGTCTCGTGCATCGATTCCCCAATACATTGTCGAGAAACTGCACGACATCCATGTGATTGTGAGCTACAGCCGCGTCCATGACGTTCCACCCAAAGGCGTACGGACCCTTCATCTCGCAATACCATTGCACGAGGTCCAGTCGTCCATTGGCCGCTGCATGGGCGATCGCATCCTGACTGTCCACTGCCGCGTCGTCCACCATCTTATTGCTAAATTCATCATGGAGATAATGTAACATTTGCAGATTGCCACTGTAAATTGCTGCTCTTTCGACGCCATGGAATCTCCCCTTGGGGTAGTACTTGGAGCGTAGCCATCTCACGCCAGCGAAGAACCCTCGAGCAGCTGCGTTATTTAACGCAGTCTTGAACTGATACTGTTTGTAGCTTCGTTTCAGCTCCGAAGACCAATGGAAAAGCTTCTTCTTCTCGCGTGACGCGGCGTGTTCTAACAGCGTTAAGGACTGCGAGTCCAGGGGCTGGTTCTGCGCGGCCACGGAGACGGATAAAACCTTGGACACGTCCAGCAGCACCTTGAGTTGAGAGGTTACGTGGTCAAGAGCTTCCACTTGAGGATACTCGCGCACCACGACGTCCACGCAGAGAAATGCGGGACAGTAAGAGGAGGCACCTGCCATGGTTTGACAATATCTGGCTTGATGCTTATCAAGGTTGGAGTGATGTGGTCAACATATACCTAGGGAACAGAATACTGTTTTACGAGTACCGTAAACTTTATGTCGAAACGGACGATCACGTCCAACAAATATACTACCGGGAACGATATGGAGTATCCTGTAGGGCATCACAGACTTTATCCTGGGAGACCAGATTGCTGGTAGGATCGTCACCAAATGTATTCCCAGTTACAGGTAACTTTCAGGTTACATCGTGAGACCAGTGAATACACGCTCTGAAACGGTAGGCCGTACATTAAAGCAATGGTAAGCCGTGTAATAAGCTGGCAGAGCTGCTGATAAAAGATGTGATGCGCTCTACTCTTGTAGAGCCCATTTTTCGTCAAAGCACTCGATGATGTAGATAGATACAGTATACCTAACACGAGAACGTACTAGCAGTCTCGAACGGTTTTATAGTGAACAAGGCAACAATGAATGTATTTTTTGGTACCCGTCGCAACAGCTAAAATTAGGAACACTATATCGATGCCTCATTGGAATGGATTCGTCAGTTCGTAGCAATGCAGACATAATAACGTGCCTTCTACCTTTTGTGGCTACGGCACTGTTGAACCCGAAAACGCAGTGCGAATTTGTTGCAGAACGCATCTCTAATACTTGTTGGGGAGCAAATTACATGTACTCAGGGTTGTAAGCTAGGTCAGAGCTGTTTCCCGTTTTTCTTATTTGTTTGCATGGATACTTTTGGTACCAGTATCCTCTTCAGAAAAAACGGTCTCCCAGCCAAAGCGAAGCAATCTTGTATCGCTCCGAAATGTCGACTAAGTTACAGGTAACAGTAGGAGGCCTGCAGGTAACCTTCAAGGTACCGCCGTTTCAAACGACCTTCGTTTACACTGTTGGACATCCGGCCTACGTATGTAATTTTGGCGCAGTTTTGAAGCATTCCATCCGCTGCGCTCGTACAGGGAGGGCGAAAAAAAAACGTTTTTGTTCTTCAGCGCCATGAAGCAAACGATTTTTTTTTAGGTTTGCAAGATATATCCATTTACAAGGAAATTAATTGAAGCACCCGTAAACTGCTACATCGACTGTTTTCTGTTGTGTAGGCTTTTCGGCCATACCAGGCATCTCGCAGCTCCACGCATGAGGATTCCGGTGGAATATCCGAGAAGGCGGAACTCAAGTTCTTTGTCAGGGTCAAGCTGTCTATCGGACAGGTTGGGGTCGACTCGATGCCTTACGGATGGATGGCAAAGCGCCAAAGTTTTTTATGTCTTTTTTTTTTGTCTGTGGACTTTCCTCCTCGTGCTACGACTGAGTAGTACGTGTTGGCAAAATGTAACTTTGCAAGATAACGAATCACTTCCAAATCGGACTCCTACTGCACAAGCCTTCGCCTCGTTTCCACGCTCAACTATACTAACGTCGTCATGCTACGCAGTGCTTCGTTGTAGGGTAGCGCTAAATGCTGTTACCACGTACCTCTCAAACCTCAACGTCAGCAAACTCGCGACCAAAGGTTCCGTCGACATTGAACCTTTGGCCTCAACTTTGCCCCATCGGCCAGCGGCTGTCCACGCTAGTAAAGCATATACGCTTTTTAACCAGCACCGCCACCTACGAGATAACGAATTGACTGGCAGAGCGGATAATTTTCGTACTTAAAAAAGTAATACTGCAGATCGTCCCGAGTTGTTGTTAAGACCGGTTTCCATGCTCCTGTACGAACGCCGCGCAAGTGTGCAGGCCAGGCAACAATTTCACGATGGTGTCGTACAAATCTTGTCCACCAAGTAGCAGCAATAGAATACATAAATTCGACGCAAATCTGGATACTTTTCATTACTTACTGTCCTTGTATTTTACCACTTCCCTCCCGGCACTTGAGCGTAGCGATATAGTTAGCCGATCAGCGGAATGATAAGATTAGTAATTTATACGCAAATTGTCGGGAGAACTTCTCCCGGAGAAGTTAACCCCAGTGAAATTTATCCTAACACCTCACCTTTAAAATGTGTATACCGTTGGTAGGATAAACATATTATATCTTGTGTTTTGTTTTGTTTGCTAGGACAATAATCACTAAGATAAAACAAAGCCGCGCTTTCGCACAGAACAGCTCTGAAGTTTTTGCGACTCCGCGGCTTTAACTGAGATTTACTATCTTCAAAATGATTTAAAGCTTGTTTTTTTGTCACGATGGACGATGATAAAGTCGTGCCTTTAGGCCATTCCTTTTAATTTTCAAAAGCGTATGTACAGTAACCAAATGACTTGCTTTGGAAAAAAATACTAATGTATATTCGACTTTACTAGCAACTCTTTTGAAGTCTGCTCAAACAAATAAGTGTATTGTTCTGGATAGTGAAGCGTCAACTTTTCTCACTAAACTGCTTAGACCAAATCGGAGTTTCTAAACTGATGGCAATGTCAGGTACTCTTGATATTATCTCAGCCAAGCCGTGCAGTACCGTGTTTGCGCGGAAAAGCTGTAACATTTAGCACTCTATATTCATCGTACTGAATCCCATAGAGACCCAAACGAATGTGCACATCGATAACTTTACCTCACTAAAATCCAGTTTTTCAGTAAGATATACGTATAAGCCGTCTCAAATTACGATTTGTATGACTCGCTAGCCAGAGAACCTCTTCTGCACAATATATAACCGGTGACATGCATCATCGTATACATGCGTTTAGAGATAGATCGGTACGCCAGTCCTCCAGGGTCAAACTGAAATTACAAAACCGATACAACTGCGCTGAAAACTGCGAAATCGTAGATAATCTGTAAGAAAAGTTGGATCGAATAAGATTGAGGTTAATTATAAGGTGGCTTTGCCGCGAAAACTAACCAATACATGCATCAATTTCAGTCATTAGAACACGAGATTATGGCGAGCCTGAAAAAAAAGGTACAAGCTTTCCCTATCTGCAGCCACGCCCAGCGAATGCCTAGTGCCATCTTGCGGAAGCAGAGTCAGTGATCGTATTTGGATTTCTTACTAGTGAATGTCACGTTATCCTCAATGTGTGCAGGTAATATTCTAGTTCGACTATTTCGCTACGATGATCAATGGATGGTGGATAACAACATCAATCATCATTAAATATCGGATAAACCACGAATGTTACGCGAAAGTAGCGAATAATCTCTAACAGGTACTTTATTGTAATCTCCTCCGGATGGGTCAACCTTCACAGATAACATAAATATCCAAAAGGCTAGTGCATACAACAAAACCAGTAAAATAGAAAACTAGAATGTATCTATATCGATTTGAGCCTAAGTATTAGTAATACAAGGATTCCCACCTCGTTACAATCCCGGGTAGGATTCTGGATATAAAATCCAGAAAACTCGGAAATATCCGGATGTCACATACTTAGTTCAAGATAAACCGCTTTTTTTTCAACGAAGCCGTAAGACATTTTGTCTCACTAGGGCTATAATAAGGAGCTCCCTTAGCGGAGCTCCCTTGCATAAAAAGTATTGCCGTCTGGCAATACAGCCTTACCGAAAGTATCCTAACGTCGTTACTACACATTTAACTTCGACAGCACGACAGGCAGTTAAATGTGCTAGAGCACATTACCAATTTTCAGAAAATTGATCTTTTTGAAAACACCGTATCGTTGCGCCAAAATTCTTTCGCTGTCCGCCTCCCATTTGATCATTTCGATTTTGGCGCGCTTGGAAAACGTGCTGTGCGGGGCAGTAGGGCGGCGCATAGAACTTGCAGAATGGAGAGAACTAGTGCGTGCGTGTGTGTAGGAGCTTCGAGGGCGCCGCGGAGATGTTTTGGACTTCGTAAAAACCGTGTTGCTGTAGGCACCAGCGCCTTTAGAAGCTATTGTTATCGCTGGTTTATTCCGTTTGATCGTTTACACTGCGCGACAAAAGTTTATGGACAGACCGTATGTTGTCCATATCTCAAAGACTATCTAGAATTTGAGGATGCCATTATGACATAAGTAGCTAATCACTGTTTTTGTACCGGCAGATTGAAATCGGTCACCATTTTCAATAAGCCATACCTTTTTTTCATGACCGATTTTTTTATGGGGGTTCGTTTATTTGAATACTAGTATTCGCTGAGCGCCTGTTCTACTGGTAGAAAAAAAACCTTTATCAACCAATGCGTGAGCAGAAAACTGCCTATCAGAAACCTTACTCGCCGAAAGTCGAGATAGAGGTCAGGGTTGGCTTTTTTTTATTCAAACCAGTCACGATAGTATACTAAAACCAAGATATTTTAGAGGCCTAAATTACAGGGTACTGCCGAAATTCGTCAAAAAGCACCTATGGTGTATTCAGAAAATGTAGCATGGTGTACGATGCGCGTCTGCTTTACGCATAATAATAGTACAGACGTGTAGCCTAGATGCCCATCTTCACTATCGCGTGCGTGTAAGCTATCATAGAATACGATCTCGATGAACTTTTTTGTTGTAAATGGAAATTCTCATTAATTTTCCCCTTGAACATTATTATCTATTTCAGCAACCAAAACTGAGATCAAGAACGCTCATTGTGCTTGTCTTGATAATATTAAAAAAATGTTTTGGTTAATTTAGACAAATATTGATGGCAAGGTGCCAATTTCAAAAATCGGGTGACCGATTTCAATCTGCCGGTACAATAGAAATAGATTGCATGTGGCGCGGGATCGCCGATCGCAGCGCATAAGGGGGTGTGGTCTTGAAGATTGCCTGTCGGCCGCAGATCAAGTCACGAGTTATCGCCAGGGTCCGCCAAGGAATCCCTGTGGTCTTTTAGACCCATTGGCACCCATTGCGACGGTTCATATGATGGCGCGGCGCCACATCAGTGTGGATCACACGAGACCGGATAGTTGTCTGACCGTAAGCATCCGGATGGGACGCGTCGCCGGATCCAGACTGATTTCACTTGATATTTGTATGGAGCCATGATCTTACTTAATATCGACTGGCTTCTCTTCCGAATCATCACCTTTATCGTCACCACCCACTTAAGTGTTTTCTGCAATCTCGTCTGTGCTGGTATACTATCAAACCAATCCTCATGCGCCTCAGAACTCCCGACAGACGCACATCGAACCTCTCCACCCGCGATTGCATCCTCGCTGGTGGTGGTGGTCGCCTGAATGCCCAGTGCCCGCAGAATCTTGGCAGTGTTCTTCGTCCGGACCATAGCAGCGAACAGAGATTTTGTTTTAGAGAAAACATTTTAAAAACAATATCGAAAACATGTTAGCATATCCCCGACAAAGAAAGCCAAATGCCATCACGTCAAGACATACCTCGCTTCAGCAGCTGCTGTATCGTACATTGAGCGTCCTAAGCGACCGGATAGGTGCCATAAGCGGGCCCTTCTATGCGAATCCGTTATAGTCAAAACATGATACATGCAGCCTTCGTATCGGATTATGGGTCGTGCCAGGCTCGAAATTGCCCTGGTTTTCATAACGAACAACCCATCAAACAAGCTGGAACGCTAGCGTCAACTCCATTCAAACTGAAAACTCTGTAAATAGATAACCTGATTAAGGTGGCATCGATTTTACCAATAGGCCCTCTAAACTTTTATGGGTTTTAAGATAACTCGAGGTTTACAAGATTTATAAATCATTCCACTTGAAAAAAAAAATGGATTTGTTTGGTGTGCGCCACACATCGGCAATTTTGAATTATTCCCGATTGGACGGGCTGCTTAGCACTTCGACGAAGCACTATTAATACCAGGATATTACCGTTTATGCGAGGAGAAACACCAATTTCCAATCGTATATCCCTGCATCTTGCTGGAATCGCCATAGTGCAACAAAGCGAGGCTCCCGAGGATTTTTCCCCGTAGCCCAAAAGAATTTCCTTGGGTTTTCCTGTCGCAAATACTGCAAAAACAGTAGAAGAGAATGACCATCATCCACGCATAAGTGCCAAGCCCCATTCCGGCTGGGAATATAGCGACCCCACTTGATCAATAGCTCTGAACCAATTTCTCCTTTCACTTTATCCCACGGCTCCGCCGCACTATAGCATCGCATAGTGTAAGGCTATACGCCGGCTTGTTTCCTACTGCCACGACCGCGCACCGAAGCCATGCAAATTCCGCGTACATGTAAACTCTGACCTAGAGAAGACGCTTTTGGATCTACCGATAACCCCATATATACATGTGACCTAGAAAAGCATGCAATTTTCGTGATTTATAAAAATATTTCATTTAAACAAAGTATGGTTCTGCTCCGTGTACGCCACACACCGGCATGAGCGAATTAACCCCCTTTGGGCTGTTAAGCACTTCTACGAAGCACTACCAGGAAAACTAAATTTTACTTAGAAAACTCGACTTACTCAAAATGGTAGATGAGAAAATCTGACCAACAGAAACTGTGTGAGGCTGCTATTCTTCGGCGGGCCTGCCACGCCGAAGAAGCAGCTCTCATAGTTCTACGTTATCTCGATATACGCACTACGTCTCAAGAAAAAGCTATCTCAGCCTACGCGAAGGCCTAGTTTCGTTGTGTAACTTTTGAATTTTTGAACTGCTCGCCACGCAACCATAGTGTGAAAGTATTTATTTTGCGTTTCTAGGTAGTCGCTCGATACTACCGTAGTAGTTCGGGAGCGAAGAGGACCATAAATATTACACAGTAGATCCATTTTTGCTTTTTTGCTAGTCGCAACACAGTGTCTCCCGCCCTTAGCCTTGCCCCGCATTTTTGACAATTAAGTCCAGGACCTTCTTACGGGCAGCCGGATCAAGCGAAACAAATTGAAGGATGGCTTCACGTTTTTCCCAAGGCAGACGTAATTGCTGCAGGTGCTCGAAGAGTTGCATTGGGGTTTTGGTCTGTAGACGCGGGAGAATCGATATCGCGTCATCAAGCTTTGCAGCGAGTAGCTCGGCATGATTGTAAGCTCTCTCTTCACCTTCAGCGTCTTCATCTTCAGCGTCGGTCTTCCGGCGTGTCAGAGATCTTTCTGAGTCGGCATCAGCCACTTGCGCAACGCCAACGGGACGGTTTCTCGAGAGCTGGGTCTGGCTCAAGTCCGTGACTGTAGAAGCATCGCTGATGCTAGCAAGAATCGTAGCCGTCGCGAACAGGATTAGGTAGGTCGCGCGCATCGTGGTAGATCTTGAAAAGCAGCACACTTTTAAGTGGAGAGAGGAGATTGGGCACCTTGGGGAAAATTGCGAAGTGATACGAAGAGGGAGCCAACCTCCTGAACAACAAAGCGGTGATACGGATTATTTAATGTCTGATCGCAATCTTGAGTCATGATTACTAAAAGAAGAGACAATCTTGAATAGAGATTATTTCTAAGTAACTACAGTACCATTTTCCTCGTGCTTTAATCACCATTGACTATGCTGTCCACCGGCACCATTGAAACCATATACTGTGCTTTACACTTACATGTATCTTGGCAAAACGGAGTAACATGATTAGGTTCCAGGTCAAAATAAGTGTACGATTTGACAAACTGGAGAGATTGGGGAAAGAGGTACTACCTCCGTGTGAAATTAATCCGTTGAGGGCTGTCGTATCCCTTTTGGTTTAAATTTCACCCCTCCCACTTTGCGCAATTTTGACGAATCCTCAGCTTCGAAGTGTTTACTCACTTACGGTACGTCTTAGTCGAAGATTTAAACATGGTTCTCGAGGATTCACTACTTCGCGCCAAAGCCTCGCGAACGCAGGTTCAGGCTGGCTTCGTTTCAGGCGTGGGTATGGCGGATTTCACCATCGTTGTCTGTAAACACATGCGACGGACACGGTGCTATTAATAGCGTTGATGTCCAAGTGTCACAAGTGGTGGCGCGATATTTTCCTTCCCTTCGCGGTTCGTGTTTCCCACCCACGGCTTCTGCAGGAAGCGACGACCGTAAAACTACAGTCATCCCGCCTAATCCGGAAAGGTGGGACCAATAAAAACTGCGAGGTGGCTAGATTCGCACAGGTCTCACATAGATGCAAAATGTACTGAGTTAATCTAAACTTGTCGCTAATTGAGAATGCGACGCATTGACATTGACGTAGTTTTACCTGAATGCTTCCAGCAATTCCTGATAGTCTCTGGTGTAACTGCGTCCCAAGCTTGCGATGCACAGTCGCACGTAGTGCTTCTTAGAGTGAGGCTCGCTGGGGATGATGAATGCAGAATGAAGCACATGAACGTACACGTAGCATGCCACTACAATAAATAATGTTCATTGTCAGCCTTTCTTTTAGTGCTGTAAACTATTAACCGATGCATGCATGCGCGCTTCCCGCTAGACGACACTTTCCCTCCACTTCTACGTTAAGTCAGTACATTCTTCGGTGGCAATCAAATCTCGACTGCACTCTGTAAATATCTCTGGAAGGGACTTGCCTGGTCGCAATGCGGGGATTCCTGTATCTTTTTTTACGGTATTACGCATACTAAATCATTCAGTTTGCACGACAGTACATGTAAACGAAGGGAAATTCCTCAAGACAAAATCATTGTACCAGAACAGTGAGAAATCGCAGTGGTACTTTGGTTAAATGGTTATACTAAGCAGCATTTGTAGCTGATAACATAGCGTAGTTCTTCAGTGACGAGATTTACGCAATGAAGGACTCGTACTTGGCGGGGTTCCAGTCCGGGAAGAACTTGGCCACACTCTCCTGTACCTCCTGCTCCGTGCCGGCCACACCGCGGCCCTCCTCGAAGAGGGTCGTGAGGAACGCCATAAAGTCCGTGTCGAACTTCTTCTTGTTCTCCTCGTAGTCGACGTGACGCACCTCGATCTTCTTGTTCAGTTTCTTCTCCGCCAGGTCGCGGATCTGCAGAGGCGACAGACGCTCGGCCTCGAACGGGATCTTGGCGCCTTCAAGCGCGCTCTTGGGGGCTGTGGACAGCACATGAGCCACAAAGCGACCCACATCCGTGCGCGCCGTGATGCTGAAGGCCGTCTCGCCCTTGCCCACCACGTTCATGTAGCCTTCGTCATAGTGGTAACCAAGGAAGTAGGGCAGGAACTCGGCGAAGAGGCCCGTGTAGAAGATGGTGAAGGGGATCTGGTGCTGAGTGAGCAGGTCCTGCACCTCCTTCTTGGTCACGTTCGGTCCCTCCGTCACCTTGACGCCGTACTCGGCAGGCACGAACAACTGAATGCCAGCCGCCTTGGCTGCGGGGACAATGGCCTTCTGGACAGCCATGTTGTAGGGCGACACGGTGCTGACGGCCACTTGACTGCCACTGAGCGCCTTCTTGACAGCCTCCTCGTCGTCGTACGAAACCTGGTGCAACGTGGCACCGCGAACCTTGAAGGCCTGCAGCTCCGGCTTGGACTCGTCACGCGTGAGGATGGCGATGGACACGGCATCGCCCTTCTTGAGCAGCTCATCCACGACAGTGCCGCCGACGCCACCGGCTCCGATGATGGCGAACTTGGTGTAGACAGACATGGTTGGTAGTAGTTTTGGAGAGGAGGAGGAGGGAGTGGGGGCTTGTGTCTTGCTGAGACTTTTGAGTTATGAGGTCGGCTGCAGATTGTCATCGTGGAGAGCGTTACGGCCAAGTGGAAGCTTGTGTGCACCCTTGACACGTCACTCCCGAGGTCCATCCAGCTTTACTTTAGCTTCTATTATAGCTGCTGACGTACTTGATGATGGCTCGGATGGTGAGTACCATAACAAAACGACCCGAAAATAAGGAGTGGCTAAACCTCGAAATTAGTGTGTGGTGCAGCGACGGGGCAGTTTATTGCGCGACTACCATATCCAAGCACCGTGTCTGGCTTCAACATCCATACGGAACATGGACCTATGTGCAGGCGGTATACGCTACTGTCTCCTGTCGGACTCCGGCTCGGAGCCCGCAGATGTGTCATGTCAGCGAGTTTGTGCTGATACCATCAGGCGCTGCCTTCTCATTCGCTCCCTGCTATTTCGGATGTGATCTTCAGGCTACAAGCAAGACCGTATTTGGGAATGTACTGTACAACGTAATTTCGATGTTGATCCGTTTGGAGTCCAGACTTTGGACGTTGCATCTGACAGGACAGTCCCTCTCGTAGATACAAAAACTTGACACGATTTTTTTTCTTACTAAGATTTTCTCTGAAATTCGCTCGCACCAGTCCAGGATACACTTGTAGGACAATGTTGAAGGTTTTGATATCAGTACATGCACGATTACGGTATCGTTAAAAAAATATTGAGCTGACTCATGCGTGGGGCGCGTGGCGAGTGATGGCGGCATAGGAATTTATTAGAGCGCGGAGACGCTGGAGCTGCAATGGAAAGAGGTGGTAAATTTCCAACAGTCTCCATACGACGGGGAAGCTCCGGATTTTACTGTAAAAAAACGATTTGAACTCTTCTGTTCGATGCAGTGTAAAATGTAAAAGTGAGATTGGAATCAAGCGCTTTGGCTAGCAGACTTCACTCGTTCTCCCTAAGCTTCTACAATCTAGAACCCTGGTAAACTCGATCACTTCTTCGCGAAGCTTCGATGACCATAACATGCAAGTTTCCCTTGTGTATGACACAATCTGTGACGTGCTGCATTCTTGATGCATTGCACTGTTTGGACTCAAGATTCCCCTCAACTTGCATTTCACGGCCATTGCTGCAAACAACAACACTTGGCTTCTCGAGTTGCGTAAATTGTGGAGTCGGGAGTGGCTTCGTGAAATAGTCGGCCAGTTGTAGTGAAGAGCACACATGCTCGAGCTCGATTAGCCCGTTCTCGATGTGGTCACGCACGAAGTGCACTCGAAGGTCGATGTGTTTGGCCCGGAAAACAACAGTGGCATAACCACTGTTGTTTGCGATACAGATCGCAGCTTTATTGTCGACGTAGATCTTGTTAGTACCGTCGACTCCCACCCTCATTTCTTTTAGTAGCTCCACAGCACCCCTGCGCTGTCACTGCAAGTGCCATATACTCAGCTTCAGCTGATGAAAGTGCGACTGTCGCTTGCTTCTTCGCCTTGAACACAATTGGTCTAACACATCATGACCAGCACTCCAGAAGTCGAACGACGGGTTGATAGACCACAGACCGCTTTAATAGTGGAACAAGTCACTGTTCCCACTTTTGGCTTAAAAGTGACAATCTCTCTTGGCAGAAAGTGGTAAAGGTGGGATGTATAGATTCCACCATACAAACGCTCATCTAAAAAGGTGGGTATACGTACAAAGCTAAGAGTGAAAACATCGCTACTGCTATGCCCTCCACTGACAGATCTGTTATGCAGTTCGTCTCGCATTTGCTTACATCGCGATTCGACTTTAGAGGTAAACACTAAGTCGCAATCGTGAAGAGCGCTTTTCATGACTGTATACTGATCTTGGTTAGAAGGTAAACACACACGAATGCCCTGGTGCATGAAATTCAATTTCTGGAATAATATGTAACTGAAGATTGTAGTTTACAATAATAACACTAAGGTGTAGCCGCCGCCATGGGGCTTGCGTCGTCAGGCAGTCTCATATGCAGTGCTGGTGCTGACGGCACTGGACTCTGGCGGCCGACATAACGGCAATAAACTCAAAAACGCAATTTTAACGCCCAAAAGTGTGCCAAAACACTCGTGACAACCGTATTCCTAATTAATAAAAAAAAGAGCGCAAAACTCGAGTTTTTTGTGCTGTCTGTCAACATAGAGAAACGAAAAGCTAAACATTCTAATACGTCGGGATTGTAGTTCGTTCGTGCACGCTGTGACATCCCCCTCCCCCAGAATCGAAAGAACAGCGTTAATGGATTGTTGCGGGGTTCGATCCTCTAGCAGTAGATGGTAATGTGCTTTTCAACAAACCTAGTCAGTTTTGCGGTACGGTGGTCGATTTCCACCTAACTTACATGTTAGTCTGCATTTCTTCTGCGAACGGTATTCGGATGAAGTTGGCAATCCGTGTATCCCGGGCGATACTGGTTATTTTGGTCGGGAAAGCTCATTTGAGAAGATAAATAGGAGATCATGGTTGCTCCTCCAATCGTGTTGCAGACGTCATCTATGGCATATATAGAGTGAATCTCTCAAACGGCAACTGCCATCAGCGACCGAGAAGGTTTAATATCTGGCGTATAGAGGTGTATCCTGGACTGGTGCGAGCGAATTTCAGAGAAAATCTTAGTAAGAAAAAAAATCGTGTCAAGTTTTTGTATCTACGAGAGGGACTGTCCTGTCAGATGCAACGTCCAAAGTCTGGACTCCAAACGGATCAACATCGAAATTACGTTGTACAGTACATTCCCAAATACGGTCTTGCTTGTAGCCTGAAGATCACATCCGAAATAGCAGGGAGCGAATGAGAAGGCAGCGCCTGATGGTATCAGCACAAACTCGCTGACATGACACATCTGCGGGCTCCGAGCCGGAGTCCGACAGGAGACAGTAGCGTATACCGCCTGCACATAGGTCCATGTTCCGTATGGATGTTGAAGCCAGACACGGTGCTTGGATATGGTAGTCGCGCAATAAACTGCCCCGTCGCTGCACCACACACTAATTTCGAGGTTTAGCCACTCCTTATTTTCGGGTCGTTTTGTTATGGTACTCACCATCCGAGCCATCATCAAGTACGTCAGCAGCTATAATAGAAGCTAAAGTAAAGCTGGATGGACCTCGGGAGTGACGTGTCAAGGGTGCACACAAGCTTCCACTTGGCCGTAACGCTCTCCACGATGACAATCTGCAGCCGACCTCATAACTCAAAAGTCTCAGCAAGACACAAGCCCCCACTCCCTCCTCCTCCTCTCCAAAACTACTACCAACCATGTCTGTCTACACCAAGTTCGCCATCATCGGAGCCGGTGGCGTCGGCGGCACTGTCGTGGATGAGCTGCTCAAGAAGGGCGATGCCGTGTCCATCGCCATCCTCACGCGTGACGAGTCCAAGCCGGAGCTGCAGGCCTTCAAGGTTCGCGGTGCCACGTTGCACCAGGTTTCGTACGACGACGAGGAGGCTGTCAAGAAGGCGCTCAGTGGCAGTCAAGTGGCCGTCAGCACCGTGTCGCCCTACAACATGGCTGTCCAGAAGGCCATTGTCCCCGCAGCCAAGGCGGCTGGCATTCAGTTGTTCGTGCCTGCCGAGTACGGCGTCAAGGTGACGGAGGGACCGAACGTGACCAAGAAGGAGGTGCAGGACCTGCTCACTCAGCACCAGATCCCCTTCACCATCTTCTACACGGGCCCTCTTCGCCGAGTTCCTGCCCTACTTCCTTGGTTACCACTATGACGAAGGCTACATGAACGTGGTGGGCAAGGGCGAGACGGCCTTCAGCATCACGGCGCGCACGGATGTGGGTCGCTTTGTGGCTCATGTGCTGTCCACAGCCCCCAAGAGCGCGCTTGAAGGCGCCAAGATCCCGTTCGAGGCCGAGCGTCTGTCGCCTCTGCAGATCCGCGACCTGGCGGAGAAGAAACTGAACAAGAAGATCGAGGTGCGTCACGTCGACTACGAGGAGAACAAGAAGAAGTTCGACACGGACTTTATGGCGTTCCTCACGACCCTCTTCGAGGAGGGCCGCGGTGTGGCCGGCACGGAGCAGGAGGTACAGGAGAGTGTGGCCAAGTTCTTCCCGGACTGGAACCCCGCCAAGTACGAGTCCTTCATTGCGTAAATCTCGTCACTGAAGAACTACGCTATGTTATCAGCTACAAATGCTGCTTAGTATAACCATTTAACCAAAATACCACTGCGATTTTTGGCTTGAAAGAATCCTGGTACAAAGGCTAATGGTTTTGTCGCGAGGGAGTTCGCAATCTACTATGTACTACTACAGTAGTAGGTTAGCTACTGTAAAAACTGATGTGCCTACACGATTCCTGCAGAAGCCGTGGGCTGGGATCATGACTGCTTCGTATCAACGCGTTGGTAGTATAAGTCTGGGGCGACAAAATATGCGAATCTGAGGCAAGTTTTTATAAATAGAGATGCAACGCCATACATGTAATTGCTTCTTGCTGAATCTTGGAGAAGTGCAGGTGGAGACTCTAGTTTTTTTCTTTCAAATTCTGCATGAACTGCTTTGCCCTCTCTTCGTCATCTTGGCTCAGGTCCTCCTCAGCTTTGTGGTTTCTTCTAGGAATCTCTTGATATTCGTCTGCGCAGCTTTGATGAAATGCGCAGCGTTAAAAAAAACCTTTTCGAGAATTAAGACTCACTCAACTCCGTGGCTTCCCTGCAATTCCCGAGACCAGCAAGAGAGAAACTGCAGCAACCAGGAGGGCGTCGAAAATGTGCGTCCTTTTTCTTGTACGGTCGAGGTGGTGATATGGGAGGTAGCGGTGCTTGAGAGCAAATTCGAACATGAGTCTATTTCCTAGAGATGCAGCAAATACCTGTTTACGAAATGTCGGACTTTCAGACCTGAAATTGTCATAAATGTCAACGCGAGCGATTAAACCAGACAGTATTCGTCATGAGAGAGTGAGTGGGGTCCTTCAGAAAATAACACAAATCACAAACGGTGCACGCGCCAATCCTGTCGCAAAAAGTAGGGATAGGAAACGCAAAACCGCTCGCATTTTGCAGAGACGGTTTTGGAGTCTCTGCAAAATACGAGCGCTCAAACGCATTCCGCGACGTCCAACCAAACTTCGTTGGACTGTACTCGACAGCTAGATATCTGCCTGGCGGCGTTTGCTTCATTATCGGATTCGACACTATGGATAGAGGAAGAGGATGGTCTGCTCCAGAGACGCTATACATGCTTGGGCTGGTCGAGCAGATTCTGCCCTATGGTTCCAACCAGTGGAATGGAATGCTGTGCAGCTACAGTACGAAGCTACCAGAGAGCCCTCCATTGTAGAGCCGCTGACTCGAGAGGGTCGTGTAGACTAGCCACAGTAAGATAGTTTCTTTCCTTTATGCTGCTTCTATAAAAGAAGCAGCAACAGAAGCATTCTGCGGCGTTGACGCCGCTCAGCCGCCTTAGCCGCAATCACCACCTTCAGCTACTGCAAGTGTCAGAGCCACGTATATGCTCAATATACTGGTAATTATCGATAGTTTTGTGCTATTTATTTGCGCTGTCGTGGATGTGCTACACGCAAATGCAGACGCAAATCCAAGACTGGGATATCGTATTTTTCGTCGCAATTTGCGATAAATTGTGATTTGCGTGGTTTTCTGAAGACCCCCAGTGGGTTGTTTCCACCAAATGCAGCTTGAAATTTACCGAGTGTCGACCGAGTATCAGAACGCAAGGTCTCTGAGCTTTGGCTTTTACTCGTTCAACTTGCACAAGCTGGGATTGAAATTCTGTTTTCACAAGCAAAACCAATTAAAAACCGAAGTAGTCAGACGTCCCTTATGATTTCGCAGAAGTAAACAAGAATTCCATGCCTGTAGCAGTTTTTTTAAAAAAAAAAAAAAACTACGATTGGTGGTACGATGACGAATCGTATCAAATATATCGATCATGATAGCAACGCATTTTTGTGCTTGTTTTTTTTCTCCTTTTACTATAAATATCTGCTACCAACATAAATAGCTCTAAAATTATAGTACCTCAGTAATCGTCAACCGAACATAGTGTTTCACCGTAGCTTCCTTTAACTCTTGTCTGTCGGGTCCGCTCTTATCCGTTCTTGTTATTTCAAGCATGAGTTGGCGTTCGCTCTTATCTCACTGTACAACCGTCTCACACGCACAGTCGAACTCTTCAACTCACATGATGATGAAGCGAGGAGGCAGCGGGGAGGTGAGACCGACACCAACGCAAGGTCCACCGAGACCAGAAGACCTCCCACAGAGAGTGGACAAAGCAGAAGCAGATCCTCAACCTCCCAAGATCTCGTACAGAACATGTGTAGCCATCTTCCTGCTCGTCTTTCTAGGTGTCAGCTTTATTCCGTTCAAGGAGTATTACCTCGGTAGCTACGTCACTAAACCGTTCGACGAGATCAGAAATGAAGTTGCGGCGAGGAAACTCAACCAACTGGGCGTCGTCATTAGTGGCGTGCACTATTTCGACACGTTCGAGCGAGCTCTCTTCCCTCTCATCGACTTGAACACCAAGACATCCCTCGCGCGGTCCACAGCGTCCAACCTCTCGCTCACAGACCTCCTGGTTCGTGCAAACGTCCGTCGAGATGATCTCTTAGCTGGCTTGTCGGAGGAAACCTTGGCTCAACCGGTAGATCTCATGGTAGACGTTCTGGCGCCGTTGTGTGGGCCCGTAGCGTCGTGGGAGACTCAGCCGCAATTATTGTTTGGGAATTGGTTTCCTGCTATTCGTCACGAATTCTGTCAAGATTTCCACGAAAATTTCCCTCTCGATCGTTTCTTTAATCAAGGGAACAAAGCTCCTGTCGATACCAACCTGTCAGCTGTCGGAGAAGTCACACTTGGCTTAATTGCGGTGGTCAACATGTCGGAGATTTACTTACGTCACTTCAACGACGAACTCGTGGTCCGCAAGATAATGAAGAACGTGCAAGAAGGATACATGGGTCTGGAGTTGCCAGAGTACACTAATGCTGTTGCAGAGGCTATAGTTGATCGCTACAGTAAAGGAATCTCGCTGGGAGACGTGATTAAGCTGCTGCCAGGTTCCTTCGACGCGGATCATGTGGCGTTGGTCGACGTACTAGGTGTTCGTGCGCTTCTAGAGTATTATCTGGGGACCCAGCAACTAACGATGGGTGTTAATGTGAATGGAGAGGCTGCAATCCTGGCGGAAGTGACGCATGCCACTGCGTCCTTCTTCACGTCCGACTTCCTGATTAATACAGTCGGAATGCATTTAGTCTCGACGATGCACTTGGCAGCATTCTGGAACTGTGCCATCAAGCATACAACAATGGCAAAGACCATTACAGTCGACGATGTCGATGCTGCGGCTATCAAGCAGTGCGGACGTGACGTGTCAGTGATTATCCCCACGTTCGCAGTGAATCTGATGTTTCTGTTCCAGAAGGACGATCGTGACTACACGAAGCTGGATAATACCACAACCTACACTCTCGGGCGACGTCGCGAGACGACTGCTGGATTTGTGGCGCTTAATATCCCAGAAACACTGATAGATGACCCACTTATTGTAATGGACGGCACCGCCTGGACCAAAGATCGAACCTCAACGCCATCGAAACCTGGGATGACTCCTTATGGCTATTTGTACACGCCAGATTGTCGAGGTGTCGTCGACACTGTGATGCAGCAGGGCGGTCGTAACGTACAAAAGTACCAAGCGTACATGGGGGATGGACTCGGGAATTGTGCATTCCAAGACTCACAAGAGACTGAGCTCCAGATACTCTGTCGGCTCTTCATGACGTCCAACGAGGTGCAATTTCGAACTCTTAACGGGAGTCTTATCAGTCTTCCAGCGTGCGCAGCTCTGATAACTCCAGGTAGTACACCGGAGAATCAGCTACTGGAGCAAGACAACTTGCGTCAGATCGAGTGGTTCATGATTGATACCACGATAATCGGCCGACGTATCCGAATCCAAGACAACACGAGTCGACAGATCCGAACGTTCTTACTGATTCTCAACTTAATCGGAGCCTCGTACTACGCCGTCGAGTATCTCTTCATACTCAAAAGCGTCTGGGTTTTTATCCGCAACAGCGTGTATCCACCTGCAACGGACGCGTTCGAAGAGGACGCCCCACCGCTCATTCGAATGGGGTTATTCGAGCTTCTGCAGTGCGATCCAGCAGACGGCGCGCTGGAACATCCCGGCACGATGGTGTTGCTGTATCTTGGCGCGATTGGAGCGCTCAGCAATATTTTCTCGCTCGGGTGTACGGCACAACTCTCGACTGCAGAGGGGAGCATCGTCATTCACTGCACTCCAGCGATTCCAGTACAAAGTCTTACGCTCGTGTTCACGACGCTAAGCAGTAGCTACTGGATCATTCGGATCACGCTGCAGACGCGAGCACTGGCCATGCGTCTGGACCACGCAGCTCGCTGTGATTTCGTTCGCTTCTGGACACTTAATGCGGTGGCAGTGCTTGTGATCCACTTTACGTGCAAGGTTGGTGCGGACCTGGTGCTTCGAAATGCCGAATTACACTCGGATCCGCATCTGTACGCAATCTTCGGGGGCTTGGCAGTGGCACTCATCATCTCGTCGGGATTTATGCTACTTCACGTCGCATCAACGGATTCTTCGAGACTGCGAGGGATGGTTCGGAGATCTTCCAGTAAAGTATGGACTGAGATCTTGTCACGAGAGCAAAATGACCGTGCCTTCGTGACCAAATGGAGCACTCGTGGCCTCGATTCCGTGCTGTATCACTGTGCAACACCACAGATCGCACGACAGCTGGAGCTCTTCAATACGCGGCAGCAACAAGAAGCGAGTAATGCCCACAAGAGATTCAAACAGTTTGCCTTCAACGAGGACAAACAATCGACTGGGATTCGAATGCATCAGTTTGTCGCGGTGCACTGTGCTGCTGGATCACACGCGCATCTGAAAACAGTCAAATGGTGTCTGTCCGAGAATGGGATAGGTGGCGTCACGAGTGTGAATCCAGAAGTAAAGGTACCTCGAGTCGTAGCTGGGAAGCGCAAAGAGCCGGAGTAATACAATGTGCAGTATAAACATGTTATGTATTACGCGAACGCGGCAACCTAGGGTTACAATCGCAGTGCTGGTATAAAATACTTAGCATAATGTCTTTCTGTCATTGTGCCGAGTCCTTGACCCAGGTTATCGATTTACAGAGTTTTCAGTTTGAATGGAGTTGACGCTAGCGTTCCAGCTTGTTTGATGGGTTGTTCGTTATGAACCAGGGCAATTTCGACATTTCCAGTCCACCCGGCATACACTTTTTGCGATTAGCTGTGCTTCCTCCCCAGCAACTTCTTCCGTTCAGGACGCCCGGGTAGATGTGCCAATAACCTACATGCATTCGATCTTAGAGTGGTTCCTATATGCTTTTCTGCTAGATCAAACATCTTTTGTACTTCCTCCAGATCTCAAACAGGACCCACAAGACGCTCATACACTCGAAAAATTGAGTCTACAGTCGTAGAGTGGGCTTACTTGCAGCTTCGTGCGTGCTACATTACAAGTCGGCAACACTAGCAGATGCTGCGGCTGCGAAGCAGCCGCAAGAGATGCGTTGATGGAGCCATATAGATATATTTGTATCAGTATGAACACAAAGAATCAATAAAACCCTTGATCAAAATCATAGCTAGATCAACATGTTATGTTTAGCTACCACATGCTTATACAGTTTTTCTGGTTTAGAAAAATGATTGCCTTTCACAAGCTGTAGAGAAAAATCCAACAAATTTAAATAAAATCAGAGCTTTCAAGGCCCAAAGGCACGACATTGTTATGCCCCCCCCCCCCCCCCCGTTGGCGCTACCAGCCCACATCCTCTAGTTTCACGAACTGGGTTTCACCCAACTCCGAGGCTTCCGATACCTTCGTGGAACCAGCAAAGAGAATGGCTGCACCAACGAGGAAGACGTAGCACACACGCATCGTAATTGGTCTTGAAAAAATGCTGCGTGCTCGTACAGATGCGGTGGTTGAGCTGGGAGGAAGCGGCGCTCGAGAGCGAATTGAAAATGTTGCTGCTGCCCCCGTTAGGAGCGAGACGGATCCCTCAAAGCCAAACAGGTCTCATGCAAAGGTATTGCTCCCAGAAGGGAGTGGCTCAGCCGTGACTAATCGTGACTAATCGAATCGTCACTGTTCGATACTTGGAAGTAAAACTCAGCCGGACCATTAATGCAATTGAGAAGCAGTCACATAGTCGCCATTATCTCGATGCATAATGCCACTATGAAAACATGAGCAGATAGTGATAGTTAGTGATGTTATTTAGCAGTTAACTTAACTAACATTAAGTACGTTTTTAACAATTGCGAGTTAAATATCGTTAAATATGCATCCCCTCGAGGGTGATTTATGTAAATTTGCATTTTTCGTTTGACAACTGGTGGAGCGATCAGACCGCTTCAACCAGACCCAAACCAGATGAGTTTGCGTGATCCAGCAAGAGCCTCCTATGGCCCGTTCAAGCGCTTGGCGCCCTTCATACTTTCGATGCACAGCGCATGCGCATCATGCGCTTGACTCCCTTTACGCGCCCCATGTCCTTCACGTGCTTCATATTTCAAAATCACATAAGCTGCTCAAGCCAGTATCAAGCCGCTCGAAACACCACGGAGGTCTGACTGAAGAAGATCGATGGGCCGTAACGAGGATCCAATACAGTGCTGCTACAAACTATAGACGCACTCAAATTTTTAATGTAAGGCAAGCAATACTTAAGCTCAGTGGACGCTGCTTGGCCTAAAGGCCACAACTACGAACACAAATAGATACAAGCAGAGCGTTTCTGGATTGGATCGATATTGCAAACACAATCGAAAATTTTAGGTTGGGGAAGTGCTCTAAACTATAGACGCACTTTTTCAAAAACCGAATAGTGCTCGTGATAATCGTTTTTATTGGTTAAAACTCGATTGCAGCGATTCCCGCCACAAACCCGCGTAGGAGGGTGCTTTCGCCGCCTCGAACCAAGCAAAAACGATGCCTCGGGGCACCAGACTAACCACTGAAGAGATCGGCAAGGCAAAAGCCTCCGTGCTGAACACAGGATCTTCCGCTACATCGCTGAGTACCTTGAACGCAATGAACATGCCACCCACAATCTCCTGAACCCCAAGAAGAAGGCATCGCCCACGAAAAAGGTTGGCAGGCCGGCGAAAGTCACCCAGTGTATTGCAAGGCGTGTATTTGGGCTGGCTACAGTAAAAAAAAACAATACACGCCCAAACGGATCTCGGAGGCCATCTACAACGTTCTCAGGCCTAGTACGGTGCGAAAGCTGCTTCGTTCATATCGCGCCACCAAGTGGATCAAGCGGAAACCCGCTCCAGCCATCATGCCTCACCACAAGGTCGCACGTGCAGCATTTGCAGCAATTTTTTTGAGCAAGACGCGCATATGGAGGCGCGTCATCTTCAGCGATGAAAAGAAGTTTAACTTAGATGGCCCTGGCGGCTACCAGTACTACTGGCACGACGTCAGGGCTGACACTGAGTTGTACTCGAAGCGCGTGAGTGGTGGCGGCAGCGTGATAGTGTGGGCTCGTATGAATGCGCACGGTAAAACGGACATCGCTATCCTAGAGGGGAGACAAGATTCTGCGTGCTACACGCACACGCTTGACAACTACTTGGCTCCCTTTATCGAGAACCTTCGTGAAAATCCTGGTATCTGCAACCCAATTTTCCAACAAGATAATGCTTCTATTCACGAGTCTCGATTTACTAAGGCTCACATTGAAGCCATGGGATTAAGAAACTCAAGTGGCCGGCTAAAAGCCCCGATTTAAACCCAATTGAGAACTTATGGGGGCAATTAGCGTGGTCTGTCTACGAAGGTGGACGGCAGTTTGACACCAAGGCAGAATTAAAGACCCAGATCATCCGTAGCTGGAAGGACATCAAGCAGAGTTATCTACGCGATCTCGTCAACACCATACCAACGCGTATGGCGCAGGTTGTGCTCAAAAATGGTGGGCCCATCGACAAATGAGCCGTTTGAAAAAGTGCGTCTATAGTTTAGAGCACTTCCCCAACCTAAAATTTTCGATTGTGTTTGCAATATCGATCCAATCCAGAAACGCTCTGCTTGTATCTATTTGTGTTCGTAGTTGTGGCCTTTAGACCAAGCAGCGTCCGCTGAGCTTAAGTATTGCTTGCCTTACATTAAAAATTTGAGTGCGTCTATAGTTTGTAGCAGCACGGTATGGATCGAGTTCACCACGATTCGTCCCAAAAGCGCGATAAAGCAGCACCCCGACGTGGTCTGCAGCCATTGTGATGAAGTCATCATGAATGCTCAGCCTGGACGCATCCTTTATCCACACATCATGACCTGCTCAACAGCACCGGTGTTGACGAAGGCTAAGTGGGCAGTTGTGGCTGAAGAGCGCACCTGAGTACACCATATATATCACCGGTCTAGCAGATCTGTCGGTTCAAGCCAAAATCCTAGACCTGATTGAAAATCGCTGGAAGTTCATTAGCCCACCTTCCAACTCCACCAAGATCGCGTACTTGCTGTATCCATCATAGGACACCTCGCTTTTCACCGGAGATAATCTGAGAGACACGGTTGCCGACGCTGTTGAACTTGCTAGGCGTTTTGGACTGCCCCCTGATGTGAGCCCAGCTAGTTTTCGCTTGGAATTGTTGGATTTCATCGAAAGGAAGACGTCGTGGTCAGTTGAGCAGAGAGAAAAGGCTGCTGCGGATCCGCCGTTGCATTGGTGGTTGCTCTGTAACGGGGTTACACGCAAGTGGCTACACATAGCCACTTGGTTACATGGAGGGTTCTCGAACGTTGGTGTAAGACACACCAATGGTTACACTTTGCAGACCGGTGGTCTGTGTGCATTTAGGCTTCCTATTGGCAGATAAACATTTCTTTCTACCAATTAGATTAGCAGGGTTCTGACAGCCATCGGATGGCAGAATACCTTTCATATAGGATATCAGTTTTAGGAGGAAACCCAGTCCAGACATAAATCATAAATAACAGTTCTCATTTTAACCCAAAACGGCTTTTAGCTTTTCTTATTTTAGTAAATCTATACTTTCGGACGAAAGTATAGTTAACTTAAGTTTAAGCAAACTACGATTCCTCGTATACGTGCGCTAACGTGTAAGCCGAAGTAGTGGGCACAGAGTTGGCCCATTACATGCTCGATCAAGATTTTCCCAACCTCTACTGCTTCGCCGAAAGGGTATTGAGCATTCCTACTTCGTCTGCAGCGAGTGAGCGCTTGTGGAGTATTCATGGATTTACTCACAGCAAGCTGCGCAATCGTCTCCGAGTCGCCACGTTCGAAAAGCTGTCATTTATCTACACCAACAATGGAGACACCAAGCCAACGAGCATGCCATTGTACAAAACTCCTACGAGACCGAACGACAGCGACTTTGACAGCGAGAGTGATGACGACAAAGAGCGGGAGGATGACGAGTCCTTGTTCGACTTCAACGACGCCTCATTCGAGTACCTTCTGGATGCGATCGTGAGCGTGGACACCGCTAGCAGACGTGATTAAGCTCGTAGTGGTTGTGCCCCCCCCTTCCCTACACGCTTTTTTCATCATTCGTCTTCTTCTCGTAGTAGCACTGTATGTCCTCGATCACAATCAAATTCTGAATATGCATTTCCGTGGTCCTTCTTGCATGCCATATCCAAATATCTAATAGTACTATCACTACACGATACACGGCGTATTTAATTCTCCACCACGCGCTGTCCCGTTGAGCAGCGGCGGCTACAGCAGCCGCAACAGGTCCTGGGGTAGCTCGTCTGGTGACTCGCGCCGCTATCTCCTGTGGAACCTTCGGTGGCACCGGAAGTACAAGCCGCACCGATACCAGGCGTACAGCCACTAGGTCCGGGTTCGAGATGAAGTCCCGACCAAGGCCACGAGATCGGCTGCACCGTCCTCGACGATCTGCATCCGCCAGCGTGGTCGATGCCTGCGGCTGTGATCAGCACTCCATTGTAAATGCTGCGGAAGTGGTGCGCCACGCCGTTCGTCGAGACGCCCGCGTTGTCTGCGTGGATCCGCGACGCTCGACCACGCTGAGGTATACCAGGTCGAAGCCGTAGGTCTCTCGAGGCGCCGAGTCCTTGCAGCCGAACGTCTCGCTGACAGGAGACAGCCAGATACCCACTTGGCTCAACGGTAAGCTGGACAGGACGACGTCCACGACCTCGAAGATGAGTTGCGCGCGGTTCTCGATGCTGCCGCCGTACTTTTGCGCTTGTTCACACCGTCCCACAGGAACTCCTCCAATAGTACCACCAGCAGATGCATACACCTTCTGCAGAACCGGGTGGGCCCGACTCGAACTCCTCTTTTTCGGCCGCCTGTTTCGCGTCCAGCCACTGCAGCGTCTCCGGCACCTTGTCATCCACCGCCTTCTTGTCGGCCTCCGGGGTCGTCTCCTTCAGCTTCTCGCCGGTCAGGCTGTTGCGCAAGTTGTACGCGTAGTTATCCAGCGCGTTCTTCGCCTCCACGCGCACCTTGCTCTCCGACTTGTACTTCTTGTCCTCCCCACTATGCGGTCTATCTCGGCCTGCAACAGACGACGCTCGTGATTGTGATCTTGTTCTCCTTGCCTGTCAACTTCTCCACGGTAGACACGTTCAGGATGCCGTCGATGGTGAACGTCACGTTGATTTGTACCACCGCGCGGCATCGGCAAAATGCCGTACAGATTGAGCTTGTCTAGCAAGTTTTTGTCGCGCACCATGGGCGCTCGCCCTCAAACACCTGGATTAGCACGCCCGGCCGGTTGTCCGCGCACGTCTAAAATGTCTGCAAGTTCTTTGTCGGCACCGTCGTGCTAAGCGCGAACAGCATAGCCACCACACCACCTCCCGTCTCGAGGCCAGCGACAATGGCGTCCCAGCAGATTCTCCAACATGTCCGACGAATCGTTGCTGCTCAGGATAGTCGCCTGTACCACACCATGTCCTCGTCCTGCTTGATCGACTTGCACGGTTCCTTGCCGTTGAAAGCGCCTGACAGCAGTTGCTGCACCTTCCGGATACACGTCGATCTTCCCACGTCTCCGAACTGCGCGTGAGTGTGGCAAGCGCACATCGAGATCGACGCACTGTACGACGGCATCGCCTTCAATGCCACCGTCACGCGCGTGCGGTTCGAGGACATATGCGGCGACTACTTCTATGGATCCCGTGGATAAGATGCTGACGACACCAAACTGTCGAAGGGCCAGGTGCACGAGGTGGTGCTGAACAAAGAGTTCAGTGCTGCTGAGCTCTTCATCGAGGCTTTCATCTGCAAGGAGGTGAAGGACGCCGTGATCACGGAGCCGGCCTACTTCAATGACTCGCAGCGGCAGGTAACTCAGAATGCGGTGCCATCGCGGGCCTGAACGTGCTGCGTATCACTAACGACCCGACGGCCGCCGCCATCGCGTACGGCTGAACAAGAAGGGCGACAAGCGTAATGTGTTGATCTTCGACCTGGGCGGCAAAACCTTAGATGTATCGCTGATTATCGAGAACGACGTCTTCAAGGTGAAGGCGACGGCGGGTGGAACGCACCTGGGCGTCGAGGGCTTTGACAACCGGCTGGTGGAGACCATCGTGAGGAACTTCGTGCACGGGTACAAGTACAAGCACCGCGAGGCCATCACGGAGAACCAGCGCGCGCATCGGTTCACTATAGGAGTATGTATTATGCATATTCATAAATCGGCAAGTATATTTCCAGAACAAGGATTTTAATGATACAGTAGATGCATTTGAGATCACTTTCGAAAGTATTTAACCGTATTTAATCGCTATTTATCTGCATTTAACTGCTAGAAATGCGATTTTCGTATTTAAACAACTAAATAACAACGCTAGTGATAGTATAGTATTCATCGACTTCCTGATAAACATGTGTTTTCTCCTATTTGAGCGAGTGGAATGGCCCAAAGTAGTACAATCAACAAAAGCTAGTCGACTAGTACGTACAATGTCAATTTGAACCATGATATCTCTCAATTTGACCTTGAAATGGTGTATCGTTTTCGCTAGCTTCAAATGCCACGTCGAGTGCTTAGAAACCTGGATGCGATAGGCTGCACAGGCGACTTCTGATCCATGTTACCTTCTGCCGTCTCTCCGCCTGCAGCGCTTGAATTGTTCGAGCCACTTCTTGCTGGGATCCGCTAGCACCTCGTTTGCGTCTGTTTTGCTTCACCTTTGACAAAACCCGCTCATTTCTTGTATAAGTGGATTTGCCGTCTTGGAAACTCTTGTGAGAGTTTAGAAATGAGCCTCGCCATCGTCGTGGAGGAGAAGAAACTGGCGGAGAGCAACTCGTGTGCTGCTCTGCTCTGCTTGAGCGCTGGCGACGATTAATTAGGACGGAAGGCAATCTTTCGCCATACTCTGAGTCTCCGCTTGTATATGTACTATCAGCCTCGACTTCGCTGTCACTGGAGCAGCTCGCAATTTCTATCCACCGCGGGTTATTAACCTCTTGCACTATTTTGGTCTCCATCTGACGCCGTCCTGATCGCTTCCCGTAACTTTTATTCTGGGTACGAAACAAATCTTCACGTGGTTCGCCAGTTTTAGCTAGACGATCAAATTGGTCCTCGTTCTGATCCTGTGACACACTGTTGAAGTAAGGATTCCCGCTATCCTCTGCTCCCATACGATGCTCCATGGATGCCATCAAACGGTTTAAAGACTGGTTGAGCCAGAGTCTGTCCTGAAGACTTTGTCCCTCATCGATCCAACCTTCTACATCCTCAATTGATGTAAGGCCCATCACTCGTCGTCTTGCAGTCTCTGCATCGTCCAATTCACGTTGCTTCCGCTCGTCTTCCACCTGCTGCTGTTCGTGCTTTCTCTCCTGCTCCTCTTGTTCTCGCTGCTGTGTCTTCATCTCCTCAGCAGCTTCTTTCGTGCCAATAGAGAGAACATGTCTGAGTTTGAGCATGGTAAGGTCCAGCTTCTCTAACACTTGCCGCTGAAGAACTTCTTCGAAAGGTGCTTCTCTCTCTGCTGGTTCAACATCTATGACGGCATCCTCGGGTTCTTCATCACCGTCTTGTCCTGTCGAGGTTATAAGATCGGTCTTGATGTTGTCTTGAGCCCAGTCAATATTTCGCCACGAAATGCCAACATTTGGACCACCTTCTTCCTTTTTTGACGGTGCTGCCAACATTCGTGCTTCGATCTCTTGGATTTTGCGCTGAGTTTGACTTCGTAGTGCCCTGATTTCGGCATTCGCTGTAGATTCATTACCACCCTGCGTTGATATGGCTGCGCCTTCGAGTTGTTCTAACACGCTATCAATGTCAGCCGAACAAGTAAGCAGCTTGCCCTGCATGGGTATCAATCGAAGTATCTCCATCTCCCGCTCCTTGGTCTCTTTCTCCTCTGTCTTCTTCTTCTCTTCAGCAGCTTCTTTCTCCTTCTTCTCTGCTTCTTTCATGGCCGCAGCGGCGTCTTCCTCGGCCTTTAAGTCGGCTTTCCGGCGCTCTGTCATGTCTGCCAAGGTCAGATCCAGTTGTGAGACGATCGTCCTAGTAGCAGATTGCAGCTCTGCGTTTGCGGCGATCCTAATTGCTGCATCACCTTCAGTTTTCTCCTCTTCGAGGGTTTTGTCTCGCTCTTCTTCCTTCTCTCTGTCTTCAAATGGCTTCAGCGCTTCTAGGAGCAATTCATTGATTGCGTTCGATGCATTGCGGACATTTAAGGCTGCCACGGCACAAACCTCCGAGCTTTCCGACTTGTTCTCTTCTTTTAGGGGATCCTTCTCGGGTGCTTTGGTCGGTACACGACGACTCTCTCTGAGCTTTCGGATTTCCTCAGCGAACGAGTCTTCCTCATCGTCTTCAGAATCTGGAGGGGGGGGGCGGTGGAGGCGACTCTGGCGCTGATGGTCTGGATTTCTCTTTTGGGACTCCAAGGCGAAGCGATGGGCGATGGTCCTTTGACGAAGTCTTCCCGAAGTGTGTACCCCATACTTCAGCAGTAGTTGGTGATCTTGCACTACTATTTGCCTTCACTCGACTACCAGTAGAGATCAATTCGTTGAGATCGCGGATTTCTTTCCCAATCAACGCGTCGATGGAGTCTTCGTCCAGTGTTACCGACGAGTAGATATCCTCCGACACGGACAAGGGAGAAGATGTGGCTGATGAAGACGTGACTGGAAAGAGCGAAGGTGGAGTAAGCGGTGGTGATGGCAGAACGGGTGACTTAACTTCAGGCTTACGCCGTTGTGTCGACGTTGCTGGCTTGGATCGAGTTGAAACAGGAGAACAGGCACTGCAGCGTTTACCTACGAGTGAAGGTTTATTTCTGAGAACGTGCTCGATCCGTGGCATGGGGGACACCGCAGCTTCGTCGTCGCTCGAGTCTTCGAACTGTGCGCTGTTTGCAGTAGATCTGGTCGGTTTTCTCTTTACAGACTGAGGTTTCACCGTTCGTGGACGCCCAGCGTTCGCTTTCACTTTTGAATATTTTGGAGGGGATGCTATTAACAATGAGGAGGCGTTGGAGCTTGGTTTGCTTTGGTTCAGCCTTGATCGACGACTGCTGGCACTCTGCTGGAAGTCAGAGATGAGCTCATCAAGCGACATTTCCTCCTTCTCCTCGTGGTCGTTTCGCCAGCTTCTAGACGCGTTGGAGGCAGTCGCTCCCTTGCCCCCGTCCGTTGAGGCGAAGGACAGCTCGAGGAACATGGCCTAACGAGTGAAAACTGCGTCGACGGTACGATTGCCAACAAATACGGTCCGTTGCAAACAGTTCCCCGATCCGTTTCGACCCGGGCTATTCCAGTCACATTTAGTGCCAACCTAGTTTTTGATTCCGTCATACTAAATGATCAGGAATTTATACAAGAAGATCGCGCTAATAATGCTACACCGCTCAGTCATTCAAGTTATCATTACGTTAAATCTAGCAGGATATGTATTATGAGGAACATCGTGATAACAATTGTGGATAAACCATTCGAAGCAAGAGATTACTCGTCACTAACGTCCTCGGAACGAGCTTCTTCGCGGCTATTTATCATTACTGACCTCGGATTCGTGTGCATTGATACTGACCTCGATTTGAAATTTCAGCCAATCACGATGGTCCTATACCAATCTGGCAGTAAACCACATTGCAGATATGTTTACACGCACTTGGTAACAATGTGGTACATTACCACTAGCCAACCGCCGCCGCTTCGCGGCGGGGGCACATGCATGTTGTTCATTCGTTTTGGTGTACATGTATCTTGTCGGTAATACCTCCGTTCCGCTCGCTGCAGGCTCGCTGCACTACCCGCACGTTAGGTCATACTTTTAAGCCGAGGCGGGCCCTTCGGTCCCTCAAGGTTGTACCAGGTGCCGGTTTGGGCCGCCTTCGCTGTGCTCGGCAGCCAATCAGATGTCCGGATTCGTGTCAGTTACGGACGGACGGACAAATTTATACTACCGTTTGTATGGTAAAAAGTGTTGATACTCCAGTAGTTATTTAACCCCTTCGTTCCCGACGCCGTAAGTTACGACATAGTTTGTGCTATAATAGAGAATGGTTTGAGCAATATTTTAATCAAGTCATTTCAAAACAATAAGGTCCAAGAGGTCATTGAGGAAATTCCAGAAACGAGACAGAGGATAGGGTACGAAAAATAAGCCGCCACTGGCAACCTTCCCGAGACCAGCCACCGTCGCAGTCAGTCGCCACTCATTCCAGAATTTCCCGGATGGCGCGCATCCGGTCAAGCACCAGAGGAAAGACTGCTGCTGCCGTCGCACGCGACATCGATTTCGAACATTTCAGGAGGCAACTGATGGCGACGGGCTGGACGTCCAAGCCCCCGTGCGGTCTAGCGAGGGGATGGAGCTACACAAGTCCTGATGGAGCCAAGGTTCTCGTTGGTGAGAGTGCAGTCGTCCCTTACGCGTTAGAGTCGGGTTTGCTTGTCGAGAACGAGAGCGCTCAAGACGATGTCGCCGTCGACGAGGACGTGATGGTCGAGAGATTGTCGAGCTTCGTCGTGGAGGTAGAAAGGTGCGTGTCGGAGGAGAGAAAAGAGGGTGAAGGTGTGACTGACGAGCCTGTAGCGCATGACGAGGGCCTGTCAGACTCGTGTGAGGACGGCATACGAGCGTCACAGATTGACACTAGCGCTCAGCTCTCTCAGGGCACTCTCAACGCGATGTTCGGGTCGTCAAGCGAGTCGGAAGAACGAGCTCTCCCAGACGGCTGTGGTAAGGGCATTTGATCTGCTACCGAGCGACCTCCAAGTGGACATTCGCAACGTGATGCGACAGTAAGTCTGCAGATAATGTCCGAGGCATCTGGAGTTGAGGGCGGCACTGAGCAAGGTTCGAGCCATTTCTACAGTCCGCGTGCTACGCTCCCGGACCAGAGTGAAGAAGGACGTCAATTTCATTCCAGAAGACGAAAATATGAGTGTGTATGAGAGCTTCAGTTCGGGTGAGAGTGATGGCGAAGTCCTCGCCGAAGAGGACGAAGATGACGTCTGCAGAGATCGTGGTGATCGTGGCGATGCCAATGACGTCCTCTCTGACAGCGATGCTGTACAGATGGATGAAACTTTCGTTGCTTCGCTTCAAGTGGGGAAGGGTGCGCTGGACAAGCGCGCGATGAAGCAGCGAGAGGATGCGTTGCGTGCCATGGAGTGGAACCCAGTTTCTTCGGCCTATGAAGAGGGCGTGCTTGCATATCCCGGTCTGAATGCGGAAGATGCGCGACGTTTGCCATTCTCCGCTTCTGACGTTGTTTTACTTCATGCCAAAGTCCATGTGGGTCAGGATCAACGTGGAGACGAACCGGTACGGTCTCCAGCAAGTCGGCCGCCGTGCGCAGGCGATCCAATCGAAGCAGTCGGCTCGTCGTCACGAGACGCTCAACCAGATTCGTCGACGCTTGAAGGCGAAGCCGGGGTACCAAACTCACGATATCTTGCACGTCATCGGCCTTCTCATCGCACGAATGCTGTGCCCGCAGAAGCGGCGCTTCGCAGTACACTGGTTAATGGTCGAGGACGGCTCGGTTCCTGCGGGCACTTTCGGTCGATTCATGGGGCGAAATCGGTGCCAAGACATTTTGCGCGATTTGCACTTCGTCGATAACGAAGCCGATCGGACACGTGACAAGCTTTGGAAGCTACGACCTGTCGTGGACAAGATCCAGCAGCGGTTTCTTGCTGGGTGGTCTCTTCCAGCAGTGTTTTCCTTTGATGAAGGAGTTCTTCCCTCTACTTCCAAACGCAACACGACTCGTATGTTCATGCCCGACAAACCTCATCGCTACGGCTCCAAGATGTTTATTGTATGCGACTCAAGAACTGCCTACTGCCACAGGTATGTTTTTTTTGCAATTTTGTTTATGCCATCAGTTATGACTTCTAAGCAGATCTCTAACATTGTATGCCGTCAATATCTAGATTTGAAATGTATGCGGGAAAACGTGATGCTTGCGATGACGGTGACGCTTCAGTTGATCATAAGACCGGTGCTGCAGCAGTCTCAGAAACTTGAAGGTCGTACTTGGCACCAATGATCGACACAAGTGGTACGCATCGTCGTGGACCGCTTCTACTCGTCGGTCCTCCTTGCTATTGACCTGCTGGGTATGAGCGTGTATGTGATTGGCACCATCATGCCCAACAGACTTGGTTTTGACAAGAACACTATCGAGAAGAGCCAGACGCGTCCTGCTCAAATTCCTCGAGGTCCTTCACGTTCTCCCGCTCTGTTGCCATACCCAGCATGGTCGCTTTTCACTGGCGGGATCGCAAGCCGGAGCACTACTTGTGCACAGGCTCTGCGATGACAGAGTCGACTATAGGCAGAAAGGTCAAGCAAGTGGGCTCGATAACAGTGCAGTGTCCGGCAGCTGTGAACGACTACCAACGGTGGATGGGCGGGGTTGATGTGCACGATCGACTCCACCTGCGAAAGTTCTCGCTACAGACGTCTACCAAGTTCGTAAAGTACTATAAGAGCCTATTTTTAGGCTTTATCGACCTAGTGCTAGTGAATACCTATATTTGGCACAAGAAGACGGCAACAATCACGGGCACGGCGGCGATGACCCGTGGCGAGTGGCACGCTGTCCTCTAGATCCAGCTACTGCAGCAAAGATCCGCTGCCAGTACAAGGGTGTCGCGAAGACGTGCTTTGAAATCTGGCATGACGACTTTGACTGTGGTAAAAAAATTCCAACTGCGCTGGGCAAGAGGATCGTCTTGCGCCGACCTGGCCAAGAAGCAGGTGAGCAAAAGAAAACGCGTCGCGAGCTTCAACTATCCGGTTCTGGTGAAGATGGCGACGACGAGAATGAGAGCGAGCACGAGTAGGAACTAGCTGCGTGTCAGGTGATCAGTGTTTGCCTTTGTCGATTCGTAATGCATGATTTCTTGAGCTGATGCACCTTTTGCTCCACCTTTTATAATCTGATTGGATTCGATATGCAACATTTCAAATCATTTCTTCCCGGCTCTGATTTGAATGGTAGAAAGTTACGACATAGCGTACACCATCGCGATTGCAATGGTGGCTAACTTACGACATTGCTCGAGAAACCGGCTGACAATTTATACACCTATCCACATGTGGAAAGTCTACAACATACAAATATCTAGTAACATGAACACGCCGTAAGTTACGACATGTACTAACTTGTTTTCGATACCTTCCCGGGAACCAAGGGGTTAAGACTAGCCGAGCGCCGCCCGCGTTGCGGGTGGTGGTGACATGTTTAGTCCCAGTCGCGTGGGCTGCACGCCTTCGCTTCGCTCCAGCGGACTTGAGTGTCCTATTTTGAAACTGAATCTTACCAAAATCTTATATCCGTGGTAATTTGTAACTCGGCATGCGTAACTTTAAACGGATTTGTCATTGATCAGGGACTGAACTTCGTTGATTAACGTGTTCTTCCGAATAAAGTGCCATTAAGTAATATGCCTGCGACTTTGGTTTAATATCGGCTATACGTGTAATGATCTTTTCCCATCTATGAGCAAGTGTACAATATCTGGTGCGGAAGAATACGTAACTTATTATACGTTAGTATACCTTGCAAAAAATGCTGTTAGCATTTTTAATTACACGAAAATGATTTCCATTGTAGCCACGTATCTCGGTTTTACTCTCAAATTTGTTGTGAATATCAGCAAGCCTATCCTTACTCCATCTTACTCGTCTTGCAACGGATTCGTGTGATTTACTGATAAACGAAAATGTCACCTTTCGCAAGGCTTGCTCGTCTATTAAGTGGGCTGGTTACCAGCATTAGAAGGCGAGATGTACGGGTGATAATGCACGATACAAAAACTCAATACATGTAGAACCTTAGAATGCAAGTGCCT
Source organism: Phytophthora cactorum (assembly GCA_016864655.1). NCBI lineage: Eukaryota > Oomycota > Peronosporomycetes > Peronosporales > Peronosporaceae > Phytophthora > Phytophthora cactorum. The sequence continues at coordinate 560,383 of NHQK01000012.1, forward strand.
CGATTATCACGATTAGTGTTCGCTGAAGCGCTAAGGGAGCCCGTGTTTGCAAACTGTTTTGACAAAGCATGCAGGTGCATGATGTACACGACAACCTTCTAACAATTTGATTGGCGTTGTTGAATACAAAAGAGCCTTGCATTTGCAAACGATACTTATAGGAAGGACAGGTACTCTGATGTAGTCTGGACCCCTATTAATAGGCTATTTTTTAATCTGGGTTCTCAATTTGTCTAATCCTCACCTATAGTCGATGAGCGGCAAGAAGCCAGCTAGATAGAAAGTAAAAACTGAAACGATCAGAATATGATAATACTTCTCTCACACTGATCATTTTTCAGCCAACAGAGACGGTTCTCTTCCATAATGCATCCATAACAATGAGCACAATTAGTCTGATTTATCGAGCTCTTGATGGTCTAGAGTAACAGTAAAGGCTACACTTTTTGTTACTGTAGCTAAAGCTAAAACAATTTAGAGTAATCGATTTACAATTTCATTGACCATTCAGTGTGCTCCAGTATAACTACATGTACTCTCTATCTATGCGATACAAAAATGTTCTAGTTTCCTCTTAGCACAACGTTCTTATCCTTGATCCCAGACAACGCTACCACCTGATTATTTTTACAATCTCAAGAAACCTGGGATATTTAACCTCGAATGCATTTCTAAACCTATATCAGCTCCTTATTATCTTTTTGGCGGCGCTTGGAAGTGAACCCAACGGGTTCTGTCAAAACTGCAATTGCTCAAAATACAATTTAACGGGAGAAAAGCTTAACGGGTGCTGCCAAAAGTATATTCTCTCATAGCTGTAGCAATATTATTCTTGGGGCGCATTGTGATGTGTCGACCGCATTAATAACAACTTGTTAGCAACTATTTAATATATCAAATTATTTATTAAGGGCCACCGCCTTCGCTTTGCTATGGTAGCTACTGCACTGTAACTTTCTTGACGTGGACACCTTGATTGTCAGCACAAAATGTGAAATTCTCTTCTTTTTTTTGGCGCGAACTAACTACTTCGAAGTGGTTTTCTCTGTATTGGTACGCAACGTTCTTATCTACTACGAAGTAACCTGCACAGCTAATAAAATATTTTATTAATAATGGCAATCTGACCGTCAACCGTTGTATCTCAAAGAAACACTCCGTTTAAAAACAAAACCCAGCCCCATTATCTTTATTTCTATCGATATTAGCATCCGTTGCTTCGCTTCGTACCGAACCTACCATATTATTAATAACGTGCAATGGCAGAACGTATAGATCTTCTGTTTTACTTGGAAACAAAGCTATTGACCCGCTAAAACATATACTGGGTATTGTATACCAGCGTCCTAGGAAGTGCAAAGTATCGCGATAACACCGTTGTGGTGCGGCATCAAAGGGCGATAAGATCTGCTATTTTATTTTTAAACGTGTCGCCTTCGCTTCGCTCGGCAACAAACTATCTGTGGATAACGTACTGTATACCCTCCCAGCTTTCTAGGAAGCACAACGTATCGTGGCAACACTTTTCTAGTGCGTCAGCAAGGATCGATAAGATATCTAAGTTTTACTTTTGTAAATACCGCCTTCGCTTCGCTCGGTGGATAGCTTAGAAAAGCCATTCTATGTTCAACATATGTACTATGTACTCTACATAAAGTTGTCGACGTAAACATCAGTATCGTATATTCTCCAATGGGGGCCGCCTTCGCTTCGCTCGGCAGCAAGTTTTGGCCAATCCGAATTGTTTTTGAAGCGCCATTGCGGCGACGGAAAAACTACAGACTGCAATTTACGTTAGTTGTTTAAGGCTAGCCGAGCGCCGCCCGCGTTGCGGGCGATGGCGCAACTTGAGTTGCAACCCGTTCTCTCGCTGTTCCAGCTCGCTTCACTACCGGACCGCTCCCGCCTTCGCTGCGCTCGGCAGGTGCCCAGCCTTGAGTGCACGCCTCGCTTCGCTCGGCGGAAGATTGCAGAGATAAGTAACGTGAAAAATCACAACATGTACTTGGTAAATGAAGTTATGCAGTGCAGCGCTCCTTAATCCCTACTCGAAAATCTGCCTGTACACTATGTTGTCTGTGTACACTCCGTCCTCCTCCTCTAGCTGCGGGTACTCGATCAGCGCCTTGAACTTGGACCGAGACGTCACTCTCGACAGTGCGACGTACAGCTGACCATGCGAGAAACAGGGTGTCGACAGATACAGCCCGAGGTTCTGCACGGTTTGCCCTTGCGCCTTGTTGATAGTCATCGCAAAGGCAGGTTGAACCGGAAACTGCTTGCGCCGCAGACGGAAGGGAAATTCGCGCGAATCGCCGTCACTGATAAAGACGATCCTCGGAATGAGCACATGCTGGCCTTGGCGCTCGCCAGTCATGATCGTTGCGTGGATCACGTGGGGCTTGAGTTCGACAATGCGTAGACGCGTTCCGTTACACAGCCCCAGGTCTGGGTTTAAATTTCGCATCATCATGATGGGAGCCCCTTCTTCAACGTCAGCTTGTGCGGTGGAATACCATTGATATTGACAGTGTGCAGCACCTCCTGCTCGAAGAAATTAACCTCTTCGTCTTCTTCCATAGAGTCATTCGACAGGTACTCTTGAGATACCCCTTCCAGTCGTTGCGCCACAGCCTCGTTAATGCGCTGTACGACCGCGTTTGTACGTCAAGATGGTCCGGTTAGCGAAATACTCGTCGTTCGCGATTTCGGGTTGTTGATATCCGCGTACATCTCATCAACCATCCGCATAAGACCTCTCGGGATGGCCCCAGGACGTATATCTTCGTCTTCACCATCGTCGGACAGCTCCTCCACCGGGTTCTCGATCAGCATGCCCTTCGGTATCTTGATACAGCTCGGTCCAAGGGCGAATTGATCTCGTGTCTCCCCTCTCCCACTTGAAGAAGTAACTCCGAGAACTCTGCAAGCTCTGTGGCGGTACTCTCATTTTGAGCAGACATCACCCGCATGTTTTCCCTCAGATGGAGCTGCTGGAACTTTGGCCATAGCGTGGACGACTTGAGGCAGGCATCGATCGTTTGTGCAGGTGTACCTCTCACGACCACCGGAAGAATCTGGCGGAAGTCCCCGGATAGCACAAACACTTTCCCTCCAAACGCCTCGTCGTCGTTGTCCATTAGGCCACGTAAGGACCGGTCGACAGCCCCAAAAGCGTGCCGCTGGGTCATTGGCACCTCGTCCCAGATGACCAAACTGGCTTTCTGAATTAAGCCCTTCAAGTGAGACTGCTTGTAGATGGAGCATGTCGACGTGTCGTTCAGCCTCAATGGGATCTTAAACGTTGAGTGGGCAGTGCGCCCACCCACGAGCAGCAGAGAGGCAATGCCACTAGACGCTACCGCAAGCGCGATCTTCCCCGACAACCGCACCTTTTCCAAGATATGCTTCAGTAACGTCGATTTACCTGTACCACCCGGTCCATCAATGAAGAACAGGGTGTTACCCGGTGTCGGATTATCTACAGCATTAATGATCGTGCTGTAGACAGATCGCTGTTCGTCATTAAGCAGATGTTCTTGGTCAACCGTTTCTTGGAGGATATCATGGTTGTGCCCTTCCATTTCGCGGCGAATAATATTGTTCTGCAGTAGCGAATCCAGCACCAAGTGCGGATACTCAGACAGCTGGGGAAGGTCTTCGAAGTGGGCTACAGCGCTTCCGTTGGTAAGCAGCAAGTCATTCAGGTTCTTGAGCGTATGGAACTTCACCATTTCTTCCTTGGCGATTCCTTCCAAGTTGCGGTACTTGTAGTTGCAGCTCAGGGACAGGTCGTCGTAAAACCGTTCCCACAGAGCGCCAACCTCTACGACCTGAGAGTACACGATGATTGTTGCGAAAAGCTGTCGGAGCTGGTACGACATCCGGAACTGAGAAGCCTCAGTCATGCAGGCTACCCATTCTGAGTCATCCTCAAGATATCCCGCGTGGAGCGCAGCTTTGCGATACGAATCGTAAGTGACGCCATCTACCGTTCGTAGATTTTTAAAGGACGTCGGTCCTTTTCGGTGGCACAGCAACACGCGCATGTAGAACCTCTGCATGTCCCGCGGGGACACGTGAATCATCCGGCCGAGGGCTGCTTGGTACCATTTTCGACGTACCCACCGCTTGGCGTTCGTGTCCCACCGGAATAGCTTAGGGATATCCTGATACAGCGCGCTTTTTGCGCCTTGGTTTTCAGGGGCCTCGCTTGCACACAACTCAAAGAAGCGAGTCAACATTGTGTGTTTGCCGCGAGTGACAACTACAGCCGGGTCGTCGCTGGAACGAAACGTGACCATCTGCTCGTTTTCCGAATGAATCGTAAGCTGTGTAATGGCATGCGTTTTGCCTTGAACGGAGTAGTCCAGTAGCCGCACGCAAGCTTCGACCGGATATATATACCTCGCGTTCAAGAACCGTAGGATCTCGTTGGGCTCTATCTGCGTCTGATTCCCCTCTCCGCGTACGGCTTCCACGGTGATTACAGCCTTGTCCGATCCCTTGTAAACGCACTTGTAAAGGTATTTGACCGCCGTGATCGCCGTACAGACCTCCACATTAATATGGCACCTGTACTTCTGTGAGAGGTACGGGTTGTACGGAACCACCCACAGGTTGATTGTCTCGTTGTCGTATTCTTTGCCGTTAATCAAAACCACCCCGGCCGCTCGACGTCTTCGTCTGTACACTGGGTACCCAGCGACATTGCCTTTTGTCACCACCGATAGGGGCTTTGGGAAACCCTTTGTGCATTTCCCGTCTTTCATACAGACCGCGTTGGGATGTGCAGCCCCACACGGTCCGTGAATCATGCACATAGTGACAGTTTCGTACAAATGGGGGTTCTTCTCCTTCTGGGAGATCGGCCGACACCATTTTGTTGGTGATCTGTCTTGTACGCGGCTTATCATCCTCCGCCAGGATGACCAAAATATGGGCGTGCAGTAGACCCCGCTTTTGGAATTCCACCACGTAGATCTGCGCGTGAACGCGCCTAGGAACGCCTTCGTCCAAGTCTTTCAGTTCGGCGCCGAGTTTTAGCTGCCACACCCGAGCGACAATGTCAGGACGATCCTGAGCGGTCTGTCCATCCGGTATCTTTTCCACTATTTCTTCCCAGGTGGGGCTGCACGTCATGGTGACAAATGCGTCTGGTTCCCGTACTCACAGACGATAGTCATCGAGTCTTGGTACGACTTGCACATGGAACGTGAGCCCCCCCCCCCCCCCCCCCCCCAAGACGACAATATCTCGTTTGCCAATTTTGGTTCAGGAAATGGTTGTCCGGCTGGTCAGGACGCCTGCCAGGTATGGGCAGAGCGATTGTACTCCGAAAGAAGTGCTTCTCCTTCACCCAGTACAGTCGTACTTTCGCTCATACGTGAATCGATCAACCCGCTATACAGGTCCGCGCGGATCTCCGACTGATGAGCCGCCACGCATCATAGTTGTTCCTGCTCGCACTTAGCTCCCTGATCCACGCAATACTGCTGAAACAGCCGCCCGCCCTGATGCAGTACGGACTGGTCGTCGCATTGCTGGTACAGTCGGTACGCTACGTATTCGCGAAGAGACATCTCGCGCTTGTTCCTCCGCACGATGTCGCCGTCGTATGTATCAGTGTACGTCCAACCGAGTTCTCCGTACGGAAGCAGTAGCGGGTACTGAAGCGGATTATACGTTGCGTGTGTCTCGAATAGTCGGAGCAATCTGTGATCTTTCGCGTATCGGAAAGTGTGCAGGATATAGAGGAACTCACCCTTGTTGAACTCCTTGAAGTTGAAGACGATCCGCAAGCGCTGAACGGGGCAAGCCAGGCTTCAACGTCTTCCGCTCCTGGCGCACAAGTGTACGTTGACCGACGGCTTGTTAGAGTTCAAGGAATCGCTAAACTACAAAGTGTTATACTTACCGCTGGTCTTACCTTTCACTCCTTTCGCCGTGGAGGGGCTATGCACGCGAACGACGGAAGCGTTGGCCAAAACTGGATAATTGAGAGAGGTGGATCGGGTGAACAAAGCGTTTGGGTACATGCTGGGCTCGACGCAAGGTGACCAGCAGGTGCTACGCGTTCTCAGCGGCTGGATGCCAAAGGATGGCGCACGACTTTAGCAGCGCTGGAAGCACCTATCATCGGACGCGCCCACAAGCTTCAAGAGCTTCTTTTCTCGAATACTCTGCCTTTTGACGATGGCACGCTGAACGTTGACGAAGACGTTGCCGACGTCTTAACTGCGACGCTTCTAATGCACTACCCGGATATGATGCATCCGTGTGAAGGAGGGCCACTGGTCTTGAAGATGTGGGAAGCCATGGCCGGACGATCAATCGGGGAAGCGGAGGTCTTGGCGTGGAGCTCCAGTATCCGTCGCTTGTTCATGCCACCTCAGGAGCTGAAGCCTTTGCCCAGTCCTGCCAGAGGGGATACAGATCAGATCGCAGTATTGCTTGAACACGAGCAGCGGCAAACGGAGAAGATTGAGGTACTCATATTACAAGATATCGGCTAGAGGAGCGGCTGTTAGCAGTAGAACATCACATACATGTACCTCGGACCACCACGACACAGGATCCGTCAAGCGGTGTCACATCGACTTCTTCTGCAGTGAGCCAATCGACAGGTCATGCAACCCAAAAAGTTGTTCGCGCCATGAAGAAGTGGTCGCAATCGTTGGCCGCGATTTGGTTTGAGTGGTTCACGGCTGAGCCGCGCGCGTATGCTTCACCTGGTGTAAAGAAGACAACGCTCTACGAGTTTAGACATATCACAGGCTACATGATGCTGTTCGTACCGACAGGTCTCGCTCTGGATGCCTCCTCTCCAGCTTACAAAGACGAAGTACTGGTACTTGGCAAGAAAGCGCAAGAAAACACTCTCGGGTTCCTCAAGTCGTACGGATCGCCAGCGGTTGCAGGTGGTACAGCATTTAAGGCACTTCGGCAGCTTCATACGCAGAGTAAACTGGATGAGCAGATAGCGCAGCTCCATGAGCTGGTCGACAGCGACGGCGTCGTAGACCGTACGCCTCCATCCGCTCTCCCAACCTTCGTCCGCCGTCGACCATCTAAATAGCCTGCACAATTCGCATAACGATACATAACATAGTAAATCATAAACGATGACGGGAGTTGAACCAGCCAGCAGCAAAGACGGCTGCCTTCATCCGGAAGGCACCGGCACGGGTGAGATCGCATAGGCTGCTGCCTCAACGACAACCACAGATAGCATATGAGTGTGCTAGACCGGTCAGGAGGCGAGTGGGGCAGGCCGCAGTTGACGCTGCCCCGGGATCAACCGCCTCCGGCAGTATGCACCCCCCCCCCCCCCCCCCTCCCCGCCCTGCCGAGTCATTTCACATCGCAGGAGTGGTCTTGGTCAGCGGCGAGGGTGGAAGCACCAGGCAGTGGGTCTTGACCAGCCGTACGGCGCCCGTAGGGGTCCGGCGGAGGCCTTGGGGTCGCAGAATAGCCGGCGTTCCACGCGCCATCTTCAGTGCCCCGGCGGTGGCGGTCATGTTTGGAGAATGGCTGTGGGGCCTGAGATAGTAGGGGTTTATTATAGTAAATGTAGTATGTGTATTCCCGGAGGACAGCCCGTGGGTCGCGGCTAAGTCCGATTTTCAAACAATTTATACCGGTATCGGTTGGAGCCCCGGTAGGACAGTTGGAATTTTTGCGGTATGGCTTGGACGGAGAACTCTGCCCGCAATGGTAGGAATTACGGTACTACTAGTAGACTACTTGTAGATTAGTACATCGTAGAAAAATGCGAGCTTAGCATATTAATACTACTGCCCAATTTAGATATTCTGGGTACCTTTAAATAGCGTCACCGACGTAAAATTGTTTCACTTAACCTCCAAACGAGTAGTCCACCACTGGCTCGTCCGCTCGTTGCTGTTGGACTCGTCATTAATCACTGGACAAAACCTAGTGTCACCCATAATAAAGTCAATTTAACCAAATATTTGTATCGTGACACATGTTCTAGAGGTAGTTTTGCGCGTAGAGCTCAAACATGCAGTCTGAATGAGCCAATGTGGAGTGGTTGGCAGCTGCCGAAAATACGTTTCAAAAACGGCAACATCGCCCGGACGGAAAGTACATATCGCTACTTTGACGAAGGTCGTGTATACTGCCTCTGTAGTTGTCTTGGTGTACTGGGACTGTACGGTCGCTCTTTAGTATACGGCAGTTGGTGTATACTTGCTCGTTAACAAAAAGGGGGTTGTCACCTTCGAGGTTTCCTCCTTCGTCCCAAACTTACTCCGTAGGAAACAAGTGTTCTTACATTGTTTTCCTGCTAAATAAGCTACTCTTAGCACCGCTAGTCGCCTACGCATCGAGCTAGCTACAATTGCCAAGATACACCATCATTAAACCTCCGTTGTTTTTGAAATCTAACGATGCAAATCGCCGAAATCTACACCTGTTTCGACGTCTCGACCAATCAAAAATTATCCTTTTTGAAGAAAAAGACAACCTATTTCCCACACCGATGTGGGATTATAGAGACCTATTTTGAGCGCTTATTTGAGCCTGAAGGAGTCCGAATTGCCAATTCTGACCACATTTTAAAAAATACACACGAAACAACCCCTTGTATCTAACTGTCACTATCGGCTGTTTATGCTTTAGTCCTTAAAACTAGTGGCTACATTTGGGCCCAGTGACTTATGACGACGACAATACTTCAACTAGTGGTGCCTATACCCCCCCCCCCCCCACACACAACACACACCCAACACCCACACCCACTCACACCCACACCCATACCACGTCGTGAAACACTGTAGAGCTCATGCGCTGCGCAAAACAACACGAACATCACGATTAAGCTAAGTGGGGATCGCTGGAAAAAGATGGTGCTGGCGCTTTGTTGGATGCCTGCCAATTCTTATAATCTGGTGCCCGTACTAAACTAAGACGGCGTGTTTTACCCTAAAATTCCCGCTTCAAAGCTGACGTTGCGGCAGCAGAGTAGGAACAGGATATGCGTTGGGCAAGTTTACACATCAAAACATTTGGAGCACAGCATTTACTAATTTGCAGGAATTATTGGGGCGAAGAAGCTCGTTCCGAGGACGTTAGTGACGAGTCAATCTCTTGCTTCGAATGGTTTATCCACAATTGTTATCCACGATGTTCCTCATAATACATATCCTGCTATTAATATTAACGTAATGAGACTGAACGCGTGTTGACTGAGCATTATTAGCGCGATCTTTCTTGATATAAAATCCTGATCACATTAGTATGACGGAAATCAAAAACTAGGTTGGCACTAGATGTGACTGGAATAGCCCGGGTCGAAGGATGATCGGGGAACTGTTTGCAAAGGACACGTATTTGTTGGCAATCGTACCGTCGACGCAGTTTTCACTCGTTAGGCCATGTTCCATCGAGCTGTCCTTCGCCTTCAACGGACGGGGGCAAGGGAGCGACTGCCTCCAACGCGTCTAGAAGCTTGGCGAAACGACGCAGCGAGAGAAGGAGGAAATGTCGCTTGATGAGCTCATCTCTGACTTCCAGCAGAGTGCCAGCAGTCGTCGATCAAGGCTGAACCAAAGCAAACCAAGCTCCAACGCCTCCTCATTGTTAATAGCATCCCCTCCAAAATATTCAAAAGTGAAAGCGAACGCTGGGCGTCCACGAACGGTGAAACCTCAGTCTGTAAAGAGAAAACCGACCAGATCTACTGCAAATAGCGCACAGTTCGAAGACTCGAGCGACGACGAAGCTGCGGTGTCCCCCATGCCACGGATCGAGCACGTTCTCAGAAATAAACCTTCACTCGTAGGTAAACGCTGCAGTGCCTGTTCTCCTGTTTCAACTCGATCCAAGCCAGCAACGTCGACACAACGGCGTAAGCCTGAAGTTAAGTCACCCGTTCTGCCATCACCACCGCTTACTCCACCTTCGCTCTTTCCAGTCACGTCTTCATCAGCCACATCTTCTCCCTTGTCCGTGTCGGAGGATATCTACTCGTCGGTAACACTGGACGAAGACTCCATCGACGCGTTGATTGGGAAAGAAATCCGCGATCTCAACGAATTGATCTCTACTGGTAGTCGAGTGAAGGCAAATAGTAGTGCAAGATCACCAACTACTGCTGAAGTATGGGGTACACACTTCGGGAAGACTTCGTCAAAGGACCATCGCCCATCGCTTCGCCTTGGAGTCCCAAAAGAGAAATCCAGACCATCAGCGCCAGAGTCGCCTCCACCGCCCCCCCCTCCAGATTCTGAAGACGATGAGGAAGACTCGTTCGCTGAGGAAATCCGAAAGCTCAGAGAGAGTCGTCGTGTACCGACCAAAGCACCCGAGAAGGATCCCCTAAAAGAAGAGAACAAGTCGGAAAGCTCGGAGGTTTGTGCCGTGGCAGCCTTAAATGTCCGCAATGCATCGAACGCAATCAATGAATTGCTCCTAGAAGCGCTGAAGCCATTTGAAGACAGAGAGAAGGAAGAAGAGCGAGACAAAACCCTCGAAGAGGAGAAAACTGAAGGTGATGCAGCAATTAGGATCGCCGCAAACGCAGAGCTGCAATCTGCTACTAGGACGATCGTCTCACAACTGGATCTGACCTTGGCAGACATGACAGAGCGCCGGAAAGCCGACTTAAAGGCCGAGGAAGACGCCGCTGCGGCCATGAAAGAAGCAGAGAAGAAGGAGAAAGAAGCTGCTGAAGAGAAGAAGAAGACAGAGGAGAAAGAGACCAAGGAGCGGGAGATGGAGATACTTCGATTGATACCCATGCAGGGCAAGCTGCTTACTTGTTCGGCTGACATTGATAGCGTGTTAGAACAACTCGAAGGCGCAGCCATATCAACGCAGGGTGGTAATGAATCTACAGCGAATGCCGAAATCAGGGCACTACGAAGTCAAACTCAGCGCAAAATCCAAGAGATCGAAGCACGAATGTTGGCAGCACCGTCAAAAAAGGAAGAAGGTGGTCCAAATGTTGGCATTTCGTGGCGAAATATTGACTGGGCTCAAGACAACATCAAGACCGATCTTATAACCTCGACAGGACAAGACGGTGATGAAGAACCCGAGGATGCCGTCATAGATGTTGAACCAGCAGAGAGAGAAGCACCTTTCGAAGAAGTTCTTCAGCGGCAAGTGTTAGAGAAGCTGGACCTTACCATGCTCAAACTCAGACATGTTCTCTCTATTGGCACGAAAGAAGCTGCTGAGGAGATGAAGACACAGCAGCGAGAACAAGAGGAGCAGGAGAGAAAGCACGAACAGCAGCAGGTGGAAGACGAGCGGAAGCAACGTGAATTGGACGATGCAGAGACTGCAAGACGACGAGTGATGGGCCTTACATCAATTGAGGATGTAGAAGGTTGGATCGATGAGGGACAAAGTCTTCAGGACAGACTCTGGCTCAACCAGTCTTTAAACCGTTTGATGGCATCCATGGAGCATCGTATGGGAGCAGAGGATAGCGGGAATCCTTACTTCAACAGTGTGTCACAGGATCAGAACGAGGACCAATTTGATCGTCTAGCTAAAACTGGCGAACCACGTGAAGATTTGTTTCGTACCCAGAATAAAAGTTACGGGAAGCGATCAGGACGGCGTCAGATGGAGACCAAAATAGTGCAAGAGGTTAATAACCCGCGGTGGATAGAAATTGCGAGCTGCTCCAGTGACAGCGAAGTCGAGGCTGATAGTACATATACAAGCGGAGACTCAGAGTATGGCGAAAGATTGCCTTCCGTCCTAATTAATCGTCGCCAGCGCTCAAGCAGAGCAGAGCAGCACACGAGTTGCTCTCCGCCAGTTTCTTCTCCTCCACGACGATGGCGAGGCTCATTTCTAAACTCTCACAAGAGTTTCCAAGACGGCAAATCCACTTATACAAGAAATGAGCGGGTTTTGTCAAAGGTGAAGCAAAACAGACGCAAACGAGGTGCTAGCGGATCCCAGCAAGAAGTGGCTCGAACAATTCAAGCGCTGTAGGCGGAGAGACGGCAGAAGGTAACATGGATCAGAAGTCGCCTGTGCAGCCCATCGCGTCCAATCGACGTGACGTTTGAAGTAGAGAAAACTAAACCAGTCGAATGGCTTCGTTAAGTCACTGTTGAGTCACGAGATACTGCTTTGGACCGCTTCAAGCGATCAAATAGGGGGGGGGGGGCATTTTCTTTTAGTCAGTCGATGAATCCTATACTCGTTCATGGTTTCATAGTGCTGTTATGCGACGAGGTAATGGTGACTACTGTTTCTCAGCTGCGTGAATTATGAATGGGCCGGTTGAGTAGATGTACGTCGAATGTGACGATTCGATTGGTCACGATAAATTGTGCTCAGTCGCGGCTGCGACACTCCCTATGATTTGTTTTGGCTCCGAGGGATCCGTCTCGCTCTCACCTCACCAGTACAAGCACGAATCATTTTTTCTATATTTGAAAACCAATTACGGTGCGTGTGAGCTACAGTATGTCTTCCTTGTTGCTCCAGTCATGGAGTTGGGTTTCCCAACCAGTGGGCTAGCGGAGACGCCCTTCACGAAGCGATTTTCATCCAGTTTAAAATAACCTTTGATTACCTGTCATCTGGTCGTACTCGACCCCTACACCATGTCCCATGCCGGCATTGCAATGCAATTTGCATATAGCATAGCAATTTACCGGTATATACCGTGCGCGCCAAATTGTTAGGACCGCCACTTTTTGTGCACACTTTCAAGGATTTCTAAGTGTGTAGGACGAGTTGAGAGGTGCTGTTTGGATATGACACTGTTATAGGACCAAGGTACCCGCTACTTGTGTTAACAACGGCAATTTCCATCTCCTTCGCAGGGTTGGCATACAAATTGTCAGTTTCCGCACCTGCGCCACAACTTAGGACCATCCCCTTTTTCTGCCAAAACGAACATTTTTATGGACTCCCATACAAACTTCTATATTAAATATCGTACTTTAGAAGGAATAATGACTGGAGGAAGCAAACTGAAGCCAGCACACTGGAGGTTGCCATTGCCGCTCTGAGCCTTTCATTTTCGAATGGGCCGCGGAACGGCCCTCACCAACGAAGAGTACTGGTGGGTCATTGGGTTGCACGACGGCGGAGTCTCTCTACGAGAGATTGCAAGAAGGACATGCCGTTCACGCTCAGCATCTCGGCGCGCAATCAAGCGAGAGCGAGATCCGCAGAGCGACGACCGTGGCGAGCGACCGAAGGCAGGAAGGCGGTCAGTGCTGTCGGATCGAGAGGTGCGGCAGGGTTCGTGCGGCTGCGACGGGCGACTACTTCGCTGCTGAGCTCAAGACCAAGTTCAGCGTCACGGCCTCGGTGTGCACTATTCAGCGACTGCTGAAGAACGTTGACCACCTCGTCTACACCAAGATGGACCGGACACTACCCCTGACGACGGCACACAAGAGTGCACGTGTGGCGTGGGCTAAGAAACACATCCTAAACCCTGGTAAGTTTGTTAACTATTGTGTGTTTTTACCATTAACGATACTAATGTATTGTCATGCTGCGAAGGAATATGGGAATATACAATTTTTTCTGATGAAAAAAGTTTAATCTCGATGGCCCCGATGGCTACAAATTCTACTGGCACGACTTACGCCAGCCAACGCAGTCATACATTCGCCGGCAGAGCGGTGGAGGCAGCGTGATGGTGTGGGTGCTTTCAGCGATAAAGGCAAGAGCAAGCTCGCCATTTTGCGAGGCCGGCAAAACTCAGGTGACTATATCTATACTCTTTCTGAGTATATGCTGCCGTTTGCTCATGCTAACAATGGTTTAAACTACGTATTCCAGCAAGACAATGCTTCGATTCACGCTTCTCGTGAGACGAAGCATTTCTTGCAAGAAATGCAAGTCCACACCATGGTGTGGCCTGCCCGTTCGCCGGACTGCAACCCGATTGAAAACGTGTGGTCAGCCATGGTGTCTCGAGTGTATGCCCATGGACGTCAGTACGACAACGTGGACCAGCTAGAAGCTGCCATCTTCGCTGCTTGGGACTCTATCGAGCAAGAATATCTCCTGCAGCTCCTGAAGTCCATGCCTCGCCGTTGCCTTGCAGTCATCAAAGGAAAGGGTGCACTTACTAAGTACTAACTTTAATATAGAAGTTTGTATGGGAGTTCATAAAAATGTTCGTTTTGGCAGAAAAAGGGGATGGTCCTAAGTTGTGGCGCAGGTGCGGAAACTGACAATTTGTATGCCAACCCTGCGAAGGAGATGGAAATTGCCGTTGTTAACACAAGTAGCGGGTACCTTGGTCCTATAACAGTGTCATATCCAAACAGCACCTCTCAACTCGTCCTACACACTTAGAAATCCTTGAAAGTGTGCACAAAAAGTGGCGGTCCTAACAATTTGGCGCGCACGGTACATATATGTATAGAGAGAGGTCTTAGAGGTTATGTAGGACGGATGCCATGATCATCAACTGGCTAATACCGGCCAAGCCCCAACCGTGAGCACGATGAGACCCGCAACAGAATTCCGAGTCAAGATGGATCAAACAGTACTTGCTCCTAGCTTAAGCCCGCACGCTGTGAACTCGGTCTTTAAAGTAACACCGTTGCTTCGGCGAGACGGGTTTCACCCCCTTCCACATCTTTTAACCACTGTACTACATACAAAAACTCAGTCGGTCAATATTGACACTTAATGTGCCTTGACTTTGGCACGTATAGTCAGGAGAGGCAGGCCAGCTTCAAATCCAGTTTGTGGCTTCTAGCACCTCAGTCGTAGGATTCTGAACTCACTTTTCATTTTTGTCCAAGCCGCACAAGCTCCCCACGTCAACACCAAGCACGCGTTTATCCACCAAGATGCACATTCGCTTCGTTGCCCTGCTGGTTGCGGCCGCAATCCTCTCAAGCTTTGATAACGTCTCCGCGGCCACAGTGGGCCAGAAGATTACACCCATGACTGCCACCTCGGTGGACGTTGCGCAACGAATTGAGGCGGCTCAAGCGGACAGTAAACGATTCCTCCGTCGTTACCCGAGACACGATGACAAAGATGCCTCTGGTGAAGAGAGGAGCGCTGAGCTCGCAGAAAAGCTGACAGGTCTGCTACCGACTATCAGAACGGTTTCCAAATTAACGCCGGGGAATGCTGGTCTCACCTTGCAACAGTTGAGAGTTCCTTTTGAACAGCGGCTGATCATTATGAAGCTGCTAGAGATGACCCCAACAGAGCGTAAGGCCGTCTTGCTGCTGATTAAATAAAGGCTTGGACAGGGAACTCTTCCTGCAGTGGTAGGACTTACTACTAAATTTTGGTTGGCTACTAGCAGACTACTAGTTGACTACATCTAGTAGTAGTACCGATAGTAGTAGATTACTATCTGAGAATAATGCGAGCTTGTCGATCACTTTAGAATTTCTTGTGGGCCTGGGGGATTTTTTAGATTAGATGGCGTCACAGTGTGTGGAGATCAGTATCGGCGGACGTGAAGCCAACCACGAAGATGACGTAAAAAGTTTGGCTTGTATTCCCAGGAAGGGCATGCCGTAGTGGCGGTGCGTTGAATGGGGTTCTGCACGACAACATTGCCGTGTCTGCCAGCAATGGGTTTGTCCAGCATGATCATCAAGCCCATCACCAGTATTTTTTTTATTTTTTTTGGGGGGGGGGGGGGGGGGGGGCTTGAGTTGGCGGAACTATTAATAGGGCGACGAGCCATCGACGCAATCGTGGCGGGGTGTAGCTTATTATCGAGGAAACAGAGGATGCTCATCGAGTAAAATCGGGAAAGGAGGAAATACGAGGACCAATAGTGCTTAGGCGATTTGGCGAGGACCTTTTGCACGTGATTATCAGCCGCTTTGAGTTCACTGCAAAGATATGCATGCGTGTGGCGGCACCTACTTATCAGGGAAGTGTCGTACGTACAGACAATCCCCTCGGTAGTAATCCCTACGACTTGGAATACTCCTTCAACAGCAATAAAACAGCGACCAGTAGCATACAAACTCAAGTAAATATGCCCGCTTACCCCTCAGTTATCAAAAGGAATATAATTTTGGTGAAAATTCCTATTCTGGGGTGCTTAACTATAGGAACGCTCTAATTGTACAGGACGCCCGAAGGAATCTGCATGAAATATCTACGACAAGGGATCCATTTCTGACTGATAAGAGTCACACACACATAAGTTATCTAGTGGTGAGGGGCCAATAGCCAACGTAAATTATTGCAATCCTTAGCAGTATAACAGCAATAGCTTCACTAACAACCAATCTAGTAGCACTCGTTGACGACGTTCGCGTCCCATAGCGCGTCGTTCATGCGAAGGGACAAAATCATCTCCAGTCTAGCTGGTTGAAGACGCTGCCGATGAAGGCCGAGGGTGGCCTTGGCCACACTGAAAAAGTGCTCCACCGTGTTTGAAGTGGGGGGACCGACTGCAGCAGCATGTAGGTAGCCGTTGGGGTCGAAGTCTTGCGCTTCTTTTTGACCTGTTCGACGAACGATCCCGTCGTCTCGTGGTCAGCGGCGAGTGGCTGTTCGACGGCCTCCAGAACAGCAAATCGGCTAAGTGCTGCTTTCTCTGACCGTGTAAGCTCTGCCGATTCACCGCGCTGTACCTTAACGCACCCAGCTTCAAAGTGAAGGTTGTGCACAATTGCAGCACGAGGACCTGCACATAGCACAATTAGTATGAATTTGAGCTCCCTCTTAGTATAAAATACACGAGCTTACCGAGGTACGTAGCGAATTCTGGCCACAGCTCTATGAGAGCATCGAAGTAGGACCGGACGTCGGCGATTGACACCGACTTCAACTGTAGCTCCTTGCTCACCGACCCGATCTTCTTTAAATCTTCAAGGAGCTTGCGCAACGTGCGGTTTGCTGCAGGCGACGGAAGATACTCCGCCAAATCGTCGCCATCCTGAATGAACTCAAGGAGCTTCATATAGCGGTTGACTATGCAAAATGTGGAGCTCCAGCGCGTCGCTTGGTTCAATACCGGTCGCAATTTCGTCTTGAACCTAAACCAAATATTACATTAGAACTTTGCCATTTTTTTGACAAAGCAAATTGATTGGATAAATGTCGTACCGCAGCTTTGCTGATTGGTTTAAACTCTTCAACGTGATCATCAAGTCCCTGACTTGGGCCAGTTCATCTTTGAAGTTTTCAAGCAGGCTCTAGATAGCTAAATTAAGACGATGGCTAGCGCAGCCTACGAGGGGTATGCCCATCAAGATAGCAAGGCGTCTATTCGTGGTACAATTGTCACCAACCAGGTAGAGGCAGTTTTCGAGAGGTTTACCGTAGTCTTGAGACAGCATGTCCCGAAGGAAGTCGACATGACCTTGCGCAGAGAGGTCTTGGCCGGGTGCTTGGACCAGGGGCGCCATGGCGAGAAGTGGGCAGCGTGGCTGACCGCCTAGCTCGTAGCACACAAAGACCGCCAGGTAGTGCTCCGAGTTGTGCGACCAGCCATCGAGCTTCAAACCAAAGTGGTCTGTCAGCTCCGATCTCATGATCGTCTTGACGTGCTGCCCAACGTACGCTATGCCTTCCAGGAACTGCTCCTCTCCGATTGGATCGAGGTTCGAATACCTGCAGCAGAAAGTTAGAGACAGAATCAGGATACTATTTGTAACAATTAACAAAAATTACCTTCTTGTTTCGGGGGTTTCGCAGAAGTGCAGCGGCAGGTTGCATATTACCGTCCAGCGCAGCCATCCAAATAGATTCAAACTGCGCCGGCAGGTCCACGGCACGAGCGTACCCGTCTCCGCGGGTACTGCAGAGCGCACGATATCTTCGAAGTCGGAGTGCTGGTTTCGGACGTGCGAAACGAGGTTGCTGTACCCCGTCCGTGGGACGTGCTGGCGCACACGCCAGCAGCGGCACCGAAAGTAGCCGGATACGGGCTCATCCTGCGCGTCCAACACATGCTGGAAGTAGAAAGTGGCGTCTTGTCGGTTGGTGAGCTTTGTAAAAGGCAGAATGAGAGCTCTTCAGCGCGTAGTAATGCTAGCCAAAGAGAAGATGAATGGTCGAGAGTGTACTACTGAAGAAACTAATATCGGTTTTAGGGGGTTAACGTAAATAATTGAGGGACACCTTTCATCTGTGAAAATCAATAATTTCATTATATTTACTGCAATTATTTCTGGAGCAATTCATTTTTTGGGATCCCTGTCAATGACTACACTTGCTTTCGATCTATATATTCATGTGCACTTCTTGTAGTCCTCTCGCTCATCTGCCTATCTGGCATCCAGTAGTATGGGTATGAGCTAAACCCTTCCAATCCACCATTATGCATTCCCTGATAGTCCAGGTTGCAACCAACCGGTTAATAAATGTGACGCAGGGGGCTGTGAACGAAAGCAAGCGATGGCGAGTCAAAGCGAAACGCTAACCGAGACAACGCCAGCTATATATACATTACCCATTTGGTAAGCTTCACCAACTATTACAGTACTATTGGCTGTTGGATTAAACGTACCGAGATAATGGTAAACCGATGATTCATTATTCTGGTACATCCCGCTATAGGAAACCCCTTATACAGGGTTTAGACGCTATGACTACCGAGGGGATTGTCTGTACTCCTGTCTCCAAGTACTCAGTAAATGACAGGCCTCCTAACTGTGCTTTAATTTCGGCTGTACTGTAAGTATCTATGTGGCTATCGACTATTATTAGTATTTGCGACGGTGTACGTGATGCTTACCAGTAGTAAGTTACTACACATACGTTAAAGCAACTTTATCCAAAAGTTGTATGCAACATCGAGCTCACAATTGCTAGCTTCAAACCGTAATCAGCATCGAACCCGCAGGCACCGCCTAATAATTAAGTCAATGCAACGTCCAGTGGAGCATTTTGAGGCGAGCAGAAGCTTATCCATCTTTCCGCCTACAGCAATGCTGAAGGCATGAACTTAATTCCAACTACTACAATTGCTTTGCAAAAGTCTTTATTAATATAACCGTACCAGCTGCCGACACGATGGTTGGCGGTGTGAGTTCGTTTACTCTCATATACGCATCTTCATGCTCATTTACAGATACACTCGTCTAACGGTATATGAGCAAACTGTACCGCCACCACTTCAGCTCAATTTTGCTTGCATTACACGTAGTAGATACACTGATGGTGGTTTAAAGGTCCTCTAGTTCTGTTTTAGTAACTATTGTGCCTTGTATCGCTAGATGTTGTGTCTTATCGATGTTCAAGTATGATATATATGTTTTTACTGGCGTCGGAAAGCTGGTCATGTTGCGGATTCCAAGGTGGAACTGATACTTGTTGCACTACAAGTACAGAACGAAGTTAACTACTATACGAACTTGAGGCTGCATGTAATACGACAAATACGACACGAAGTCGTGGTCGCGCGTTAGGAGGTTAACCCATTTTAAGTGAAGGCGTGATGGAGTATCCAGCTCCTGCCATCAACGATAGAGCTCAGTCCGTATGTTAACTTATTGTACCAGCCATGCTGTCGAAAGACGCACGCACAACAGATTATCTACAGTATTTTCCATGTTTACTTTTACGACCTATAATGTAAAGATGCAACCGCCCGCTAGACTACATGCTGCTTGTACAACCTGTACAGAAGACTTGGTAAGAGCTTACTTAGTATTTGATCATCTGTAGTACCCTCAAAAGCATCACTGTAAATATCAAATGCTGCCGAACTTGGTGTCACTGTGTCACTATCTGGGTACTTCAGTTTGCTTCACACACATTGTATCGCCCGTTAGTACGACACCGCGTTGTGGTCTTCAACAACTATACATTGACGCAACCTCACCAACCATTATCTAGTGCTACCGCTACCGCGACAAGTCTCCATGTATATTTCTCTTTTCCGGTGTCGCGACTCGCGAGCGTAGGAGTGTCAGCAACAACATACATACGTTGTGTCCCAAGTCCGGCTGGGACGTCGACGCACCAGGGGTTGGCTGGGTGCTGGGCGCAAGCTCTGGGGTGAGCTCCCAAGTGCCCATGTCTACGGCTGTTCAAGACATGGCTGCATGTGGAGTGGCCCATATGGCCTAGTAATCGAAGCCAGTTGAAGTAGCTCTTCTCGCTTGATGACCCGAGGGGGGGGGGGGGGGGGGGGGGTGACGTACGCTCTTCGCTGGACTGCAAACGGTGTCGCTGGCGAGGCGACATGAGGCACGCTCGCGGAACAGAGTCGTAGCAAGGTGGAGTGGCATGCTGGAGGGTGGGAGGCGTGCTGAAGAGTGCCTGGTGGGTATTTTGGAAGGGATGCCATGCATATGGAGCGTGTGCGGTGCGTTGCCAGAATTCACAGATGTCTTCTCAGTCGTATGCCTACACGAAAGCTAGCAAGCGAAGAGAAACAAACACTATCAAGAAAGAACTTTTACTTTTCATCTTTGCTAGATCTCTAGCTTAGCATCCACACCCGCCGGCATCTCCACGAGCCCGCTCTACTAAAAGCCCCCGCAGGTACTTGTTCCTAACTCTGATTTTGGGGAGAGCGCGACATTTGGTGGAGAAGCAGGGTAGCTGTGCAGTCAAGCGTGCCGCGTGTGATCAAGGCGAGTGAAACCAGACGCTACCAAGACAGAGCCCGTGATGCGTAGTGTTCGTCCTGTACCCACCGGCATCTGAGACCACCTCGACGATTCCTGTCGCGCTCGTAGAGTGTGACAGCCAAGTGAGGATTACCCGGTCATGAACTCACGAGAGTACGAGGATCCCGACGTAGGGTTCGGTGACACCGTAAGCGAGATCTTGAGGTGCGAAGCAGAGGAGGAAGAGCAGGCCGCGATATAGCAAGTGATACCTCCTGCTACTTCTCTGTATCGGACGGCGACGCCTGATAGCACCGCAGCTAGTTTGGAGGCCATCGAGTCGGGAGACGAGAGCAGTTGCACGGGCGAGTCTGATTCCCCGGGAGTGACGACTCGCACGGGACTGAGTACGGTGCGGAACGTCGTACAGCAGGCGTTGAACAGTGCAAGTGGTGCTAAATCTGGAGGCAAGAGTACGGGAGCTACCACGACAACGGGTACTCACTGACTAGTTCTACAGCTCCCGTCCGCGTTCTCGGTGTGGCGGCGACTGGGCTCCCGACCTATCGTAGTGCGGTGGCGGTCGTGGGGCCGCCAGATGTCCCTGGTACGGTCGTTCAGAGTGCCGCAGCTACGGGATTGCTGACCGCTCCGATTTCTTCGACAGTGGAACCAGTGAGCGTGCCAGGCGCGGGTGGTCAGAGTGTCCCGACTATTGTACAGGCTACGTGGTGTACGAAATGTGCAACCACCGACATGGATGCGAAGTGGACCGGTGCCTGGCGGGCAGCTCACGTCAATGCTGCTGAGCAGTGGAAACCCGTCAATGACGAGTCAACAGCGCTCTAGTTAGCCTTTGGTGATTGGAGGTTCAATGTTGAGAAATGTACTGCAACGCGGTGTCCAGCAGCAAGATAGTTCGTTAGGGCCGGTGGTACCCCCGGTTTCGGCTGCTCCGAGTTGTGTCCAGCCGTACCAGCAGAACCTACCTCGACCAAGTGGTTCGGGGCCCGGTCGGTTTCGAGGGAGCGTCGGCGCGACGGGCGCTGCGGAGGCAAGTGCCATACTAACGAGCGACGATGCCCCAGCCGCTAGGCCAGCTTCAGCAGTCGTTACCGTATGTGCAGCAAGTGCCGGCTCCGTCGCAGGCAACAGTACAGACGTCGGTGCAGTGTGGGCCGCCTGTCTTCAGCCAGCCGCAGTCGCAGCTTGGACCATAAGTGCCTGCTCCGCAGCAAGCGCCAGATCAGCAGCAAGTTCCGTACGTTCAGCATTAGCCCATCTTGCCGCAGGTACAATCCCCAGTGCCGTCGCAGGCTGCACCGCATGTGCAGTATGCTCAACTGGCGTTGTATCAACCTTCGGTGCCTCACCAACAACCTGCTCCCATGCAGCAACCGGTCTCGTACCAGCAGCCAGAACCGCCGCAACAAGTACCGCCGCAACAAGTACCGCTATATCAGCAAACACAGTCGCCGCAGCCGATGTATCCGACGCAGACTCAGTATCCTCTCCCAGGGTCGTACCAGATGTTACATGGTTCGAATCGAGTGCATTTTGCATCTGCGTCTCCGGCCATGAAGAGCAATGCTGGACCATCGAGTGGTGCCAGTCCACACGCCTACATGCTCTTCTGCGACAAAGTTATGGCAGTCAAGGGTACAGAGCGCCGTGTTCGTTGTACTCTGCTGATACCAGTGCAGTGTACGGAGCGCAAACCCAGCCGAGCCCAGTAAGACCGAGCATGTCGAGCAATGGGTTTGGTGGCAGATGTACTCTTCGCAACCCGAGGTGAGCGCGAGGACGGCAATGACTGTGATCGCGACGTATGGCGGTTGCACGCCGAACGGTGGCCCCGCAATTCCCGCATTCGGATTTGAAACCCGGTATTTCAACCCATGGACTGGGCCGAGGTCGTGCGACAGCAAACACGCGCTGCAGAGCCAGTTATAGGCCATGAAACGGAAGGAAGAGCCACAAACACCAGCGACGAGCGCGCCAACGCTAGGTGCGATTCCGGCGCCTGGGAAGTGCGAGCCTAAGGCTGACGGATACGCGTATGGCATACCGTCAAGCGTGACGAACGCTGTATGGATGATTCAGCCGTTCTACTCGGGCAAGTCTACTGTGGAGAAGGCTCAATCGCTCGGGAACGTTTTCGAGAGAGCCACCACTAGTCTGAATGAGACCGTGAGGCAGAGTGTGTTTGGTGAATGCATGAACGACAAGACTAGAGAGAACTGGTGAATGTATTCGCAGATCAATAGCTTTGAACGCTCCGAAGGAAATTTCATAACCGGTTTATCTGCCAGACGCCTCTCCAGATGATTGAGCGGCGGAAGGACGCGAAGCGAGAGAAAGACATTGCTGCTGAAGTTTGGGCAGATCTAGTGTCGAGCCTGTGCGATGCAGCCCAGTGCAGATGCGTTATCAGTACTTTCTCGCTGGACTACGGAACAAAGAATGGAAGACGGCTATGTATACCTCGATGGTAACACGATACCACAAGCCGTGACTGTGTTATTGTACAAGAGTATGCACATGCCGAACAAAGATGACGCTGACTTTGCAGATAAGACTAAGACGAAGCCCGTCCCGGAGAATGCGATGAAGCAGCAGATGATGACCATGATGCAGCAAACTGAGAATCTGCTGGTGCAACAACAGCAGCAGTTGACGCGTTCGCCGAGGTCCCCGAGGAGGGTCGAACACGCTGCCGCTGTCAACGACGAGTACTTCCCTAACATTTCGATGGTGACTGAGAACACTCCGAGTGTGGCTGGCTCGGGAAGGCGGATGGGGCCGGATACGTTCACGCAAGATGAAATGAGGGTGTGTAGCCGATGCAATCTGCTGGTTTTTGGCGCCGCGAGACTTGCCGGTACAGCAATAGGACGTGCAATAATTGCCGACAGCGTGGTCACGTGACATTCGAGTGTGGAGCACCTCGACAACAGAACAACGGCAACTACAAACGCGGGCAGCAGTCGAATTCGAATGGAGGTGGTACTGGACTAAGCCAGAGGGATAACGGTGGCCAAGGTCTAGGTGGTAGTGGGAAGTGTTTCTTCTGTAGTCAGACCGACCACTGCGCTGCTGAATGCCCAGCATAGAAGATTTTGGTGGCGTAAGCAGGACAAAGTGCTGCAGGGACGGGGCTCGCGCAGGGGCTCGCTCCAGCTCAGCACTGATGACGGCAGGAGGAAGGGGAGGAAAGTGCCGCTCTTTTCTCTTGTCAAATGGTCGGCACGGATATGATCGCTCCTGACACTGCGTGTGTCGTAGTGGGCGAGTCAGGAGGGGTCCCGGAGTACGCCGAAGTAGTGAATGAGGCTTCGGCGGTGTGTGAAACAAAAGATGAAGATGTGAACACGATCGATAACGGTGACGCGTGCCAGAAGCAGTGTTATGATGAAGAGGGCGTCGAGTACGGAAATGGTAGCTACGTGACGTCGAACTACTACCCCATGGATGAGTATGTGAACGAGTATGGGACAAGTTATGGTTGTGGTGAACATAATGTCGGGCGATATGGTACGCCCCGGAGACGACTCGTGTGGAGCCGGGCAGCATTGCTTTGGTCGACACGGATGCGATGGCGAATGGCTACTAGAACGACCGAAGTGTGTGACAGGTTTATTGGGATGGAGTCGAGCGCGATGGAGTAAATGCTGCGGCGACTACCGAAGAGAAGCCCCTGAGTGAAGATCTGGTGGCACTCGCTGACGTCGTCGAGAGAGAAAGTCTGCTTGCTACGGATAGCGGTCCAAGGGCCTGGGAGGGCCCCGAGTTTGGAGAGCAGATGCCGGTCATGGAAGCCGTGGTGGCCGCTACCGAGAACGTTTCAGAGACTGCCAGTGGCCCCAGCACTGCAGTGCCAGTGGAAATAAATACTACGATAGCGACAAGTGTGGGTGTCGGCGTGGTGTCCAAGAGTTACATGGAACGGATAGGTGGTCTCGTTGCCGTTGTAGGAAGGGCAGTTAGAACCCCCTTTCCGAGGAGGCATGTCTGTGGGACGATTACGCTGATATCAATTGCGACGTCCCACAGCGAGTTAATGCTATCCGATCGACAAATCGTGGGTCCTGGAACGAACCCCTCGTGCGTCGGGAGGTCGTGTTTGAGAACTTCAGACTGGAGATGGGCATTAACAACAATAGTGGCCTTGGCCATGCTAGGTAGTAGAATAAAACCCCACGAGAAGGTGATTCCTGAGAAAAACGACCGTGCTGGAAGGTAGTGCAAGTGCTGCCGCCGAACCAAAACGCAGCCTCCCTCCCCCGGATGGAGAGGGTCATGACGAAGCAAATATGATGTTGTGCGCGCCTGGAGAGTCCGCTTTGGATAGTCAGAGCGAGGGGGTGGAGATGCTACCAGCAGAGAGAATGGCACGCGATAGAATTAACACTGCCTTGTCGGACGCTGATTTGAGAGTCTCGGTTACGAAGACCGAGACTTCCTCAGGGACTGTTCTGGGTGCAGTTTGAGAGTGGTAATCGCGAACCAGACAGCAAGAAGTTGCTGGTCAAAAAGGAATTAGGGACCCCTGAGCGGGAAAAAGAAAACGGTGAGAAGAAGTCACCGCTGCTCGCCGGATCTCTTACGACTGAGCAGATGTGATGATGCAAGGGTTAACCATTGGAGCGGATAAAGTTGGGCTGAAGAGAAGGAAAAAGAAAGACGCTTAGGAACTGAAGAACATCACGCTCGAAGAGATGTGTACGCTCCTGGGTATACCGAAAGACACGCTGGCGAACACGCGAGAGGCCGCGTTTGTTGAGTTGAGTACGCCCGAGTATTGGCTGACGTGGTATCAGAAGACGCTAGCAGCGCCAGAGGAAGACATAGGAGCGATTCGTGACTTCGGTCGCGTATGAAGTGGCAGAAAGGATGGAACGCAGCAGACCTGAGTGCGAAACTGACGCTGCTGAACAAGAAGTCGAAGGTGGAGTCAACGTGATCGTAAAGGAGATCGTACGCGCAAAGTATACCATGAAACCGTTCCAGCTACTGGCAGCAGACGAGGACGTTGTCCTGGAGAACGTTGGCGTCGCCTTGAGTAAGGTCGAGGAGATGTTACAGTCGACGACCGTCTCGGAACAGAGGGGACCCCGCTTGAGTGGAGTGCTGACTTCCGCTCTACGAGGCACTGAGCCGGAGGGTGATGTATGATCTGGCTCAGGACGAGGTCACGAAAGGTTATCCATTGTGTGGTGTTTGTGGCGCCGCGGTCTCGACAGCGTGGAACGATTTGGAGGCCAATCTGGATACGAGGATACGCTGCAAGTCGCTCGAGTTGGGTAGACCAATTGAGGACGATGAGTTACGGGTGGTCGCATCAAGGGTGAAGGAGAGGTACGTTGAGGGGCACGAACTTGTTATGGCGAATTTGCTGGTGAGCGGAGTAAAGTGTCAGCGTGGAGATCTTCTCCCGTCCAGATGAGTTGATCTCTCTACAGAAACGCGTGAACTTCGACTGTTCGTCGGTCTTTTTGGAACGCTTGGAGGCGCTACCTAAACTCGAACAGAATCGGTCGGAGACAGAATGCCTGTTTTAAGGTGTCTACGTGGTGTCAGACAGGGAAATAAGTCCCCGGAACAGACTCAGGGTTGCCAGAAACTCCTGACGCTGGTAACAACTCTGCAGATGACGATGGTGTGATTTCTGCTGGTAAGAGTATGATCGGTTCTGTGAATGGCCTGGAGGCCTTGTCGGGAGGTTATATGGACTGCGCCCGGTAAACGTGCTGGCAGATTCGGGGGCAGTGGTCACCATTGTACATCAGCGCGTGTGGAAGAGGATCGGTCACGCTAGTGAATCCCTACGCCCGTACGAAGGTAATATGAAGAGTGTAATCGGGCCTAATATTCAAATCAAGGGCATGATTGATCTACATCTGAAACTGGGCTCTCTAGAAAAGACAAGGACGTTCATCGTCGTAGACCGCTTGCATGTGGACGCCATCCTACGCACGGATATGATGAAGGCGTTCCGGACAGTGATCAACCTCGCCTGCAACGCCATGACCCTGAAGGATACGGGCTTCCCTGCTTGGGTCACCACGTGTGGAGGAGTCACGTCTGTCCAAGGTAAGCTCGGCGATATATCTACCGTCTGGTGGGCAGGCTATAGTCGTAACCGAATTCAAGGGGACATCACTGAGGCGACGACGGTGTTGGCCAAAGGTCTCCCTGAGTTGGATGATACGATGAAGATAGCTTGAACTCTGTGAACGGTTCAGGGTGGGATGTTGTTGGTTGAAGTAGGCAAAGCTTCGAGAAGTGACGTCGTCGTACGACGAGGAACTCGATTAGCTGTGGCCACGGTGGTGTCTGGATCTGCTTTCGGAGCAGGTGGGACAGCACGGAAGCCGGGGCGGCAGAAGATGCTGCCGTGGACACGGCTTGGATGGACGTTATTATTGGTGGGGAGGCTACTGAAGTCTCGACGACTCGGAAGCAGATACCGGAGATCCAGAAAGTGAAGCTGGAAGTGTTCAACGTTTTCTTTACGGGCTCAACGTTGAGCAAGGATAAATAGCAGGTAATCCGAGACCTACTCGAGACGTTCCGATATCTATTTGTGGAAACGTTAATGACGCCTGGTCGAACCGATCTACTGGAGTTTTCTATCGACACCGGAGCGCATCCGCCGATCAAGCAGAGGTCGTACCGAGTCTCAATAGCGGAAGGCGACATCATGGAAGCTTAGATCCAACTGTATCTGAGCTTAGGCCGTATCCGACCTTTGATTTCTTCTTGGGGCGAGCCCCGTACTGATGATCTGATAGCCTGATGGTGAAATCCACTTCTGAATCAACTACCGCGGTCTAAACGCCGCCACGGTTCAAGACGGCTATTCTATGCCGCTCTTCGATGACATCTTAGACGTGTTGGGGAACGCAAAGTTATTCTCGACGATAGGTATCGCCTCGGGGTACTGGAACGTACCCATAGCCGTGGAATAGTGTCGAAAACACTTCGTTCACTTGCAAATATGGCCTGTACGAATGGCTCGTTACGCGGTTTGGGTTGTGCAATACTGTACCGGCGTTTGAGAGGCTCACGGAGAATGTACGGGTCGACCTGACGTGGCGTACCGGTTTGGTGTTGCTCGATGCCTGCGTTGGTTTCAGTGAGGACTTCCCGACCCATTTCGTACAGTTAAAGCAAGTGTTACAGCGGTTCCGAGCCGCTGGCTTCAAGCACAAGACGAAGAAACGCAAGTGGGGACGTGACCAGGTGGCGTTCCTGGGTCATATTGTGACGCCCTCGGTTATCTTGCCGAACTCCGAGAAGGTCCAAGCCGTGATCAACGCTCAGCATCCTCACGACTTGCATACTGTGAGAGCATGCCTAGGGTGACGAGCTACTTTCGGTGGTACATCCCAAGCTACGCGTCAATCTCGGCTCCGATAGAGCGCCTGAAAATGAAGGGCGCTGCGTTTGTGTGGAGTGTTCCATAAAGGATGGAACGGCCATGGGGTACATTAATGGACTGTCGCGCCTATACACGGCTACGGTGAACGCTCTCTGTTTGGCCGACATATGGAAGGACGCTGACGCCGACAGTGAGGTGTCGTCCAAGCCAGGGTGAACCCTGAGACGGGGGCCGTGGGCGAGAATGGCGAGCTCGTCCCTGCCCCTGGTCTCATTGATGTTAGCATGACACGGTAGTCGAGAGCAAACAAATGTTGCTGATGTGGAACACGAGACGCCCGACACTGAGCAGTTTTATGAAGTGGTTGAGCCGTTAGTACGCTCCTCCGTGGACGGTTTGGGCTAGATATGTTACGCATCCTCGAAGAACAGGAACATACACCTTGGATGATGACGGTGATCGCTTTTCCTGGAAAGAGACGTCTTGCCTCTGGATACTCAATTGCGTGCGAAGTTTCTTCAGATGGCGCCGCACTACGTTATGAGAAACGACGTTGTGATGAGACGCGTGCATCTGAGAGCGCGAGCGATCCCGCTCAAACGATCACCGTACCCGTCATACCGATACCGTTTATTGAGACCGTTCTACATTACTGCCATGCCGACTTCTTGTGTCTGTGAAACCTTGAGGCTGTGAAAACGCGAGTACTGGCAAGGGCGGAAACGTAATGTGACAGCGTACGGGCGTGCCTGTACGGTCTGTGGAAGTGGAAAAGGCTATCGACCTTGGAAAAACGGGTTAGTGCAGAGAATGCCCATCCAGGAGTTATTGGGTCCGTTCTTGCTACTGGTTATAGACGCCATGGAGCCACTTGTAACTACTCCCCGAGATAACAAGTATATCCTTGTGTTTGCTGACTATTTCACGCGCGGGGTTGAAGCTTTCCCCGTGAAAAAGCTGGATACGTTGGCATTCGTCAACCTGATGGTCGACCAAGTGATCTCACGACATGGTGTTCCGGAAGGGTTACTTAGTGACCGTGGTTCCAACTTTATATCGCCGTTAGTTAGGCCTTTCTATGATACGCTTGGGATCAAGACGTTGTTCGGTGCTGCCTACCATCCCCAGAATCAAGGCCTGGCGGAGCGGTTCAATGGAACGCATCTAGGGATGCTACGGATGTTTGTGGGAGAACTCAGCAAGATTGGGATTTGTATCTCCCGCGAGTGTTGTTCGCATACCGTACGTCCTACCGTGAGTCCCTTGGTGACTGATCATGAATGTAGCCGAATAGAACCAACGTTCTTAAATTGCGTATCCTGCGCAAGAACATGACATGGCGGCAAGGCAGCCTCCGCGTTTTGCCTAGCATATAGTACAAATTCCAAGTTTCCGTATCCGCACTACACGTAGTATTCTCGCTCAAGAGATCGCACAATCCGTTCGCGTTATTTCGAATAGTGTACTAGGTGTCCAATCTCGTGGATATGTTGTATCGTTCCTTCAGGATGTAAAAAATGACAACTTAGTACAATATGCCACAATATGCCACCATCTACCACAACACTGGTCACAATCTGCACAAGAACTAGCAGAAGCCACACAATAGGAATAGGATGCAGAATACCAGAAGCGTGTCGTACATGTACATTTACATGCTGGTCGTGGTACAGCGAGTCGTGAACCATAAACGAAAACAACTTGTACCGGGGGGCGTTTGTGTCGTGCGTTGCGTCCCCTAACAGCACCTTAGGCAACGACGAGAACAACACCCGCATGTGTGCAGTCTGTACTGTGGTGCATCTTGCGACAGGCTGTAGCACCAACAAAACTAGCAAGTCAACAACATTAGGACAGGGCCTCATCGCGTACCCTGCCTCCCTCTCGATCGATATCGATATGTGCTGCTGCAAATCAGTCGTTCTCACAAACGATCAAGTGTTTCAGCTACACGGTCTGACAGTGGCGCCCCCTCGCCGTGCTCACGCTTGAACTTAGCGAATAGATTGTGGACGTCGATGATATCCGGTTCTGAATCAGTATTTTCGCGTCTATACCGTAGAATATGTGTTCGGGGTAGCCCTGCTTTCCGAGGAATATTAACCGTAGACGGCTCCTGTCCTGGTAAGCGCAAGCGGTTCTTCGGTAGCCATGGGTACGACCCTTTGCGTACTCCACGATTGTGTCCTGTATTGTGCAAGATTATCGTGACATGGCAAGGTTCGCCGTCATGCTGAAGCATCACGTTCATCTGAGCCAACAAAACAAAATTAAAAATGGTTAAACCTTAACCTTGAACTCTATTCATACACTATATTGCCCCTACAAGTCACAGTCGATGGGTCGCACGTTTTGACGCGGCCTTTTTCCTGTGCTGAGGCTTCGATGTTTTCCGCAATGATTACACAAGTACGAAACCAGATAGTAAGGAAAGCCTTCATTCAAGAAAAGTTCTCTCTGGGACGTCTTCGTCTCGGTCATTATAAAGCTGTTCAATGCGTCCGTTCCGCGCCGTTCGCCTTGTTGACATTCTTTTCACATACGTATACGTAAAACTCACGCTCAGATACCTGCTTAATTCAATATTGACAGTAGTAGCCGCAATACCTGGAGCGTCTGATCGCCATGCGTTATCACTACCGCCTGAAAGTCGGGTCAGGTGTCAAATGTTTTGTTTTCGAGAGTTGGGGCTATGACTCGGGTTCTGCGTCCGATCCACGATGGCATTCACTTTCGTTTGTTGCTCACTCTCGCCATTGCTGCAGTACGCCGACCCTTCTGGGTTGCCATGACAGTGGTGAAGTCCCGGTAGGGGGGGGGGTATTTTATAATGAACCACAGCCATCAACACGTGATTTAAAACAACGTTTATGAGCGTGAGTTAGTGGCGTTGTCTTTAGTTGACTCTATGTACATGATTTTGCATCACTCTCTAGAGGATTGTGAAATGTCCCGCTCTCTATGTGGTGTCAATAGTTACTCTTCTTTTGTCCAAGTCGCTGAAACCCTTCACGTCATCAACAATCACACGCTTTTCCATCAAGATGCGCATTCGCTTCGTTGCTCTCCTCGCAGTGGCCACCATTCTTTCCTGGCGTTGGTAACGTCTCAGCGGCCACGGATTTGGGCCAGAAAGTGGAACCCATGACTTGCACCTCGATGGGCGTTACGCAACGAATTGAGGCGGCCCAAGCCGCAGCGGGGCTGCCGTAGCGTTAGAGTCAGAGGATGACGTGCGGCTCAACGAGTCACTAATAGTAAGTTCCTTAACAAGGATCCTTAAACAGCCCAGTAACGAGTGCTCAAGAGTTATTAATAACCGTAAGAACTCTTCGCTTCAAAAACCATAAGTGTGTTATTTATTGTTATTGCGGCCAAGCCGCCTACGGTGTAAATATATGTGTCGGGCTATCTAGCATAGTCAAACCTAGTCAACTAGATATCGAATGTGTTTTAGCCTATGTGCTGAGAGTCTGGTTAGCTCTCCGAGGAATGCATTGAGCGCCTGTTAACTCTCCGGGTTCTGCGTGCCCATTATGTGTCCCACACACCTGATGTACCCACCAGCCCGTGTAACCTGGTTGCCCAAGCGGTTAGTAAAAGATTCCTCCGCCGTTACAAGAGCCACGACGATGGAAGTACCGCTAGTGAAGGAAGGAGCGCTGAGCTCACGGAAAAGCTGGCAAGACTGCTGGTATCACATTGTAACACTTGAGAGATTCTTTTGAACAGCGACTAATAGTTATGTAGTTGCTAAATATTACCCCACGACAGTGTAAGACTGTCCTGATATTGATTAGATAATGGTAGGATGAATATCATCACTTATACAACCTTAGTTAATGTTAATATGGGCAAAAACGACCAATCATTAAATTAAATGTATTATATGTAAGATTTTTGGCCAATCCATACGGGAAGGGTTTGGTCGGTCCTCTAATCCAGCATTGCGACGTATCTGGCCGGAGGGACATGAAAAATATGTATATCTCCATTAAAAAATTATGATGTGGGCGTATCACATGCATATTTTCATTTCATCCGACTTACCGGACCGGTGAAATTATTACAATACATGCAACAGCCTCTGCAAGGAGATGTATTAATAATTATTACTATTGTTGTAGATACTACAGCGTAATAGATAGCATACGTCAATAAACATGTACATGTATTGTATTATTTAGTACTCGCTAGCTACACATGTACTGCGGTCCTAAAGACTGACCTCAAGACTCGGCCGCCCTGTTGCTTGGCCTCCCGCCACCTCCGCACTCCCCGACCGCTCGCCGCCCCTCCTGGCCACCGCCGTCCTCGCTGCTACCGTATTCCGTATGTGCTTGCCGACGGAATCGTTTTACCGACAGTAGCAGGTAGCCAATCAGAACCGAGCATTTTTCTTATTGTCGCCGCTTATGTGCTTGCTGACAAAACACAACATTATCATTATCAATATATTTTTTTGCAATCTCACAACGGCAGCAATGTACAGTGAAGGAATAGCGCACGAATAGGCACCAAAATGCTCGGGGAGACTCAACGTATGTCTTCATTCAATAGAAGGAACTGTTAAAGGCCCTAACAGATATCTAGGTATTGGGTAAAGGGTGCATACACTGACCCGAATGAAATGCCTGGTACAATATTTGCAAAATACCTAATGAAATTTTTGCATCGCAGTGTTACATTCAATGAAGGCCACTTTTGATAACTCGAAGGATGTGCCAGACAAATCATGCAGGTGCATGTCGACAACCACATAAGAATCCTTTTTAGAGCTATTAATTTTCAATGTGGCCCACAACATATAAGGCATAAATTAATATATTTGTTTTGAGAGTTACCGATTCGTGATGTACCATGATTATGGTACGAGTCGGAGGTGTCCTACAGGCGGATATTTTATGATATGGTATAGTATCCTATACATTCCAACCAGTACATGTCTATGAAATCCCAGGACAACAGTATTTGCCGAGTTTTGTCCAATTATACTCACAGTAGTACATATTTGCAGTCAATATAATATGTTGTAAGGCCGGAGCACTATTCCAACTATTCCCACCATATTTAGTTGGAATTTTTCAGGAAAATTTATTATTGAATACAAACTCGCACATACTCCCATATTTTAAAAATACCCTTACGTTTCTGACTGCAGTCGAAGTCAAAGAGGTTTCACTTCAAAGCGCGAAGTGCAGAGCAGAAACAGAGCTCCAGCCATGTCAATTGTATCCCTGGCTCCGGGCAACCGTAAGAAGGACCGTACCACAACGGTAAATGCTCTCACCACGTTCTTGGTCACAGCAGACATGGACCTCCCTGCTGCTTTTCAACTTATAGATGCTGATAAGACAGGTAAAGTGTTGCGTATTATGCTAGACAAGTATTGTGAGTTCTACTCAAAACTGGATTGTTCGATTCGTTAATCGCTACAGTCAATTGTCGCAAGGCAATCGTTCATCCTATCATATATCATAAGGCAGCATTATACATGAACGGTTTCCATTACGTGCAGAACACTTCAGCGGCAACACCGAAGCTAGCGAACGACAAAGCATGGATGCCCAAGCTCGTGTGTCAGCGAAAAATATCGCGCTCTTTGATGTCTTTCAAGGACCTTCCATGGCAGTCCGTACTCGTGGATAATGCGCCAAACCGAAGACTTTGAGATCGTAACGTGGTGAGCTTGCACGAACGCCTCTTGCGCTTCATCTAGATAGGCCGGTGGATGCTTTCCATAGAAATCACACAACCACGCTCTGTGATCGGAAGAGAACTTCTTGTCAGACGCTTTTCGCGCTCGTTCAAAGGTCCCAGTAGCCTTATAGACGCGAATCCAGTTGCCGATCGTGGTCTCGAACATGTGGTACACGCGGGCAAGCTCCTTCCGCGAATTGCCGAGGTTATAGAACCCATACAGATAGTGAAGAAACGTGTTGGGAGTGCATGTTGCTTGGTTACGGCTTCCTACATGCCTCAAATACAATAGCGCTCTTGACTCGTCATTGACTGGTTTCCACTGCTCAGCAGCATTGACGTGAGCTGCCCGCCAGGCACCGGTCCACTTCGCATCCATGTCGGTGGTTGCACATTTCGTACACCACGTAGCCTGTACAATAGTCGGGACACTCTGACCACCCGCGCCTGGCACGCTCACTGGTTCCACTGTCGAAGAAATCGGAGCGGTCAGCAATCCCGTAGCTGCGGCACTCTGAACGACCGTACCAGGGACATCTGGCGGCCCCACGACCGCCACCGCACTACGATAGGTCGGGAGCCCAGTCGCCGCCACACCGAGAACGCGGACGGGAGCTGTAGAACTAGTCAGTGAGTACCCGTTGTCGTGGTAGCTCCCGTACTCTTGCCTCCAGATTTAGCACCACTTGCACTGTTCAACGCCTGCTGTACGACGTTCCGCACCGTACTCAGTCCCGTGCGAGTCGTCACTCCCGGGGAATCAGACTCGCCCGTGCAACTGCTCTCGTCTCCCGACTCGATGGCCTCCAAACTAGCTGCGGTGCTATCAGGCGTCGCCGTCCGATACAGAGAAGTAGCAGGAGGTATCACTTGCTATATCGCGGCCTGCTCTTCCTCCTCTGCTTCGCACCTCAAGATCTCGCTTACGGTGTCACCGAACCCTACGTCGGGATCCTCGTACTCTCGTGAGTTCATGACCGGGTAATCCTCACTTGGCTGTCACACTCTACGAGCGCGACAGGAATCGTCGAGGTGGTCTCAGATGCCGGTGGGTACAGGACGAACACTACGCATCACGGGCTCTGTCTTGGTAGCGTCTGGTTTCACTCGCCTTGATCACACGCGGCACGCTTGACTGCACAGCTACCCTGCTTCTCCACCAAATGTCGCGCTCTCCCCAAAATCAGAGTTAGGAACAAGTACCTGCGGGGCTTTTAGTAGAGCGGGCTCGTGGAGATGCCGGCGGGTGTGGATGCTAAGCTAGAGATCTAGCAAAGATGAAAAGTAAAAGTTCTTTCTTGATAGTGTTTGTTTCTCTTCGCTTGCTAGCTTTCGTGTAGGCATACGACTGAGAAGACATCTGTGAATTCTGGCAACGCACCGCACACGCTCCATATGCATGGCATCCCTTCCAAAATACCCACCAGGCACTCTTCAGCACGCCTCCCACCCTCCAGCATGCCACTCCACCTTGCTACGACTCTGTTCCGCGAGCGTGCCTCATGTCGCCTCGCCAGCCCCCCCCCCCCCCCCTCGGGTCATCAAGCGAGAAGAGCTACTTCAACTGGCTTCGATTACTAGGCCATATGGGCCACTCCACATGCAGCCATGTCTTGAACAGCCGTAGACATGGGCACTTGGGAGCTCACCCCAGAGCTTGCGCCCAGCACCCAGCCAACCCCTGGTGCGTCGACGTCCCAGCCGGACTTGGGACACAACGTATGTATGTTGTTGCTGACACTCCTACGCTCGCGAGTCGCGACACCGGAAAAGAGAAATATACATGGAGACTTGTCGCGGTAGCGGTAGCACTAGATAATGGTTGGTGAGGTTGCGTCAATGTATAGTTGTTGAAGACCACAACGCGGTGTCGTACTAACGGGCGATACAATGTGTGTGAAGCAAACTGAAGTACCCAGATAGTGACACAGTGACACCAAGTTCGGCAGCATTTGATATTTACAGTGATGCTTTTGAGGGTACTACAGATGATCAAATACTAAGTAAGCTCTTACCAAGTCTTCTGTACAGGTTGTACAAGCAGCATGTAGTCTAGCGGGCGGTTGCATCTTTACATTATAGGTCGTAAAAGTAAACATGGAAAATACTGTAGATAATCTGTTGTGCGTGCGTCTTTCGACAGCATGGCTGGTACAATAAGTTAACATACGGACTGAGCTCTATCGTTGATGGCAGGAGCTGGATACTCCATCACGCCTTCACTTAAAATGGGTTAACCTCCTAACGCGCGACCACGACTTCGTGTCGTATTTGT
This sequence comes from Phytophthora cactorum, assembly GCA_016864655.1. Taxonomy (NCBI): domain Eukaryota; phylum Oomycota; class Peronosporomycetes; order Peronosporales; family Peronosporaceae; genus Phytophthora; species Phytophthora cactorum. The sequence continues at coordinate 596,252 of NHQK01000012.1, forward strand.
CGTATTACATGCAGCCTCAAGTTCGTATAGTAGTTAACTTCGTTCTGTACTTGTAGTGCAACAAGTATCAGTTCCACCTTGGAATCCGCAACATGACCAGCTTTCCGACGCCAGTAAAAACATATATATCATACTTGAACATCGATAAGACACAACATCTAGCGATACAAGGCACAATAGTTACTAAAACAGAACTAGAGGACCTTTAAACCACCATCAGTGTATCTACTACGTGTAATGCAAGCAAAATTGAGCTGAAGTGGTGGCGGTACAGTTTGCTCATATACCGTTAGACGAGTGTATCTGTAAATGAGCATGAAGATGCGTATATGAGAGTAAACGAACTCACACCGCCAACCATCGTGTCGGCAGCTGGTACGGTTATATTAATAAAGACTTTTGCAAAGCAATTGTAGTAGTTGGAATTAAGTTCATGCCTTCAGCATTGCTGTAGGCGGAAAGATGGATAAGCTTCTGCTCGCCTCAAAATGCTCCACTGGACGTTGCATTGACTTAATTATTAGGCGGTGCCTGCGGGTTCGATGCTGATTACGGTTTGAAGCTAGCAATTGTGAGCTCGATGTTGCATACAACTTTTGGATAAAGTTGCTTTAACGTATGTGTAGTAACTTACTACTGGTAAGCATCACGTACACCGTCGCAAATACTAATAATAGTCGATAGCCACATAGATACTTACAGTACAGCCGAAATTAAAGCACAGTTAGGAGGCCTGTCATTTACTGAGTACTTGGAGACAGGAGTACAGACAATCCCCTCGGTAGTCATAGCGTCTAAACCCTGTATAAGGGGTTTCCTATAGCGGGATGTACCAGAATAATGAATCATCGGTTTACCATTATCTCGGTACGTTTAATCCAACAGCCAATAGTACTGTAATAGTTGGTGAAGCTTACCAAATGGGTAATGTATATATAGCTGGCGTTGTCTCGGTTAGCGTTTCGCTTTGACTCGCCATCGCTTGCTTTCGTTCACAGCCCCCTGCGTCACATTTATTAACCGGTTGGTTGCAACCTGGACTATCAGGGAATGCATAATGGTGGATTGGAAGGGTTTAGCTCATACCCATACTACTGGATGCCAGATAGGCAGATGAGCGAGAGGACTACAAGAAGTGCACATGAATATATAGATCGAAAGCAAGTGTAGTCATTGACAGGGATCCCAAAAAATGAATTGCTCCAGAAATAATTGCAGTAAATATAATGAAATTATTGATTTTCACAGATGAAAGGTGTCCCTCAATTATTTACGTTAACCCCCTAAAACCGATATTAGTTTCTTCAGTAGTACACTCTCGACCATTCATCTTCTCTTTGGCTAGCATTACTACGCGCTGAAGAGCTCTCATTCTGCCTTTTACAAGCTCACCAACCGACAAGACGCCACTTTCTACTTCCAGCATGTGTTGGACGCGCAGGATGAGCCCGTATCCGGCTACTTTCGGTGCCGCTGCTGGCGTGTGCGCCAGCACGTCCCACGGACGGGGTACAGCAACCTCGTTTCGCACGTCCGAAACCAGCACTCCGACTTCGAAGATATCGTGCGCTCTGCAGTACCCGCGGAGACGGGTACGCTCGTGCCGTGGACCTGCCGGCGCAGTTTGAATCTATTTGGATGGCTGCGCTGGACGGTAATATGCAACCTGCCGCTGCACTTCTGCGAAACCCCCGAAACAAGAAGGTAATTTTTGTTAATTGTTACAAATAGTATCCTGATTCTGTCTCTAACTTTCTGCTGCAGGTATTCGAACCTCGATCCAATCGGAGAGGAGCAGTTCCTGGAAGGCATAGCGTACGTTGGGCAGCACGTCAAGACGATCATGAGATCGGAGCTGACAGACCACTTTGGTTTGAAGCTCGATGGCTGGTCGCACAACTCGGAGCACTACCTGGCGGTCTTTGTGTGCTACGAGCTAGGCGGTCAGCCACGCTGCCCACTTCTCGCCATGGCGCCCCTGGTCCAAGCACCCGGCCAAGACCTCTCTGCGCAAGGTCATGTCGACTTCCTTCGGGACATGCTGTCTCAAGACTACGGTAAACCTCTCGAAAACTGCCTCTACCTGGTTGGTGACAATTGTACCACGAATAGACGCCTTGCTATCTTGATGGGCATACCCCTCGTAGGCTGCGCTAGCCATCGTCTTAATTTAGCTATCTAGAGCCTGCTTGAAAACTTCAAAGATGAACTGGCCCAAGTCAGGGACTTGATGATCACGTTGAAGAGTTTAAACCAATCAGCAAAGCTGCGGTACGACATTTATCCAATCAATTTGCTTTGTCAAAAAAATGGCAAAGTTCTAATGTAATATTTGGTTTAGGTTCAAGACGAAATTGCGACCGGTATTGAACCAAGCGACGCGCTGGAGCTCCACATTTTGCATAGTCAACCGCTATATGAAGCTCCTTGAGTTCATTCAGGATGGCGACGATTTGGCGGAGTATCTTCCGTCGCCTGCAGCAAACCGCACGTTGCGCAAGCTCCTTGAAGATTTAAAGAAGATCGGGTCGGTGAGCAAGGAGCTACAGTTGAAGTCGGTGTCAATCGCCGACGTCCGGTCCTACTTCGATGCTCTCATAGAGCTGTGGCCAGAATTCGCTACGTACCTCGGTAAGCTCGTGTATTTTATACTAAGAGGGAGCTCAAATTCATACTAATTGTGCTATGTGCAGGTCCTCGTGCTGCAATTGTGCACAACCTTCACTTTGAAGCTGGGTGCGTTAAGGTACAGCGCGGTGAATCGGCAGAGCTTACACGGTCAGAGAAAGCAGCACTTAGCCGATTTGCTGTTCTGGAGGCCGTCGAACAGCCACTCGCCGCTGACCACGAGACGACGGGATCGTTCGTCGAACAGGTCAAAAAGAAGCGCAAGACTTCGACCCCAACGGCTACCTACATGCTGCTGCAGTCGGTCCCCCCACTTCAAACACGGTGGAGCACTTTTTCAGTGTGGCCAAGGCCACCCTCGGCCTTCATCGGCAGCGTCTTCAACCAGCTAGACTGGAGATGATTTTGTCCCTTCGCATGAACGACGCGCTATCGGCCGTCAACGAGTGCTACTAGATTGGTTGTTAGTGAAGCTATTGCTGTTATACTGCTAAGGATTGCAATAATTTACGTTGGCTATTGGCCCCTCACCACTAGATAACTTATGTGTGTGTGACTCTTATCAGTCAGAAATGGATCCCTTGTCGTAGATATTTCATGCAGATTCCTTCGGGCGTCCTGTACAATTAGAGCGTTCCTATAGTTAAGCACCCCAGAATAGGAATTTTCACCAAAAATATTCCTTTTGATAACTGAGGGGTAAGCGGGCATATTTACTTGAGTTTGTATGCTACTGGTCGCTGTTTTATTGCTGTTGAAGGAGTATTCCAAGTCGTAGGATTACTACCGAGGGGATTGTCTGTACGTACGACACTTCCCTGATAAGTAGGTGCCGCCACACGCATGCATATCTTTGCAGTGAACTCAAAGCGGCTGATAATCACGTGCAAAAGGTCCTCGCCAAATCGCCTAAGCACTATTGGTCCTCGTATTTCCTCCTTTCCCGATTTTACTCGATGAGCATCCTCTGTTTCCTCGATAATAAGCTACACCCCGCCACGATTGCGTCGATGGCTCGTCGCCCTATTAATAGTTCCGCCAACTCAAGCCCCCCCCCCCCCCCCCCCCCCCCCCCCCCCAAAAAAAATAAAAAAAAATACTGGTGATGGGCTTGATGATCGTGCTGGACAAACCCATTGCTGGCAGACACGGCAATGTTGTCGTGCAGAACCCCATTTCAACGCACCGCCACTACGGCATGCCCTTCCTGGGAATACAAGCCAAACTTTTTACGTCATCTTCGTGGTGGCTTCACGTCCGCCGATACTGATCTCCACACACTGTGACGCCATCTAATCTAAAAAATCCCCCAGGCCCACAAGAAATTCTAAAGTGATCGACAAGCTCGCATTATTCTCAGATAGTAATCTACTACTATCGGTACTACTACTAGATGTAGTCAACTAGTAGTCTGCTAGTAGCCAACCAAAATTTAGTAGTAAGTCCTACCACTGCAGGAAGAGTTCCCTGTCCAAGCCTTTATTTAATCAGCAGCAAGACGGCCTTACGCTCTGTTGGGGTCATCTCTAGCAGCTTCATAAGATCAGCCGCTGTTCAAAAGGAACTCTCAACTGTTGCAAGGTGAGACCAGCATTCCCCGGCGTTAATTTGGAAACCGTTCTGATAGTCGGTAGCAGACCTGTCAGCTTTTCTGCGAGCTCAGCGCTCCTCTCTTCACCAGAGGCATCTTTGTCATCGTGGTCTCGGGTAACGACGGAGGAATCGTTTACTGTCCGCTTGAGCCGCCTCAATTCGTGCGCGCAACGTCCACCGAGGTGGCAGTCATGGGTTTAATCTTCTGGCCCACTGTGGCCGCGGAGACGTTATCAAAGCTTGAGAGGATTGCGGCCGCAACCAGCAGGGCAACGAAGCGAATGTGCATCTTGGTGGATAAACGCGTGCTTGGTGTTGACGTGGGGAGCTTGTGCGGCTTGGACAAAAATGAAAAGTGAGTTCAGAATCCTACGACTGAGGTGCTAGAAGCCACAAACTGGATTTGAAGCTGGCCTGCCTCTCCTGACTATACGTGCCAAAGTCAAGGCACATTAAGTGTCAATATTGACCGACTGAGTTTTTGTATGTAGTACAGTGGTTAAAAGATGTGGAAGGGGGTGAAACCCGTCTCGCCGAAGCAACGGTGTTACTTTAAAGACCGAGTTCACAGCGTGCGGGCTTAAGCTAGGAGCAAGTACTGTTTGATCCATCTTGACTCGGAGTTCTGTTGCGGGTCTCATCGTGCTCACGGTTGAGGCTTGGCCGGTATTAGCCCTTGAAAGTGTGCACAAAAAGTGGCGGTCCTAACAATTTGGCGCGCACGGTATATACCGGTAAATTGCTATGCTATATGCAAATTGCATTGCAATGCCGGCATGGGACATGGTGTAGGGGTCGAGTACGACCAGATGACAGGTAATCAAAGGTTATTTTAAACTGGATGAAAATCGCTTCGTGAAGGGCGTCTCCGCTAGCCCACTGGTTGGGAAACCCAACTCCATGACTGGAGCAACAAGGAAGACATACTGTAGCTCACACGCACCGTAATTGGTTTTCAAATATAGAAAAAATGATTCGTGCTTGTACTGGTGAGGTGAGAGCGAGACGGATCCCTCGGAGCCAAAACAAATCATAGGGAGTGTCGCAGCCGCGACTGAGCACAATTTATCGTGACCAATCGAATCGTCACATTCGACGTACATCTACTCAACCGGCCCATTCATAATTCACGCAGCTGAGAAACAGTAGTCACCATTACCTCGTCGCATAACAGCACTATGAAACCATGAACGAGTATAGGATTCATCGACTGACTAAAAGAAAAATCCCCCCCCCCCCTATTTGATCGCTTGAAGCGGTCCAAAGCAGTATCTCGTGACTCAACAGTGACTTAACGAAGCCATTCGACTGGTTTAGTTTTCTCTACTTCAAACGTCACGTCGATTGGACGCGATGGGCTGCACAGGCGACTTCTGATCCATGTTACCTTCTGCCGTCTCTCCGCCTACAGCGCTTGAATTGTTCGAGCCACTTCTTGCTGGGATCCGCTAGCACCTCGTTTGCGTCTGTTTTGCTTCACCTTTGACAAAACCCGCTCATTTCTTGTATAAGTGGATTTGCCGTCTTGGAAACTCTTGTGAGAGTTTAGAAATGAGCCTCGCCATCGTCGTGGAGGAGAAGAAACTGGCGGAGAGCAACTCGTGTGCTGCTCTGCTCTGCTTGAGCGCTGGCGACGATTAATTAGGACGGAAGGCAATCTTTCGCCATACTCTGAGTCTCCGCTTGTATATGTACTATCAGCCTCGACTTCGCTGTCACTGGAGCAGCTCGCAATTTCTATCCACCGCGGGTTATTAACCTCTTGCACTATTTTGGTCTCCATCTGACGCCGTCCTGATCGCTTCCCGTAACTTTTATTCTGGGTACGAAACAAATCTTCACGTGGTTCGCCAGTTTTAGCTAGACGATCAAATTGGTCCTCGTTCTGATCCTGTGACACACTGTTGAAGTAAGGATTCCCGCTATCCTCTGCTCCCATAGGATGCTCCATGGATGCCATCAAACGGTTTAAAGACTGGTTGAGCCAGAGTCTGTCCTGAAGACTTTGTCCCTCATCGATCCAACCTTCTACATCCTCAATTGATGTAAGGCCCATCACTCGTCGTCTTGCAGTCTCTGCATCGTCCAATTCACGTTGCTTCCGCTCGTCTTCCACCTGCTGCTGTTCGTGCTTTCTCTCCTGCTCCTCTTGTTCTCGCTGCTGTGTCTTCATCTCCTCAGCAGCTTCTTTCGTGCCAATAGAGAGAACATGTCTGAGTTTTGAGCATGGTAAGGTCCAGCTTCTCTAACACTTGCCGCTGAAGAACTTCTTCGAAAGGTGCTTCTCTCTCTGCTGGTTCAACATCTATGACGGCATCCTCGGGTTCTTCATCACCGTCTTGTCCTGTCGAGGTTATAAGATCGGTCTTGATGTTGTCTTGAGCCCAGTCAATATTTCGCCACGAACCAACATTTGGACCACCTTCTTCCTTTTTTGACGGTGCTGCCAACATTCGTGCTTCGATCTCTTGGATTTTGCGCTGAGTTTGACTTCGTAGTGCCCTGATTTCGGCATTCGCTGTAGATTCATTACCACCCTGCTGTTGATATGGCTGCGCCTTCGAGTTGTTCTAACACGCTATCAATGTCAGCCGAACAAGTAAGCAGCTTGCCCTGCATGGGTATCAATCGAAGTATCTCCATCTCCCGCTCCTTGGTCTCTTTCTCCTCTGTCTTCTTCTTCTCTTCAGCAGCTTCTTTCTCCTTCTTCTCTGCTTCTTTCATGGCCGCAGCGGCGTCTTCCTCGGCCTTTAAGTCGGCTTTCCGGCGCTCTGTCATGTCTGCCAAGGTCAGATCCAGTTGTGAGACGATCGTCCTAGTAGCAGATTGCAGCTCTGCGTTTGCGGCGATCCTAATTGCTGCATCACCTTCAGTTTTCTCCTCTTCGAGGGTTTTGTCTCGCTCTTCTTCCTTCTCTCTGTCTTCAAATGGCTTCAACTTCGTCTGGTATAAAATCCGAGATAATTATTTTCAGCGTCGAAAAACTGTCGTCCACTACTAACCCACGCACTTCATGCACTTGTCGTCGTCTCCATGAGTAAGGACACGGCACACACGGTAAAAACGACTGCGAGACGCACGAGCGTCTCCGGTTTGTTGACGCTCAGAAACGTTCGTCGTCTCAAGGCCGGCAGATCATAATAGCGTCCATCCAACACAATCCGCTTGGTCTTCCCCAAACGATATACCATATTGTCAGTAGTATATACTGGAACATTACGCCGGTAGTTTTTTCCTTACCGTAATTTACCACCAAGAACATTCCTGGAACCTTCTTTCGGGCCACGTGCTATTTTGACGACGCAACCTCTCGACCACCTGAGAGCGTATGCAACGTCTTTTGGATATTAGGGTAGTTTAGAATCGCTCGACGACTGAGATCTCACAGCTGTTGGTCTCATCGAAAACCAGCTGAGAGCGAGAGGGCGCATCCTTTACTTATTATTGCTACTTCATATAGAATCTAAGGACTCTGGTGTGAAGCAAGAACTTATCTATAGAAAGTAAAATGATCCTGATATAAAATCTTAGTTATATCAAGTCCATATCATATATACGATCAACCGATCCAACCAACCGCCTATATAACCATAACCATGAGCAACTCTACAACTATCAATGCTATCGATAATCACTGTGGATACTACCAAGGTACAGCTCACGAACATTATGGCACTTCTTCCTCTAATTGTAAGTTCTGTAATGTTATTTACCACTGCTTCTGTGATGGATTAGCAACCATCGAAATATTGATATGATGAATGCTGAAATCATAAATCGAAAACAAATGAAAGAACAAAATCGTTTAGAATCGAAAATGATGTATCCTGAGGAGTGAATACCTGGCTGATATGTCTGATATGTCTGATATGGCTGATATGTATGAAGGGGGAGTACATACCAAACTGGTGTAGATCCAGAGGGTGAATACTTAAGTACTTTGATAGAAGCTTATGAAGTATTCGATGAAATGTCATATCCAACAATTATATATCCAGATGTCAATTCTTTTAGATTACACCTTCTCAGCAATCGAGGTGGAGGCCAAACATCGTTTAGACTGTTAGACGAGTTAGCTCATAAGAACATATTCAGATCACAAATCGCTGAAGAACTAATCGCTTCAGCGATGCATCCATCACGGTTGATGAAGCAAATGCAACAGTTCGACAATATTGAAGACTTCTTCGAATCAATCGGTTGCTAAATTCTGAATTTTTAGAATTAATTTAATTTTTCTCAAAAAATTAAAGGGGGTATGTATACAGATACACCCCGATAATAACATGTCGTTCGAACTCACTTTGGAAAATACAAAGAACAAGCCCATTGAGGAGGTATTTGCTTCCGACCCTGGGTATTGTCGATGGATGCACAACCAAACCCAGCCTTAACATCAGTGATGATATTAAAACATTTCTACGTACGAAGTTTCTCAATAATGATAACTCATACATGATGACTTTGGGGAAGTATCGTGGTAAGACTCTCAAGCAGATCAGTCGAAGGGATTCAAATTACATCGATT